>ML685784.1:8702354-8852659 GCA_007922175.1 Pelusios castaneus | reverse complement strand
ATCTATCTATCTATCTATCTATCTATCTATCTATCTATCTATCTATCCCAGTTGTTCCTACACTAATTTGAAGGAAAAGAAGGTTTGTTTCACCTGCTAATCTAATATGATTAATTAACTATACTAGATGTGTGCATAAAGTCAACATTAAGGGATGTGAGTGGTTATTTATCAAATACGGACTGGGTAATATAGATACAACACACTTACAAATTAATATGAGCATTAATGAAAAGCTCAGCACACAACCTACTTGATGATAGTAAACTAAGATGACCTCTGATCCTTACTCAATCTGGGTGATTTTGTCAATAAAGGATAAAATTAATTGGGTCTCATTGTGCTCTCATTTACACAGATGTAATGCAGGATTAATTCAGCTATATGGATTTATGATAGTTTAGAAGTAGTTTAAGATGAGAATCAGGTTCATTCAGTTTTTTGCTGCCATCAAGTCAACATGTAGAAATGATTGCATTTAATCTTAATCACTCTCAAAACTCTGTGCCAGGAACTGAGGATGCTATACCTCAGTCACTTCAACAATCAACAGACTGGCTAAAGGATGACTAAAGCTTCAAGTTAAGCATTCATCCTTTCAGCATGTTTACCAGGTGAACCCAAGACTCTGCTTCCACTCTAACCAAAGATTCCTCTTAGAGCCCCCAACTGTCTTTCCTTTTCCATTCAGGAAAACTTTCAGAACGTGAATCTTCTGTGTTTCCCTGTCAACAGGCATCTGGATAGCATAGCGTATTAATACATTCCTCTTAAACTTCTCGTAAGTCATCCATATTTTTCTACTGCTCACAAAACAAAACAACAAAAAAGAAAACACTGGGCACTCAAAGTATGTGAAAGTTAGTCAAATGTTTATATGGAGTGGCCCAAAATTGAAACTTCACTTTAAATATCAAGTTTGGGGAACCAGGAGGAGCGTCAGATGCTGTTCCTCAAATTTGTAATGGCTTTGCGGTTTTGTTTTTAGTTTAGATCAAAATTTGGCAGAAATCTATTTATAATTCTGGTGCATAAGTATAAGAAATTTTGTGCAACCAGCTGATTTTTTGTGAGATTTTTCACTATTTACAGCTGAAATCTCATAATAACTGCTTTCTGGAAACTTTTTTTTTTTTGGTAGATCATGTTGAAATTTAAAAATTATGTGAAATCTGAAGAATTAATAAATTATTCTTTAGCAAAGAATGTGTTTATTGATAGGTATTTGTTTGGCTCTCATCAGGCTATGTCTACACTTGTAAATTTAGGTTGACTTTAGCTAAGTCGACTTAACTAAGTCGAATTTATGTCGACTTAGTTAAGTGGACTTAGCATGTCTACACCTAAATTTTAAGTCAACTTTGGGGGGAACTTACAAAGTCGACGTAGAGCATCCACACTGGATGCCTAGGTCGACTTCTAGAGGCTAGGGGGACCTAGGGCAGGTCCATGGTGGCAGGGGGGCACCCCTTGCCCAGTGCCAGGGGGCTCAGCCTTTGCCCCATTGTATCTTGGTACAGTGGGGCAAAGGGGGACAGGGACCCTGGCAGAGCATAGGAGCAGGGTGGCCAGGGCTCTGCCCTCCCCGGTGGGGGGCATGCCAGGCTCCCCTTGTGCCCCCTTCCCCCAGCAGGGAGGGCAGTGGGGGAGTCCTGGAGTAACGCTAAGTTGACTTAGGGCTACTCCAGGTCTACACTGGTTAAGTCGACTTTAAAAAGTTGACTTAAGCCTAAAGTCAAATTAAAAGTAGGTTTAATAAAGTGGACTTAATTTTCATTAAGTCAACTTTATTTTCCTTAAGTCAACTTAAGCAACTTGCTTAAGTAGACTTAAGGAAACTGTAGTGTAGACGCAAAGTAAATTACGTCAACTTAAGCAAGCTTAAGTCAACTTCATTTACAAGTGTAGACGCACCCATTACAGTGGTATCTGAAGTAAATATGAGGAATTCCAAAATGTATTGTATATGGCATCATAGTAATAATAGTTCATAAAGACAAGAAACCATATGGTACAACATAAGCACAAGAAGGCAGAGTTAAGGATTCAATTCTGTTTCTGAGCTGTAAATTCCATATGGGAAATTAGATTAATCTGGTATTTAGTGATAAATTTTCACACTAATGTTTGTAATTGACTATGAAATCATTTAAAAGATGAAACTAGGTTATAATATTACTATGTCTAATTAAAATATCACTGCTACTATTCCAATTTATTTTATTAAATAGTTCAAGTTTCAAGAAATATTTCATTGTACTGTTGATCATTTATAGTTTACTGATAATACATGTGTTTTTTAGGAAGTTATCTACTTTTTGTAAAAATTATGAACTGCCTACATAACATAAAGACCAGTGGTTTAATACAACAGATGCTCAATGAGATGGTAACAGCTTCTCATTTTCATATATTTCCAAGCATACAAAAATGACACAATAGCCTTGAGATCTCCTGTAACTGTAGAAATATTTGAGAAGTACAGTGAGCTGTTTGCCAAGATTTTGACACTGACAAATAAACCCTTCATGAGTTTCTGAGGTCAGTACCACTCACCCATTAAGCTGAACCACTGGGAGGCAGTGGAACTGGTAGGCTTGCTTGGTCACGTTCAGAATGAGATCATGCGGCATGATCTCACTCTGAACGTGATTATGTTTAGTTTGGGTGTGACTTAAGGCTTGGATGTCAGGAAGACAGAAAAAAGAATGTAGAGAAGTATGAACTGGGAATTTCAAAGTAGAAACAGAGCGAGACAAAATGCACAATCTGACTGGATGCATATTGGTATCCCCTAAATATCTTGCTGATGCAGAAGCCCCAAAATACTTTGAAAGGGTCCTGCACTATAACATCACAATACATGACTCTGATAAGAAATGCACATCAGAAAGGTTTGGAATCCTGATGAGAATAGGCCCACATCTAAAGACTTTTCTATACATGGAGTTATTCCTGATTTCATGTTCCTGATTAGCTCCATGTGTGGACACTCTTATTCTGGTTCATGTGGTTTAACTAAACCACTTCAAATTCTGGAATATGAGTGCTTTGTTCCCATTTAGCTTACTCCAGTATAGCAGACAAAAACAGGCTGGATGTTTGAAAACTGTGTTACATTTTGGGAAGATAATACCTGCAAAAATGGGATAATCTCAATGAACTGGCCATTGTGATTGAGTGTGAGTGAGCACCACAAAGAAGTGAGCTACATTTTGGCAGGCCTAAGGTAAGTAGATAGGAAAGTAGGGTGGGTGTGAGAGAGAGAATGCAACTGCCATGGGGTGAGTAAGATTTAATGTATTGCTGTTATAATTAGGGCTTAATGAATGAACACATGTGTAACAAGACTAATATTGAACAGATGTCAGCTGATGGCTGAACACTGCATCCCTTAAAGTAGTAGGACTTGCTTACTTGTGCTATAAGGAAATTGTTCTGGCAAGGCCAGCCTGGTCATATATATTAAACTTAATTAAGACTAAACCCGTGGAAATTATTGGCATTTTCCGTTCCAAAAGCACAGTAGAGACAAGGAGCTGACATTATGGTCTCTGTTATGGTTACCTTGTTTGGGAATGCTGCTGAGGAAAATTGCCCCGGTGTCCCATTTGTCACATGCCCCATTAAGGGCAGGTTCACAAAATGGGTTTCTATCGATTTAGAAACTTTCATGGTTCCCAACACCATAATATCTGAACACTTCAAAATCTGTAATGCATTTATCTTCCAAACACCTTTCTGAGGTAGGGATGTACTGTCATCTTCAGTACAGATGTGGAGTTGAGGCCCAAAGACCCAGACCCACAAAGGTCTGGAGATGGAATTTGTCTCTGACTGGCAAGACTAAACCGACAGCCTCAACTGTATTTAGGTTGATCCTAGTTCACTTCCAAAGTGAATTAAGATAAATTGTATTAAGACCAGTTTAATTCTGAATAAGTATCCACACAGGGATTTAATGTGATTTAACTAGTACAATTCAAATTCACACCTTTAGTTAATTCAACTTAATTTTCCTGCATGTCCCCTTGTAGACAAGCCCTAGAATAAGCAACTTGCATTGGCACCATCAATGTGCAGCTCAAAGGATTTCAGCTTAGACATGTAGTCACATGCCCCCTCTCCTTCTCTTGCCCCAGTTCTGTGGGAAAACCAGAAATTCTATAGATGTAGCTATGGCCATAGCTCAGTGCATTCTTCCCAGGGCTCAGGAAGCATTGTAACTTTCTTAGGCAAAACATATTCTTCCCTCAACATGGATAAGGAGGGATTTCCCTTCTTTCATGCTACTTTTTGCTAGAAACCACATTTTGGTCCTGTATAGTTTTTTCTTCCTCTGGTTTTAGAGGAGATGAGCTATGGAATGCTAAATTTTTGTAGCCTTGAGTGTTACTGAACCTCTGAGCATTTGTGAATAATAAATAATAGCATTTCTCCTATGCTAGTGACTCTCATAATTGCCTATTTAGACTCCTGTAGGGAAATGAAGGGAACATAGGGCAACATCTACACAGAGCTCTCTGTTCTCTGCTGTGAACCAGACAGAAATCTTTCATTTCAGACATCAGTCACCACAGACTGCTGTGATTCCTCCAAAGCCACATAACCTCATAATGTACTTACATTAACACAAATCAGTTCAATTAAAATAGGTAGGTTTGCTTCTGTTGGCAAACTATCATCCATGGAGAGATTTCAAAGACCTATTTTGTGAGGAAGCTTAGCTCTTTTTTCATGAGACATTATAACTTGTCACAGGTGAATGATGTGATGTTTACACCAAACATGAATTAATTAAATTCCATTAGCTAAATAATAGCGTACAACAGGTGTACCCATGCAGCCTTTTAACCTTTTTTCTTTTTTACACTGGTTTGAGTTATTTTTAAGCACAAGACAAATAAGAGTTGTTAGTATCCTGGGCCTCGATCCTGAAAAAACCTAAGGGTAAGTCTACACTAGAAAAGTTAAGTCGACTCTGTAAGTCGACTTAGAGTGTCCACACTTAACACTCCAGGCAACTGCCTGCGTCCACATAGACAGGTGCTAGGTCGACGGAGGAGATCCCTGGCCGGGGAAGATCCAGCTGGGAAAAGCTACAGCCTCGCTGGGTTGCCCCGGGGCTCCAACCACGCAGGGTTGCCAGCTTCCCGCATGGCAAAGGAGCCCCAGCCGTGGGGAAACCCCACAGCCTTGGGGCTCCAGCCACAGGGAAACCCCTGCAGCCCTGGGGCTCCAGGCAAGTGGAGTTGCCAGTCACTGACGCGGCAAAGGAGCCCCAGCCACAAGGAAACCTGGCAGCTGGAGCCCCGGGGCCAAAGGGGTTTCCCCGCAGCTGGGGCTCCTTTGCCATTTGGGGAGCCGGTGACCCTGAATGGCTGGAGCCCAGGGGTGGTGGGAGTTTCCCTCCCGTTGGGGCTCCCGTGCCGCATCCTCATGTGGCTGAAGCCCCGGGGCAGCGCGGGTTCCCCTGCTGCTGGAGCCCTGGGGCGATGCGGGGAGCTGGCAACCCCATGAGACTGGAGTCCCGGGGCCGGGGGTGTTTCCCTGCCACTGGGGCTCCTCAGCTGGGTGGGGAGCCAGGAACCCTGAGCCCATCCCCTGGCCTGGAAGCTGCTTAAGTCAACTTAGGGTGTCCACACTGGCTTTAAGTCAACTTAATAAGGTCCACACTGGCTTTAAATTGACTTAACAAGTCGACTTAAGCCCTAAGTCGACCTCAGTGGTGATATTGTTAAATCGACTTAAGCTGTTATTAAGTCAACTTAAGCATGTACTCACGTCGACTTAATAAAAGCCCAGTGTGGATGCGGCTTTGTTTAGGTCGACTTAAGGAGGCTTAAGTTGGCCCAACTTGCCAGTGTAGACGTACTCTAAGTGCCGGAATAAATATGATCACATGAATAGTCCTACTTACATCAATGGGACTCCTCCAATAAATTAATAAGGGATGATGGGGGGTGGGGTGGTGGTGGCATGGTTTTTCTTCTTTGAATGGCTGAGAAGGTGGGCAGCTGAACTGTCCAGTTGCTGGGGTTTTGAGAACAAAGGTTTGAGGAGGTGGCCGGGCAAACTCAGGAGGGAAGGGATAAGAGTTAACGGCTAACGGTTAGAGTCTAGAGCAATAGGAGAGACAGAGGCTTAAGAATAAATCTGACCAAGCAGTGAGATGAAACTAAGTCCCTGGGGTGAACTTAAAAGAAATAAGATGAGCCTAAGACTTGAACTCCAAAAGATCTTCTGCCACCCATAAGCAAGACCTCTATCAACAGATAAAGACTGGATCACTTGATAATTGTCCTGTTCTGTTCAATCCCTTTGAAACATCTGGCATCAGCCATTGTCAGAAGACAGGATATTGGATTAGACTCGCGATGGCCATTCGTACATTCTTAGGTTGACATTGATACATAATGGGAGGTTGACGGTGAGTTGAGCTCAGGACTTGAACCCAGAATATCCACTGGCTTGGAAGTGAGACCTCTATGAACAGACACTGATACATAATGTGAGATAGCTGTGGGAGGTACACCTCCTAACAGGCACCCCCTCTGGTGATTTTCTCCTCCTGGCTCCTAAAAGGCACCACCTCTGGTGATTTTCTCCTTCTAGTACAAGACTACTTTTGTATGGGTCGTCTTCTCTTCCCCTGTCCCCACCCCGCCCCCTTCCTTCTCTCTGTGGCTGGTTCTTTGAATTTGGCAGTGCCAAGGAAATGCAACCCTAATGTCATTTTGTAACTGCAGGTTGGTATATCACTATCTCACCCCCATATCTAAGGAGTATCTGCTTAACTTTCCTCATGGCTTCTCCCTCTTATTGCTCAGGAGAATGCCCATTCTCCCATTAAATCATAATCAACTCTACCATTATCATGGAGGCTAAAAGTGCAAGGAGAGCGTTTTCCGTGCTTTTCCCTTCAGTGTCTTTTCTGATAACAGATGAAGTTTGACTTTCGTGTAACTGACCTTTATAATGCCAAGTCAAGCTGTTCAATCAATGCTTATGAGCCTAACAAGTCAAAATCCCAAGTCTGGGATTCTATCTTCCTTGATAGCACTGCTTCTTTTGATACAGCTGACCACACATGCCTTAATTTTGTTCTTTTGGGGCTTGCATGACTCCATTCTCTCCTGCTTCTCAAGCAGTATTTCTTTTGGGGGTTCATCTCTCCCAGTGTCTTTGGAGCTCCCCTGATATTCCATCCTTGGCTCTGCCTTATCTCTCTTTACATCCCGGGCTGAGCTCATCTGCTCACATAGTTTCATACCATGGCTAAAACAGCTCTTAAAAATCAGTACTTAAAAATCTTAAATGGGTACAAAAAGGAAGTGAAAATATCAATGGCCATATGTGAAAATGTTGGCCTTAATGTATTGCTATGAACCAATTAGAGAGCCCTGATTAGCAATCTCTATTTTGTTTCCAGAATTGACATAAATAACCCTTGGCACTTGCATAATAGCTAAGTAAAGTAAAAAGATAAATGAGAGGGTTTCTTAAATTTTTAATTAAAAAATTACAATAAAAATTATTTTTGCAGCCACGACAAAATGTGGCAAAACACTTTGCATTTTACATTTCACAGTCTTGCCGGAATAATTAATTTTGAAAATAAAACTTCCATTATGGGAAAGGGGATACACGACATTATTAATTGTCTAATGTAAACAATCCCTCCCTCCCCTCCACCTTCACAAACTAACACCAACAAGGCAGGTCCCATCAGCCTTCTATCTTAGTTATTTCTAATGCCCCCTTTTTTTTCATTGTAGGTGCTTCCTCAGGACTTTAGATGAATGTATCCATTCTATAGGCATATCCTTTATTACCTCATTTCTCTATATACATAACTTCCTCTAAAGGTGGACAAATTTAACTCTATCTATGGCAGAAGTGTATTGGAAAGGTCTGTCTTTTTATGGCTCAGCAATCAAGCAGCTGAGAAGCAGATAAAACATACTCCATTTGTACAGTAATTCATCTCAGGATTTGAAAGATTGATTTCCATGGGCTTGTTTGCTTCCTTCTCCACCCTCCTTCATAATAATTCTAAGTGGAATGGATTATTAACTTGCTGCCAAATTCTTTGTTACCTTAATAGTTAGATTAACTTCAGGACATTTTTTGCAGGTGCTTGGGGAGATGCTTTTCAATAATGAATGAATAGGGGGGTGATGAAATATAGGGCACTTTTCTGTTTCCCTGTCACAAATTTTTGCTTTCCTAGAGGCGATGAACAAGCTGGCAAATAATGGTTACTCAGAATAGTCTCAGAATACTCTCCCTAGCAGTGAAGCAAACCAGAAGTCCCTGGCACTTTTAAAGACTAACACATTTATTTATCGCATGAGCTTTCATGAGAGAAAATCCCACTCCATCCCATTTCTTGATGAAATGGGATTTTCTCCCATGAAAGCCGATTCGATAAAGAAATTTGTTAGTCTTTAAAGTGCCACAGGACTCCTTGTTTGTTTTTTTGGACTAGACTAACATGGCTACCCCTTTGGAACTCCCCTACCAGTAGGCACTGTGAGGGATAACTAGATTTAAAACCTGCCTCATTACAACTGATTCTGGGGTTTCTCACTACCTGGAACAGCATGAAATGGCCGCAGAGCTGAAATTTCCAAGAAATTAGGATAGATTTTTGTGTCTGCAGATGAAGAATAAAATTGGTAACACTATGATAATATATCCTGTTGTCTGAGAATAATAAACTCATTCTTACCGGATCTCAAAGGCACCCCTGCAGTAGTGTTGACACAGCATTTCAGTGTGAACGTAAGCTGTGCTTCTCACCGAAACCAAGATATTAACATCATCCTGTTGGGCAGACGTTAAGAAAATCTTTATGTGACACGCCTCTGTTACATTCGTAAGGCAATTTGCCCAGATGCCTTTGGCACAATTCCTGGACCCTATGTGATATTTTTTGTCATGTGCAGGGCCCTACCAAATTCATGGCCCTTTTTTGATCATTTTCATGCTCATAGGATTTTAAAAATTTTGTTTTGCTGACCTAAACTAACACAGCCACCCCTCTGGAACTCATAAATTTCACAGTTTCAGGTGTTTAAATCTGAAATTTCATGGTATTGTAACCGTGATGGTCCCAACCCACGAGCAGGTGGTGGTGTGGGGGTCACAAGGCTATTGTAGAGGCAATGTGGTATTGCCACCCTTACTTTTGTGCTGCTGCCTTCGGACTGGGTGGCCAGAGGGCAGCTGCTGGCCAGGTGCCTACTCTAACGGTAGCCCCACCGCCAACAGCAGCACAGAAGTAAGAGTAGCAATAGCACACTGTGCTACCCTTACTTCTGCCTTGCTGCTGGCAATTGTGCTGTCTTCAGAGCTGGACTCCCAGCCAGCAGCTGGGAACTTCCTGCAGCTTGGGGAATTCCCAGCAGTGGGTCTGACTCAGCCCTGAGAGTGGCCTAGGCAGTGCAAAAGGAAGTTCCATCCTCTCTAGCCTGTCCAGGATTAGATGATCATATTGGTCCCTTCTGACCTTAGAGTCTTAGAGTCTATGGCTATGTCTACACTGGGAAGTTAGTTCGAATTAAGGAGGCTCAATTCGAACTAACTAAAGCCATGGCTAGGCTACACTAGGCTTTAGACAGTTTGAATAAAGGGCTTTCTTAAGGCTTTAATTCGAACTAACTAGTTCGAATTAGCCAATGTGGCCATGTTAATTTGAATTAATTTCTTAGTTCTAACTAACCGGCCATTGAAATGAATGGGGATCGCTAATTCCAACTAAGCAAGTGCCATTCATGGCACTTGCTTAGTTCGAATTAAGTTAATTCGAACTAACTAAAATTAGTTCGAATTAGTTAGTTCGAACTAACTAATTTGAACTAATTTTAGCAAGAGTAGACATAACCTATGAGACTAGTGACTAAAGTCCGATGCACAGTAGGAGACCCTGATTGGGGCATCCTGCTGCCCCTCTTCGGCTCCAGACCCAGCACTCAAGAATTAAAGGGCTGGCTGTGCGTGTGACAGGGATAAACACAGCGCCCCTCTGACCTCAAAGCCCTGGTCAATCATTCACTCACCTACCCATAAGGCAGGCCCTGACCCCCACCTCAAAAAGTGATGCCCCCCCCATACCATCCCTCCTAACCCCTGCACTGCTGCTGCTGGTGATGCTACCTTCAGAGTTGGTATCCTGGTCAGCAGCTTCCACGCTCTGGCCACCCAGCTCTGTGAAATCTGGTCTCCCATAGAATACGCAGATTTTATGGAGGAGGCCAGATTTCATGGTCCATGATGCATTTTTCGTGGCTGTGAATTTGGTAGGCTCCTAAGCATGTGTGAAAGAGAGTAGAGCAAGAGAAACTTATGGTCACTGCTTAGTGAAGCATGTGAGCCAAGATCATTAGACCTTCTAAGCCTGTTTGTAACATTTAGCATAGTGGCAGATACTGGCTCTGTCTGATCTGCGCTCTTCCCAACAGTGCTAGTGAGAAAACATTAGGTCAGATACCACAGTCTGTGACACGGCATCAAAAATATATAGATTAACAAAGTGCTTTTTGGGGTGTGATGGAAGTACTGCATTACGGAAGCCTGGATAGGTCAGTCAGATGAGTATCAGATGCTTAATCTGAAAAGACAGAGTTCAAACCCAAACCCGGGAGTAAACACGAGGAAAAGAGAAGAGCTGTTTAAGCTCAAGAATGATGTTGGCACAAGATCAACTGGGTGTAAACTGTCCATGAATAAATTTAGGCTAGAAACTAGAAAGTTTCCAGCTGTCAAAGGTGTGAGATTCTTCCAATAGGAATAGTGGAGACAAATGAAGGAACTACTTATAAAATAGAGCTTGTCTGCCAAGAAGAAATTGAATTAGTGCCAATAAGTGAAATGGTGGTGTTTGTTGTAACTGCATGTTTACTGGAGCTGGTTTTAGTGTATAGCCTAAAAATATTCAGTGACATTTTTCAACAAAAATTATCAATACAAACTTTTTAAAAAATAAAATTTCTGGAAATATTGTTTAGTTTAAGTAAGACAATAATTATATATTTTTTTCACTTTTATACGTTATTCCTCCTCTTTCCTTCCCCCCTCAAAAAAAGAGTGTGTGGGAAGAGAGAGATTCAAAAGTTGGAGAAGGAATAATTTTGTTTTTGACAGTTTATTGTTTGTAAGTGTTTTTATCAAAAAACAGAAAAACTGATTTATTTTATCAGTTTTCCTTTGGTTCCAAATGGAATTCTCCATTTAAAAAAGTGCTCTCAGAAAATTTTCAACCTGCTCTGATGGCCCCCTAGACTGAGAGCACAGACTTATTTTACATTGGCTACCTAATGATATTGATTTTGGCTACCAATGACCTGGGCTAACTTTGAACTGGTGGTCTAAAAGTAAAGCCTCTCTTTGACCAATCCAGTCCCCCAGAGATCTTAAGTTATTAAGTGGCAAATGTCAAGGAGCAAAGACTGCTTTGTGGATGTGCTGTGAATCAGTGCTTCCTCCATTGATCCTGGAAACACAGTCTGGCAAATCCAAGCCATTTTTGAGAGCTGTGCAGGCTGCTTTCACACACTTCTCATATACACTACATCACAGATACACATGCAGAGAGGAGGTTGTGAGTACTTTGCCCTCTAGAAAAACCCAGCATACTTTGTCCACTGGGGCTACTGTCCCAGCTTCTGCAGGTCAGGATCCTGGTATGACTATGCTTTCTGCGGTAAATGATGTAGAGGACTGAAATCTTAATACCTAAACTGATGAACTCTGATCAATTCAATTTAATCAAACTCTCATCCTCTGCTGACAGTGCGAACAGTGTTTTCGGTACCTTGCATTTTGCCAAACCTTTGAATATGTAAACATCATGTTAGTTCTCAGTGGAAAGTAGTCAGTTTATCTCTGGGAGTGGAGGTTTGCAGAGCCTTGGCTCTGACAATATTTTTTGTAAATATTTGGTTGCTGTGTGCAGACTCCAAATGGCAGATATTCTTAATGGTCAGGACTGGGCCACTTCCCCTTTTCTGTGGTTAAATTGGCTATCTAGCCTCTCACTCCAGGTATTAACAACTAAAGCTTGGCTGCTCTTTGGATGGAGTGAGCGAATGTTATGAATGAATTAGTATATTCAGATGACCTGATTTATTTATTTTTCTAAACTGATTTGGAAAATCAGCCCCCGTCTTTCCGCTGTAAATAGTTATAGCTAATAGGCACAGTACCATTACTAGATCTTGCACAATTAGCTGCTTACACTGCATAGTCAGAGTATAATATTAGCATTAGGCCTTATCTGCACTACAGAGTTTTGTCGACACAGGTCACACCGACTGGTGATCAAAAAGCACTCTAATTCTGTTGGCAGAGTGCATCAAAGTTGGTACGTTAGCATCAACAGTGACAGCAGTGCTCTATGCTGTCCCACTATGCAAATTGCTGCCTTCTGCAGCTAGGAGTTGTGGGAAGGCAGTGGATTGGAATGCATCAGGGGTGTGGACTCAATGTCCCATGATGCAGTTTTTTTCATCCCATCATTCCATGGTTTTCTGACTGTGTTTCGCAGCATTTTTCAACAACCCCTGTTTACTGTGCTGCATCCATCAGTATCTGAAATGATGCCTGACCTAGTGTGTGCCATGGAAAGAAACAGTGCCAAATTACTTTTGGCATTTTGATGGAGGAGCTGCACATTTCCCTGGGAAAATCATGGAGCAGGTCCTCAAAGAATCCATCCTGAAACATCTGGAGGAAAATACAGTGATCAGGAACAGTTAACATGGATTCACCAAGGGCAAATCGTGCCTGACCAACCTGATTTCCTTCTATGATGAGATGACTGGATTTGTGGATGCGGGAAGAGCCATTGACGTGGTATACCTTGACTTTAGCAAGGCTTTTGATACAGTTTCCCACAGCATTCTCGTTGGCAAGTTAAGGAAGTATGGGTTGGACGAGTGGACCGTAAGGTGGATCAAAAACTGGTTAGATCGACGGGCTCAGCGGGTAGGAATCAATGGCTTGATGTCTGGTTGGCAACTGGTAACGAGTGGAGTGCCCCAGGGGTCAGTTCTGGGGCCGGTTCTATTCAACATCTTCATTAATGATCTTGATGATGGAATAGACTGCGTGCTTAGTAAGTTCGTGGATAACACTAAGCTGGGGGGAATGGTAGATGCACTGGAGGGCAGGGACAGGATCCAGGGAGACTTGGACAAATTGGAACACTGGGCCAAAAGAAACCTCATGAGGTTCAACAAAGACAAGTGCAAAGTCCTGCACTTAGGATGAAAAAATCCCATGCACTGCTACAGGCTGGGAACCGATCGGCTAAGTAGAGGCACTGTAGAAAAGGACCCGGGGGTTATGGTGGACAGGAAGATGAATATGAGCCAACAGTGTGCTCTGGTTGCCAAAAAGGCCAATGACATATTAGGCTGCATCAGTAGGAGTATTGCCAGCAGATCGAGGGATGTGATAATTCTCCTCTATTCGACACTGGTCAGGCCACATCTGGAAACTGTGTCCAGTTTTGGGCTCCCCACTACAGAAAGGATGTGAACAAATTAGAAAGAGTCCAGCGGAGGGCAACAAAAATGCTTAGGGGGCTGGGGCACATGACTTATGAGGAGAGACTGAAGGAACTAGGCTTATTTAGTCTACAGAAGAGAAGACAGGGGAGATTTGATAGCAACCTTCAACTACTTGAAGGGTTGCTCCAAAGAGGAGGGACGTAGGCTGTTCTCAATGGTAACAGAGGACAGAACAAGGAGCAATGGTTTCAAACTACAGCTGGGGAGGTCAAGTTTGGATATCAGGAAAAATTTTCTCACTAGGAGGGTGGTGAAGCATTGGAATGGGCTACCTAGGGAGATGGTAGAATCTCCATCTTTGGAGATTTTAAAGGCCTGGTTAGACAAAACTCTGGCTGGGGTGATTTAGTGGGAGTGGTCCTGCTTTTTAGCAGGGGGTTGGACTAGATGACCTCATGAGGTCCCTTCCAACCCTATTATTCTATGGTTCTATGATTCTATGATGGACCTTCACTTTTGGGATCCAGAAATAAGCACTGCATGTTGGCATCACATCATTATGCAAGTCTGAGATGAAGAGTAGTGGCTGCAGAATTTTCAAATGCAGAAAGTCACCTTCCTGAAACTGAGTGAGGCGCTCGCCCCAGTACTGTCATGCGAGGATGCCAAAATGAGAGCCACCCTCTCAGTATAGAAGCATGTGGCAATTGCCATTTAGAAGCTGGCAACTGCAGACTGCTACTGGTCAGTCTTGAATCAGTTTGGAGTTGGGAAATCCACTACTGTGGGGCCATTAATCATATTCTGCTATGAAGATCTGTGACTCTTGGAAATGTGTGAGAAATAGCGTATGACTTTGTATCAATGGGATTCCCTAACTGCAGCAGGGAGATAGAAGGCACACATATCCCAATTTTGGCCCTGGACTATCTTACGACGGAGTACATCAACAAAAAGGGGTATTTCTCTATGGTATTGCAGGCGCTAGTGGATCACCATGAACATTTCACTGACATCAGCGAGGTGTGGTCATGGAAGGTGCATGAAGAATGCACGGTCAGGACACTGGCCTATACAAAAAGCTGAATTCAGGCATTTTCTTTCCAGACCAGACTGTTCCAATGGGAGATGGTGAAATGCCCATAGTGATCCTGGGAGACCCAGCATACCCATTACTCCCATGACTAATAAAGCCTTATACCGGAAATCTGGAGAGCAGCAAGGAATGCTTCAACAATAGTCTGAGCAGGTGGTGACTATGCATTTGGTAGATTAAAAGCAAGCTAGTGATGCCTTTTTGGCAGATTAGACATAAATGAGGAAAATATCCTCATAGTCATAGCTGTCTGGTGCTCTCTCCATAATATTTGTGAGGCTAAGGGTGAAAAGACTCCCCCCCAGGAGGAGCACAGACACGGATTACCTGGTGGCTGATGTTGGGTAGCCAGATATCAGGACTATTAGACTGGCAGAATGAGAACTAGTCAAATCAGGGAGGCCTTGAGGCAGCATTTTGACAATGAGCACCAGTAGTGTGTTTTGTTCTGTACAGCACTTTGCTGTGCTTTGTTAAAGTGCTGGCTTCATGAAATGGGATTTATAGTTTGTAAATGATTCAGTTGCCATTGTGTAATAATTTGAGCAGCAACCTCTGTGTAAAAGACAACTAAATATTGATTGACTTTCTGAGACTATGTTTTTATTAAATATCAAATAACAATATACACCAACTTCTTGGTGGGAAGGCAGAGAACAGTGAGGGTCAATGTAGGCTCTCATAGCATATCATTTTGGAAGCTGGTGGAGTAAGCAGGGTACTGGGGTGGGCTGGGAGATTGGAAGGAATGTTTGGGGAGGACTTCTAAAGCAGTTCCATATTGGCTGCAGGGAAGAGGTAAGCACAGATGAATTCTGCCTGAAGTGTGATTAGGGACTTCACAATCTCTGTTCAGTCCTCAATCATTTTTATCATCCACTCCTGGCCCATTAAAATTCACTCCTGGCTCTTCTTTCTATCCTGCCTGTCTATTTTATCATTTTTATTTAAAATCTCTCTCAACACCCTGTGCTTTTATTTTTCAGACTCTGAGCATTGTAGCAACTCTCAAAACATGTTCTCCTTTTTCCTTCTTGGTCACTTCCTTAACTGGCAGAGGCACTTCACTGGTGTGTAGGAGGTTCCTCTGAAAGCTACATCTGCAGAAACATAAGAGAAAATAAACAGAAATATGATTGTTAATGCACTCACAGCATTGAATTATTATAGTAAACTACACCTCTTTTTAAATACGAATCACATAGCTTGGCAAATGCCCTAAACATGAGGAGTTCAGCCTGGGGAGAGGGACACTCTAGATGGAGCAAAGGATCTAGGTCAGTGGTTCCCAACCTGTGGCTAGGGGTTTATATGTGGCCCACAGCTCCCCTTCTCCTGCTTGCAGAAGGGAGTTACTGCCTAAGTATCCAGCCAGAGTGTGTTTCCTCAAGGCTGAAAGACCAGTGCAGGCTCCTTGCTGCAGCCAAGGGGATGGGAGATCAACATTCCCCTCCCTCTGTCCATAGCAGGGAACACAGCAAAGAGCTCCACCTAGGTACATAGGTGCTGGGGTCCCTGCTGAAGCCAGAAGAAGAGGAGAACTAATCTTTCATCCTCTTCATTGCAGAAGGGACCCAGGTGAGGAGCACATACAGGGCCAGATTAATACGGGCTATAGGGGCTGACTCCCCAGGCCCCAGCCTGCAGGTGTGCCCTGGGGTCCAGCTCCTATGGCTCCAACAAGATCCCGCTCCTCTCCCCCTTCCGTTGACCCGTTCGGCCCCCATAGCACTAAGGGGGGACACTGGGAGGGACCCTGCCCTGCCGGGACTGGGGAAGCGGGGCCCTGGGCCAGAGGCCAGGCTCCATGATCCTTCCCCACCCCTGGGCTGTCTGGTCCACCCTTGGGGTGGGGCAGACCAGCACCTGTTCGCTCCACTTTGCTATGGAGGCAGGGCCAGCTGGCTCCAGTTCTGGCGCACGTGGCCCTGCACCAGAGGTCACAGTGCACACCAGCCAGTCCTGCCCCCAGGGGCAGACTAGCCAGACTGGAGCAGGAGCATGGCCTCTGTCCGCCTCAGCACTGACCCAGGAAGAGGCACCCACAATGTCGGGGGCTGGGTCCTCAGACCAGTCAGGGGCCCCAGTGGTGTGGCAGCCCAGTGCAATTTCTGGACCTGAGAGCACAGGGCTACAGGACACATGCAATTTCCCTTCTACAGCCAGGGAGATGAAAGATCAGCAAGGAGGCAGCCTCCTTGCTGAACTCTTTCCATCTGACTGCAGGGACTGGAGGCCTGCTGGTGGAGAGCGGTGGCTCTTCAGGATTGCAAAGATATCTGTGGCCTTCAAGCCAAAAAAGTTGCAAGCCACTGGTCTAGGTGGTATTTAAAGGGGATCACTGAAGGTGACAAGGGACAAAATTGTAAATTCTGCCACCATTTTCCACAGGCAGGGGTCATTGTAGCCGGTATCTCATTCCTGAGGGTAAACAAGGTTGCAAGCATTCATCTCCTACAAGCATGTAGCTTCTTACTGGGTCCCTATGGTGCTTGCCTATGTGTCAGGGTGGTCCTTGCACAAATCATTGCTGATTGGCACAGGAAAGTTTCCAACAGTGCGGGGAAGGTAACAAAGCAGATCTGTCAAGGAACTGTCATCAAAGGATTGGCAAGTATCTCCAGGAAAGTTCCCTAGATATCTCTCTGGAGAATTCCCATGAAATCTCAGTGGTTATGTCTACACTTGTAAAGTTAAGTCGACTCTGTTAAGTCGACTTAACAAGATCGACTTTAAGTCGACTTAGAGTCGACCTTGTTAAGTCGACTGAACAGCAGACATAGCTGTCCACACTGGCTTTAAGTCGACTTAAGAAGTCAACTTAAGGCTTAAGTCAACCTTCAGAGGTGGTGTTATTAAGTCAATTTAATCTGTTATTAAGTCGACTTAATGAAGCTTTTAAGTCGATTTAATAAAAGCCCAGTGTGGGCGTGGCTTTGTGTAGGATGACTTCAGTGTCCTTAAGTCAACCTAAGTTGCCAGTGTATATGCACCCAGTGTCATTAACACACTTTTTTGCTACATTGTTTAGCTGCACAGGGAAATGTGAAGCAGATGCCAGCACAGCTAATTTTGTACATTTCTATCCCTCCACCCATTTCAAGAATGTAATAAAGAGTCATATAACTGACTCTAACTGAGCAGCATCAGCTCAAAAAGATTGCTTACCAAAGTTCCCCTTTCCTGCATCATGTGCACCAGGGATGGAGTTCTGGGACTGGCTAGAACCCTCTGGTGTTAAGAAGAGGTCCCTTGTTTCCCACAGTACTGGGCAACCCTGTCATCTGCCACACACATCATTTTCCAATTCAAACTCCTCGTCCATGACTTCATTCTCGGGGTTCAATCTTCTGTCCATTGTCTTCAGCCCCACTGAAATATCCATTGAGTTCTTGGCTGTGGAGTATGGGGTGTCACCAAGGATGGCATCCAACTTCTTAGAGAAGCAGCAGGTCTTCAATGTAGAACCAAAGTGATGGTTTGATTCCTTTGTCTTCTGGTACGCCTGCCTCTGCTCCTTTATCTAGATGATGGGATAGATTGCCTGCTTAGTAAGTTTATGGATGACACCGAGGTGGAGGGAATGGTAGACATGCTGGAGGGCAGGGACAGGATTCAGGGAGACTTAGACAAATTGGAACACTGGGCCAAAAGAAATCTCGTGAGGTTCAACAAGGACAAGTGCAAAGTCCTACACTTAGGACGGAAAAATCCCATGCACTGCTCCAGGCTGGAGACTGATTGGCTAAGTAGCAGCACTGTAGAAAAGGACCTGGGGGTTATGGTGAACGGGAAGCTGGATATGAGCCAACAGTGTGCTCTTGTTGCCAAAAAGGCAAATGACATATTGGGCTGCATCAGTAGGAGTGTTGCCAGCAGATCGAGGGATGTGATTATTCACCTCTATTTGGCACTGGTGAGGCCACATCTGGAATACTGTGTCCAGTTTTGGACTCCCCACTACAGAAATGATGTGGACAAATTAGAAAGAGTCTAGCGGAGGTCAACGAAAATGACTGGGGGGCTGAGGCACATGACTTACTAGGAGAGACTGAAGGAACTAGGCTTATTTAGTCTACAGAGGAGAAGACTGAGGGGAGATTTGATAGCAACTTTCAACTACTTGAAGGGGTGCTCCAAAGAGTAGGGAGCTAGGCTGTTCTCAGTAGTAACAGAGGACAGAACAAGGTGCAATGGTGTCAACTTACAGCTGGGGAGGTTGAGGTTGGATATTAGGAAAACTTTCTTACTAGGAAGGTGGTGAAGCACTGGAATGGGTTACCTAGGGAGGTGGTGGAATCTCCGTCTGGAGATATTTAAGGTCCGGTTAGGCAAAACCCTGGCTGGGATGATTTAGTGAGAATGGTCCTGCTTTTAGTAGTTGGTTCGACTAGATGACCTCATGAGGTCCCTTCCAGCCCTAAGATTTTATGATTCCATGATTGTCACATGGCACTGATACATGTCCTGTTCATAACCCTTTTCCAGAAATGCCATGAGAAATCTGATGTTAGGTACAAAGTTCCTATGGCTTCAGCAAAGCTGGGACTGTACAGCCTCCCCTCCCCATATATACTCAGCAAATCTAACAGCTCTGGTGTGCTCCAAGTAGGAAAGCATTTGTTGCATGGAGCCCAACGTGGTCAGTTGGTAAGATGTGATTTGAACTCGCCATACTGAGCAAACAAGAAGTAGAATCAAAAAGCCCCAGGCCTTTAGAAGGGAAGGAATGGATTTACCTGGGTGCATGGCAGCAGAGTTCAAACTACTGACCACAGCAGTCAAGATAGGGATTGTGGGACATCTCCTGGAGACCATTTATAGTGACATAACCAAGAGCAGTGTCTACACTGTCACTTTGCTGATATATCTTCTCTGGAAAAAGCTCTATGCCTCTCATCGAGGTGGTTTTATTGTGTCAGCAAAACAGAAGTGTTTGTCAGCAGAAGAAACATTGTATTGTGTACACCTCCTGTTTTGTCAACGAAAGCTGATTTTTGTCAACAAAACTCTATAGTGAGCCAAGACCCTAGCAACTCTCAGATTTCTTTCAGATAGGAAAGTAAGTGGATGTGCAGAAGTTTCCCGTCCCAAAATTTCTAGCCATTGCCTGGGTTTAGGTGTCTGTGTGTGCAGCTGGTCACAGTCTTTATTGAGCTGTTTAAATCTAACTATGGCTATGTCTACACTTGCAAGTTAGGTTGACTTAAGGAGGCTTAAGTCGACCTAACTTAGTCCCTGTCCACACCAGGCTTTCATTAAGTCGACTTAAGGGCTTCCTTAAGTCAACTTAATAACTACCACCGTTTAGGTCAACTTAATAGTTAAGTCAATTTGTTAAGTTGACCTAAAACCAGTGTGGATGCCCTAGGTCAACTTAGTTTTCAAAGTCGACCTAGGACTGGGGACAAGGGAACTGTGGGACAAGAAGGCTGTGGGACAAGAAGGCTGCCTTCTCCCTGGGACCCACGCCGGTCCTGGTAAGCAGGCAGCATGGCTGCCTTCTTGTCTGGACCCATGCAGGTCCCAGGGAGAAGGGAGCCATGGGTACCTTGTCACCGGGAGTTCCCAAGGGCTGGGAGCCGCCACTGTCCGTCGACTTCTGAGTCTAGTGTAGACTGTAAGTCGACTTAAGAAGGTAGACTTTATGTCAACTTAAGTCGACCTTGTTAAGTTGACTTAACAGAGTCGACTTAGCATTTAGGTGCAGACATAACCTACATGTCTACAGTTAACAAATAGAATCACACTTAAACTAAGGGCATTTGTCACTCTCTGGGCTGAATGAATTAAAGGATACTAACTCAAATATTCCCTGTATTTCAGTGGCTCCTTTAGTCCATGATCTTCATTTTTCTGAGTATATTTTGTTATATTTTCTGAGTATATTTTCATGTACACCCAGTTGTCTGAAATGGCTCTGGATAGGAGAGGAGGCTGTGGTAAGTTTTACAAACCTTCACGTGTGTTGTTTGGTTTCAATATCTTGGAAGATATGCTTTCTAACGATGCAATTTTCAGAATTAATATTGGATGCCTCATTTTTTGGAGACCCTTCCTGAAACTGGTTAGGCCTGATTTTAAGAGGTGCAGAGGACTCAAAGTTTCCACTGACATCAACTGATGCTTTAGGTGCTTTGCACTTTTTCTGAAAATCCAGCTCAAAGTGTTTCAGGTCAGGCACCTGAAATATGAAGCACTTGTAATCAGTTCTTACTTCTGAAAATTTTCTCCTGAGTAGTCTGAGTTGGAGGCTGTAGTTATGGGTGCTATGGTAAGTTCAGAAGTAAATGTGTGAATTGCCCCTTTCTTCTGCTTAGGTATGAGCACATTAATTGCCTCCATTCTATAGCATCTTATTAATATCAGTTGGCTGCAGTGGTATTTTCATGCACAGAGCACCTATAGAATCAGATCCTATGTGTAATTAATTAATTAATTAATTAATTAATTAATTAATTAATTAAATGTTATTTAGCTTTGTGGGAAAAGTGTCCATCCATTGTTCTGGCTGTTTTCATAGTAATTAATAAAATATACTGGAACTCAAACAGATAAGCTTGCTTAGCCTAACCAAAAGAAGGCTGGGGTGAGATATGATTGCTGTCTATAAATACATTAGAGGGATAAATGCCAGAGAGGAAGAGGAATTATTTAAGTACAGAACCAATATGGACACAAAAACAAATGGATATATACTGGCCATCAGGAAGTTTAGACTTGAAATTAGACACAGGTTGATAACCATCAGAGGAGTGAAGTTCTGGAATATCCATTCAAAGGGATCTGTGGCTGCAAAAAAATCTAGGCTGCTTCAAAACAAAGCTTGATACATTTATGGGCGGAGATGTTATGATGGGACAGTCTTGTTAGAAGAAAGAATCAGGTCCACTCAGGAGTGATGGTGTCTTTAATCAAACTACTTGTTCCACCTTATACATTCAACCTACTGGGGAGTAGCCACATCCCTGTCTGGACCTGTATAAGTAAGCCCAGAATAGAAGGTTCACAAGATATACCTACCTTTGTAACATGATAAACACAATGGTGATGTCTACACTTGAAAAGTTAAGTCGACTCTGTTAACAAGTCATCTTAACTTTTCAAGTGTAGACATGGCAGCGAGCTTCTACCAGGAAGCTGTGAGTCCCTCCTAGAAGGGAGTGGAGGCTTCCTTCTTGCCGGAACCCGCGCAGGTCCTGGGGAGAAAGGAGCCTCAGGTCCCAGGAAGAAAGGAGCCACTGGTCCCTTTTTGCCGGGATCCGCGGGTCCCAGGGAGAAAGGACTGCAGCGTGGCTTCTTTCTCACCAGGACTTGTGCCCTAGGTCGACTTATAGAATAAGTTGACTTAGGGCGGCCTCACCATCTTTAGGTCAACTTAACGAATCGACTTAATTGTTAAGTCGACCTAAAGAGTGGTAGTTAATAAGTCGACTTAAGGAACTGCTTAAGTCAACTTAATGAAAATCAGGTGGGGACGAGGCTTTGTTTAAGTCGACTTAAGCTTCCTTAAGTCGACTTAATTTGCTAGTGTAACCATACCCAACATGAATAATACAACAGATTACATCATGCCTAAATCCCTACATGGTGTCACTATTCTTAATATGCTGGTTACATGATTAAATTATACTAGATATACAGAATATAATTAGCCTGCCTAGGTTTGTTGTTTATAAGTTATTTCATTACCAAATACAGTTCTGACCAATGAGAGGTACAAGGATCTTTTGCCATCTCTGATACCTTGCTTATAACATCTTGTTTACCACAGTAAGGCCTTTCTTATTAATGACTTTCTGGTAGAGGCATTAAAGTAAACTGCCTTCATTTAAAACAGTGAATTGTTTTCACTTAACTTTCCTTTGTTGGCTGAATCTTGGTGCTTTCCAGTAAAGTGGTTTGTTTACATCTTAGGATCCAAAGGGGTAGCCGTGTTAGTCTATTACAGAGAAAGAAAGTCCTATGGCACTTTTAAAGACTAACAGATTTATCTATCATATGAACTTTTGTGGGAGAAAATCCCACTTCGTCAAACACTTTGAAGTTGGGAAACTTACAGAATGGGAGGAAATTAAACACAGGGAAGTGTATGACATAGGATCAGGTCAGGCTGTAACAGCA
Source organism: Pelusios castaneus (assembly GCA_007922175.1). NCBI lineage: Eukaryota > Metazoa > Chordata > Testudines > Pelomedusidae > Pelusios > Pelusios castaneus. The sequence goes on along the minus strand of ML685784.1, from coordinate 8,829,922 downwards.
AATGAAAATAGATGCTAGGATTCAAACACTGGGGAACAAAATATAGAGGAAGGTGAGGTCAAATCACCTGTTGTAATGAGAAAAAAAAACATAGTCCCTGTTTAACCCCAAGGCAACTGAGTTGAATTTTCACCTTACTGTCTCAGCTTGCCATAACAAGTTTGATTTTAAATCCAGTGGCCCGCTACTCAGATAATATAATATTAATTCTCTACAAGTCTAGTTTGGCAATTGATTGATCTTTGACTACTGGTAGTAGAAATACCAAAGGCCTGAGATGAGCCATTTGATGAGACGTTTGAGATGTTCTGAGTTATTACAGAGAATTGTTTTGTGGGTTTCTGGCTAATGAGTCTTGCCCACATGCTCAGGGTTTAATAAATAGTTATATTTGGGGTTGGGAAGGAAGTTTTCCCCAGGGCAGATTGGCAAAGATTCTGGGTGTTTTTTGCTTTTTTCTGTAGCATGGGAAATGGCTTTCTTGCTGGTGAATTCTCTGTATCTTAAAGTCTTTAAATGTTGATTTGAGGACTTTAATAACTCAGTCATAGGTTAGAGGTTTATTGCAGGAGTGGGTGGGTGAGGTTCTGCAGCCTGCATTGTGCAGGAGGTCAGACTAGATGATCATATTGGTCCCTTTTAATCTTAGAGTTTATGGGTACGACAACACTGGAGCCTTAGGTTGACTTAAGGAAGGTTAAGACAACCTACAGACTGCTGAGTCCAAATACGGCTTTCATTAAGTCGATTTATGTGCTTCCTTATGTTGACTTAATAACACCACCTCTTATGGTTGACTTAATGTTTAAGTTGCACTTATTAAGATGACTTAAGCCAGTGTGCCACTTAAGGGGAGTGCCCTTACTTTGACCTAATTGGCCTCCAGGCCCCCTCCCAGTCCTATCCACAGTGCACCACTCCTCCGTCAACCTAGCACTTGCCAGTTTGGACACAGGCAGTCAACAGTGGACTCCTTAAGTCGACTCAACAAGGTTGACTTTAAGTCGACTTAAAGTTGACCTTGTTAAGTTGACTTAAGAGAGTCTCCAGTGTAGACATACCCTATGAGTTTATAACTTTGGCACTCAGCTTTTCCTGCAGTCCTACACCATTAACAGGCATCCCAGACTCAACTGATTCTGGAGAGAACATAGTGTAGATATAAAGCACAAACCTCTCTGGAAGATTTGGTGTAGGTCTTCTTATTTCAAGCACCAGGTGGATCTAATGAACCAAAATAAATAAATGTCTGTGTGTTTTTGTTTTGTATTTAAAGAAGGTTAAAGCTTGGTGGCTTGAATTGCTCTTCCAATTATTTCATTCCCATTTGTTGTTTATAAAAACAGAATGATCACATAAGCCCTCAGTCTATTCTTATCACTCATTTTGTCAGTCTAGTTTGTCTTGTTGTAAGTTTACATTTTTGCACTGGCCAGAATCTCCTGCTCCACATGAAGAGAGGAAAAATAAATGCCAGAGGGCTGAAAAAGTCTTGGCGGCATTTTAGTTCGTTGATATATTTTTGTTTTCTTACAGTTGTTTTGACCACAGTTTGAGGACTTCCTGTTTGTGAGCTATTTTATCTGATCCATGCACCTGATTGAAGCATTCCAGTTCAGTCAGTGCTCTCATATTAAACAAAAATGCTTTGATGAGTTTCCACGTAAAATCAATGTCAATGGTACGCTGGCCTTCCTGAACTGAGTTATTCGTATCTGTATTGGAGGGAGTGTACGTGTGTTTTGGCACGAGCATCTTTAAAATAACATTCCTTAATGAAGCAGCCAGATTCTTTCTCTCTCTTCCTTAATTAGGTAAACACAGTGTTTATGGGTTAGGAAGCAAAACTGCTACATTGTGAAGCCCTTTCTATGTCCAAAAGGTGTGAGTAGTTTCCCATTAATAAGAAAGCTGCCTTGGAGAAGCTGCTTCTACAAGGCCTTCCTCTTATTCATCCTGCACCTGCCAACGTGACCAGTTCCCACTGAACAGCGATTATCTACTAAATTCTGAGTGAGTATAGTGAATCTCCAGACTCAGAAATGTGGCATCAGATGCTCTGTGTAATTATAGAGCAGATTAGGCAAAGAGTCCTGTGGCACTTTTAAAGACTAACAATTTTGTTTTCACATGAGCTTTCATGGGTGAAGTCCCACTTTGTCAGATGCTAGAAAATCGAAAATTTACCGTATGGTAGGGAAAGAGAAATCCTGTGATTACATTTCATTGCCTCAGGTCAGATTACTTCTGGAAATCAAACAAGTTGTACAGAGTCAAACAGGGTGGAACAACATATCAGAAATTGGTGAGGTTGAAAGAGGTGAGAATCACTGTTTGGAACGACAAACAAAGGAGTCCTGTTCCACTTTTAAAGACTAGTGTGGTAATGAGAAAGCCCATTTGTCTCTATTCAAACCCAAACTGATGGTGTCAGATTTGCATATACATTCTAACACTGTGGTTTCTCTTTCAAACTTTGATTTAGAATTAGCCTGTTTAAGAATTGTAACAGACATGTCTTTCATGGAGTAACCAGGGAGATTGAAGTGTTCCTATATTGGTTTTTCAGTGGTGCCATTTCTGATGCATATTTGTATCCATTTAGTCTTTTGTTCAGAGACAGTCCAGTTCGTCCAGTGTATAAGGTAGAGGAGCATTGTTGGCACATGATGGCATATATCACAGTGGTGGATGAACTGGTGAATGAGCCCCTGATTGAGTAGCTGGTTTGATTAAATCCTGTGATGGTGTCATTAGTGTTGATATATGGGCAGAGTTAACAGCAGGGTTTGTTGCAGGGATATGTGCCTACATTAGTGTTTCTGTTGTATGGTCAGTAGTTGCTGGCGAGTGTCCATTTAAGGTTGGGGGCTGTCAGTCAGTCAGGAGAGAAGATGTAGCATTTATGGTAACAGTTTAAATTTTGCTAGCACTGTGTTGTCAGCAGTGATCTACAGGAACCACCTTAGTGTTGAGATGAAGTAGTTTGTTTTCCACAGGCACAGACAAACTTTGGTCTCTGCTCAGCAACTAATAACAAAGATTTCATTTATTACAAAGTGTGATTGTGGTTTTGTGACATGGATCCAGTAGGATCCCATGTTTATTCTGAAAGTATATTTCAGTATGCATGAGCGCCATTGGGATACAATGATTTTCAGTCACCTCCATTTGGTTAGATTCAAATTGATGGCCTGGAGGTGAATGTGGGCATTGCATAAGACCCTAAAACAGAGGTAAGTAAACGAAATACCCTGTTATCAATCTCATTAGCTATCCAGGGCTTATCAATGTTAGTTTATATGCCAAGTAATACTTTATATGCAAAGGAGAAAGGTGAAAGAATATCAGTTTCTCTTTTCCTGAGCTTGGAGTAGTCACTGAGTGACATAAGAGGGAAAGGATCTTTAGTGCTTAATCATACTTGTATCACATTAGTTATATAATTTAGAATCTGCATGTTGCAGCTTTCTGTTTTGCAGTCATTGAATGAGTGCTCTATTAAAAATTGCCTGATGCGACACAAAGGTTTTGTCTTTAAGTGTGTACATGATGCATTGAGTAATGAGAAAGGAGTTTGATCACTCAGCATTTTTTTTCCAAATTGGGACCATTCAGACCTGTTGTAAGAGCACAAGTGTTAAATTTAAAACGGTCCTTTAAAAAGTTTTGAATGGCCATATTTTGATGCTGTAGCCAAGCCTCTAAGATTTGAAAAGGATCTACCAGAACACATAAGGGCACTGTATTAGCATCAGAATAACATCAACCAGTTCTAATATGTTGATGTTAACACAGTACCTTTATGGATTGGATTACAGAGTGTCTGGAGGGTCCAGCTGAGACAGCTGGGTGAGGGATGGGCATTGAGCTACCCACTATTGCAGTCCTGCTCCAAACAGCCTATGGTCTTACGTCAAGATATAACATTGAGGATGAAATCATCGGGATAGAGAGGGTAAAGAGGAAACTGTGAAATAAGCAAGTGGTGTTCAGAAAGCAGTAGTGATTGCTTACCATTAGCCAAGCTCTGGTTGGCTGGCAAGGTTCCATAGTTATCAAGATAGAAGTGAGCTTTGAAGAGGGATTTGGTGAGTAAATGAGTGATCTTATCACCTGCCATACGTTCAGTGAAAAACTGCTTATACCAAAAGAAAGAAAGAAAGAAAGAAAGAAAGAAAGAAAGAAAGAAAGAAAGAAAGAAAGGACAATTTGAACCCAGCTCATGAGTATTCTGTATGTCCATCCCCAGAGAGGAACGTAGGCTACTTTCTGCCTGGTGATTTGGTAAACACATGACTGATAGACAGGTTTACAATATACATAGAATCATAGAATCATAGAATAATAGGGTTGGAAGGGACCTCACGAGGTCATCTAGTCCAACCCCCTGCTAAAAAGCAGGACCACTCCCACTAAATCACCCCCGCCAGGGTTTTGTCTAACCAAGCCTTAAAAATCTCCAAAGATGGAGATTCTACCACCTCCCTAGATAGCCCATTCCAATGCTTCACCACCAGCTCCTCCTGCAAATGTTGGAACCCTTGTAAGAACTTGCTTTGCAGCCCATCTAAGTAAGCTGATGTGCCAATTAGCAGCAAGAGAAGGAGGCAGAAAACAATGCAATTTACCAAGAAATAGTTAATATATGTTATGATGGTGTCTGGATTAGGGGTGACCATTTATAATATTATTGATACCAATATTACAGAATTATAATAAATATCTTATAGGCTATACCCTGTAAAGTATCGATGAAAAAGTCATGATTTGCCAAGATTGAGAAGCACATTTATATGTATACATCAGTTTTGTACTATGAGTCTAAGAGTCTAAATATGTATGGTATACTTTTATTTTGAACTTGTGCTGTGTTTCTGGATGATAGCCCCAGACAGAATGGCAGGGCATTAAGCATGCTTGATGGCCTATCAAGGGAACTCAAATGTACAATGAATCCAGTGAAAAAACCCAGGGATTACAGTTTGAGTCACCAAGAACATACGTATGGACAGGGGACTCTGAGGCTTTTCCATGTCATGTTCTGTATGGCTGTGTTTGGGAAGGAAGCAGAAACTCCAAAATGCAGCTGCACTATTTCCATCTTGTCTTCATTCCTGCTTCCTATGTCTGGATCAACTCGCTTACAACTGAGGGTGTGAAACAGAAGACTGAGACCCATCCTGGTACTGGATGTGATCCAGATGAGCTGTACAAGTCTGCAAACTCCACAGTACTGCTAAAAGTCTGATATAAATGGGCTTTGAAGTTATTTGTATGTATCTGATTGTTTTGACATCTTTCTTTTTTATTCGTGTCTTTCCTTTTATAATAATCCTTTAGTTTTAGTTACTAACAGATTGGCTGATCCCATGGTATTTTGGGTAAGATACAAACTTATATAGATCTGACTGGCTGACCCTTTTGGGATCAAGAGAGCATTTTAGTAAGGGAATAAAGTTTAAATAACTTACCTCTTTCCTGGACCGAGTTGCCGATTGGGCATCATACACTGAAATGCAACAAAGAGGCTCTGAATTTCTTGTTGTTGCTTCTTGATGACCAGTGTGGGAAGTCAGCAGTACTGTTTGTAACTGGTTGGGGAATCTAACTTCAGTGTTATCCTCCAGTTCTGGGTAAATCTGCTTTCCATTTGCAGCCTGCCCAGACCCTGGCATTTTCAGGAGAGCTACCTTAGATATGGACAAGGCACCGGTGATTCAAAAACTGCTGTTAGGGATCATGATGTGGTAGGAAACACAATAATTTTGCAATGCATATAAACTGAAATATTACAGGTTTTCCTTTAAAAGAGATAAGTTGTTACAAAAAGCTTCCATACACAACCACAATTGTTGATGACTTTGCTGTTACCTGTCTCAGGGCAGATATTGTCCTAGCAGAGAAAATTTAAAGAATTCAAAATCCTAATTGCAGATGAATAACTTAGGACCTCCACTGATGTATGCCATACTCCTTTTCCAGGAAGACCATAAATTCAAGTTACATTTGCATTGGATTAAAAAGTCAGCTTCACCTACACTTTCTGCTCAATGGTATTGAAATATTGCACATATTTCCAATTCTGTGTATTAGCTAGGTAATGACTCTTCACTGGTACTCTCTGCATTCACAAAAATTGATAGAAGAAGAAGAAATATGTTTTTCTCAAAAAAATGCACCAAATTAGCTTAACATCCTGTTCCAGCAGAACTCTGACTGGTATAAGTAACAAAATAATATGCCTGCCACCAAGCCCTTTTCAGTAATTAAGCATTTCAAAATAAAGTTAAATAATTCAGTGCCATTCCATCCAATGTGTGGCAAATTAATGTCCACTGCAGTCCAGTAGCAACCCTACCTCAGAGGCAACAGGACACTTGTCTGAGTTATTTATGTTTCTGAATAGAAGGACGAGACACAAAGTTTCATGTTTTCTTTTACTGTTTGCACAGTGCAGGATTCCCTTGTTGGCACAGCCTTTCTTGGGAGATTTCCAGTATTTTTTAATTTTGAACCATTTGAAAACATCACTAAAATAGTTTCTCTTGTGATATCTCTGCAGTACAATGAAACCAGGAAATGCATAAGTTTACAAAATAGCTCTTAAAAATAAATTTATTGAGCTCCTACAAATCCTATTTTATTTTAAACAAAACTCCTTGCTTTTGATAAAGGTATAGCATGATTCTAATTCATCCGTATCAGTTCACCCATTCATAAATTCATTATATTTGCATTGGATTAAAAAGTCAGCTTCACCTACATTTTCTGTCCAATGATATCTGAAATGCTGCAGGTATTTCTAATTCTGTGTGTTAACTATAGATCAGTTATGACTCTTCAGTGGCATTCTCAGTATTTACAGAAATGGATATATTTTTTTCTGCATTCAGCAAATATTCATACCAGTTTGCAATTATGCATCTGTGATCTGATTATGCATTTTTAAAGAGACACTGTTAACTTCAATTTTTAAAAATTGATTATCATAGAATCCTATAATCTGTAAGGGACATTAGAGATCATTGAGTCCAGTCTCCTGCACTTATGGCAGGACCAAGTGCCATTTTAAACCATCCCTGACAGGTGTTTGTCTAACCTGATCTTAAAAATTTTGAATGATGGAGATTCCACAATCTCCCTAGGCAACTTATTCCAATAGTTAATCACCCTGGCTATGTCTACACTTACTAAAATTAGTTCGAATTAGCGATTCATGGCACTCACTAGTTCGAATTAATTAGTTCGAATTAACCCTTACTTCGAATAGCCTATTTGAATTTATTAGTTCGAATTAATTAATTAATTAAAAAAGACTGCATCAAAGCGAGAATCAGACTATCAATTTCTGCTTCCAAATGGAATATACTGAGATACAGAAATTTGATTAGGCACTTGGGTTGAAAAGGGGAAACAATATTTACTTATTTATCCCCATTGATTACATCTGATCTGACTCATCAACTGAGGTTATGTTTATGTCAGATTATTTGTATTTACCCTGCACTTTTAGTGGTGAAACACTTCTGAATTCAGTGGCTTCCAGAAGTAATGGTTTCCATGATGAGAAATAGATATGAAGCAGAATAGCTATACTATCAAATTCCTATCTCTGTTAATGAGCACAGAGCAGAGCCTTTCTGTACTCAAAAAAATCAGACACACACAGGAGTAAAATATTATTTTCACATTTAATTTTTGTGAGGATATGTACACTGTTTCTTTAAACCTACCACAGGAAGTCAAGTAGGAGGGAACTGGAGAATATTCTAGACCAGTGTTTCTCAACTGGTGTTCATGGAACATCGGTGCTCCGTGGACACAGTGAAGGTGTTCCGCAACTGACCCTGAGCGCTCCCTGTCAGGGGGAAGGAGGGAATGTGTGCTGAGTGGGGAGGAAGGAAGGAGAAATGTGGCAAGCCAAGTGTGCCTGGGAGATTTTAAATGCCTCAGCCACAGGAAAGCTTACAAGCACTCGCCAACCCCCGCTTTGCTCCTTTGCTGCAGCTGGAACATTTTAAATTTCCCACCACTGTTACTATCGGCATCAAAATTGCTTGGACATAACTTTCTTTGATGAACCTTACTCCAAGAATAGATTAACCTTGTTTGATCATGCAGGCCTGAAATTCTCATTAAAATTTGAGTAATGTTTTTAGTTTTAAGTTGTGTGTGTAATCGTTATGTAGCTATTTTTTTTTAGAAATAAACACATTATATTTGTAAAATTGTATTTAATTGGATTTCTTGAATCATTTTTACAGGAATGCGTAGTACTCAGATATTATGAACATTACTCCCAGTATATACAGGCTTTTTTGAGAAAGTTTTCATCAGGTGTTCTGCATAAAGTAATTAATACCTTCAGGTGTTCCCTGGTCGATTAAAGGTTGAGAAATAGTGTTCTAGACAGGACCTCTACAGTGAAAGAGGAAGAATTAGCTTTAGGGATGATACTGTGTTCCTTATTCTAATATGACTTTTTGTTCTGTGTTAGACAAAATCTACTCTATGTGATTAGTTTTACCATTGTGACATGACAATCTTGACATACACTTTCTTATATTAAGTATGTTGTTCACTAAAAATATATTGTTAAAAAAAATCACTGTTATACGACTGCCCAGTAATTTCTCTGACATTCTGGTTCTCCATGTGCTTGTATGGAAAAAAGAATATTAGTTAAGTGGAAATACTGTTGTCTGGTAGCTAGGAGTACTGTCCCAAATAATCAGCTGCTTAATTGCATTCAAAAGACAGTACTTATACAATGTTTTGTGGAGTCACATCTTCACTCCAGCTTTGTTTTCACTGGCCAAGTTGAGATTCTTAAACTGACTTTCCAGGACAGTGCTGGCTTTAAACTTTAGTTTTTTAATGACAGTGATACTTTGTGAAGATGAAAGGACAGAAATACAGTTCTTTTATAAGATCTTTTCTACTGATTGAAAAAAGACCAAGGAAAAGGCAAAGGTTTCAGCATAAATTCCAGGAAATGGGTAGGAAGTTTAACAGCAAGACTGAAGAGACTGAAGAAACGTACCTATGCAATGTCTAGGACTGATGAAGCAGAAACAGTTTAGAAGTACTATACGGTTGAGGGTCTATGTTATTAATGTAATAAGTTAGGTTAGCTATGCTTTGCTGGTTGAGACCTCATATATGTGTGCAATAAATTATGCCACATAGAACATGCACCAAAAAAATGTCTGTTACCTTCACAGTTTTTCATAAAATGGCCATTGGTTGTTTTATAGATTTTAATAACTGTTCCTGAATTTTGGTCAGAGACTAGTTAGGAACAAACTCATAGAAGTTCATAAATATTTCAGCTGAGTAGGCATAAGAATATTTGGCAGGTGGGGAGGAGGGTATTTGTGTGTGTAAATGGAGCTCCATGAGATATTAAATGGAAGGTGTTCTGTGGTTATTTTATTGCAGTTAGTGGCCAGTACGTGTTTTGCTCACTGTAAAAAAATATTCCATGTATACACCATTTTTATTCTGAATCTGAGACATATTTATGTAGTACTTATTCTCCTAGTCCAATTGTCTATCAGACATTTTTCATTACTTTTCAATGAAGAAAGGTTTAATGTTTTCCCTAGGTACTATATTTTCTACTGGCCTTCATTTCAACCTTGCCCCAGCCAATGGCTGCAGAATGAATCCGAGCAAAGCTTCGTTACAGCATTGCAATAGCAGCTAGGATGTCTGCAGACTGAGATACAGTAGGCTAAGAGTGATGAGACAGTCTTTTATCCTTCCCTCCATGTGGCTTTCCCCACTTATATGTTTGTCTCTGTGTATGTTGGCAATCTCTTGGAATAGTGACTCTCCTGACTGGTATGTGATATCTTAAAGAAAGTCATTGTTTTTTCTATAATTCTGAATCCAGTTGGGGGTGCTGGAAATTAAACTTGTAGTTTCTGAAAGAGTAGTAAGACCTAGGACCCTAGAAACTGAGACTTTTCAAATGGATTTACCAGATTTGTATGTTATTTAATAGCTTGTGTCTTGAAAGCCATTAAATTTACATCATACTTTATCACGTTACAAACAGTAAGGAGTCAAAGTTACTGTTTCGCAACAGGTCACAGACTTCGTTTTGGAGCCGGTTTATCTATACATTTTTTTTGTTAGTTTTGATTAAAAGTTATATTTAAAATACTGCTGTCACTCTAGTGATTTAGTACTAAAACTTTTCTTCTTCAAAAGAGTTATCTAAGCAGCTGAGTTATTCTTCCTTTGTAAGAAGTTCTTTTGCATTATTTTGTTCATTGTATCCCATTCCCATCTCATTTTCTGCAGTCCTTGGAAACTTATTGAAGCAGCAATATGATATTAGACCCTTAAACAATGTCACTAAGAACACTGTATTTCTAGTAGTGCTGTCCGATATGCAAAAGCATGAGCATGAAAATGATTCATGCTGCCTATTAAAGACTAATTTAAATACTAGAATAGTGTTTTACCATTCAGTGGCTATAAATTTTTGTGTCTACTATAGTTTGGGTCTAACTCTAGCCAATGTTTCCAACCGCCCAACAAAATCTGTCCTCAAAGAATTTATATATATACATATAGTCATAATAGACAGATCCTTCTTTATTTTACCTATACGAGTAATAATTTTTCATACATTTTAATACAGTCCTAATGAAATCTAAAAAATAAATTTCATAGTTCATCTGCTGTTTTACTGCAGAGACTGTGGAGTAGTATATTAAAAATGTATTTCTCTCTCTTTTGCTGTTAGTCCTTTTATATTCTCACTCAAGTAAATCAAACTTAGACTTCTAATTCATTAGCGTAAAATCTCACACAGACATGATCTGCCTGATGAGCAGGCTTCTCTCTCTCTCTCTTTCTCTGTTATGGGGACATAAATTACATTGATATCACGATGTAAAAAGGTAACTCCTTTATTTAGTGTCCTTGACAAAACATTGTAACAGGTTCTGACTGTTCAAGAAATATAATGTTTTGTTTGGAAAACACAGTTCTACAATGATTAATTTACTCATTAATTTACTCAATTACTCATAGCACCCTGCTTAAACATTTTGTGATACAAAACAGTTTCACGTTACCTGGTATACTTTTAACTTGCATGCCACAAAAACCTGCAGTTTAGGATTTTTTTAGTTACAGCAATTGCACATATATATTTATATATAATCATATGTATGTTGCACTTTTAAATAGAGTGTTATCTTAGAATCATTTAAGAAACATTCTTTCCTTTGGGCCCAATTGTGTGCTATGGAAGACAAGGGGATTTTTGCCATTGATTTAATTGGATATAGCATTAGATCCTTATTTATTCATGCATCAGAATAAATTTTTCATAGAATCATAGGGTTGGAAGGAACCTCATGAGGTCATCTAGTCCAACCCCCTGCTAAAAGCAGAACCATTCCCACTACATCATCCCAGCCAGAGTATTGTCTAACCGGGTCTTAAATATCTCCAAAGATGGAGATTCCACCACCTCCCTAGGTAGCCCATTCCACTGCTTCACCTCCCTCCTAGTGAGGAAGTTTTTTCTAATATCCAACCTCGACTTCCCCAGCCACAACTTGAAACCATTGTTCCTTGTTCTGTCCTCTGTTACTACTGAGAACAGCCTACCTCCCTCCTCTTTGGAGTGCCCCTTCAAGTAGTTGAAGGTTACTATCAAATGCCCCCTCAGTCTTCTCTTCTGCAGACTAAATAAGCCTAGTCCCTTCAATCTTTCCTCATACATCATGTGCCCCTGCTCCCAATCATTTTCATAGCCCTCCGCTGGACCTTTTCTAGCATGTCCACATCCTTTCTGTAGTGGGGAGCCCAAAACTGGACACAATATTCCAGATGCGGCTTCACCAGTGCCAAAGAGCAGGGAATAATCACATCCCTCGATCTGCTGGCAATGCTGTTCATCACTTATATTTACTCTTGCGTTGGCTAAAGTTAGATTAATTTAGGGTTCTTTCCTGCTAGATGTTGTGAATCTCTTGTAAGCTTCAGAGACCACTCCACTTCAGCTCCAGTGACAGCTGAGGACACTCAGCTCCTTAAGGACGGTAAGAGTATTGCCAGCAGATCGAGGGATGTGATAATTCCCCTCTATTCGACACTGGTCAGGCTGCATCTGGAATACTGTGTCCAGTTTTGGGCTCCCCACTACAGAAAGGATGTGGACAAATTAGAAAGAGTCCAGCGGAGGGCAATAAAAATTATTAGGGGGCTGAGGAACATGACTTATGAGGAGAGACTGAAGGAGCTAGGCTTATTTAGTCTACAGAAGAGAAGACTGAGGGGAGATTTGATAGCAACCTTCAACTACTTGAAGGGTTGCTCCAAAGAGGAGGAAGCTAGGCTGTTCTCGAGGGTAACAGAGGACAGAACAAGGAGCAATGGTTTCAAATTACAGCTGAGGAGGTCAAGGTTGGATATTAGGAAAAACTTTCTCACTAGGAGAGTGGTGAAGCATTGGAATGGGCTATCTAGGGAGGTGGTAGAATCTCCATCTTTGGAGATTTTTAAGGCTCGATTAGACAAAACTCTGGCTGGGGTGATTTAGGGGGAGTGGTCCTGCTTTTTGGCAGGGGGTTGGACTAGATGACCTCGTGAGGTCCCTTCCAACCCTATTATTCTATGATTCTATGATTAAGATATCTCGGATGATTATCAGGAATGTCACAGAGTATAATTTCTGAGTGGGGTTATTGAGTAGGCCTTTTCATGGAATTTTCAGCATCTCACTCAGAATTCTCATCAACTTTGTCAAAGTATTTGTCAATAAGAAAATGCATTCCCCTACCCATCCCACCACTTCTTTTATGTGATTTGACCACAATATTCTAGTTTGAAAGAAACGATCTGGTCTTTTTTTTTTACATTGTGGACCCCACACTGGAATGAAAATTACTATACAACAATAACAATGTTGAAATGTACATTTTACTGGTGCAGAAATCCTTCCTGTCTTTATCTTATGGCATTTCTCTACCTATCCCTGGCATTATTTAACGAACCACATGGTGCAGTGCTTAAGCAGTACTTTAAAACCTCAAGGACCCTATTTTCAAGAACTCAGCAGCAACAATCAAGACCACAGTTCCAAAAGAGTTCAGAAGAGCTATGTCCTTATCTCTTTGGAAAATATGGCTACACCTTTTACAATGTGAGCTGTTCAATATGAAGCACTTCTGAAATCTCATCTTTATTAAGGTTCCAAAACTAGCCCTGATTTTGAGTGCTGAGGACTTGTACATTTGATTCTTTAGGTCTTTTAAAAAACCTAGCTCCTTAGGACCATTTCCCCCTCTATTTGTTATATTGTTTTTAAGCTTTGAAGTATTTGATTTTTATCAGTAAGTGTTGGTAAATATCGATTTCACTATACAAACACAAAGAGATGAAAAAATATTTCCCTCTATAATAATCAAAATTTACAGGTAGGCAGAGTAAGAACAGGGGTGCTTGAGAACTTCCTAGAGTTTGATTTAAGGATATTAACTCTTTATATTTTGACATGTGATGCTGATAATTTGTATTTTAATAGGCATAAAGCTTAAATTTTTAAATTAAAGTGTGCATCTAACTCCAATGACTTACCTCCCTCTATGATCTCCTACAATTGTGAAAATTTAATTGATTAAAAAAACCACAAAATACTTAATACCCATAATTTTGCACAACTGAAACTTTAAAGCAATAAACACAAAAATGCTTTAAAAACCTGATATTATTTGTCATAATTATAAAAAATGAAAATCAAATTTGCCGAGCCTAATTATTTGTAACATAAAATGGGAATGTTATCAATGACTTTGTCAGCAGTAGTATTGGGCCTATCCTATTTGAACAGTTACATTTTTCAGTGTTTTTACTGTCTTTTCTTTAGCTTTTGAAAAGCCACGGTGCAATAATCCGGATAACTGTCATCTAGCACTTCATACAGAATATGGTAACTTTCACCCTGCCTGCAGAATGTAACAGATTCCAGTGTAAGCCTGTCTCATTCTTGGTGTCATTGTAAAAGCACTCTTCATGAGCTGTCACACTGAGATTACACTGCGATGGGAAATTCAAGTGAAAAACATGCTGCCTGCTGTCAATACCTCCAAAGGAAGTTTCTGTTCTTCTCTACCATATAGGGAAGAGATTCATACCATATCTCAGATGGTTGTCAGATTGTCAATGACCGTGATAAGGTTTTCAGTTATCCCAGCTGGGGAGGCTTAAAAGTGAGTAGGAATTGCAGTGGGGAAGCAGCTGCTCATATTTGTGTGATGAGCAGCCCCATAGGAAGATTTTTGCTCAATTTCTGTGCCTTGCATTATTTAACTTACCACCTGATGTTCTTGTCATGCAGTAAATCCAAAAAATTACTATTTGCTGAGGTTTTCACTGTTTCAATTTATGCAGAGACATAAGACAGTTTCCCACATCTCTTAAGCATTTAAGATTACATGAGGGAACCTTATTGTGATAATTTTGAGTATTTCTCTTCCATTCAGTGGCGTTCTAGGTGAGCTTTTAACTTTTACTTAAAACTTTGTTGCTATAATCTGGTTAGGATCTACAGCAAAAGGTCTGCACAGACAAGTCCCTGCAGGTTGATAATAATCAGGTACACACACGAAACAAAAACAACGATAAAATCAGTGTAACAAAAAATAATTGGCGTAACAATCACAGATAGTATTAATTGATTATTAGCATGATAAATTTACATTGCACTTCAAAAAACAAGTTCAAAGACAAGGAACCTGCCCACAAAGAGAGGTCTAGTTAGACAAAATCAATTCAGTCAAATGGCATTTGTAGAATTACTGTTCAGGTCTTGCTAACAATTTTACAGCATTCAGTATCAGTATAATTTTACAGTATCGCTGCAACGTTACCTGCCCCCAGGATTCAAAAGAGAGAAGAATATAGTTCTGTGTATTTAAAACAATCAGATTTTAAGTTATTGATTTGATCCATTACAGACTTTTCAGGAAGAATTAAAATTAATCAATCCAGATTTTCAATTTGTGAGGCAATGTAGAAGAATGACGATTGGACAAGCCCCAATGGACTCCTGAACTCTGCCACTGACTAGCTGTGTCGCCATACGTTTTTCACTTCACTTTTCTGAGTCAAACTGTGATACGTTTACTCATGCTGAGTAGTGTCTTACTCCGCAAGTAGCCTCATTACTACTTCTGCTGTGAGGTCCCATTTACAATGGACCATGGTATCACAATCTGACTTTGTGCATCTGTAAAATGAGAATGGTAATTCTGTCCTAGTTCATGGGCAGTGGAGGGAGTATGAAAATCAGTTAATACAAAGGTTCCCTTACAAATTGAGAACGGTTCTGTGACTCTCCCAGAATGCTGCACCTAAACATGAACATATGAAATTTTGGAGTTGAAACATAACTAATTGTGAAGACTCAAAAAGCAAGTGTTAGTTGTAAATGAAGTATACACATTTTAAAATACCTTCAATTTAACGTGATGGATGAGCCTCTCTTGCTGATAATTGGTTTTCTGAACAAGGCTGTATTGGCGATGCAATCTAAAGTCCCTTTCAAATAATTACAGTACCTCATTTTATCACCACCACAAGCATAAAAAAGAAATCTGACTTGTAGAGAAATGAGGACTTCTGCAACTCATATTGGATTATCCTTCTTCAGAGACAGCTCAAAGCTACCGAGTTAGCAAAAGTTAGTTGCAACCTCTAAGCATAGGAATGCCTCTTTATCTTGCAGTGATCCAGTAAGTGCTACATAGTGAACATCACGAAGGACTTAGGGATCCACCACTCTCTCCCCCCCCCACTCCCCAGTGCCCCCACACCCTGTGATTCATCAGGCAAATAAGATGTGGAGCTGGTTTTGAAATTCCTTTAGATTTGGGAGTTCTTGATGACTTCCAACCACTTCCTTAGTCCTATGAAATTTATAGAGATACCCAGTAACCTGTTAGAAGGCTGCCCATGTTAATATTGCTATTGTTGATAGAGCTGATTAAAAACCACCAAGTGTTTTCCAAGAGACACTTTGAAGGGAAAAATGTGTTCTCATTTACAGTGAAATTACCCACAGGAAAAAAAATTGATAAAAAAAACTGAAAACTTTTCCATTTTCAAAAATTATTTTGGGTTTAAAAATTGTTTTTTTATTAAAAAAGGCCCAGTTATTGACAAACAGATATTTACACTGGGCAGGGTTCAGCTTTCAGTCTCTAGTTTTGGAACAAACTTCAGAATGAAAAATTGTGGTGCACATTTTCATTTGTGGTTAAAAGGTCATTTTAATCTTCAAATTACTTTTTGATTAAATTGTTTTACCTATTTCAAAGAAGCAAATTTTGGTGATAATTTTCCAGGTTTTAGTTTTCTCCAGAGAAAGACTCCCTCAGCTTTGTCTTTCAGTAATAGAAATTTGGTTGGAGAAGGATGGGCTGAGGAGGAGCAGAGAACTACTAGCTAGAGTACATCACACACCAAAGATTCTTCTCTTCACCATGCTCCAGCAGGTAATCTCAGTGAAGAATCCATTCACATAGACCGTGGATTGGAATGAAGAATTTGGCAACCAAATTTTATTGCAAATGCATATTTTACCATACATAAGGCAATGTTAGCATCAGAATTAGAATAACCATAGATCCCATTTTGGCTGGGGCAGTCCACTTTTTAAACTGTGTCTCTGATGTCTTTTTTGGTAAAACCAGGCATTTGTCCCTTTTGCTCTTGCCAACTGATCAGCTGATGTGTGTCTGTTATGTGCAGTGCTTCAAATCAGACAGTCATAAGCTCATTCTTCTGCCCAATTAGAGGGCAGCATAGTCAGAGCCCTAATTCAAATTCTTCTCTAGCCGGACCATAGAGCTGGGATGCATTGGCCCCCAGATCTACTAGGCAATCTGGCTGGGTCCCAGACAAGGTCCCACAGCACCTTCTTGTACTGGGGCACCAATCATGGAGTGGCCTCCTTGGTAACTATCTGAGCAGTCCCCGGAGCCCTCACCCCAGTCTTGTGTCCTTCCATCCACCGTCCTTTGGAGCAGGTCCCCTGAGCCCTCTCCATTCCAGCCCCAGCTGACTTCTTTTTTCCTCAATCTGCCTCTAATTGATACTTTTTGCTGCCTCCAAGTGTGGTGCCATTTTCAAGTGCTGGGGCCAGTGGGGAGGGAGCTATTCTGTCCCCTCCAAAGTTTTGTACCATCAGCCTGGAGCAATCTACCCCCCCCCCCACTCATCTTTCCGCTCCCCTCCCCAGCCAGGAGTGACCCACCTCTCTTCTTCCCTCTCTCCTCATCAACCAGAAGTTGTCTCCCCCCATACCAAAATCTGATATGGTGGCCTTGCATACTGGCCTTCCCCCACTTCTTCAGGACTGTTTTCTGGAGTCTCATTGGTCACAACCACTACCTGAAGCCTCCTTCCTGTCTCTCTGCTATCACACTACCAATTGGATTATAGTAAAATAGTTTCATCTCCTGGCTCTGAGCACAAAAGTATTCACACTCACACACTCACATTCTGCTTTGTTGCCAGATCCGAGCCCATACCTGTTGCTCTTCCACCCTGCCCCCATCTCTGCTATTTGCCTTAATTGGGAGCACGGAGGAAGATTTGCGGGATGAGCAGTAGTGCCAGGTGGCTCAGGCCAGCCACACATTATATTTTCAGTTTAGGGAAATATGATACCCCTAATGAGACTAGGATGTGTTTGAAAAATGTGCAGAAGATGTGCTTTCCATTAATGCTATACACTAATCTTTAGTGGGCTGTCCGCTGTGTCCCTAATGTCAGTCCATAACCTAGATCATTCCCTGATTTATCTGAATTTCTTGTGGAAAGTACTCTCAGGAGACCAATCCTTCGAGAAATGCTGTGACAATAATCCAATCACTCAAGGTCAGTCTTTAAAATAATATTGGTTTTTGTTATGCAAGAGATCCCTGGCTTTGGAACATAGTCCTTCACATTATTTAACTTCGATCCCACTGTTGCTCACTAAAGAAATAGATAAAAGAAGGTGAAGATTTTTATCTCCTATTTTTTTAAGTAACAGCCTCTTTCTGCAAATAACAATTCAGCGTTGTTGGTTGCTGAAATGAACACCTGGTTTATTAAAGCTGGCTGCTGTGTGTTTGTTGTCATGTGGCATCTACTATAGTTGTTAGTTCCTTCCTGGGCTTGTTGAATTCATGACTATAGCTGCAGAGTCTTTGCCTAGACTTGTTATATTCCTTACCCTTTTTGTCTGGGCTTGATAAAATTGCTTTGGTGTGTCTGAATTGGTGTCTTTAATCTCTTGGGCTATGTCTACACTTGTAAATTTAAGTAGACTTTAGCTAACTTAAAGTCGCCTTAGTTAAGTCAACTTAGCATGTCCACACTTAAATTTGAAGTCGACTTAGGGGGGAACTTACAAAGTCGACCTAGAGCGTCCACACTGGATGCCTAGGTCGACTTCTAGGGGCTAGAGGGACCTTGGGCAGGTCCACAGTGGCAGGGGGGGCACCCCTTGTGTACAATGGGGCAAAGGGGGACAGGGACCCTGGCAGGGCATGGGGCAGGGTGTGACACTGTCCGGATTTAGGGAACCATTTATCATATTATTTTCTATTAATATCTCATAAATGCTATAATCCATAGGAACTATGCCATGTTTGGTATCCATAGAAAGGTAGTAATTTTCTGGGAATGATTATATAGTTTATGTATAGGAATTATATTTGTATTAGAAGTTAGGAATATGGTTGTTATATCTATACTTTAAGTTGTGTGATTCTGGGGAAACGCCCCAAACAGGCTGTCTACAACCATTGTCTCCTTACTGGCTCATCGGGTTTCTCCCTGGTACCATTGTACCTGGGAGCTTCCTTAACATTAAGGAGACAATGGTTATAGACATCCTGTCTGGGGTGTTTCCCCAGAATCATACAAGTTAAAGTATAGATATAACAACCATATTCCTAACTTCTAATACAAATACAATTCCTATACATAAACTATACAATCATTCCCAGCAAATTACTACCTTTCTATTGATACCAAACATGACATAGTTCCTATGAATTATAGCATTTAAGAGATATTAATAGAAAATAATATCATAAATGGTTCCCCAAATCCGGACAGCGTCACACAGGGCTCTGCTCTGCCCTTTGGGGGGGCATGCCAGGCTCCCCCTGTGCCCTCCCGATAGAGAGGGCATTGGTGTAGTCCTGGGGTAGCCCTAAGTCAACTGAGGGCTACCCCACATCTACACTGGCTTAATTCGACTTTAAAAAGTCAAATTAAGCCTTAAGTCAAATTAAAAGGAGGTTTAAGAAAGTCGACTTAATTTTCATTAAATTGATTTTATTTACCGTAAGTCGACTTAAGCAAGCTGCTTAAATCGACTTAAGAAAACTGTAGTGTAGACGCAGTGTAAATTAAGTCGACTTAAGCAAGCTTATGTTGACTTAATTTACAAGTGTAGACGCAGCCTTG
Source organism: Pelusios castaneus (assembly GCA_007922175.1). Classification (NCBI taxonomy): domain Eukaryota; kingdom Metazoa; phylum Chordata; order Testudines; family Pelomedusidae; genus Pelusios; species Pelusios castaneus. Next base: position 8,810,425 of record ML685784.1, on the reverse strand, counting down.
CTGTGTATGAAGTATAAAGACTAAGACAAGTGTCAACTGCCTCAGAAAGACTTCCAGCCATGAGCTAGAGGCAATACTTTATGATTTGCTTTTTAAAATGAAGGAGTTTCTTCTAGTTATATTAACATTCAAACTGCTTTGGTTAGTAAAGGTAAGAACTGGTACTACAGAAATGGAAAAAATCTCCAAATTATGGGGAATAACACTATTGAAAGGATAAAATAAGAACATTATTATTCTATCCAGGGAAACCATATAAAAAATGAGAAACATCTTGTCTCTCTAGCTACAGCAACAGTGCATAACATTAAGTGGTTGACATCCCAGAATGACTGGTATTACAAAGCTAGCAGCATAATAAGTTATTAATAATTATCATTCTCTCCCATATTCCTAACAGCTGTAGTTATAGCTCTCGATATTCTATCTCAGTGGTTCTCAACCAAGGGTATGCATACCCCTGTGTGTATGCAGAGGTCTTCCGGGAGGTATGTTAACTCATCTAGATATTTGCCTAATTTTACAACAGGCTACATAAAAAGTACTAGCAAAGTCAGCACAAACTAAAATTTCATATAGATAATGACTTGTTTTTACTGCTCTATATACTATACACTGAAAGCTAAGTACAATATTTGATATTCCAGTTGATTTATTTTATAATTAGATAGTAAAAATGAGAAAGTAAGCAATTTTTCAGTAATAGCTTGCTGTGGACACTTTTGCATTTTTATATCTGACTTTGTAAGCAAGTAGTTTTTGAGTGAGGGGAAACTTGGGGCTAAGCAAGACAAATCAGACTCCTGAAAGAGGAATAGTAGTCTGGAAACACTGAGAGCCACTGCTCTATCTTAAGGCTCATATTTCACCATGGCTCTTGATTAACAAATGTGTTGCCCTGTAACATAAAGTGGGGCTTTTCAATGTGGGTTTTTGTAGTCTGTTGTGGTTGTGAAAATGATCTTAGGTGGCCTGGCTTAGTAAAACAATAGCTCATATACTGTTCAGTGAAAGAATTTCCCAGCAACATATTAATTCTTTACATACATTTTATTGCTTGAATTAATTGACAACATATATCATCACTATACCACTCCCAGTCTTACTATGCCAAAGAAGTTTGGGATCAAAATTCTGAACCCTGTAAGCCAGCAATTTGCCCCATCTGGAAATTCACTTTTTAACTCAGGTTTATACTTTACTTTCTATTTCTACTTAAGCATGAAACATACATAAGTTTGTTACACTACTCAGCTAGAAAGTACAATTCAAGCACAACCTAGTGGTACCCAATGAATCAAGCACTCTGATGTTGTCTGTGTTCTTCAGATTAGCATCATTAGGTGGTAACAGAAGGGATAAGTAAGATCAACCAACTCATATGCTTGATTAGTGCAACCTAACAAAAGATATGCTCTAGGAATTATTTTGGGGAAGTTCTGTGTCCTGTGTTATACAAGAGGACAGATTAGATAATCACAGAGGCTATGTCTACACTTAAATTAGGTAGACTCTGTTAAGTCTTGTCTTAAGACTTAACAGAGTCGACTTAACAAGTGTAGACATATCCTAAGGTTCCTTCTGGTCATGGAATCTATGAACTTATGAATAAGGACCAAAGTTCTGTTGTTTTTTAATATCAGTAAGTGTCAGAACACAAAACTTCAGTTTAGTGGGAATTTATGCAAAGCACAGCATAATTATTGCCATTCAAACTAATAGATATTGTTGCTATGATGGGTTAGTATCATTGTAATGTTGTATGAGTAATTCATTATATATTGTGAGTTTTATTTCTGTATTGAACATTTTAATCACATTTAATAACTAGAACAATAGACAAATAATAAATGTGTAACAGGATAAAAATAACAAAATATGGTGTTAGAGTTTAGAACAGGCTGTAGATCAAGAGGCTGGAAGACCAGAGAGCAATATAACTCATCAGTTTATTATGATGCTGTGCCATAGTTAAAGTTGTGTTAGAAAGGTCAGCTTTAACAAACATTTTAAACCAGGGGTCAGCAACCCCCCGCACGTGTGCCAGACCTGGCACGCGGCGCTGCTCAGACTCCCCGCTGGCCCCGCAAACTGCATGGCCAGTAGCTGCAGCCCGCGGCTGAGGGCCCCTACCGGCCCCGCCCCCTGCTGGATGGCACAGGGGGAGGGAAGGAGAGGGGAGTAGAGTGGGACACGTCGGCCTGCCCACCAGGAGCTGCGTCACTTCCGGCAGGGCAGAGCTGGCCCAGGCCGTGGCCAGCAAGGGGGTGTGTCAGCCCACTACCGGCGGGTGGCCTCCGGTTCCTGGGCCCAGCTCCCGCCAGCAGGGGGTGGGGTCAACAGGGGCCATTAGCCTCATGCCACCACTGCGGATGGGAGCTGGCCCCAGGACATGGAACCAGAGACTGCCAGCTGGCAGGGCACCGGAAGCTTGGCCCCACCCACTTTTGTCCCCTGCTAAGGGTGCGGTGGGCAGGGCTGGCACAGGGGCCGGCAAAAGTTGCCGACCCCTGTTTTAAACCTTTACTTTATAAAATTCTATTTGAAATGGCAAAAAATCAAAACAGAGAATATAAATTCTGAGCATGGTTTTTCATGCTGGTTTGATGAAAAATAAATTGATAGAAGAATAGTAATAGGTGTTTAAATAGGAGTTTTGGTGATTTTTTCACTGGATTGTCTCTTTGCACATCTTTGAAAGAAATCAAAAACTCTCAGATCTGTCCTTTGGCCACATAGTAACTCCTCATGTGCTGATTACTAGAATATCAGTTATATTGTTTTTTTATTACATGTATTATTGTGACGCTTAGGATCCCTACTCGTGGACCAGGACTCTATTGTGCTATAGGCTGTATATACACAGAACAAAAAGACTGTCTCTGCCACAAAGAGCTTGCAGTCATGCATAAGACAAGCGACAACAGGTGGGCAAGTTCAAAGAAATAATGAGATAATATTGGTCAGTGTGATAGGCTGTAGTCTTAGTACACCGGCAGCCTCACTGGTGTCAAGTTTTTATAGGTATCACAGCAAAAGACAGTTTTTAAAGAAGTATTTGAGTCAGAATTGTCTAGATAGAACATTTTACAGCTTTATATCCATAACAGAAAATATGTGGCCCCAACAATGTTTAGTCAGAATAACTTCCCAAACACATGTATGCAGTGTTGTTGAACCCATATTGGTCCCAGGTTATTAGAAAGAGAAGGTGGATGAGATCATATCTTTTATTGGACCTATTTCTGTTGGTGAGAGAGACAGCAACAGAAGTTGGTCCAATAAAAGATAGTACATCATTCACCTTGTCTTCCCAAGTACATAGAATATGGGGCTGTCAGATGTGCTGATCTGTTGGTATAACTGATATTAAAGCATTTGAGGTCACTGTTAAGGTTTTGCATTAGACTGAATCTTTGATGAAGTTGGAAAATGGTCTTGCTTTCTGGTATCTGTAGAAGATGGAGGTGAAAGCCACTTGAAGTGCTAGAGTGTGTTGCTGAGTGTGTTGTAAAAAACAATAAGAAAATGGAATGGAATACACAATAATTTCCCTTAAGTTCTTATTTAATTCTGTTAAGGTGCTGGTAGATGGGGTATGGCCTACTGTAATCTTAACTGACACTAAATATAGTTTGAATTTGCTAGTAAATTAAAGAGTACCAGTGACAGAAATCATTCCTTAATTTTACGAGTAGCATACTAATACTTCAGAGATACAGAGTCAAATTCTGCCTACAGTTATGCCTGAGTAACCGCACTGCATTCTACTGGTTTTCAACATAGTCAATTTGGTTGTGAGCAGTATTTGATCTACTTTGCTCTAAAACAAGAAAGTGATGGGCTTTAAAGGACAATTCAGAATTGTGTCTTATATAGATGCATTTAATACATTGTTTGGCAACTTCAGAATCCATAACCCTCAGGGTTTAGGACTAGGGTATAATTTCCAACTCATCCACATTCAATTTGAGGAATGTCAACTGTTTGGAAATACTGATCAGCCAACACAAAATAGATATATAATATGGGGAAATGAGACACAGATATGGATATTATCTGAATGAGGATGAAACGAAAACCAGTGTGCCCTAACCGGAGACAGAGGGATCACGTAGGAATGGGAAACAGAAACCTTGGTTTGAAAGTTTCTGTATTAAAATCTTAGATCAAGTAATGAATAGTTCTTCATGAATGAGCTGTGTAGCAAGCCCATCATTTTCCAATACACATGCACAAGGGAAAACTAGCCACAGCACATGGGGTAGTGTAAAAGAGGAGGCTCAAATCAGGTAGCACAGCCTTCAATGATGTAGGGTGGGGACATGAACATTGCCCTGTCACCAATGAGCACTGGCTGGCAGATTCAATGAATGGTGGAAGAACACATGCTCCTGCAAGGGCGTTACAATCCTTTACTAAACAAACTCCAGTAACAATATTGTTCTCTCTAATGAAAAGGTAGCATGCAAACTAGTTTGCACATGCAGAGGGAAATGAAGCAGTTGTTTGTGTGTCATTATTCTTTCTAATTAAAATGTTGGAAAACTACTTATTTTTTTAAAAAAAATCTACCGTGGACTGTGTGTTCAGGGGAGATTTATTGTTGGGAAAGGGCTGAAAGAAGACAGAGTCTTTGTAATGCAAAACTGCTAATGGAGAATTTGCTATAAAGTGGATTAGCTATATTTATTTCATGTCTCAGTGATTAGTGGGACCTGTGGCTGGGAACTGGAGCTGTTTGGTGAAGGCCACACTAACCTGGAGAACTGAAGCCAGAGCACAGTTGTCCTAAGAGAGTAAAATCAAGCTAGATTATCCCAGAGAGAAAAAGGTCCAGACTGTGGAAAAAGAGCAGTCATGAGAGAAATGAGTCCAGTCCAGGATGTTTTGAGTTCCTGAACAAAACAGGAGAGGATGGTCCCAGGATAATTTAGCTGGATATGTTTGCAGTAACTTAGGTGCTAGCAGGAACACTCTGTATTTGAGAAAGTTACCAGTGTCCTCACATTAATGCTATGGTGAATCCAGGCATAATTCCAAGGGGTCCTGATGTACTGGAAACGTCTATATTTTAAGAGACTCCTTCCTATGTCAGGTAGGCCTTACACTGATCCCATCTGTACAGTAGTGCTGAGAAATTCAGTAGTATTAGTAACCATGGCAACTGCATCAATCGGTAGAGGCACCTGGGTATGTAACATAGTCTGTTCCATCAGCAATGACACACATGAGGGCAGTAAGCTAAATAGGATCTTCAGGCTTAGAGTAGTAGAGATAAAAGGCAGGAAATAGTGACACTGTAACATAGTTTAATTAAAAGAGTCACATGAAACAACCTTAGGGCACTTCTAAGAGTTACTTATTGCAGGGTGCCACGTGATGCCCCCCGGGGTATGATCTGTGTAACTTTTATGTTCACTTTTGCAATGTAATTGTATAGTTTGATGCCAAATATCCCGTGCGAGGGATCCTTTATGAATGCTCATGACATGTTCTGCATTATTACTAGAGTATCATATTTCTTGCAGCATCATATTTGTGTACAGATGTGAAGCCTGTTCCCAGGTATCTCACGTGGCTCATGGGGGAGGGAGACAATCAGAATGGCCTCCCAGCAGCATGTAAACAGTGTTACAAGCACATAGCCAGGGAAAATAACAATGACAATGGCTAGCTATATGTCTGTAGCACCTAGGACGGAGAAAGGGAGATCTCCTGCCCTTTCTGAACAAAGAAGATCACCTGAGTGAAGGAGGAAGAGGGAAAGGGGGTTGGAAACAAATACAGACACTTAGAACAGTTTGAGGCTTTTTGTCAGAGAAGCACCATCTTGAAAACAACTCCAAGAGACTGAGCCTATCCATATGGCCAGGAGGGCCAAGACTGGCTGAAAACCACCAACAGCCAGTCTTGTGGGTTAGAATGAGGAAATAAGCTAGAGAGTAAACCTGAGTAGTGTTGTTAGATTGACATGCATTTTATAGCTTTTATTTCCTTGTGGTAACTCCTGATTCCTATATTAAATGATTATGCATTAATTTGCTGTATACTCACTTAAAATCACGTTCTAATCAGTAAACTACTGTTTGTTTCATCTAAAGCTGTGTGAAATTTAGAGGGTGTGAATGAGTGAAGCTGGGCATACCCATTTCCTTGATAAGTGGGCAAACAAGTGTCTATGGCTGCATCTACACTGCCAAATGAAGTCGACGTAAACGTGGCTTAAGTCGACTTAATTTGCCCTGCGTCCACACTACACTTTGCTTAAGTCGACTTAAGAAAAATAAAGTCGACTTAATTTGCCCTGCATCCACACTACACTTTTCTTAAGTCGATTTAAGCAAAATAAAGTCGACTTAATGAAAATTAAGTCAACTTTATTAAACCTGCTTTTTACCCAACCTAAGGCTTAATTCGACTTTCTAAAGTCGAATTAAGCCAGTGTAGACATGGGGTAGCCCTAAGTCGATTTAGGGCTACCCCAGGATTACACCAATGCCCTCTCTGCCCGGGGGGAACACAGGGGGACCCTGGCATGCCCCCAAAGGGCAGGGCAGAGCCCTGTGTGTGATGCTGTCTGGGTTTAGGGAAGCATTTATGATATTATTTTCAATGGATATCTCATAAATGCTCTATAATCCATAGGAACTATGTCATGTTTAGTATCAATAGAAAGGTAGTAATTTGCTGGGAATGATTATATAGTTTATGTCTAGGAATTCTATCTCGATTAGAAGTTAGAAATTCGGTATTCTATCTGTACTTTAAGTTATGTTATTTTATTGAAATACCTGTGGGTGGGTGTGTCAACCCATTGTGTCCTTAATGTTTAGGAATGTACCAGAGATAATGGTCCCAGGGACTAAACTGATGAGCCATTAACGACACAATGGGTGTATTCCTTATGTCCTTAATGGCTCATCAGGATACTCCCTGGGACCATTCTACCTGGAAAATTCCTAAACATTAAGGAGACAATGGTTGTTCACACCCTCCCATCTAAGGCTTTCCTCCAGAATGACACAAGTTAAAGTTTGGATATAACATCAAATTCCTAACTTCTAATCGAAATAGAATTCCTAGACATAAACTATATAATCATTCCCAGCAAATTACTACCTTTCTATTGATACCAAACATGACATAGGTCCTATGGATTATAGCATTTATGAGCTATCCATTGAAAATAATATCATAAATGCTTCCCTGAATCCAGATAGCATCACACACAGGGCTCTGCCCTGCCAGGGTCCCTGCCCCCCTTTGCCCCATTGCACACAGGGGGTGCCCCCCTGCCACCGTGGACCTGCCCAAGGTCCCCCTAGCCCTATAAAGTCGACCTAGAGCATCCAGTGTGGATGCATTAGGTCGACTTTGTAAGTTCCCCTTTAAATTGACTTTAATTTTAAGTGTAGACACACTAAGTCGACTTAGTTAAAGTCGACTTAAAAGTGCAAGTGTAGACATAGCCTATGAGTCTACAGTGATTGGGGAAGGATCCCAATCCCTGTAGGATGGAAGCTCCTGTTGCGGTATCTGAGGGATGGGGATGCTCGCTAGGGGTCCGCCTACATGTTTAAATTAAATAGACTTAAGCCTGCTTAAGTCGACTTAATTTACTCTGCATCTACACTACAATTTCCTTAAGTCGACTTAAGCTACTGCTTTAGTCGACTTAAGGAAATTTTAAGTCGACTTTATTAAACCTACTTTAAAGTCAACTTTACTAGCTAAGTCAACTTTATTAAGTTGACTTAGCCAGTGTAGACGCGGATTAGCCCTAAATCGACTTTAAGTCGACTTAAAGGGCCCTCAGGGCTCCCCCACTGACCTCCCTGCCAGGGTGACTGGCACAGCCAGAGCCTGGCATGCCCACCGACAGGGCAGGACACAGCCCTGCCCACCCCGCTCCTATGCCCTGCCACTGTCCCTGTCCTGCTCAGCCCCCATTGTACCCTGGTACAATGGGGCAAATGCTGAGCCCCTTGGCACTTTGAAAGGGATGCCCTGCCACTAGGGACCTGTCCCAGGTCCATCTAGCCCCTACAAGTTGACTTAGGCATACAGTGTGGACGCTCAAAGTCGATTTGGCAAGGTCCACTTTGAGTCGACCTAATTTTATAGTGTGGAGACACTAAGTCGACTTAACAACTTAAAGTCGACTTATTTGGCCAAGTGTAGACAGCATTGGCCAAGTGCTGGCCAAGTGGCTTAGCTAGCCTAGGGGACCGTCCCCTGAATGGTTGGAGAGTGCACATCACTGCCTGGAACTCATTTCACACAGGAGACTTGTCTGGACTGACTTAGGACTGAGTGGTCACCTGGCATAGAAGAGTGACTCGTGGTTCAGGAGTGGAGATCAGGGGGCACGGTGGCACACCAGACCAGATTATGGGAAAGGAACATCACACAGGTAACCCTCTGTGGTCTAGGCCCATCCTAATCCCCCTGGACTCATGCTTTCCTCTGGAACAACGATGTCTTTGATTACTTACTATTCTGAATATTTGGGAGCCAGTCTGGACTGGCTTGATTTCTCTCCATTTTGATCACCATTATTCTAATAGAGTTGGACTGCCCCATGACTCACTTTCTCTCCTGTAAACTGGATCTCTGAAGTGCAGCCTGCTGCAGTTGCTTCTCTGAAGCTTCCTTCTCTTAGCTCATCAAGCCTTCCTGGTTCGGACTGCCTCGGACACTTAATTGAATTATCTGGAGACTTCCTTGAACTGTTCCCTTTTTTAAGCAGGTTTGTTGGAATCCTTTTCTCTTGCTCCCTTCTCGCTTTGTTCCCAAAGTGGCAGCAGATCAGCTTCCTATTGGAAAGCCAAGAAAGAGGCTTCATTAAGTCTTTCTCTGTTTAGGGGTAGGAAGCCTTTTTACTGCCCTATATGGTATACATGCAGAACAAGCATAGCAAGTGCTTCAGTGCCTCCTCCCTCAGTGTCCCTAATTGCACTATTTCTGCTCCCAGCATCCACAGGCACAGTACCTCAGGGGCCATAACTCAGTGGTGCTGCTCCTCACAGCTTTCATAGAACTATGGGGTTTGTGGTATGAAGGAATTATATTATTAATTTACAGTGCCCACACTTAAAGTGTGCAAGGCATGGCATGGCATAGATATAGGAAGGCACTCCCTGCCCTGGAAGAGCTCACAGCTTAAAAGACAAAAGACAATGGAAGGTGGAGAAGGGATAGAACATATGAGCTAAAATTTAGCTGCTAAAAGATCAGGGCGGCACGCACCATATTAGTCCTACTTTGTGGGTAATGACCCTCCTGCCACCCCTGGAACAATGACAGCACTGCCTGGTGTGCATGTCCTGAGTTCAGGGAGGAATTCGATGCCCCTGTTTCTGTGTGGCCCCTCCCAACTCTGTGAAAGATAAAATCTAGACAATAAAGAGTACAACTTACTTCCTATACCATGCCAACAATGGAAGTGCTTGAGCAAGTGAAATGAATCCCTGAAAAATAAGTCATTAACAGCCTGTAACATTTGTCATAACGTTACTTATGCTTATTACATTCCAGAACCAGTACTGCTTCAGCCATCCTGGCTGCTATCTATTTTTAAATTGAACACACTCTTTTACTGCTTAAGTAAGAAAATATCTTGTCTGGTCAACAGTTCTCTTTACCTTTCCTTAAAAAAATGGCTAAGGCAAGGTTCCAGACACTCCTGTGAGAGGCTGATTGCCTTCAATGCCTGGTGGAGCCAGGGGCAGTCAAGGGCACTCAGCACCTTCCAGGATGGAGCCATAAGTCACTGAAATGAATATAAAGGATAACACTCGGGGTCAGCGGGTGAGTTTGCAATACTCTGCCCCTTGCACTTTCAGGTCTATAAATCCAGGATTGTATCATACTCCTCTCAAGAGAGTTTTATTCATCTGTGACAGAGACAGTAGTATGTTTAATATTCAGCAGTTTAATATTTAATGATGATCTTCATTTAATAATTAATCCAAGTATAATTGAAGACAAGTTACTTGCAAGTTAAAAATATTCATCATTATTTCATTTAACTGTTTCACACCACCACGTGTAAGGGACCCAAAGAGAAATATCCTAACCCTTTCCTTCCCCATTTGTTACCATTTCTTATCAAGGTCCAGCTTGTCACCAGATTCTGCCTCTAATCACATTTGCACATTCAGAATGACTCCAGTAGAAAGTGAATTTGGGGGTAGAATTTTGGACCTTAGACCAAGCTCTTCAGAGCAGGGACACTGGAGAAGGGGAAAGTGCCAGGCATGCTAATTATGGCCTGGTAAAAATAAAAATGTTGATGGAAAGTGAGGTGGCATTAAATGCCATTCTAATGTTATTACAGAAACTAAAAAGAGGGCCTGTTCAATCCCTGAATTCTGCGACTTGACAAGAACGTAAAAGCTGCCATACTGGGTCAGAACATGGTGCATCTTTCCAGTATCCTGTCTCCAACAGTGACCAGTCCCAGAGCTTCAGAAGGCCTGTATAGAATAGGACAAATTGGAGTGATCTACTGCTATCTTCTACTCAGCTTCTGGTAGTCAGAGGTTTAAGGCTCCCATAAATATGGGATTGTGTCCTAACCATCTTGGAAATAGCCATTGATGGACCGATCTTCCATGAACTCAACTTGTTCTTTTTGAACTCAGTTATACTTTTTTCCAACATAAAATCCCATGGCAATGACTTCCACAGGACAACTACCTCTGGTGACTCCAAAATCTCTTTCTTTGGTGGTAACAGCTAATTTAGGCTCACCATATTGTATATGTAGTTGGGATTATATTTTTCAATATGCATTACTTTTCATTTATCAATACTGAATTTCATCTGCCAGTTTTCTGCCCAGTCATTCAGTTTTGTGAAATCCCTTTGTAACTCTTTGCAGTGTGCTTTCATCTTAAGTATCTTGAATAATTTTGTGTCATCTGCAAACTTTGCCACTTCACTGTTCACCTCCTTTGCCAGTTCACTAATGTGTATATTGGACAGCACAAGTCCCAGTACAGCTCCTTGGGGGACCCTTCTATTTATCTCTCTTCATTGTGAAAACTGATCATTTATTCTTACCCTTTGTTTCCTATCTTTTTAACTAGTTAGAGATTCCAGAGATGACCTTTCCTTTTATTCCATGGCTACATAATTTCCTTAAGTGCCTTTGCTGAGGGACCTTGTGAAAGGTTTTCTGAAAATCCAATAATGCTATATGGACTGGATTATCCTTATCTACATGCTGGTTGATTCTCTCAAATAATTCTAATAGATTGGTGAAGCAAAACTTTCCTTCACATAAGCCATGTTGATTCTTCCCCAACAAATCATGTTTATCTATGTGTGATAATTCTGTTCTTTGCTATAGCTCCTGTCAATTTGTCTGACACTGAAGTTAAACTCACTGGCCTGTAACTGCTAGGAACTGCTTTGTAGTCTTTTTTAAAAATTGGTGTTACATGAGAAAGAAAGAAAGAAAGAAAGAAAGAAAGAAAGAAAGAAAGACTGGATTTTATTCTAAAACATCCCTTTTTTCTAAATCTCCCTTGCTGTAATTTAAGCACATTGCTTCTTGTCCTATCATCGACGGTTAAGGAGAATAATTTTTCTCCCTCTTTCTCATAACAACCTTTTAGGTACTTGAAAACTGTTATCACGTCCCCTCTTAGTCTCCTCTTTTCCAGACAAAACAAACCCAAAGGGTCAGGGTGATTGACCACTGGAATAAGTTGGTTAGGCAGGTTGTGGAATCTCCATCAATGGAAGTTTTTAAGAGCAGGTTAGACAAGCACCTGTCAGAGATGGTTTAAGAGGGTAATTAGTCCTCTCATAAGTGCAGGGGACTGGACTTGATGACCTCTCATGGTCCCTTCCAGTTTCTATGATTCCATGGTTAGCTACCTTCCAGTCATCTCTACAGAGGCTGGTTTCATTGACTGGTTACATACTGTCAGAACTCTTGGGTGACAACATCTGGTCCTGGTGACTTATTACTGTTCAGTGAATCTTCCTTAGTAGTGGTTTGTCTACTCAGAAAGTAGGTGGAGAGAAGGAAAGGATGAGATTCACAAGGAGGACTTCAGTGTCTAACTGCTCTTTTAGGCCACCACCAAGTAGCTTGACACCTAACTCACACCTCCCCAGCAGGATTCACATCTTAGGTATTCTCCCACCTATCTTTTCTTTTTGGCCCAGTCTGGGTGGTGTTCTCTGAGCATGCCTACATTCACACAAAATGGAGAGGGGGAGAAAGCCATGGTTCCCCCTGTATTAATTTTAGCCCAGTGGTTAGGTTTAGTCCAGGGCAGGATATAGGAGACATAGGACTGGCCCTAGGTATTTTATTGCAAAGAGTAGTAAAAAATACTGGTGCTGCCTCTTCCTTCCCAGAATGGCCAAGGAGGGAGGGGGAACTAAAGCCTTCCTCCAAAAACCTGATTTGGCACTATAGAGGGTGCTGATTTCATGCCCTCAGAAGATGGCACCCAGGTCAGCGAGCCTGTTTGCATCCCCTTGAGGCTGACCGTGTTGACCCACATTCAATTATTACTTTCTGCCCCATATGGAGAAGGTATTTGAATTGAACTCTCTCCTTTCTTGTGTATAAATATTTAAATATTGATTGCACCAAATAGAGAGTGAGAGAGACTCTGAGTTTATAGCACAGTGGTTAGGCTGGGAAGTAGGGTACCCAGGTTTCAGTGAAACAGCTCTAACAAGTGAGATAGAGACAAACCTCCTGTCGAGTACCCCATAGCCTAGTGGTCCCCTCAGCATTTCCTATTGGGTAGCTTAGATGACTCCTTGCTCAGCATGCTGGTTTGTGAATCCCATTGTTAGGCGTCTAATTTGCCTATACATGCTGTAAGTAGGCTAACGTGAATTATAAATTCCACTTGGTGCCCCATCACCTAAAAAATTAGGCACTACAAAGCTGAGTGTGTCAATGTCTAGGACCCACTTGTGAAGATGCCTACAACACTCACACATCTATTCCCAGAGGCTGTGGGTGGAGCCTCAAACTGGCTGGGAGATGTGCTGGTACAGTGCCAACCCCAAGTAGTCTGTGGCATTGAGGTTCTATTCACCCAAGTCTAGACTTGTCTTCTCACAGCACATCCCTGATCCACGGTCATCTCTCTCTCTCTCTCTCAACACCCCCTTATCCCCCTCCCTGGCATAGCTGCAGTTATGAAACATCAGGAATATAAAAGAGTGTCACTGAATGGTACGTTTGTCACCGAAGGTATATACTACAGTAATCACAGTATGCTCCTTGTTAAGCTTTATCCCCTGAAGGGGGAAGGGTGCCCAAACAAATACCCGGTCCTTTAAATGCGGATGTTGGGAAGCTTCCGAAGCCTCTAGGCAAAGACCACCACTAACAATGATTTTTTCCTATTTACTATGCATGTGCCATTTATTAAGGCACTATGATTACAATTACACAGGTTAAGGCAGTGATTAGTAGTACAATAAACACCCAATATATCCACAAACACTCTAAACTACAATACTGCTTATTGCATCAATTATGGCTTTAAACACATAACATAGGCTATGTCTACACTTGTAATTTTAAGTCGACTTTAACTAAGTGGACTTAACTAAGTTGACTTAAAGTTGACTTAGTTGAGTCGACTTAGTGTGTCTACACTTAAAATTAAAGTTGACTTAAAGGGGAACTTACAAAGTCGACCTAGAGCATCCACACTGGATGCTCTAAGTCGACTTTGTGGGGCTAGGGGGACCTTGGGCAGGTCCACGGTGGCAGGGGGGGCACCCGTTGTGTGCAATGGGGCAAAGGGGGACAGGGACCCTGACAGGGCATGTGGGCAGGGTGCGATGCCGTCCAGATTTAGGGAACCATTTATGTTATTATTTCCTATTAATATCTCATATATGCTATAATACATAGGAGCTATGTCATGTTTGATATCAATAGAAAGGTAGTAATTTGCTGGGAATGATTATATAGTTTATGTCTAGGAATTGTCTTTGGATTAGAAGTTAGGAATTTGGTTGTTAATCTATACTTTAATTTGTGAGAGTCTGTGTAAACACCTGAGACATGCTGTCTACAACCATTGTGTCTTTAATGTTAAGGAATCTGCGAGCTACAATGGGCCCATGGTGTAACCTGATGAGCCATTAAGGACATAAGGAATACAACCTTTGTGTCCTTAATGGCTCTTCAGGTTACTCCCTGTGCCCATTGCACCTGGCAGATTCCTTAACATTAAGGAAACAATGGTTTTAGACAGCCACCTGTCTGGGGCATTTCCACAAAAGCACACAAATTAAAGTATAGATATAACACCAAATTCCTAACTTCTAATCAAAATACAATTCCTATATATAAACTATATAATCATTCCCAGCAAATTACTATCTTTCTATTGATACCAAACATGACATAGATCCTATGGATTATAGCATTTATGAGATATCCATAGAAAATAATATCATAAATGCTTCCCTAAATCCAGACAGCGTCACACAGGGCTCTGCCCTGCCCTTTGGGGGGCATGCCAGGCTCCCTCTGTGCCCCCCCGACAGGGAGGGCATTGGTGTAGTCCTGGGGTAGCCCTAAGTCAATTTAGGGCTACCCCAGGGCTACACTGGCTTAATTTGACTTTAAAAAGTCAAATTAAGCCTTAAATCTACTTAAATCTAGGTTTAATAAAGTTGACTTAATTTTCATTAAGTCAACTTTATTTTTCTTAAATCGACTTAAGCAAGCTGCAGTGTAGACGCAGGGTAAATTAAGTCGATTTAAGCAAGCTTAATTTGTAAGTGTAGACACACCCATAGAGAGTATAACAGAGCCCAATACACATAAACCAGAGCAATTAAGAACACAAGCCCATATGTAAGACACAATCACACAGGAATCTTTGTACTATTGTATAGAGATCTCATTCACACCCGTTAGGTCACGAGGTTCACCTGTGCACCCTTGCTTTTTGACCTTTGCAGGCCCTGGGCGGCTGCACACAGGATTTAGTCTCAGACTTGGTCACTGGTTACAGTTTCCTCAGACACACTCTCTAACACAACTTTTCTCTTATTTTTATCACTTATAAACACACACACAGAAGCAGAAATGCTAACACAATTATATCCGAAGCAAATCCTATACCTACCCCAATTCCTACATCAACCCCAAACCCAAGGTTGATGCTGCTATTGTTCATTTACCTAAGAGTCTCAGCATAAAGCTGGGAAGAACCTTAAAACTTTTTGTGTTACTTTTTGCTTAGGAGCCAGGTGCTACTCTGAGCCGCTTTACTTTGTTTACCTTTCCTTTGTTGAAGTTGATGTCAGATTGCTGCTCTGACTTTCCCTTAGCTGGCCAGCCTTCAGTGCTTGCACCCGCTTCATCCACGTCCCATGTAGAGATGGGGTGTGTGTGATTGTGGGGGGTGATCAAATCCCCAGAGAGCCTTGTCCCAGAGTTAACTGAGACAAATAACTCCGAATTCGCCCCCCCACCCCCAGCAGGCCTCCTTTTATTGCTCAAACCCGCGGTGACGTGGTTTTTTGCTAACTCATAGGTCCAGCTGTCTTGTCTGATTGTCAGAGACATTTTTGACCTTCTTCCTCTTTTGCGGTTATCTAGCCGGAGTGCTGGGGATCTATTAATCTTCCCCTTTTCTCTGTGGCTAGCTTAGCCCACATTCTGTTTGCACTTTTGTACCTGTCAGTTTTATCTAATTTAACAGTTTTGTGGTCTTTCCCGTCTTTTTGCTTTTTGACTCTTTTTTTTCTTTTTAACCCCCTGACCCTGTGGCATAAGTTTTTGGACAGCTTAAGCCTTAGCATTACCTGACACTCCTGTGTTCAGGGTATCAAGTGTTGAGTTTTAATGTCGTCCATTGTATTTGAGTGAATCCTCCCAAAACAGGAATTTAATCTTGTCTCCTTCTCCATTATGGAGAAACAAACAGAGTCCTATGGCACTTTTAAAGACTTATAGATTTATTTATCTCATGAACTTTCGTGGGAGAAAATCCCACAGTATAAAGCCTGGGAGATGTTATGTCAGTTGAAAATGCATGGGATGTGTTTCATGAAAGGTTCTGAAAGTCTTTTGCAAATAAAGCCAAATTTTCAAATGCTCAGCAGCCAAAACTGTGGGATCAATTTTCAAAAGTGCCCAGCTGCTCACATTGTAACATTTGTGCCCGTATGTTCACCCTTTTGAAAATTAGCCCCTGTCTGCGAGTGCTGATGACCTCTCTAGAAAACACTGGCCTTCATGTTAACAATGAAGGTGAGGTTCATGTGGTCAGTGGAGGCTCCACTCTTTGTGGACTAGGATGTAAGAGCTCAGACTTAGTGGTCACTCTCAGGAAGCTATCCATCCACCTAGTTGCTCAAACAACTTTCTGTTCCTCCCTCTGGCTTAAATAATGAGCCTGAGCCAATCAGACAGGCCAGATGGTCACCTCCAATCAGGAGTTTAGAGAGCAGTTCCTCCAGTGAACTAGGGTCCTCTAGCTCACACTCCCTGCTGCAACCAGCAAGTTGTTGAGTGGTGGCTGTTGTATGAAGATTGCCTGGAGACTTACAGAGCCAGGTTTGAGACCTGCAATGCCTTACACCTGAATGGAGACACTGGTAGTGTAATGGCTCTGACTTTTAAAATCTTAGGTTGTGAATGATTGTATTTTATTTGTAAAGTCATGCACAACTCCGGTGCTGCACAATTGTCATGATTTGACTCAGTTTCATAAGGCAAATGAACGTTTCCAGTTGACACAAGTTTTAAAAGTAAGGCCATAGTTGACCTTTAGTCAACGCCAATTATTCGGGTAAAATTTTAAAGAATCAAAGCACACAATTTTCTCCATATCTGCTAAGTTAGTCCAATATTAGTGCTGGCCAGTATTAAAACTCAATGAGAATAAATACTTCAGGAATAAATTAAAGATCAGTGGGAATGGATGTTAAATGTTTCTCATTAATCTTCCTGGGAAGCAAGATTAAAACAATTATAGTTTAAAATCTTACACAGGGTTTCATTAAACTCCATCTAGATTTTTCAGTAAAGGTTTACTGCTCAATGATAGTTGTTAGAGAAGTCATCAAGGGAGGTGGATGTATTGTCCATATTTTATAGTATGTAAAAGAAAATAAAATGCCTTTGTTAATTGCAGCCAAAAGTTAATATTTCATATTCTGGGCCATACTGATTGAAGGCCACATGTGGTGGCAGCCCTATGTGACTATGGAGATATGAGGGTTCATCTAATCTTGCCTCAACATGGGTAACAATGATGCTCTTATATTCTAAGGGCATGACTGTTAATTTTTTCTGTGTGGGCTAGCACTTTATCAGTCAGTATGAGGAGGAGAGGGGGCTCTGTGTAGTTCCTCTTCCTTTCCTCTTCAAGTGGTGAAGTGAGGTGGGGAATGAGTGGAGCTATGGCTCTGCCTACCCAGTTCACTATCCCGTGAAGCTGAACTAATATGGAAGGCAAAGTAATAAACTTCTGGTTTGGTTTAAGAACAGAAGACTTCTTCTGGAGCCAAGGATAAAACAGGAAGGAAAATGTGTCTTTCAGAATCTGCTAAATCTCCACCAATGACAACAGTTCTTGGTGATGGCAGAGATAGTGGTCCTGGTGTATATGCATCCTGATCTTTTGAACATAAGAATGGCCATCTTGGGTCAGACCAGTAGTTCATCTAGCCCGGTATCCTGTCTTCCAACAATGGCCAATGCTTCAGAGGGAATAAACAGAACAGGTAAACATCAATTGATCATGGATAGAGAAAGACTAAATAATAACAGGTCTACTCCATGGAGAATAAAACAGGATAGATGCGATATAGAGGGATTTGCATCCCTTCCACAACAAAAGCACTGCTCCACACTCTCTACACGTCATCCTGGAGGAGGTAGATGGGGTGGTTGGAAATTTTCTGTCAAAAAAGAGCTCTGTTGGAAAATGTCAGGTTGTTGAACCCACAATGTCTCATGGAAACTATATGGGATCAATAAAATTTTGTCAAATAACAAGAAGGTTTCCAATGGCACTCAGCCTACCAGGCCAGTTTCTGTTAGAAACATCCATGGTTCCCTGCCAGGTGAACTGGAGGGCTGCTGGATAACTCAGACTTCCAGGGTCTGCTGCTCTGGGGCAGTCCTGCCATGCCAGGGCTTCCAGGGTTTCCAGGAATGTCAAAATTTCTTTTCAACAAGAAATCCTGAGTTTTGATCAGGTCTAATGTTGATCCAAATTGTCATGAGGCATACAGTAAGCAACAATTGCTATTCAAACTAGTGGGTGAAGAATGGCTGCATGACTCCCAAGTTCTGGATCAAAGGGACCATTCTATCCTGTATGCAAAGTCCATTTACATAATGCACAGGGATTGAAGGTGTGTATTGTTTCTTTAATTCTGCAGTTACCAGCCTAGCAGGAGAAACTTGAGGAAAATTCTAGTAGTGAAGCAGGGAGAGTCACTTAAGCATTGTTCCTATTCCTTTTTCTGACAAAATAACTTGATTTTGTGCTAGAAGAGAGTAGCTCTGTGAGGCTTTTCCATTGCCATGTGACCCGAGGGATGAGAATTTGTGTATAAACAAAGTAAATTTTATTGCTTATGAGCCCAATGCATTTGCCATGTGTTTTCTCAGGCTGATGAAAATGGAAAGGGTTGGTAATTCTTGTGGAGATCTTCTCAGATCTCTTTTGTATTGTTTATATAATTTGTTTCTCATTTAAATTATGTTGTCCTGCTTTATTCATGTTGAGCTGGTTTCCTTGATGTAATAGCCTTCCTATAAAATGTGGCATTTAAAAGTAATTTGAAATTTAGAGTTACTGAAAACAAGAATTTAAATCTCTTAGAAGATTTGACACCAATAATTATTATACTGAAGTAACTAATCAGAAATACCTTAATATCCTTGTACTGAACTATAGTTTTAATTTAAAACCAGTACTTTTTCTAAGGACAGAACTGCTGCAATATTTACATAGAACATGAAATGATACATATACACTGGCATACTATTGCCATTCTTAATTATAACCTAATGGAGATTCTCTGTTCTCTTTTAACATTTTAATTATGATATGTATTGTATTTCTGTAACGTTGTACTTCATTGTTGTAATAAAATGTAATTAAAAAAGTAAGGATCACAGAAGTTATAGTTGGGAAATCCCTATTAGATGATCTAATTCATCCCTGATGCCACTTTTGGATTATACCTCCCTGGTACATGCATCTAAATTAACATTTTTCCAGAAACCAGCCACAACAGAGATCCACCAAAACTTTCAAGTTTAGTGCTTTTATCTTTGTCTTTTTATTTTTAAATATAATTTTAAAAAAGAGGTAAAATTTAATGTCATAAAGTAGTGAGAAAAGACATTTTTGGTGCCATTATTTTTTAAAATATAAATAATTAAAATAACTTTTCTATACCACATTTTTGTCTATGAGCTTTACAAGTAAATAAAAAGAGTGGGTCATATAAATTGTTTGTTACATATTTTAACATCTAAGTATTGTGTACAACACTTTCTTAGTTCTGTGTATTAGATCAGAGTTGACATTTCTGGGCCATAACTTCGCTGAAATCAACAGAATTAAACTGGATTTACTCCAGTGTATTTGAGATCAAAATCTAGACCTAATTTCTTTATTTAAAATAAAACAACCAAAAACGTAGAGGAAGTGAAACAGAATTAAGGCATTTGATACAGGGACAGTGCCAAAAGCCATCATGGAATCAGAATCTACATAACGTATGTTTACATTCATGCATGTTTAATCACAGTGACAGAATTTTATATGACAGTCAGTCAGTTACGGGGGAGGGGGGGCGTTTCTTTGTGAATGTGGAAAGCAACATATGTTGTAGGATGGAGTAAGAAAAAACGCAAAAGGAGGAACATCCTATTCCACAGACTTTAAGGCATTTTTGAATATTGTGGATCACTGAAATAAAGTTTATAATCTATCCCTGCTAAATCCAAACAGCTGAATACAATTTCATTATGTTATGAGGACTGGAATTCTCTATCAACATCTACCACATTTCAAGCTCCTTAACTTAGTCTTATATGATGGCTACTCCCACAGTAAAAGTTCTAATACTCTTTCTGAGCCGCGAGCTAATTGTTACTATAAGACAAACGTATGGGACCTCAATCCTTATTTGCTAGTTTTATATAATTGCACTAATTATATTTAATCCCTTGTTTGCTACTCCATTGTATTGTAAGTGGATCATTCTTTTTAACAAAATACTCTTTAAAACATTTTTTGGAGGTTTTGAAAATCCTGCAAGTCTGAGGATGTTCTGATTTGGAATCTAGATTTAGGGACATATCTGTCTTTATTCACATTTCCTTCATATGTACCTGTTGCCTTTATTGTATAGATAAAGCAGATTTTGTACCACAGGCATGTCAAGCAATAACTTGCTCCGTTGATATGGTTAAAATAGTCTTTAAACAGCTTCACTGCAGTCAAAGATTAAAACAATTCTTAACAAAGGCCTCAAATGCATCCTTCCACAACTCAACCTTCATTGGGTTACAAAACAATAATCTACAATGAGATGAACGTCAACGTTTTCTTGTCCCTAGTGAGCGTTGACAGCACATTGGAGATCCACATTCATCACACAGACACATGGTTTTTGAAACAAAAATATGGAACACATTCTTGGTGTTAATACATGATCTTCTTTGGGCGTGCTCAGGAATTTAAACCTGCATGGGTTTTTGGAGAGGCTGATTAAATGCAAAGGAAAAGTCTGCATGACCCAACATCAGATTTCTCTGGTAGGGATGCCCAGCAGCAAAGAAGCAGCAGCTCCTCTGGTAGTGGCATTCTCCATGTCCCTGCAGCCTCGGTAGGGAGGAAGCATCAGGGTGGCTGGCTGCCAGTGGAGCTCTTCCTTTCCCCACTGCTACAGTTGCTGCTTGTTCTTCTCTGTTGCTGGAGTCCCATCACTGCTGCCTGCTTTGAAGACTGCCTGTTAAGGTGAGTCAGAGGGTGGAGGAAAAGGCATAGTAGACTGCAGCTATAGGAATGAGGAAAGAGTCCTAACCCTGCAAACATGGAAAGATGAAGTTTGCATGAAAGACTAAAATTGCATTAAATCTATCTTTTTGTCTAAAGAAGTGAAGTGTCTATCAGCTCTGAAATTAACTCTCTGGAAAGCAGCAGCTGGCTGTCGCAGTCAGATGAGTGAGAGGAGGGATGAGAGAGACATTGAAGTGATGGGCAAGTTACAGAAAAGGGAGTCATCTAATAATCCGTGTGTCTGCAAGAATGAGCTTTACGCCACTGAGCCTCTAATTTTGATTAAAAGCCAGAGATACATACATTTTCTGCTTGGGAGGGGCTTCCACAGCCAACAAGCACACAAGTGCAGCAGTTCCATTGACTTACCTCTCAAAGTGTTAAATCTAATTTCTATTTGAGTACATCTTCTGATGGTCCCTTGCTGAATCCCTAGGTAAATTATTCCATTGCCTCATTGACCTCATGGAGAGGAATAATTTTTTTCCTGATGGCTAGGCTTTTTATTATTATTATTAATCTAGCTATCGTGTTACTATGATAGCCCAGTGTAACTCTCCCCCTCTCCTTTATTTAATGCACTTTGGTTATTTCTGATTGACTCTTACCCTGCCACTCTACCATTTCTTCTCTGTGCACCTGATCCTCTCATTGTCTTCTTATAGGGTGGGGGAAATGACAAGAGTTGTGGAAACTGAAATACATCACTCCAACCTCACTGTCAGACCAGGCCATGGGCTAAACCAGTGGTTCCCAACCTGTGTTCTGGAGAGTAGGGGG
Source organism: Pelusios castaneus (assembly GCA_007922175.1). NCBI lineage: Eukaryota > Metazoa > Chordata > Testudines > Pelomedusidae > Pelusios > Pelusios castaneus. The sequence continues at coordinate 8,788,598 of ML685784.1, read as the reverse complement.
GCAAAAATGGCCCCTGGGGTCTTTCAAAGTAACCCTTAGCTCCCTTCCTGCTGTCTGTAGAATGGAGTCATTGCCTAAGGACCCAGGCAAAGTGTGTTTCCGCAAGGCTAAAAGACCAATGCAGGCTCCTTGCTGCAGCCAAAGGGATAAGAGAGTAGTGCTCCCATCCCCCTGGCTGTAGCAGGGAGCACTGCAAAGAACTGTGCCGAAGTCCATAGATGCCAGGGTCCTCTCTAGAGCCAGGGGGATGGGAGGGAAGGGGAGGAAAGCATTGATCTTCCATCTCCCTGGCTGCAGAAGGGAGCCACTGCTTTGGGACCCAGATAGGGTGCACAGAGTTGCAGGATGTGTGTGGTTTCCCTGCTGCAGCCAAGGAGACATGAGATCAGCAAGTAAGGAGGCAAACTACTTTTGTGGGGAGCTTGCTGGTGGAGGCTGGTGGCCCATCAGGGCTGTAAAAATGATATCTATGGCCCTTGACCCCAAAAGGTTGGGAACCACTAAACTAGACCTTCCAGCTTGCAGTGCAGCCACACACCCTCATTAATCCAGTAATCATGCACCCAACATCCTCCTCTACATGAGCCCATTCTTGTGGCTGTGAATGTGACTAAGGACCACTTATTCCCTCACAAAGGAGTACCATGGGTCTTAAGTGTCATGGAAAGCCTTGTGAATGCCCTTCACACAAGTGCCTTTCACCCACAGAGCATGCATGCTCATCCTTTCATCATTTATGTAGTTATCCAGTTTACAAACATGTTACAAGGCCTGTGCTTTCCTCGCTGCTCCTTTTGAGCCTCTTTTCTTCATTATACGTTTCAACTAAGTATGATTTTTTTCCAGAGATCTCATCCTCTTTTCCTGAGATCAATGACAAACTCCTTGGTTTATCCATAGGACTAGTACAATTGAATACTGTTTAGGCTGGATATTAGAAAGAGCCTCTAATGAGGGTCTATTAGAACAGGAAAATCTCCTTCAGTAGTGTCGTTTAAAATTCTTCTTCAGTCGTGTCGTTTAAAATTAGAATGGTTAAAGTACTTTGAATATAACAAACACACTTAGCAGCCACAGTTTCATTGTGCTTCAGTATGTCTTGTAAACATTCATTCCTCCCTGAGACGCAGATAATTGTCGGGGCTTATTCAAGCAAATCTGAGCCCCTCCTACCTCCCGCCTGCAAAAATTGGTGGGGGGCACTAAGCTGCAAGACTTGCTGTAGGCCACTTTCTTCTGCTATCCCTAACTTATATTCCATGCCAGCTAAGGCAGTGGAGGTTCAGTTCTGGGGCAAAGAGAATTCTTTTTGAAGAAATATACTGGACTAGAGAATGGAGGTTTCTATTAAATAAGAGGAGGTGGAACCTGTGATGAGCCCCAGCTCATGTAGGAGAAGATTCCCCCAAAATCTCTGTCAATCCAAGGCGATTTATACTCCGTAGCATCCTAACATTTCAACCTGGTCTTGTTGGAGTGGACATTCTGCAACTTCAGATTTAGCAGCATTGTTTGAACCAGCCTGTATATTCGATTTTACATATATGGAAATGAGGAAATGGGGAATTGAATTTACCCCCTCTGGCCAGAAAATAAATGACAGAACTGGACTCATACTTCATCAGTGTAATATCTATTCCATATTCCAAGTGAGATAGCTGGCCTGAACAGTCTTTCATAGCCTAAGGTAATCAGTCCACTGATAGATGGTAAGTGTAGTAGGCAGTACAGAGAGAGGTGTTCGGAAAAAAAGAAGAAGAAAGCCCCAAGATTTATGGAACTCTGAGTCAAGTAAACCCAAACTGCCCTGAACCATGGACTTGAAAAGTGATGTAAAATTTCCTAAACACAGAAATTACAAAAAACCAATAAAGCCTGAAAGAAAGTTATTTTCAATTAGGCGCTCCTGTGGGCAGAGAAAATTCTCAAAGGCATCCTGCAAGGTTAAGGAAGTGAAATGGACCTTTATTCTGCTTTGGCTTCTGACCTAAGACTTGGGATCTTTTTTATCTCTCTCAATCTCAAAGCAGGGCAGAGGGAATATATTTTTGTGCAGATAAGCAAGTGTATTAGATATGAGATATATGTGCATAAAGATGGGAGAATGTTTTGAAATCAAAGTTAATCTGTTTTTGTAAAGTAGTAAGCTTTAGCTCACTGGATTTTCATAGGACTAATGTAGCCATGTTAAAATATGTACTAGTTGTTCATGTTCAATTCTTGGAATGCCTTAGAGTTGACCACAACCAGCTAATGCGTTTAAAACATGCCCATTTTTCTGAGGCTGGACATGATACAACAGAAGAAGACAAATCAGTCCAAACTAATAGATGTGAGATGCAAAGCTCAAATGAGTGGGAAATTATTATTTTCTATGAATAGAATGTATGTAAAATATCAAATAGTCCAGGGCAGATAGGAACAGTAATCCATGGAGTTGCAACACTTAGTCTGAACTATTACCTATCCGCAGTAGGAAAAGGATGGGAGAAGGAAGGCTCCTGGAAACTTAAAGTGGTGGCCAAAAATAATAAACTTTATTAGTCTCCCTCTTTGGGACGCAAAGGGTTAACAGTTGTGCTGCTAGCTGAGCTAGACTCGAAAGTCAGCTTTCACAGTTAACAAGATAACCCCAGGTGATTACCCAACAGCTTAACATACAATGATTTACACAGAGATAAAACTTTCAGAATAATCCCTCTTCTTGGACTCTTTTGATAGTTCGGAGACAAAGTATAAAAAGACAGAATCCAATACATAAAACAATAACCATAACAATAATCCCCAAACCTACACCAATTGTAATACCTTGGGTTAAAACTGAGGTAGAAGAGTTATTCATATTCAACTATATACATTTAAAGGGAAGGGAAACAATCATGAGAAGTAAACGTGGGGGATACCTCGGGTTTACATACGTACCATGACTATCAGGCTGGTGATTAGCAACCGAATGACGTCTTAAGGTGGAGGTTGAAATCGACTCGGGCCGGCTCTCTCGGGGGAACTCCTACTGCAGGGTGATCAGGCCTAGCAGTTAACTCGAGGAGACTCTTTGCTGCTCCATGCGGCATGGTAGCTTTTATGGCCTAGGCCTCTGCTTCCTGCTGTGATTGGCCAGGTTTCGCTGCAGGAGGAATGGGGGGCGAAAGGCTGCCCAGTTCCTCCTGTCCTTATTTGGGCAAAGGAATTTTCACCATCTCTCTAGGTTCCGGGTCAGAGCCTTCTAAACCCCTGTGGGGGGGCCAGAGCAGCCATGATTGACTTGCCCTCCAGATGCCCTGACATGGGCGAGGGGGATGACCCACCCCTTTGGGAGCTGGCTGAGAGCGAATTAGGGTTCGAATAAAGCACGTTGATGGTCACAAGCCTCGCAGCCATGAGTTCTCTACGTGACCTGGGGAGCGTATCTGGTAAACAGTTCTTTACGTGACCTGGGGACAGTATCTGGTAAACGATCTCTATGTGACCTGGGGACAGTATCTGGTAAACAGTTCTCTACGTGACCTGGGGACAGTATCTGGTAAACAGCATCTTATGACTTTATATCACAAGGGAGGTGGCGGCCATATTATGGGGTACTCATAACAGCACCTTAACATTACCATGTCTTTGGACATGATCCAGATGACTGACCTCTCCTTCGCAAAGAAATTACCTGTGTGAGTTTCATCTGTTCATGCCAAGGTGTGAGCTGAATGGGAATTTGTTAGCAGTCGTAACAAGACCTGCTAATTTTGATATGAGCTGTGAGTCAGTCCATGTTCACCCAGTGTGCCAGAGTTCTTAGAAAGAGCATTTATCCTCTGATGCCTTTGTGACATATAGTGAAAATAAATTTGCCTCCTGGAAATGAATACATAATTTTCAAGAAAACAAGATGCAGGATTAAAAAAGAACACAATACTAAAGCCGTGCTCTGCCGGGATCATCTCAGCCACTTAATCGCTTCTTTGCAATGAGCAGCTGCCAATATATTAAAGTAGACTCTACTTTATGATGAGTTTGTTGACATCCAGTCAAGTAAAACACTGGATTTAACTTGTTTTATCCTGTTTCTTCTTCCCATGAGGTTTGGATGGCTCCAGGGATTGTTAAAGGAGTAGAGTCTTTCATCCCTGTAGGTCTTTGATCTGTATCCATTTTGAAGGATCAGCAAAATCCTGTACATCTACCCGTACGTTTCTAATACACATATTGTTAAGAACAGCCAAAGGAAGACATTTGCACTGCACAACAAAACATTTCATTAGTCCCACAATCCTGTAAAATATTCAGGGCTTTAGTTGTCTTAATTCAGTATCTAGTGGACACAAGTGTTCAAATTATTGGAAGCCTATCAAAACTAATTGGACCTCTTGTGTACAGTACAATTTTAGCATCACCCTTCCTACCTGTCACCTCAGTTTGGGCTGTCATTTCAGTCAAAGAATGAATCCCTCCAGATTAGGTTTGAAACAAATTAATAGAGCAGAATGGAGAAGCTGCCTTTGCCTCTGTCAAATGTATTGTACCTATTTAGTGCATAAATGGTAAACTTTGTTCTTCAGTACTGCCAAACAAGACAATTTAAAAAGCATCCAATTCACATAACATGAAAACATATCCCATAATATTTGTCATTGCCAAAACGATATTATTTAAATCTGCTTCTAGTGTGAGGAGTTCATGGTGTTTGGCAAATTTTATAATTATTTACATTAAATAGAGAGAGATACTTATTTAGCATCCTTGTAAGTATGGCAAATGTATTTTACCCCTCTGCAAGACCAAACACCAATTGTAGAATTGTGATTGACAAGAATGGGAAAAATATCAAATGAACTGGAATGCTTTCTTGCCTGTATTAGATTAACCTCACCATTTGAAGAAAGATGAACCAAATAGGATAGCCAAAAAAATTACTAACAGTTCCACAACAGTTTGTGCTTTTATTTAAACACCAAATTAGGCTGATACAGATACCAAAGAGATGATCATGATGTAAATAACTAAACTAATTTATGCTAGGGTGATAAATACCTTTATGGAAGAATAAAACAGAATTTAGTAGCAATCACACAAATGAACCAATAATGAAACTTATAATTTTGATCACTTTTTTCTATAAAATTTTTAAGAAGAGTTGTATTAAGATTTCTCCTAAAATCTGACTAATTCAATAGCAACTGATCGTGCCATAGAAATTTTAAACCATGTTATCGACAGAACTTAATGGAATATTCTTGCTTTAATCCAGAACTTTATAGGTTTGTTTTTAAAATGTTAGAAAATATTATTCTTTAAGTTCTATAGGACTTTTCCATAAGGGCATGTAGGTAGGTAGATGCAGTCTTGTCTATGCTAAATCCCTTAATCTTGAATAGAATATAGATTATACTCCCTTGTAGGGCCTGATACAAAGCACAAAAAGACATTGACTTCAATGGACTTTGGATCAATCCCTTCCTGTTAACAGGCCAAATCTTGCAGTCTTTCCTCTGTCAACACTCTCAGTGAAGCCATTAGATGATTTGTTTGACTAACAGCTGCAGGATTTGTCTTAATGTAAGGAAATCATTTGTTCTGTCCACAATTCTGTCTATCTTTAAAAGATTAAATCCATAACTAACTGCATGATTTCCAGAGTTGCTGAACACCTTACCATTGACCTCAACAGCAGTAAGGGTGTTTAATATCTTTCAGCACCAGCCCCATAAGCAGTTAACGATAGGGTGTGTTGGATAAAAAAGAGATATGCTCATAATGTTAAGCTGTATTTTGCTTTGTTTTTTTAATGTTAGCTATCTCGGCAGTCAAACTACAAGAAATAAAAATGGCTCTGTATACAGTATTTAGTTATAGGGACTTGAGAGCATTTGTTGTTGAATTTAAAATGCCCTTTAAGAAATTACCACTTCATTTATTTGAGAGCATGCTGCAGGATTAAAACGAACACAATACGAAAGTCAGACTCTGCCTCAGGACCATCTCAGCCACTTAATCACCTCTTTGTAATAAGTGGTTGCCTATATCCTAAATGAGGCTCTGATCTTTATGATAAAAGAGCCAAATGCCCTGTCAGTAAGTACATCACCAGAGCAGAAGAACTTGTTTTCCTGTAAATATTTAATTTCTCATTCTCAAAAAGCTAATCCATGTAAGTTTTTCTACAACTTGTTGGGAAGAAAGTTCTGTGCTATTAATAATGCAACTGGTACCTTGTAATATACTGCACCTGGGGACACTCTGGTGTCTAAAGCACTTGTTGAAATATACAGCCGTCTCTAATATAGCAGGGTTCCCAGTCTGCCTTGGATGAATATTCTTTATCCATTTCACTGAGCTAAAGAGAAGTGCATTGTCGCAGTTATGTAAATTGGCAGTACTGTACTTAGTTGAGATTCTGTGGGCTTCATTTATGCAAAACTCTCATTGACTTCAGTTGAAACTATCTAAGTACTATTTCAGGATTGGTTGCTTTATTGGTAGAGGAAGTTTTCAGAGGGAAAAAGGGTGTCTAAATTAGCAGAAATGCAAAATGTAACAGTAGTAGCAACACATGCATTTTATATTGAAGGGATTTTTACACATTGATTCTTGAATTAAAGGATAGTAATATAATTAATGCTAATTAACATGGGATTATGGAGAATAGATCCTGTCTAACTCTCTATTTTTATGATGAGATTATAAATGTGACTGATAAAGGTAATAGTGTTTACATAATAAATTTAGACTTCTGTAAGGCATTTGACTAGTGACATAAAAAAAGAATAAAAATATATAAAATTTACCTGAAACACATTAAAATGATTAAAAGCTGATCCCAAAATGTAGTGTAAATGAGGAATCATCATCAAAGGCAAGTTTTTAATCAAGATTGAGTGTTTTTCTAGAAGATAGACTCTAGGAATTATTGTGGGGAAGTTTTATGAACTGTCTTATATAGGGGGGTCACACTAGATTATCACAATGGTCCCTTATGGCTTTGAGATCTATGGCTATGTCTACACTGGCAAATTAGTTTGAATTTAGGAAGCTTAATTCTAATTAACTTAAGCCATGGCTACACTAGGCTTTCATTAGTTTGAATTAAGGGCTTCCTTAATTTGAACTAATACATTTGAATATGCTATTCAAACTAAGGATTCATTCGAACTAGTTAGTTCGAATTAACCAATGTGGCCATGTTAGTTCGAACTAATTGCTTAGTTCGAACTAACCAGCCTATTGAACTTAATGCAATTAGCTAATTTGAACTAAGCAAGTGCCATGAATGGCACTTGCTTAGTTCGAACTAAATTTTGCTAGTTCGAATTAAGTTAATTTGAACTAACTAAAATTAGTTTGAATTACTTAGTTCGAATTAACTAATTTGAACTAACTTTAGTAAGTGTAGACATAGCCTATGAGCCTATGTATATAGTTTCTATCTAAAGTTTCCCTTAGCATCCTAGCAAATGTTGTTGGGAAGTGTCTGAGAACCCAAAAATGTGTGAGTGAGTGAGTGAGTGAGAGAGAGAGAGAGAGAGAGAGAGAGAGAGAGGAGGGAATGAGGGGTAGGAGTATGGCACACTGTGCTATTTCTTCATTTTGATAATTCTAAAGTGAAAACTAATCTTTCGTCTGGTTTTTTTTTTTTTTTTAGTTGATAGGAGTTTCTAGTTTCACTATGGATGTGATGAAGGGAGACATTTTCAAAAGTGTGTGTAACAAAACCAGGCACTTCCATACCCAAGAAAAGAGACAAATGAGTGTCACGCTCCTTTTGCCTGCTGCCCCCACTCTCACAGCTGAGCAGTGAGGCTGGCAAGGGACAGGACCAGCGTGCTCATTGTCCCTGCTGACCCTGCCCCCCAGCTGGGCAGTGGGGCCAGCAAAAAAGGTGCTGGTACTCCATACCCCTGCGTACCATCACAACTCCCCCCCCAAAACACTGAGTATCGGAGTATAAACAGCAGGCAACTGGCCTAGCATGCAGGGTGATCAGATGTCCCAATTTTATAGGGACAGTCCTGATATTCAGGGGGTTTTCTTATATAGGCACACATTATCCCGCACCCCTATCTGGACTTTTCACACTTGCTATCTGGTCACCCTACTAGCACATAGGCCTTTACAGGTAACAGTCTACTTCTAGCCTTTCTCTGGTTGCAGGCCAGCAGGAGCAGCCTGAATTATTCCCTTCCATACATGTCAAAGGTGAGTAGTAATATGGTGATATTATGGTAGTCTCGCTAAGCGTCTGTTCCTCTCACTCTCCATGCCTTATTTAAAATTAGTTTGTAAGCTCTTTGGAACAGAAATGAAGGGGGAAATATTGACTCATTAAGTTCAAGGACAGCTTTAACCAAAACAAAGAAGGAGTTCTGTGGCACTTTTAAAGACTAACAAATTTATTTATTGCATAAGCTTACATGGTAGTAATTCTACTTTGTCAGATGCATGAAATAGAAAATGTGGCATATTAGTTGCAAATATATACATACAGAGAAGGTTGGGTCACAAGGTAAATTAAAACATCCAAAGGTCAGCTTTACAATTGACTTCAATGGATCTTGGATTTCACAGTTTTCTTTAAAACATCTAACACTGTGATATTTTGGGGTTCAACCCAGATGAGTAAGAAGTTGTGTCACCACTTGCCCTGCAACTCTGGGTGTCTTAAATACTATGGTGCTGTGGCTCACAGCTCTCACACCAACAGCCGTTATACAAGCATGCAGGACACACCTTGGCTTCCACTGCCCAGACACGTTTTGCAGAGTGACTCTTACCCCCCTACAATTCCCGAATTTTCCCTATAGTGTTCAGCCTTCACAGTGAGCACTCACAGAAGTTATTGAGGTCACTGCTATCTTAGGCTATGTCTACACTAGAAAAGTGAAGTTGACTTTGTTAAGTTGACTTAATAAGGTTGACTTTAAGTTGACTTAATGTTGACCTTATTAAGTCAACTTAACAAAGTTGACTTAACTTTTTCTAGTGTAGACATACCCCTTGTTGACCTTATTAAATTGACTTAATGCTTTAAGTCGACTTAATAAGGTCAACTACGGCGCTACTCGCACATTGGCTTTAAGTCGACTTAAGGAGTCGACTTAAGCCTTGAGTCAACCTAAAACTAGGTGTTATTAAGTCGAGTTATGTTTTCCTTAAGTCAACTTAAGGAACAGCTTAAGTCGACTTAATAAAACCCAGTGTGGACAGGGAGTAAGTTAGGTCGACATAAGCTTCCTTAAGTTGACCTAACTTGTAACTGTAGATGCACTCTTAAGGAGTCAGTACACTACAGGTTATTAACTTAATTGGAGTCAACACAGCACTGAACTGGTTTATAGTAAAAGTAAAATAAGTGTATTAAACAAGAAGACATAGGATTACATGATACCAATTATAAAGAATAAAGATAGAAAGAGCCACAAGCAAACAGAAGTAAAATGTAGTTCTAAGACTAACTCTTAATTTTGGCAAGTCACAATCTTTGCCTTAAACTCAATTTTCAGAGACTAAGGGGTTGAAGGTCCAAATGTTGTGTGATTTCAAGAGCTCTGATCTGAATCTCCCAAGAGCAGTAAATCTTTGAAATTTTTTGAAAAGCAAGCTCAGACAAAGCTTCTCTCTCTGCAGGAGTGAGGATGCCATGTTGTCTTCCTATAGTTCATTGGACCCGCTCCAAGAGGCAAGAAGGTTTCTTTGGAATGCAGTCCCCCTGCTAATCTGTAAGTAAACAGGACTGCCACTGTTTTGATTTCACTCTGCTTAATTTACACTGAAGACAAGTAGGTTCCTGCCTTCCCTCCTGTCTGGGAGAAAACCTATTTGTCCCTATGTTTGATCACAGAGTTTAAAGTGCATTATCAGTGAGTATCTTCACTTCCTCATATAGTGGCAATGCATATATTTCACAATAATATAAATCACTAATGTCTCATAGACTTTCATAAAAGACTTTACTTCATGCACTTCTAGAAGTTGATTCAGTTGCCTATCATTTGAAGTTCAGACCGACAGTCTTTGTCGATAAGAGGCTATCTCCCCCGCTCACTAGTCTGATGTGTCTGTTTACCTTTAATGTAAATATATCTTAATTATCTCTGCGTGACAACCAAGCCAGTCAAATACACAAATATACCTTTCTTTGTCTAAGGCGAACTGTGCTTACGCATTGCTTCCCAAACCCACTTAATAATATATATTTGTAACTCTTTGTAACCTCCCTGTACATACAGGATGCAAAAACCAGCATGAAATTAGAAATACAAAGGCACAAAGCAAGATTAAATCTAGTTAGGCACCTAAAGGATAACAAGAAAACATTTTACAAATACATCAGAAACAAGAGGAAGACCAAGGACAAGGTAGGACCATTCCTCAATGAAGAAGAAAAGATGATAACAAAAATGCAGCAGTGGCCAAAGTGTTAAATGCCTTTTTTGTTTAAGTTTTCAGCAGAAAGTGTAGCAGTAATCGGACGACTAACACAGAGAACATCAGTGTAAATGGGCTAGGATCTGAGGCTAAAATACAGAAGGAACAAGTTCAGAATACTTAGACAAGTTAGATGTCTTCATGTTAGCAGGGCCTGATGAAATACATCTTAGAATTCTTAAGAAATGGCTGAAGAAATCTCTGAGCTATTAACAATGATCTTTCAGAACTTGTGGAGGACAGAAGAGATCTCAGAGGACTGGAAAATAAAAATATATGTTCGAGCTATAAGAAAAGGAAATAAGGACACTCAGGGAGGTATTGACAAGTCAGTTTAACTTTATTATCCAGAAAGATAATGGAACAAATAATCAAACAAACATGTTGTGAAAAGCTAGAGATAATAGGGTGATAAGTAACAGTTAATATGGATTTCTCAAGAACAAGTTAGTTGAACCAACCTAATTTCCTTCTTTGACAGAGTAACAAGCTTTATGAATAGGGAGGGAGCATTAGTTGTGTTATATCTCAACTTTAGTAAGGATTTTGTTAGTGTCTCACATGACCTTCTCATAAACAAACTAGAGAAATACAGCTTTGACGAACCTACTATAAGGTGTGTGCACAATTACTCTGAAAACCACATTCTGAGAATAGTTATCAGTGGGTCACCATCAACTTGGAAGGGCACATCGAGTAGGGTCACACAGAGATCTGACTCTGGTTCTAATCAATATCTTCATAAATTGTTTGGATAATGGCATAGAGATTACATTTATGAAATGTTCAGGAGATACCAAGGTGGGAAGGGCTGCAAACCCTTTGAAGGACAGGATTAGAATTCAAAATGACCTTGAAAAATGTGAGAAATGGTCTAAATTAAATAGAATGAAATTTAGTAAAGACAAATGCAAAGTACTGCACTTAGGAAGGAATATTCAGTCACACAAATACGAAACTGAAAATGACTTCTTAGAAAGAAGTACTGCTAGGGAGTACTCAGAAAGACTCTAGGGTTATTGTGTATCACAAGTTAATACTGTAATCGGTTGCAAAAAAAGTGAACATAATACTAGGTTGTATTAATAGGATGTTGTAAGCAAGACATGAGAAGTAATTCCCCCACTCTACTTAGCACTAATAAGGCCTCAAACGGAGTAGTGTGTCCAATTTTGGGCACCACACTTTGAGAAAGAAGCAGACAAATTAGAGAAAGTCCAGAGGAGTGGAACAAAAATAATTAAAGGGCTTGAAAACATGACCTCCAAGGAAAGATTGAAAAAAAAAAAAACTGGGTTTGTTGAGTCTGGAGCAGAGAAGTGGGATATTATAAAGTCTCTGAATATATGCAAGTCGCTGTTATAAAAAAGGGGGTGATAAATTGTTGTCTATCACCAGAGGATAGGACAAGAAGCATGTATTTAAATTTCACCAAGGGAGATTTAGGTTAGACATTAGGAAAAATTTCCTAACTGTGAGGGTAGTTAAGCACTGGAACAAATTAGTTAGGGAGGTTGTGGAAGATCCATCATTGGAGGTTTTTAAGAACAGGTTAGACAAACACCTGTCAGAAATGATTGACTATAGATAAAGCATAGTCCTGCCTCAGTGCAGGGAACTGAACAAGATGACCAACCAAAGTCGTTTCATGCCAACATTTCTGTGATGTTTAGGAAGACTATTAAAGCTCAATGAATTATCTGTTTTCTGATAATATAATACATGCTGCCTTTTGGGCCTACAGCATGATGATAGTGTATTAGTTGTAGTGAGTATGTCAAGTCTGACAAGAGTTACTGACATAGTGAACCACCAATGGGCCTCTGTGTCACGAGCAGGTTTCTAGGTGCAGCATAAACAATGTTAAGCAGTACTTAATTTGTGCCTCTGTTGATCCCAGCAACTGTAGGCTTGGCAGTTCATAGCCATGGCACCTCTGAGCCTGCAGCATTATTTATGAACATAAAAAAAATTCCTTGAGCCCCAATGCCTAATTGTTTGAGCACCGACACCTCTTTCACTACAAATTAACCACTGAGGTTAAGGAAGGCTTCAGTTTTCTTTCTTTATTGACAGTTCTGTTTGTTTGTTTTCAAAGACTTAGATATATAGGGCTCATGAAAGGAGTGTGCTTCAAGAAACTAATCCAGCACTCACTGAAGAAATAAACACATCAAATGACTTCAATGGCCATTAGGTTGACCTCTAAGTCTAAGATGGCCAGCCATAAAATGCATGAGAGGTCCACAGATGATATGATGATGAGAGTTAAATGAATAAGATACTTTTGAAACAGAGTAATAATACATTAAAAGAAAAAATTGCATACACAACTATTCTAGTATATCAGGGCTTGCCTACACTTACAAAACTGCAACTTCTGTAGCACTTAGTGAAGATGCTATTTATGTTGATAGGAGAGCTTCTTTCATTGGTGTAGGTATTCCTCCTACCCAAGAGGTGGGAGCTATTGATGGGAGAAGCCCTCCTCTTGGTATAGCACTGCCTACATTGATATTTGAGTTGGGATAGCTGCATCGCTTAGGAGGTGATTTTCCACATCTCTGAACAATGTAGTTATACTAACATAAGTTTGTAGTGCAGACCATGGATCAGAGTTAAGAAGTGTGTAGTAATTCTGGTACTTTATTAAATTGTTTCCTTCTAATATGAAAAAACAACTGTCTGATCTCAAGCAAGTCTCTTAATCTACTTGGTGCTTCAGTTCCTCATCTGTAAAATGGTGATAATACTTCCCTACCTCACAGGGGTGTTGTGAGGATAAAATCCAGTAATGATTGTGAGAGATTTCTAGACTATGGAGATAAGTACTTCAACGGAAGAAACTTAATTTTCCTATTGGAATAACGACATTTCTCATTTGTAACATGAGAGGTGCCGAACAAGAAATAGTGCATTACTGAAGCAAAGGAGCTTCTTTCTTAGGCTATGTCTACACTTAGAAAGTTAAGTCAACTTCAGTAAGTCGCCTTTATTAAGTCGACTTTAAATCAACCTTATCAAGTCGACGTAGAGAGTCTACACTAGACTCCTAAGTCAACTGAAGGCAGACTTTATCAGGTTGACATAGAGAGTCTACACTAGACTCTTAAGTTGACTTTGGGGTTTACAGGGGTGCATTGTGGGAAGTGTGGCAGCAGAGAAGGTCTCCCCTCCGGCCATGCCTTCCAAACAGAAAGTGGGCTCAGCCCCTTGCCATTGTGCCTGGCAACTCAAAGCCTGAGCAGGTCATGGATCTGCCTCTTCTCCTGCGCTTTGTAAGCCAGCTGAGTGACACCTGCCAGCTAGTGGGAAGGCTTCTTCGGCTGTGGAGCAGGCCTGTCTGGTGACTGAATGGGGCAGGCATCCTCATGGTGGATGATGCGAAAAAGGCTGAAGCACTCAATGCTTTTTTTACTTCGGTCTTCACAAGGAGGGCCAACTCCCAGGCTACTATACAGGGTAACACAGAATGGAGAGAAGAGCGGCCCTCGGTGATGGAATGTCAGGTTAGGGACTACTTAAAGAAATTGGATGTGTACAAGTCCATGGGGCCAGATGAACTGCATCCGAGGGTGCTGAGGGAGTTGGCTGAAGTGATTGCAGAGCCGCTGGCCATTATCTTTGAGAACTCGTGGTGAATGTGGGAGGTCCCAGAGGATAAGAAAAAGGCAAATATAGTACCTATCTTCAAGAAAGGGAAAAAGGAGGATTGGGGAACTACAGACCAGTCAGCCTCACCTCAATCCCTGGGAAAACCATGAAGTAGGTCCTCAAAGTATCCATCCTGAAATGCATGGAGGAAAATAGAGTGATCAGGAACAGTCAACATGGATTCACCAAGCGCAAATCGTGCCTGACCAACCTGATTTCCTTCTATGATGAGATGACTGGATTTGTGGATACAGGAAGAGCCATTGACGTGGTATATCTCAACTTTAGCAAGGCTTTTGATACGATTTCCCACAGCATTCTCGTTGGCAAGTTAAGGAAGTATGGGTTAGACGAGTGGACCATAAGGTGGATAGAAAACTGGTTTGATCAACGGGCTCAGCGGATAGGAATCAATGGCTCGATGTCTAGTTGGCAACCGGTAACGAGTGGAGTGCCCCAGGGGTCTGTCCTGGGGCCGGGTCTGTTAAACATCTTCATTAATGATCTCAATGATGGGATAGACTGCATGCTTAGTAAGTTCGCAGATGACACCATGCTGGTGGGAATGGCAAATACTCTGGAGGGTAGGGACAGGATCCAGGGAGACTTGGACAAATTGGAACACTGGGCCGAAAGAAACCTCATGAGGTTCAACAAAGACAAGTGCAAAGTCCTGCACTTAGGACGGAAAAATCCCATGCACTGCTACAGACTGGGGACTGATCGGCTAAGCAGCAGCGCTGTAGACAAGGACCTGGAGGTTATGGTGGACGGGAAGATGAATATGAGCCAACAGTGTGCCCTTATTGCCAAAAAGGCCAATGGCATATTAGGCTGCATCAGTAGGAGCATTACCAGCAGATTGAGGGATGTGATAATTCCCCTCTATTCGGCACTGGTGAAGCCGCATCTGGAATACTGTGTCCAGTTTTGGGCTCCCCACTACAGAAAGGATGTGGACAAATTAGAAAGAGTCCAGCGGAGGGTAACGAAAATGATTAGGGAGCTGGAGCATATGACTAATGTGGAGAGACTGAAGGAACTAGGTTTATTTAGTCTACAGAATAGAAGACTGAGGGGAGATTTGATAGCAACCTTCAACTTCTTGAAGGGGTGCTCCAAAGAGGAGAGAGGTAGGCTGTTCTCTATGGTAACGGAGGACAGAACAAGGAGCAATGATTTCAAATTACAGCTGGGGAGGTCGAGGTTGGATATTAGGAAAAACTTTCTCACTAGGTGGATGGTGAAGCATTGGAATGGGCTGCCTAGGGAGGTGGTAAAATCTCCATCTTTGGAGATTTTTAAGGCCCAGTTAGACAAAACCCTGGCTGGGGTGATTTAGTGGGAATGGTCCTGCTTTTTAGCAGGGGGTTGGACTAGATGACCTCAGGAGGTCCCTTCCATCCCTATTATTCTATGATTCTATAATTCCTTGAATTTTCTTTTAAAATATTAAAACACTTCATAAAATGCTCAACATCAACATAAAATGTTTCGTTTCAGGTGAGACAAAATGGTTCATTTGATCTAAAATGATTTTTTTCCTACTTTTTGATTTTGTCAGAAATTCTGACAAAAATAATTTTTGTTTTAATCCCGAACCATTTTCTTTTAGATTTTTTGGTAATTTCCAGAGGAACAAAAAATCCATTGTATGCCCAGCTTTATGGTTATGAGTTTCACTAGCCCCAGGACACACCAAAAGCAAATGTAATTTTTTCTTTTATTTTCACCTCCTAATCAAGCATGTGGTGCATGGTACCCCAATAAAACTATCTCTTGAGCCAATTTTTCCCAGTTTGTGAAAAACTATTTCCTTCTGAAACAATTAATGGTAACAACAAACAGCAATCTTGACTTGTAAGCATCTTTAAACCTCTCTTTCCTTTTATTCAATATTACACCAGCTTCTCCTTGTTTAACGGAAGATATTTTTGTTTAAATTTAGACTCATAGACTATAAGAATAATGATTTAAAGACTTCACCAGCAAGTGACCCATGCCCCATGCTGCAGAGGAAGGTGAAAAAAACCCAGGTGTTACACTAATCTGTCCTGGAGGAAAATTCCTTCCTAACCCCAAATATGGAGATCAATTAAACCCTGAGCATGTGGGCAATACTCACCAGCCAGACATTCAAAAAGAATTTTCTGTAGTGACTCAGAACCTACCCCATCTAACATCCCATCCCATAGGCCATTGGGCATATTTACAGCTAGTAGTCAAAGAACAGTCAGTTGCCAAACTAGGCTGTCCCTTCATACCATCCTTTCCATAAACTTATCAAGCTCAGTTTTGAAGCCAGCTAGGTTTCTTGCCCTCACTGCTCCCCTTGGAACTTCACTCCCCTGATGGGTAGAAACTTTTTGTCTAATTTCAAGTCTAAACTTCCTGATGGCCAGTTTATATCCATTTGTTCTTGTGCCCACATTGGTGCTGAACTTAAATAACTCCTCTCCCTCCCTGTTATTTATCCCTCTGATATATGTATCTCCAGAAACTGAATATTGGAGCACCTGTATCAATTTCCATCTCATTTCCATTCTTTAAACTAAGTGGAACACTTATTCTTAAGTATAAATAATTCTGAAATATGGGATTAATTGCAAGCCATTTTCTTATGGACAGGCACAGATTTTGAAAACAAGCCTTTCATATTCACAGAATGGGCGTGATGCTTCATGTGATCTGACAAAATACTTTAGTTTGCTGAATTCTCTTCTCTCTTGTGGTGCACAAAGAGCATGAAACACCTTTTGTTCCTCAGCTTCTGCACTTCAGTTATTGTATAAATATATTAATCTGGTTAATAAGATGTTTCCAGACAATGGAAAAAATAGTTCTCTCCAATTCACTGTTATCTTCTGGGATGTAATGATTCCAGTATTTCTTGCCTATTGACCAAGCCTTCTTTTCCTCATATGAGAGGTAAGAAGAGATGCTGTATTGACTTTCTAGGCATTTTTCTTGGGGGACTGAGACACACTCCTTCCAGAATAAGTTTCTGTGTCTGTGAACAGTGGTTTCCTCTCTCTCTTAGTTCAGGATTTCTGATTTCAGAATGATTCCTGAAGTATTCCCCTCGATAGCTATGAAATGACAGTTTGTGGGAAGCCAAAATGTTTCCTGTGTGAAACTTATAATTCCCAGAAAGGACTTTGGGGTTGAGGCAACTGGTAATTTTTAAACACTTCAGACAAATCCTTATAGTCACAATAAACACAAGCTTTTCAAGACAGCAAGGGTCTCACTTTGAACCAGTAAGGAAAATCACTAATTTAGTCAAAAAGAAATCTACAAAGGCACAAAGTTATACACATTCTTCGCTTTTCTCTCTTTATTTCTAATTTCTTCTTCCTTTTAACCAGAGATCTCTTCTTTCTGGCTACTTCAGCAATCACTTGGTTGTTTCAAAGGGTACTACACAAAGGATCCCATTCTTGTCTCCAGTGATTTTCTTGTGAAGTCTCCCAGACCCCAGGCTGCCATTTGTGCCTTCTCATTTATCAACAATAACTTTATTTAGACCAGAATAACAAACAAACAAACAAAACAAAACTTAGCGCAGCGAGGGGACATCCTAGCTTTTAAGCCCGTTCAGCTTAACATTGTCCTGGATTCCATCTCCAACCAATACCAGCTGTCATTGTTTCCAACTTTTGTATTCTGCCACACAAATTGTCCCAAACCTTAAAGGCACAGCAAGTCATGCTCAATCTTGAAGATCCATACCCTACAGAAATCAAAAGTTTCAGCTACTGTAATGAATGCAGGGCACATTATCATAAGATGTCACTCCAGAATGGGTTTCATTTTGTTTTCTATATTATATCTAGCCGTTAGAACTTCTGAAAATGTTAGAAAGAGAACTCAAATCTTCAGATAAGATTTATTGTTTAACTAAGACACAAATGGACCCAATAATCTATTGGCACTTAAAAAAGAAATAGCAACCAAGAAAGCTTAAGATAAGAGTTTTCCAGTGAGGTGTGAATGGATGACTGTGACAGTCTCTGTTGGAGTTCCTAGCTGAAATTAGGGCTGCTTTCTGCTTAATCCTCAGGTCATATTTTGTGTATGTACAAAGTTGGTGTGAGGCATCATTGCATTGATCTGCCAACATACCTTAGTCCTCGCCTGTAAAATAAATCAGACTTTATATTTATTCAGTCACTGAGTCGAATCTCTTCTAAATTATAGAATCACCACTATGTCAGATTGTGCTGTGGTTTGGGTCTATAAATTCACACCAATATTTGTTTTGATCAGAATTAGATCAGTCCTGGCAATTCAACTTTCCCCTTAAAAATGTAATCCCTGTGACAGGGTAAGTGTTTTTATTTCCACTGAAAATGACTCAGAAATCTCCTATGAAAAGATGGGCCTGAACCAAAATAGATTCCAAACAGTTTGTACCCCCCATTCACATTGCAGGAACTAAAAAAATATATGCAGTGTTTCTTTTAAATATGTCAAATTTAACGGTGACCAGCAACAAAATTAAAAAAAGGTTGTTCTGTGCCCTTCTTTGCTTTGTGTAAAGATTTGAAAGATGAGTTTTTTTAAAGGCTTATCCTGTTTTTTCTTAAGCACACTATGGACATCTGGGGAACTGGCAAGATTTTGAAATGTATGAAACCTGATTTCTTGCAAAGGGAAGCAATACTTATGCAGATGGCATAAAATGCTGGTTTTGCTGTTCATTAGTCCATATATAATTCAACTACCTGAATAAACAACTGGGGGAAAGATGGCTTTGTTAAATTTTGAATGTTCCTAATCTTTAGTTAAAGACTGAGGAAGTTCTATATGCATCAAACACCCACAGAAAATCTTTTCCTCCCAATAAAAAGCTCAGAACAATTTTTGTGGCTGCCTCAGTGTTCAGCCAACAGTGTGTTAGTAAGTTGGTTATGGGTATGGTGCCTGGAGTGTATAGTCCCTGGCTGTGCAGAGTTCAGCAGAACCACATCTGGTAAGTAGCATAGATCTAACGCCATCTTTGTTTAGTTTCATCATTGACATTTAGGAAGTTTGTGGCTCATAGGTCTCATTCATTTAAAAAAATATATCCTATGAGCTACACCTTGTCCCCACTTACAGCTGATCTAAATGTCAAAGGTATGCTGACTTTTTTCCCCAGAAGGTAATGCCTGAAGTGCCTCATGTTTGCAATTAGTTCTTTCTTGCTAGAGGGGTATTTCTCTGAGGAACCAAGAGTAATGCCTGCATAGTCTACAATTCTTTAAGCATTCTATTCCATTAGTAGCACAACCCAGCCCTCATCCCTTTTTCTCATTGGCAACCACTTCAATAATCCCAGTGGTCATGATTGTGAATAGGAAGGGGGGCATTTTAGATGGGAAGCCGTCTCAAGGGTATTTGCCATCGATAATGTCCCAGTACAACCCAACACTCCCTAGGGAGTCTGACCTTGACCCGAGCAAAGCAATTTACAGATGAGACTAAAAATCCAGGCTGATGCTTTTGCCTTAACTCTGAGTATTAGAATTTTTTTAAAAAAGAAATTATATATATATTTTTTCTTTCTCAACAGAATGAAAAAATCCAAATAGAGTCTATGATTTTCTTTCCTAACTGAATTTCTGTGCCTTGTGTGTTTAAGTTACAGATTTAAAACAATTTTAAGGTTGGGTTCCTTTTGGAAGAGGAGGTGGGATTTTATTTCTAACAACATTCTGAATTAAAAATCATCCATTAGGTCTTACCTTTGAGACTCTGGTGTAGCTATCTGAAAGATTGGTTTAATGACAGACAGCTTGGCTTTGAATGTGATTTTTTTTTTTCTGAGATGAAGACCAAGTAAAAGGAGTTCCCTTTGGTTCAGGCTAACACCTCGGAAATAAATGTTCTACATATTCCATTAACATTGATGAGAGTTAGCTTGCGTATTTAGGCTTGCATAAAGTCAGCTGAATATTCATAATGTAGGTGGCCTAGCAAATGGACAACTGGATTGATACTCAGAGGACCTGGCTTCTATTTCCACCTGAATAGCCAGCCTGCTGGGCGATCTTGCAGCTCTGTGCCTCAGATTCCCCCCTTTAAAATGGAGATAATGAAACTTGCCTCCTTTATAAAGCTCTGTGAAATCTACTGGCAAAGAGAGGAGGTAGGTGTTAACATGACAATGAAGTCCCCTGAATTTTCAAAACACTACTTAGGATTAGTTTTGCACTCCTGTTGTGAGCGACTAGTTAAATACCATGCACATCTCCTCAAAATTTACCTCACGATACTAATTAGAATGACTAAGCTGAGGATATGTAAAAATGAAATATAGACAGAAAGCATGTTATAAGGCACTGCAGTACTTCTGCATATTGTTTAACTGTACTTTTAATGTGCTTTAACACTTAAATTATTATCATTTGTTGAGCATAAATGATGTGCTCAATATTTGTATGGAGTCAGTGTGGTTTTGCAGTATATGAATAGTTTTGGAGAGTTTTCTGTAGTCTGGTATTCATCTGAAGGCAGTTCTCCTTTCCAGGAAGGCTTTGACCTGTCTATTTTAGAACTGGTCCCCTAAGTATAGTGAAGCCATTCACTGGTCTCTCATATAAGAACTTCTGTGAAGCCTAGGTTCCACTTGGGTTATGAAAGGAGTCATAGCAGGGAAGCTCCTTTACTGATAAACTGTGTTGCTCGGACGTTGACATATTCTAGTGTCCAAGGTTGAGCTATTGTTATTCAGAGGGTAGAGAAGAGTGTGTTTCTCTTTTGCGTGAGCTATAGTCTACCATTATAATGTTCTTAGTGTCTCTTACCCAAATCAAAAGCGTTGCTTTTATAGTTTTAAATCCTGTACTTTTTCAAGCAGACATCAAACACTCTCCACATCTTTTCCTTTCCTAATATCAGAATCGAGCTACAAGTGTTACAGGGAACAGCAACATAAAAAGGGCCCATGTCCTGAAGAGCTTTGCAGGCAAACACAGAGAGGATTGGCCATCCTGGGAAATCAAGGAATTTAGAAAGTGATGGCATGGCTAAGTCTAATCATATATCATATTTCTCAGTAAATATTACCAACTTTAGTCTGTCAGGTTCAATGCAATCCCCTTAGTTACTTCGTATATTTTACCTTTATGTCATAGCGAATGTACTGTTCATGGAAGAGGCCAAATTAACTGCCCTGGTGATGAAGAGTTCTCTGTTTATTCACAGGTTGGGTACAGAATGGGAAGAATCAATGGAGTTCCCTCACTAATAATAATAGACCACAGTTTTAATATATTATGCTGTTGTAATAAAATCCATGTAAGAGCGGGGAATCAGCCTGCCTGATATGTACAATTCATATTTGTGTAACCCCATTGACATAAGTGCAGTTAATTCTGATTTTGATTAATGTAAGTGAGAAAATCATGCCCAGGAAGACTATCCTGTACTTGATATATATTTAATTGAGAGGGAGAACACAATGTAGATTTATACTGGTGTAAATGAGGTCAGAATCTGTCCCATAGATTTTTATGGAGAGACTCTAGATTTATACCAGTACCAGTCTTAGCTGAATTTGGCATCTGGATAATTTAAACCAGTCTCTGTTCCATAAAAGGCTTTAATTTATCATACAAGTTTCAGTGAAGAGCTCCTTATTATGTTTAAAAATGTTTCCAAAACAGAGAGTAATTAATTGTTAGTAACTTCCAAATACACTTCAAGGGTTATGTTCTGGAGTGAAAACCCCTACATAGAGAGGTCTCACAGGAGCTGCCATTCATTAAATTTTAAAAGAGATGCTTCAATGAGCAACATATTTAATTACATCCAAACCTGTTGTGCTTAAACAAGAGAGATTTTTACGAGAGCAAGCATAAAGAAAAATTCATTGCAACAATTAGCCTGAGTTGCTAGGTACTTGACTAGGTACTGTATAGTTTATCAAACAGGTAGAGTAGCTTTTCTAAGGCAAATGAATTTAAGTGCTAATCATAAAAGCATTGAAACAAAGCTCCCAAAGCCTAACATCATTATGTGTGTGCCGTGTCTGCTTATAAAATTGTATGAGACTTTTCATTGTATAAAGCCCAATCCTACGTCCATTAAAACAAATGGGAGTGAGATCAGGCCCACAGGGTTTTCTGGTTACATCTGTTCATTGTTTTATACAGACCATGTGCACTTGTACATGCCAAACTGTCTTTATTATAATGGGCAAACAAAGAATAGTTTCCTTTTAGTTTCGAAATATAACTCACAGGAGTGTCAAATATGACACTAATCACACACAGGACCAAAGCCACACACCTTAGTTCACACTGCGTGGCATGCAAGTTGAGTGAGGATTGGAATCCAGGGGACCGATTCTGTTTTTACTTACACTAGTTGTACTCCTGAGTGACTTCAATGACTTCACTAGAATTATTCTGGATAAACACGTGTAAGTAAAAGTTCAACAAAGCCCAGATCTCTACAGGTGAAAGACTAATGTACAAAAGATCTGCACCATTTATCCTCTCCTATTCCATTCTTTTTTCTCAAAATAGACTGCTCAGAGAAAAGTCACATCCCCAAAACTATTCTACAGTATTAAAATTCTGACTTTAACAAATGAAAGAAAACAAATTCAGAGCTAAGATTGTGCTTAATGAGCCCACTGCGGGTAGATGTCACAGCATTATGAAAATTGTTCAACATATTGAAGATTTCTGCAGCATTGAATAATAATAGGGTGGGTTAAAAGCAGTTTCATTCTTCACTCTGAATGCTCTGGTTTTAGTTTGATTCTGAGGGTTAATTTTGCTCTCCAGTAGGCAGGCTCTCATCACTTGTGAAATCACTTAGGCTATGTCTACACTAGAAACTTTAAGTCGACTTAAAGTCGACCTTATTAAGTCGAATTCACAAAGTGGACTAAGTCAACTTAACTTTAAGTTAATAAAGTCGACTTAAGGGTTATTCCACATCCACACCACCCTTTAGTCGACTTAAGGAGTCAACTAAGGCTTAAGACGACTTAATGGGTGGTTCTTATTAAGTCGACTTAAGCTTTCATTAAGTCGACTTAAGGAATTTCTTAAATCAACTTAATGAAGGTCTGGTGTAGACAGGGAGTAATTTAGGTCGATTTAAGCCTCCTTAAGTCGACTTAAATTGCTAGTGTAGACATACCCTTAGATTCCTCAGTACTTGTGCATTTATGATTCAAGACACAGTATGATGCACAACGAATACATAAAGTAACCATAAAGATAATTTAACTCAGCTTTTAGGTATGAATGGGTTGGTGACTAAGTACTAGATTAATTTTTATTTCCTGCCTTGCCACAGACATTCTATGTGACTTCAGACTTTAATTTCAATGGGAGCTGGGTGCCTACAAATCTTTGAGGATCTGGGTCATAATCGCTCTATGTCTTAATTCCCTACTAACAAAATGGGAATAACAGTACTTTCTTACTATCTTCTTTTATTTGGTTGGTAAACTATTTGGGATCAAATTTATGGATCTCTCTATATTTGTACAGCACCTAGAACAATGGAGCCCGATTTTGATTGAGACTTCCAAGAATTACTGAAATACAAAAAAAAAGTTTTCCATAGAGCTATAAAATGACAAATGTGCACCTTTTTCTTTAAAGTTCACAGCAAAACATTAAAACCCAGACAAAATGCTACCTCTGGGCTCTTGTTTATCTTATTAAAAACAATTACTAAAAGCTAGAGTGTTTATGGAAAAAGATTTATTAGTGTCAAATTTGTAGGATAAAGTAACTACTACACAGCATGACAAAGTTGTGGAGGGTAGGGGGGCAATCCTCATTGCCACCAGAAAGAAAGAAAGAAAGAAAGAAAGAAAGAAAGAAAGAAAGAAAGAAAGAAAGAAAGAAAACAGGCTTTTCTTTCCATGACAATATTCTATCATTTTTGTAACAGAAAAATTGTACTGTGTGACAAGATGTGTGATTTTTACTCATCATAACAATCTCTGTTCTTTTTGGGCACATGTGGGGAAATTCTGCCTTGGACCAAATTCTCAGTTTCTCTTAAATGTATGTGAAGTTTGTCTTTTCATAAGCAATAATTCAGAAAAGACAAAATAGTAGTTTGATACCTTGTGAGAGACCAGATGCCATAGCAATAGGTGCAGTATATACTTCTCGTTAAGATGCATATCGGAATTCAGTGTGCTCTCACAACGGCAAGTGTTGGAAAAAGTAAACCAAGTTTCTGGATACGTGTTTGCTAGGCAGATCTTTGTTAATCAGTGGTAGGAAAATGTAAATATGCTATATTGATGTTCTGACAGCTGTCTAGTGGGTTATCAGGTCCTGATGGGGCAGTAATGAATGGTCCACAGCAAAGTTAAGATACCTACGTTTCTACGGACAGAGAAGGAAGATCCATTACCCTCCTTCTCATTTTCCCATCTTTTCCCTCTCTATGAAACAGCATTAAATACAAATAGGAAAGAAAAGAAAAATGTGAAGGCTGCTAGGAGAGTTATCATGGTTTTAAAAGGATTTGAAAGCAATATGGTATGTTACTGGGACTGAGTTCCAGTCAGATGAAAACCACAAACCCCAGTGCTGCTCCCATTCACACCAATGGCCAAAATCCCACTGACTTCAATAGCCCAGAATTGGGGCCTCTGCTTGGCATTGTTTAAGGTTTTTTTGTTTTTTTGTTTTTTTGTAATGGCTTCAGGATCTTTCCCCCTAGTAGCTAACTATAAAATGGCTTTCTAACAATAGAGCAGCAGCAACATTCTTGTTTACTGCAGGTGGCGTCAAAATATTCACAATCCAAAGATAATTACCCTTTTCTACCTGCAATTATAGTATTTAATTTTGTGATGCAATGCAGTGTGTTCAGGTTATGCTACATTCCATAATGTTATGCAAGGTGTCTATAGCAGGAGATACAAACTCAGTGGCCAGGTATATTAAAACAGTATCTGAGTCTTTTGTAAATCCAGAGGACTGGGTAATCCTATAGTAAGAAATCTCTGCATTATACTTTGGTAAATTATCCTCTGATCCAAAACATATCAGAAATGGAAAAACAAGCTGGAAATAGGCATTTTAATCCACAGAAAGATGTAATAACTAGGAAAGAGCTGGGCATTTAAACCAGGCCAATGACCCAGGCTCATAAGTATTATTGGAATAAAAATAATAATAACAACAACAACAAAATGAACGTAGACAAGCTGGTCTAGTTTAGCTTGACCATAGAAATTATTATTCATTGTTTGTATTACAGCACTGCATAAACATATAACAGAGAGAATTCCAACCCCCAAATGTCTATTGCTAACTAGTTTCTAATGTATCTTTGAAATTTATTTGGCTTCTGTGGCAGACCTAATTTGCATATATCAAATCTTTCCACAACTAACTCGCAATAGTGGCCAGGTCTCAAAATCAGTAAGCGTTTGTTCTAACGATGTAGTGTTTGCAACATAATATCTGATAATATAGCTCTTTGGAATCAGACTTTAATATGACATCAAATATCTAGCAAGTAAAGGGTCAATTCAATTTCTTGGAATTAATCTCTTATTCAAAGACCTGATCTACACTGCTGCTGGCAGTTGACAGGAAATATGCAACCTACTTTATATAGCTTGTATATCACCTGTTTACTTACTGAGGTTGCCATACCGTGGTGTCTTAACTGTGCTGCGTCAACTGGAGCCCCCCTCTGGGTGAAGCAGCCTTACTCTTTTCAGAGAGGTGGTTTAATCACATTGACCGAAGAACACTTCTGGGATTGATCTCTGCCACCATGGCAGTGAAGTTATACCCTTAGTAAATGCCCTGTTATTTGTTTGACTCACTGCTGAACTCTGAAGGCCCAGTTCTTGGTTCTATTAAAGCAACTTTGCACTGGCATCTCAGCACAAATTTGCCTTAAAGATTATTTAACTATTGAAAGATTCACTCTTTTCGGGAACCACCTACTAGAACGACCACATTGACTCCTGCATGGTCTTGATCCCAGCCACTGATATAGGAATCATCAGTTAGATCAAGGGAGCACAGCAATCCCAGTATGCCAGGGCACTGTTGGCAGCTGGTGTACTTCAAATCATTATTTAGGTTCTTATAGTTTGTGCCAGGAACTGGACTGGTACAGAACCGTTCTTGGGATTAGTGGTGGGGAGAGACAAAGGGTTCCTTTATGCTCCTTTCCCAGCTGCACTCCATGATCTTTGGGTGCACCTAAGATTCCAGCCCTACACACAATAGAGAGTTTGTGTTATTTTTTATTTTAATACTTGTCTTCCTATGGCCAAAATGTAATATATCTTTTTTAAAAAGCACACAATGCTTTGAATCAAATACAGCCACTATTTCATTTGCTTCAACCATAAATGTGGTTTGACTTGACAAGGTTACAGTTATATTGATGGAAAAGATGAATGGAAATTGTAATAAAACTTTATCCTTAAAACAATATGAAATCTCTCTCTGATGTTTACTGTTGATGCTCCAGCCACTAGGCTAACAGTATGACATTAGAATATTTTTGGCCATTGGACAGCTCCAGTACTTTTCAGCTAATACAAAAAAATGTATTATGGGGCACAAGGAAAACCTTAGTAAAATAGCCAGAGTTTTGGTTCTGGAGTTCATGCAAAGTCTGCCCTCTCATTTAATCATTTATATTACATCGGAAACTGTAGTTCATACTCAAAGTGACCTGGAAACAGCATTTAATGGAAATGTATTGTAACACTGTGTTTTGTACTTTGCTTCCTGTTAATTTTGTTTAATGTGTATTAAAAGTATAAAGATAATTGGGGTGTTGGAAATGTAGTGATGTATTTGATGCTATGAAAAAAGGTGGTCATTAAGACATCTCATAAAAATATGATCACACCATGGTATTTAAAGTCGCTACCTTTGCACTGTAAGACAGACATTCTAGGCAAACATCCACCCAAATTTACTGTTGTTAAATGAATAGGGGAAAGAATCTTCTACTGCATTAAGGGAAAAGTAGAAACTCATGAGCAGCATGTGACTCCTGCCTTTGATGAGCCTTGGCTGGGGTGAGAGGCCAGTGTTGTTGCTCAGCTTGTGGCCCTGCCCCACACTTTACCCCACTGAAGAGGTTCCTCCTATGCTCCACCCACACTCTGCCAGGCCCCACTGCAGTTCAGCCCCCTCCCCAAGGCTCCACCCCTCACTCCCTCCCCACCACTCATGCCTCTTTGTCCTCTGCTGGGCCCACTCTTGACCCACCGCTCACACTTCTGGTGTTCCTGGGTGGGACAGGTCCGGCCACAATAGCGCTAATGCCCTCTTCCCCACAGCGGGGAGGATGACAGCACTGCTGGAGGTGCTGTAGATCCAGGCGGCTGGTGGAGAAGCTCTGTGAGGGGCAGGAGAGGACTTAGCTGCAGACTCAAAGAGAGGCAGGAGATGGGGGAGATGGGCTGGAGGAAAGCTGGAGGCAACTACTAGCTGCTCCATGTTATCAGGTGAGGGGATGCATAGAAAAGGCCACAGCAGCCAGGCTCAGCTCCTGTGGAGTGGGGATTGCACAGAAGTGGGCAAATGGCTCTCCAATGAATGATGAAATCAAAAGCCTGGCAGTGACTGGATGCCCTTGCTCCTTCTTACCGCACGAGACAGGTCTGATCAAGGCTTGAGATTAGACAGCATCACTGGATTGGAGTGGAACAGTGGGGGCAAGAGCCCTCAGCAAAGCCCGTGTGGATTGGTCAGCAAGGTTGCAGTGCCAATGGCTTTTGGCCTTGCTGATTGGCCAGTTCATATCTCTGTAGTGGCAGGGAAGATTAAAGGGGAGGGTAGAATGGGGAGGCTGGAGAGTTATAATCAGCAGTCACACCTTGTTGGAGGGGGCTGAGTGGCACAAGTCCTGGGGCAGAGTGGAGATGGAGCGTGGTCAGAGAGACAAAGCCAGAGCTGCTAGCGGCAGCTGTTTGGGGAGGCTTATCTTCCCCAGGCCTGCTGCCCATGGAGCCACTGATAAATGGTGCTGAGCACCTCCCATGGAAACCATTGACTTTGCTTTTTTATCTTGTCAATTTGTGACATGCTGGTTGAAGGCAAAGAGAATAATAATGGTGAACTCACTGAAGATTAGGTATCCACCCAGCACTGTTGAGAATTGAGGATTCTGTTTCATGTGTGCAAAGATTTTCAGATCATAAATCATTCCATTATCTTTTTAACAGGTCACAATTGAGACCAGGCTTACTTGTCTGCACCTCTGATTTTGATAAGAATGTCTTATGTGAAGATTAAACAAATGTTCTCTCAGACATTACTGATGACATAATTGTAAGATGAGTTTTCAAGTGGCTTGACTCCTGAAAATTTGAATTTCCTGAACTTTTTATTAAATATCTCCTATTGCAGCTCAGATGATCTCTGTACCGAAAACTGTAATGAAATTCAAGCTGTGCATGCAAGCTGAACAGCCTGGAGTGAATTCCGTTGTGCAAGTGTTATGAGGAGTGAGGATGAGAATGAATTAACAGTGAAATTATATTATATCATTTTCAGTAGCAAGAGTGTATAAGACAAATAAAGAAAAGATAAGTCTGATTTATTGAAAAATATATGCTGCATAGTATCGTTGTGCGCTCATAAAATGTACTTATATATTATATGCAAACACTTATGGTTGCATTAATCGTTTTCAGAATCTTTGGCTTAACAGAACCATCCAGCTTTTTACAACATGCTGGATGCTACTGTGATAACCATCAGGGTGTGCTTTCTCACTCCTCCAAACATTAAAGGCATGAGACTGTGCTGACTTTTCCACCCAGTGCAATCCCCTGATTCCCTGGGGGGTTAGTCTGCAAAGAATTTGAGTATCGGGAATCAATTCTGTCTGCATTTAAAAAAAACCCAACAAATCTGAAAGTCTGTATATATACCTTTGTGTTCTCTAATACCAACATAAAGCATACATTCTTTTAGCAAATGTGATTGTGAGTAGTCTTTGATATCAGTGCTCCTGGCGACTGGAAAATATTTAACCCATAGTTTTGACCATATATTTGATTTTACATAGGTATTTCTTTTCTGTTCTATGTATGCATCTAATTTGTCCATCCAGAATAACTTCTTAGATGTTTCCTGCCCAGACATACCATAAACTAGTCTAGTTCCTGTAGTTAGAATGGCCTAGCATAATTTTTCCAACATCTACTTACTCATCCTTGTATATTTTTCACGTGGCCCCTACCTGCACCAGAGATGTCAGTCCTGACATGCAATTTGTCTACGTCTGTCACAAGTATTGCCAAATATTCCTCCATGCAACATCTACACACACAAATTTCTTCCTGAGATGGTCCATACAGCTCTCTCCTCATTCACTCTTTCTCCAAAAACCCTCATCTGCCACAATATGTACAGCTGACTGACAAAGCCAGTGCTGTAGATCTTTTGGGAACAGTCTTTTTCAGAGATGAAAAAAGTTGTTATTATTACAATGAGAAACTAAAGAAGTGAGGTCTGGATCCTCAAAGTATTTAAGCAATTAACTCCCATTAAAAGCTGTAGGAGTTAAGTGCTTAAGTACATTTGAGGATCTGGGCCTGAGAGACTAGGGAAACTCAATATATGTAGGTTAAGAGGTGATTTGATCATGGTCTATTATTACTAACGTAGGGAAAAGATTTCTGATACTAGAGGACTCTTTATTCTAGTACCCAAATGTATAATAAGATACAATGGTGGGGAGTTAAAATTAGGCAAATTCAGACAAGAAATAAGGTACATTTTTTTTTATAGTACGAGTCATTAGCCATGGGATCAACTTACCCATGCATATGGTGGATTTTCCATCATTTGAAGTATTTAAATGAGGATTGGTTGCTTTTCAAACAAAAATTATGGGTTTGATGTAGGAAGCACTTGGAACAACTCTGATCTGTGTTAATCAGGAGCTTAGAGTAGTGGGCTGAAGTGGTTCCTTTTGGTCTTATAATTGATGAATCTGATACTATTGTCAGAAATATCTAGTCACCATCTGCTCAGTTTACTTTTTTACCGTCGTCCTTTCACTTGCTCTCCATTTCTCTACAGGGCATTGTGGGTGTTATTGTAACAAATAATATATGATTCAGGTCACAGTTACCTCCAGCCAGCATAGTATAAGCAGGAAGTTCAATACAATTTATATTCTACATGCCCTGATTTCTCATATCTTTTTCTTCACTGATGCAATAACCATAGTGCAGACAGCCTAGCAATATTAAAGAGTGATGTTTTGCTGTTAGTCTCAGTGCAAGAAGGGGTATGTCGCAAGTTACTGGGTTTTGTTCTTGGATTTTTTCCAAGCCATGACTTGCCTCTATTGAAAAAATCAAAATGTAAAATATTTTTAATTCAACTGAGAGGCATGTAACACATCACAAATATGACATCTCTTCCCTCTATTTTTATAGGTAGCTTTCATTCAGTTATTTCTCTTATATATTAACTGATGTGTAAAATCACATGCAGACAGCCACCTATCTCCCTATTGATTATGAATCTGAGAAGCTGCATGGTCCTCATTTATTTCAGAAAGTATAAGAAATATAGTGCACTCATAATAGGAATATGTTCCTGGGTAAGCAGATCAGGTGAAAATTTTGAACCAAAATGTTTTTTTGGAGAAAAATGCAGACTCAGTGACAGCAAAATATTTTGTGAATTTATGTTGATTTCACTGAATTGTGTTGATGAAATATAACCCTTAAAATTCCCCATAATTAACTGTATCATTCTGACATTTTCCTAATGAAAACTTCTTGACTTTCTGATTCAAAGTTACTTTTCATTTCAAAATTTCCTTCAGTTTTACTTTAAAAATTAGTTAAATGTTCATACAATGTCGTTTTCTGTTCAACAAAGCTTTTGGTTCAACTTTTTCAACTTTTTATTTGCTGAAAATGTCAAAAAAATATTTTGGGTTTGACCTAAAACATTATTTATATTTTTCAGAATTGCCAGCAAACCAAAAAATCCATAATGGGTTTAACTAATCTCTCAGATAACATACCTAAGGTAGGGAGTAAATGAACTTTCCCCATGTTGGCCCACTGAGGTTTTGTTTAGTTTCTTTGGGTACGTCTACACTGGAGCTTTAGGTCAACTTAAGGAAGGTTAAGTTGACCTACAGACTGCTGCGTCCACATTGGGCTTTCATTAAGTCGTCTTAAGCGCTTCCTTAAGTTGACTTAATAACACCACCTCTTACAGTCGACTTAACATTAAATCGACCTTATTAAGTCAACTTAATCCAGTGTAGATGGGGAAAGCCCTTAAGTTGATCTAATTGGCCTCCAGGCCCCCTCCCAGGGCTACCCATAATGCACCGCTCTTCCGTCGACCTAGCAGCTGCCAGTGTGGATGCAGGCAGTCGACAGGAGTGTTCAATGTGGACTCTCTAAGTCAACTTGTTAAGTCGACTTAACAGAGCCCCCAGTGTAGACACACCCTTTCGGTGGAAGATGGCAGTATCTTGTTGGAGCCAGCATTTTGTTTCGTGTTATCTCCTCAAAGCCTAGAGTATATTCTCATTCAGATCAACCTTTCTTTAGCACAGCTAAGAAAAGATACATACTTGGTGTTCTGTTCTCATGCCCCTTGATCATTTGTGCTGTTATTTTGATGTTAAATCTCCCATCCACACTTGT
Source organism: Pelusios castaneus (assembly GCA_007922175.1). Lineage (NCBI taxonomy): Eukaryota > Metazoa > Chordata > Testudines > Pelomedusidae > Pelusios > Pelusios castaneus. The sequence continues at coordinate 8,756,884 of ML685784.1, read as the reverse complement.
ATATTTCCTCTCTTTCTTCCTCCTTCCATCTCATTGTTTCCCTCTGCTTTGATGTTTCCATGAATGAATTCCATGACAGAGAATCTCACTGAACATGCTAAGAAAAATATTAATAATGGAACACTGATGCATGAATATTGCATTAGTTCTGTATATTTGCATGGTGCCCTGAAGATACCTTTATTTGTACTAGATGGTGTCTCATGAATAGTTCTAGTTCTTGATTATACAGTAGGACTGTGCTGTAGAGATGAGTGACTGTATCCAAAGACAATTGCAAATGAGACGGTATAAAACACACAAAAATGTGCCCTCAGGGTGCCATAAACTTTTAGAACTAAATCCTGGTGTCAGTTATTCACGTATAATTCCAATGACGTCAATGGAAGTTTCGTGCACATACCTGAAGACCGATGTAGCTGGGGCTGTTCTTACAGAAGGGGAAATATTAACCCATAGAATTTCAGCAAAACCATAGACTGGAGCTTTTCATGATTGGCACAATCTAAGAACTGTTAGGTCCACAGCATCAAGGGTGCATCTACACTTGTAAGTTAAGTCGACTTAAGCTTGCTACACTACACTATAGTGCATCTACACTATACTTTCCTTAAGTTGACTTAAGCAGCTGCTTAAGTCAACTTAAGGAAAAATTAAGTTGACTTTATAAAACCTCCTTTTAAAACCTTATAAAACCAGCCTGACATGCCCCCCCCCCCCACAAAGGGCAGGGCAGAGCCCTGCTCACCCTGCCCCTATGCTCTGCCAGGGTCCCTGTCAGGCTCAGCCCCCATTGTACCAAGGTACAATGGGGCAAAGGCTGAGCCCCGTGGCACTTGGCAAGGGGTGCCCCCCCTGCTACCGTGGACCTGTCCCAGGTCCACCTAGTCCCTAGAAGTCGACCTAGGTGTCCAGTGTGGATGCTCTAGGTCAACTTTGTAGGGCCCCCTCAAAGTCGACTTAAAATGTAAGTGTGGACATGCTAAGTCGACTTAACAAAGTCGACTTAAAGTCGACTTTGTTAAGCCTACTTAGCTAAGTGGACTTAAATTCACAAGTGTAAACATAGCCCAAGACGCCTGCCTGCACAACTGCTTGGTCAGCAATATTCAGACTCTCAGAGGTCAGGTGGACTGATTGTTACTTAATTACTAATTCCAGAGACCACAGGAGATAAGAATTGGGCTTGAAATACCCTACACTCCCTGAATTCCCAAAGGCCAACTTAGTCCTTCATCACTTTAAGGATAAATACACCTAGGCCCACACAGTTTACACTGACAGTCCTCTTCAACTGAGACTTCATAAGTCAAAGTCCTAGCTGTTCTTCATGGGCAATAGTGATCCTTTGATAACCCATCTCCTGCACCCTCCCCACTTCTTTTGCACAAGGTATTCTCCATTATTAGACTACTTGTTGCTCTTCACCCTAGAAGTGACACGTGTTAGTATTGCGAGATAAATAGACAGGAATTTGTAAAGTCTTTGGGGATCATTCAAAGTGAATTATAAGATATTGTAATAATGTAAATCTAAATTATATAAAATCTGTTATGAGTTAACATCGCTAACATTGCAAGGGGAACATATAGCTCCCCTGCTTCAGAAATCTACCCACATAAGCAGTATTATATCAACTGGACTTGGGGAACAAGGGCTAGTAAACTTCAAGGCTGGATGTACCCCTTCCCCAGCATGCTCCTCCTTGGGCCTGTATTAGGTCACAAAATACCTAAGCCTCTCTTTCTGTCTATTTGAGTACAAGAAAGTTATCCTATTTTACTAGTAGGTTTGGGTTGATTTGCTTCCTGTAACTTGCTCAGCTTCACTCCTTTATGCCCCAACAGGGCAGGAGGAAGGATCTGGTCCCACACATTTCTGGAGAAATTGCAGAAATTACACTAGAACCTATGGGTGAGCAAACTACTTTAGTACTAGCAACTATTCCTCACTTAACCGCATGTGCAGTCAAAGTATTTTACTAATCATCTATTTATTTACATATGATTTGAATGTTGAGAGCTTGTCATGAGATGGGCCAGATGGCAGTGACATGAGCATCTGGAATTAAGACAGAAGTAAGAGATGCAGTACCATGGACTGAGTTTTTACTGAACAGTATTCTGCATGTTGGCTTTCTTAAAGCCATGATTTTTAATAACATAGCTCCTGGAAATCAATATCATTTGTTAATTTAGCTGACTACTCATCTGGGAAGACCTCTTACTTCTGAGCTTCTCTTATTATTGTATGTCAAAAAGAGAAGAGTTTTAATATAACTATGCATACAAAAATGTTTGAAGTATATAGTTTAATGGCAGCCAACAATGAAATTCTATAAATACAAGCTCGCAATGGTAGGTAAAATCACAAAAGGAGACAATTACCTGAAACAGTTTTCTAGTTTTCATCATTTTTTTAAAATTCACATTCACCATGAGTGTGTTTTCAGGAATGAATGGCATTGTCTGATCCATAACAAACCTCTGAGTATTCCTGTTTCAGGTCAATTTCTAAAACATGCTTCAATTTCCAAGACATGGGAAAAAATATTTCTGGTGAAAAGAAATAGATGCATTTGTCAATCTAGTGTGACTTCTGAGGGCTTGCTGATATCTCTGAGAAAATAGCCAGTGCGATCAAGGGAGAAAATGTACTCTTAGTCACTGAGTATAAGATTCAGATGTCTGAATATACAAATTCCCTTTTTAGTTTTGAAGTTTGTAACTAACAACCTGATGTTACACTTGCATGTTAATATGCAGTTCATATTAATATGAAAACTTTTTATTCAAATGAATGTACTACAAATATACCGTGTTCTGTTTATACAGGCCATCATTTTATTAAAGCAGAGACGATCAAGTCGAAAGATTCATGTTAATAGGTTGATCTTTATTTTTAATTATTCCTTAAATAGATGTTCATCTAATGTACATAGATATAGCAGCAAAGATATATAACTTGGATATCTTGTGCCAGTCACTTGATAGCCCCAGTACCTCTGGATACTAGGAATAGGATTTTTACTTTCCTTTGGTATAACTGGCTTGGTCTGGTATGCTATTTCAATACAACGTATGCCTCTCATTTCTGGCAACCATGTTTTTCTTTATCAGTTAGGCTGCTCATCCATGATGAGGAAACTCCCATCATGCTCAAGACGATTATATAAATGCGACTCAGGGGTAGGGGGGAACGTCTTTGTTCTTCTTTTTGTGTGTATAGTTAATTGGCAGTAATGCAGACACAATGAACTCATTGGAGTTGGGAGTAATGGTGTGAGATTGCTCACACCATTACTTTAGCAAGAAATTGAGTCTTTGCTCTCTGCACTGAGATCTTGTGGCTCTCTTATTTGTTTGACTCACAGCTAATGACAGTGAATATGTAACTTTGCAAAGGAGACCTTTCCAGCTAGGGGTTATACCAAAACACTAGGTTCACAGGTCTAGGATTGTGCCCTTGAGGACTTACATATTTTCTGTATATTTTCAATGCACTAATTATGAGCTGCCCCTGAAGTATAACATTTTTAAACTGCAACTCGGTGGCAGTGTCACAGGATGCATATCCGTGTACCCCTACAGTACGAACTGTGAAAATTTTCTATTCACTTTTGCAAGGTAACTGTTTGATTTGATGCCAAATGTGCCCAGCAGAGTTCCTTTATGAATGCTAATAGCATGTTCTATATAATTACCATGGTGCTATGTTTCCTGTAGCATCATGTATGTGTACCTTAGTGAAGCAGGTTACATGGCTCAGTGCAGAGGGAACAAACAGAGTTGTTTGCCAGCAGCATGTAAACAGCCAAAGCTGCAAGCAAGTACCTGAAGGAAAGAATAAAGACACTGCAAATTGAGGTCCTTGGCGTAGATGGGACAAAGAAATCACCTTGGCCCAGGAAGAGGAGGGGGGCTGAGAGGGGACTAAAACCAGAGACAGACACTTGGAGATGCTCCGGGCTTTCTGCCAGAGACACTCCATCTTGAAACATCTACAAGAAGAATTAGGCAGGGCCTAGAAATAGGCAGAGAATGGCTGCAAATCATCATAGTCAGACCTGAGCGGTGAGATACACATAGTTTAGTAGTGTGGCTAGATTACCATGTGGTTTATATCCTTTATTTTTGATTGTGGCAACTTCTGACTACTGTATTAAATGATTGTGTAATGGTTTGCTATATACTCACTTAAAATCGTATACTAATCAATAAACTAGTGTTTGTTTTATCTAAAGCTTTGAACTTTAGAAGGTATGAATCAGAGTGACTGGACCAATCCATTTCAGTGTCAAATGGACAGACGCGTGTTTATGATGATTGGAGGTGGGTCCCAATCTCTGTAGGGCGGGGGTGTAGTGTCTGGTGTAGTGTCTGGAGACTGTCTCATAGGTGCCTAATGAGTGCACAACCAGTCCTTAGGACCCAATACACGCAGGAGCCGGTGTGGACTGACTCAGGAGTGAGTAGTCACCTGGGAAAGCGGGATAAATCAGGGTTCAGGAGTGGGAATCGGAGAATCACAGCAGCACATCAGACCAGAACCGGAGAGCTGCCTGTCGCAGGCTGAAATTATGATTTAATCATATTTCCATTTTCTGTGCACTACAAATTAAGAACCTGATTGGGGTCCCATTTGAAACCCATCACCAGTTTTTTCGGTTACTCAAATGGGAGCAGGTTTGTGCCATCATTTTTTTAGCTCATCAAGAAAAGCTCTACGTTAGGTACCAGTGCTCTGCCATTAAGTTTGGAAGCTAGAGCTAATCTGCCTTCTATGATCTGAATACTTTTGCTTTAATAAAAAGAAACTCTCCTTGAATTTGCACGTGTGAGCATCTTAAACTATCATGTTTTAAGTAATACTACTGTGTCTGCTATGCATGGGAAGATGCTATCATCAGTCTTCCCATTTGTTCCTGCAGAAATAACATTTTTCCTATAAATACGGAGACTGTCATGTTAGTAAAATATAATAAAGGGAAAGAATACATTGCATGATGATATCAAAATTGCAGTTACTGTGAATAGCCAAATGATTGCTACTTCAGTCCTTTCCATGTTAGGGAATTAGCGACCACAGTTTTGATTGTTGTCAATAGGAATCTTTCCACTGGCATAATTTATTATTGTGGTTATTATTTATTCACTCATTTATTTGTATTTAGGTAGTGTCTAGGAGTTCTAGTTGTTGATAGGGCCCCATTATGCTAGTGCTATGGAAACACACAACAAAAAAAAAAATGTTCCATGCCCCAAAGAGCTTACAATGATATAATATAATCCCTGTAAATGCCAGTGATGAAAGGATGCATCGACCATGTAAAAATTTGCCTGTGTTAAATACATAACGCTTTACCTCCACCACACTTCTAAAGAATCTGCCTGGATTTTGCATATTGATGTGACCAAAGCTGTAGAGGTTTTAAATCCCTATTTCTGTTCCAAATACATAATTTTAAAAATCTGAATAAGAATGATGCTTAGATCCAACTCTCAATGAAATCAGTGGGAATCAGAGGCTATAGCTGTCTTTTGTCAGTGTTAATTAACAATGTCTTCTCCATCACTATCCATTTAAGTGAATGAAATAAAAAAGACGATGATGAGAACACAGATAGTGCAAATGAGTTGTATTTGAGAAACTGCAGCACAGAGATTTCTGGCATAAATGGTGGGAATACTCTGGCATTTGTAGCCTAGATACTTCTAGGAAATCATCAAAACAAAGGTAACTCTCTCTCTCTCTCTCTCTCTCTCATAGATATTGCCAAGACCAGGTTAAGAATATGTTACCTGACTCAGAACATTCAGAATAAGCTTTGCTTCAAAATCTTTGTCTCTACGATTATAGGTCGCATAGGAGTACCTTAGTGTATCATATATCAAGGTCCTTGAAAAATGAGATGACCTTTCATTAAAAGGTCATCCCATTGTTTTATTGATATTTCATGGACGGTTAGAATACTGATGTTTCTTCTATATTTTATCAAAATTTTGCATTTCAAAGGAAAAAATAGGACAAAATGTTTTTGATCATTTTTTGTGAAAATTTCAACCATTTTCATTTTTAATTGAAATTATTCAAAAAATGTTATTAAAATGTTCAGTTGTCCTTAATCAAATGGATTTATTACATCTTTACTTTTCTAAATACACTCCAATTGGTTCAGACAATACTGAAGGGAGGGGTTAAAAATAGAACCACTTTAAATATATCAAAGATAGAATAATTGTAGGGTTGGGGTTTAGTGCAGGGGAGGAACCAACGCATGTTGTAGGTGTTCCTAAAGGGCCAGAGGAAAACACAAGTAAAAATACACGTTCAAAGATGTGTATAGATATGTATTATGATTTGGACAAACTGGTGAAATGGTATGAGGTAAACAGGATGAAATTCAATAAGGACAAATGCAAAGTAGTCCACTTAGGAAAGACTAATTCATTTCACACATACAAAATAGGCAATGACTACCTAGGAAGGAGTACTGCAGAAAGGAATCTGGCTGTCATTGTGGACCACAAGATAAATATAAGTCAACAGTGTAACTCTGTTGCAAAAAAAGCAACACCATTCTGGGATGTATTAACAAGAATTTGTAAGTAAGACATGAGAAGTAATTCTTCCACTCTACTCCACCCTGATTAGGCCTTAACTGGAGTATTGTGTCCAGTTCTGAGTGCCTCATTTCAGGAAAGATGTGGAGGAATTGGAGAAAGTCCAGAGAAGAGCAACAAGAATGATCAAAGGTCTGGAACACTTGACTTATGAGGGAAGATTGAAAATGCTGAGTTTGTTTAGTTTGGAAAAGAGGAGACTGAGAGGGGACAATGGTAACAGTTTTCAAGTACCTAAAAGGTTGTCATGAGGAGAAGGGAGAAAAATTGTTCTCCTTAATTGCTGATGATAGGACAAGAAGCAATGGGCTTAAATTATGGCAAGGGAGGTTTAGGTTGGATATTAGGAAAAAATTCCTAACTGTCAGGGTGATTAACCACTGGAATAAGTTGCCTAGGCAGGTTGTGGAATCTTCATCATTGGAAGCTTTTAAGAGCAGGTTAGACAAACATATATCAGTGATCGTTTAAGAGGATACTTGGTCCTGCCATGAGTACAGGAGACTGGACTTGATGACCTCTCATGATCCCTTCCAGTTTCTATGATTATGGTTCTGACTACTCCAAAATGTGGGTGGCCAGCTTCTTACCAACACTGGTCACTGTGTACTTCTAATCTGACTTCTCATGGAATTCACAGTCTTTGTCTTGAAACTTAGAGCCCTCCATTAGACTGTATTGTATTGTGAATGTATTGCCATTGTATAATATTATATTGCCAATCACAAACATTCAAAACTCATGAGCCAGTCCCCAGAACATCATGAAATTGGCTTACCTATCACAGTATTTTAAAAATAAGAATATGAAATTCTTTTTATTTGCCATCTTTTAAACTTTTCAGGTTCACTTTTTGAAGTTACCTCTGCCACCATGAGAGCTAGAAACTTACTGTTTCTGTTTGTTTGTTTGTTTGTTAATGAAAGCTCAGATTCTGATGTATTCACAGACTATCAAGATCTATGGCTTTAAGAAAGCAACAAATATCATGAGAATCACGATAGACTTGGCAATACTGTATCATTGATCCGTCTGCCACCATGATTTCCTGCTACATTCTACCAATTATTTCTATTTGAAATACTTGGGTGATGCTCCGATGTTATAAGGGAGAGGACATGTAAATATCTGCATAGATAAGTATGAAATCCTGGCCCCATTAAATCGTACAGAATTTTAATCAGTGATACCAATGCGGCCAGGATTTCATCCTCACTATTTAGAACTGTCACCTTTCCATGGGAAAGCAACTCTGACTGCTTGTGTATTGCCATGAAGAATTGTTTTAAGAGGATGAATTTGTTATTCATAAAGATAAGTTGTAAGCTCAAGTGGTTGCTCATTTAAAAAAGTTGTGAGTAACAGTGTTTCAAGAAATGGAAACCTTGAAATGTTAATATTCCTTACCCTGCTAACATTTCATAGCCATCTATTCCAAAGATATATATGGTCTAGTACATTGGGAACACAACTGATTTGGGAGAGATGATGTGTAAAAACACTCTTTATCTTACTCTGTGGAAGGCACCATAAGCTTAGGGCATGCTGAATAATCAGAGCCTTTTTATCAAGTTGGTTAAGCTTAAAAATACTTTTTTTCATTATAGCTTGTGAATGTAGATTTTGATTCAATGAAAAAAGACTCAAGTAAGTATAATGTAATTGGAGAAGGTACCATAAATTTAGGCATGCTGTGAATTATCAGTGCTTTTCTATCAAGATGGTTAACTTTATTCTTTCTTTTCTTTTCCTTTTTTTTTTTTTTGCCTGTTTGATACAGCTTGTGAATGTAGATTTTGATTAATTGACTAAAGCCTCAAGTAGGTATAATGCAATTTCATGGAGAATGTTGATACAGGAAATGAGTGGATGTTACATATTTGATTCAAGGGACAAAGTCCAAAACTCATACCAATCATTGATCAACCAAAAAGTGTGGGCAGCAGATTCTGAAAGTTGCCCCTCTGTACCAAGTTACTTTTACCAACTGCCGATTCTCACAGCTTGCCTGACCCCTGCTGGCACTGAGGTCAAAGAAGGAAGACAAAGGCTTGTCAAGAACAAGAGAGGAAGAGGATTGAAAAAAAGGAGAAATGAAAGATAAATTTCATGCAACATTGTACTGAAGGAGAGACCTTTCATTGTCTGTATTTTGGTGTTTGAACTGCAAGGAAGTACAGTTTAATAGTTACAATGTAGTACTCTTGAGTTTAAAGTCATAGCAGGTGCTAAACTGAGTAGTGAGAGACCGGGGGGGGGGGGGGGGGGAGGGAGAAAGAGAGAGTGGTGGTTGCCTGAGGATTAATGTAAATGCTGAGCTCCTACTGAAATATTGAACTCCTATATCTATGCTTCAGCCTTTGCTATGGGCAGGCTGAAGGCAAGAGAATCCTGCATTAACTACTAACTAAATAAACCTTAGCCTAAGAAAACAAAATACAATTAAACAGAGCAATCCCTACAGAAACCCCGCATGAAAGATACCCAAGAGTCCCGAAGTCCAGCTGGAGTTCACCCAACTCTCAGCTACAGTCTTTATTCAAGTCTAGAGGCTTGAGCGGCAAGAAATAGCTGTCCTCTTCTTCTTTCATTGCAGGAATCTTCTGTAGAATTCCATGCAGGCTTTTCCTTCTCCTCTGGAACCAGCGCCATCTGGTCAGCTCACTGGTTAACCAGCCCTCAGTCCTATAAACATGTGCATAAAGTCTGTTGCAGAAGACTCCATACGAGGGAGAAAACATCTTTTTGTTCACTCCTGGCTCAGCTTGTCATGAAAACTGAGCACATGGGCTCTTCTCAAAGCAGCTCCTGCCTGCTGTCTGCGCAGACTGCTGCTCTCATGTGATCTGATTCTGACCACACCACATCACACCAATAGGGAAACCTGTGGAGCATGCTCAAAATGCTACCACTCCCTGCTTCCAGAAGTTTCTGGTTGTGGGTAGTTAATCTGTCCAGTAACAGTAGCCCACCCTCAGTAGATCTCTCAAAGAGATAGCCTTTTTTAGGCAAGTGGGTTACACAAGCTCTTCCATAGGCTATTCTTTGCCTCCCTGGCCACGTCTATGTGTTTTTCATGGTGAAACAGACTCCAAGAGAGGAATCGGCATTAACACTTGCCATTGTCTTCCCTGTCTTCTGCAGCAGACTCCTAGACCACTACAGCTAGCCACAGGGACTCATGAACCAAATAGCACCATGATTTTTTTGCACTGGTCCATGTAGGTTGTTAGTCAGACAGACAACTTACCTGTGGTCTTCACATAAACTAGTGGGATATTATCTGGAATTTGCTCATCAAATTACAGATACAAATGCTTTATGGAGAAGAAGACTAGAACAGAAGGTGTTGCAACACTCCGTATTTGAGGATGTCATATAATAAGAACAACAAACAGTATTTCATGCTTATACAGCAGCTGTCATCCAAGGATTTCAAAACACTTTACAAACATCTTTAATTAAGCCACACAACACACCTCTGAAGCAAGAATTTGTTTTCCTCACTTTGCAGATGGCACTAAGAGGTAAAGGCGAACCTTTTCAAGCTTGGAGTCCTGATATTGGGTACATAAATCCGTATTTAGGCATCTAAATAAATGGCCTAATTCTCAGAGGATCTGAGCACCCGGAGCTTCCATGATCTACATAGTTATTTACAATGCACATTTTTTTCCTTAAGACAATATAAAATGTAGTCAAGAATGTTTTTTGATGAAAAACTGTGAATACTCTAAAAAATGAGAATTAGGGATGTAAAATTTAGTTTGAATTTCAGAATTTTAGACCCAAATTCTATTCTGTTTCATTCATGCAAAATCCAGAGTAACTTCATTGCAATAGTTGTAACTGTGAGCAGACTTTGCTCTGATAATATGATATTTTTGATAGAGATCTGGCTATATTTTCCCTTTCATTGTGGTTTGGAAAAAAAAACTTGAAAAAAAGAAAGAATGAATGTCATCTATAAAAACCATAGATCAGCCTGATATTTTGGGCAAGAAGTGTTATTTGTTAATTTTATAATTGGAATTAAATCAAAATAACATTGTTAGAGGAAAATATCATCTATTCAATTCAACCTACTGAAGTTTTTTTTTAAAGTAATCAAAATCATAGGGCGATCTTAACAGCATGGGAAGAGTCCTTCACATAACAGTAGGAAGGATAAAAGAAGCTAATCAAGAAGTGCTGAATTTTTCAGATGGAAAAATACTCATTGAACTGTGCTCTTTTTTCAAAAATGGAATTTTATGGGAAAATACTTGGATATTTTCAAAAATCCTACCCCCCCCCCTTTTTTTTTGGCGAAGGCCCCAACTCTGCACCTTGCTACCCAAAAGCAGACATCTGAACTGGTGAGTAGCCCTACTGAAAGTGAAGGGCACTACATAGGTTCAGGTGTCCCGCTGCATGGAGTAAATTGCAGTATGGGGGCTTAGATTAGAACTAATTGAGACTACTCATGTGCATAAATATAGTCATGTGGGGGGCTGTGTTTGCAGTATCATGACCACATAGAACCTGACTCTGCAACTGGTGCATTGCTGAGCCCCACGGATTTCAATCAATAATCTAACACTCAGTGGTTCTGCTTATGTATAAAGATACTGACATGTGTAAGTAATTGCAAAATCTCAGCCTACATGTGCAAGTGAAAGGAGGCAGGAAAAAAAACATAATCAGACAGAACTAGTAAAGGAATGAGTCAGAGTTTTAAAATATTTTAATAGACTTTTACATTATCCCTCCAGGTAAGCAGAGAAGGGATCATTAAAAAATAATATGTTTAGGTTTGATTCTGCTCCAGGTGCAACCCATAGGGAGTTTTGCCTTTCCCTTAAATAGGGATAGGGATAGGAGCGGATCTTTTAGTTTTAAAAACAAAATTTATACCATCTAAGCTGTGTCTGCAAATAGAATGAAGATCTTGAGGATGCTTGACCCCCCAGTATTTAATGCCTGTTGCATTCCACTTACATGCCAAAGAAGCTGACACACACCAATTAAAACATTTTGTTAGAAGACTCTTGGGCTTTCTCCCACTTGGGTGATACACTCATTTATTGCTCATGATAGCTTCCCAGGGAGATGTACAATGAAGAGTTATACTATTACCCTTACTTTTCCAGCAAAAGTTGGGGAAAGCTCTGTATGAACCCAATGATGTGTAAAGTAGAAAAAGTGAAACCTGTGATGAATGGAAACAGTCAGTGCCAATTTGGAGCAGTGACTAATTTTTAAAAAAATCAAGGCACTTTATGTCCGGTTGGACACAAAGTGTTTTGATAAGCAAATGACAAGACAATACACAGTATTCTCTTATACCATGGGAAAGGGGGAAAGATTGGCAGTCCCCACATGACTTTGAAGTGCATATCTCTTTTTCCATTCTTAAATAATTGTTTCTCACTTGTTTCATGAGTATGACTCCAAATCAGTGCTTAAACAAGTTTTTAACTTTAAAGACATAAGTACAAGCTTAAAGGTCAGCATTTGCTTGTGTTTTGAGTCAAGGCCTAAGTGCCCTTGTTATTGTTGAGTTGGTGATGCTTTATTTTCACAAGCCTGCCCGTATTTGAAATTTTGTTTCTTAGCATTATGTTATAAACAAAGGTTAGATGAAAATTAATAAATATCAGAAACTCAGAGTTTGATTCCCTGCTGTTTTGCAGGTACATCACTGTGATTCATGTGTGAATCAGGATACATGGGTCAAAATGGCACCTACCATGTTGGTCTAAGGCATATGCTGATGTTCAGTCTTCACATATTAAAAAGGCACTCCATCTATGCAGCAGCAAAAGGGTTAACAGTTTGTTCCTGACATTTCCCCTTGCAAATAGAGAGAGCAGAATTTTGTCAGAAAGATTCGTACTTCTTTTTATCCATCCTTATGCTGTCTGTTAACATCCCCAGATAATTCTGATCCAACCGGTATAGAAGAGTTTCTATGCTGTAAAAGTAGTCCAATGATGGTCTCCAAAGTTAATTTTAATACGAATTTTACCTTAAAAAGAGTTTCTACAGCTAGTATCAATCAATTTTTTTCATTCTCCAATCCTTAAGTTTTAATTTAGAGTGTTTGCATCCTACCATATGATACATTGAAGGTGGCAAATTCGCTACTGTTAGATCGATGTATCCGGTTCATGGCAGTTCGATTTAGCCTTAGGTAGCGTAGCACTGTGTCAATGGGAATGCATTTCCTATCAGCATAGCACAGTAGAGATGGCATGTAGAAGGGAAGTTACAAGTTGACACGAGTTATGCAAGCTACTCTATGTAGCTTGCATGACTCCCGTTGACTGACACCAAATTTTGCCACGAGTGTAGACCTGGCCCTAGAGCACAGTGAGCTATAATAGGTCTACAGAACTGGATCCATCAGTGCATCTTTGCTGATTTAGCTCCACTAAGGAAGGATCTGACACAAAGATTTTAGTTTCAGAATATCTTGTGATTTCGTGCAAGTCATGAATCACTTGCACAACATGCTGTGTATGAAAGCATAATCTTTCTTATCAGAGGCAATAAAGCTATATGGAGAGTCTAATTGTTCCATTTAAGATAAAGAAAAGATATATTTGCAATCAGATGATTAGCAAGAGGCCACTACTACATGGTTCTTTCCTGTACACACATTCTTACATCTCAGTTAGAAACCAAATTAGATGTAGCATGGTAGAATTTGACTGTAGATTTTTCAGCCCTTCCAAAGATGCTTGAGCATGGGAAACTGGAAACAATTTCTTTACTGCAGATATAAACAAGGATCTGAAAGTTTTCCACTCTCATTTTAAGCAGAGGATCTTCTGAGCTCTTAAAAAATCCTAACTGAGCACTCTGTAACACCTGCTCAGTGCTCAGGGAAATAACCTTACAATGTATAACACTAACACAAGAAGGTTTCATGTCTGGCAGCTGGCAGCCAGGCACTAAAGTGGACTTTCCAATTAGCAGAATCCCTTTGCTATCTCTGTTTTGGGTACACTATTCTAACACAGCTGAGACTCAGCCTGGGATCTGTCTTAGAATCATAGAATAATAGGAATGAAAGGGACCTCACGAGGTCATCTAGTCCAACCCCCTGCTAAAAAGCAGGACCACTCCCACTTAATCACCCCAGCCAGGGTTTTGTCTAACCGGGCCTTAAAAATCTCCAAAGATGGAGATTCTATCACCTCCCTAGGTAACCCATTCCAATGCTTCACCAATAGCTAAGTGAGTCAAAAGGAAACCTCTCCTTTCTCCAAGCCAGCAGAACCTGGGCTAAGATTATCTTAGTTATGTTTAGGATTTATGTGTATAAATGTGTTGACCACCTCCAGCAGGGTGCTAAAGACCCTCATCTCCCAAAGATACAACATTATTCTTAAACAACTGTAATTGTAAGGATTTAAAAACAGCAAAAAACCTCTCCCCTCATAAAAAATGCAGTGTATCCACTTCACAATAACCCTTACAAATATTTAGATACTGAAATCAAAAGAAAAAGAATACATTTTTAAAATTCCATTAGTGTATCCAAGGCTGATTTGTTGTGATGGACCATGAGTTTCTTAACTTTTTCCTGAAAACAAAAGATAAACCCATACAAATATTCTTGGCTAGAAAAAGGAATATCTCGGGTAACGGACACACTATAACTGAAGGTAGGAGACTATCCACTTTTTAATATATATTCATAAATGCTGCATACCAAGGCTACATAGCTCTTTTCTTCATCAACATCATCAAATGTTACAGTCAGGAGACAGCTGGCTTTGAACCACCATCAGAGAGGACTTCATGAAGAAATGTTGTTAACAAGGTCAGCTTGTGTTACAGTTGGCTTAGTTTTTTTTGCAGTGTTTTGTTAAAGCGATAGTTGAAGAGGGAAAAAGAGGAAAGGGATGCTCCCTGTTTCAAAAGAAGCATAAGAAACCTCCCGGCAGCTCCCTCCCTTTAAGATCCCCAATTAAAATGATAAATATCACAGGGCTGAGAGTATTTACACAGGTTGGTCTTGTGAAAGAATAAATGCTGGCAGGGCAGGAAGGCAAAACAAAGCCCAAACCTCTCCTATTCAGAATACCTGTAAAAAACTGCCTAATAAATGGAATGGTATCTTTGATGAAACATCAACATCCTATCTTCATTCTGTTTGTCTGAATATGCTGGAACTTCCAATCAACATCAAGAAATAAGTCACAGCCTCAGTTCTGGTAGCCAATAATGATAATGGAATTAAGGAGTGCTAAAAGTACTCTGTCATGGGTCTTATAGAGAAATTATTAATTTTATCCAGCTGGAAAAGAGAGTCACTTTCTGCTTGCCTTTGAAAGACCTACATGCCAAGCAGTTTGATTTTGGTTCTGTAGTCTTTCCAGCAGACTCCTGCTTCATATTACAATCTCCTCTCTTGTTTTTAAACAAACTATCTCTTTTTCAATACTACTGTCTACAGGTGTCTCCATGTAATCGCTGATATATCTATCAAGTTATCTGTACACAATATGGGTATGTATATAGAGATATAGATTTATGTATATTGAATATACAGATATAGCAGCACACAGAGTACATATTGATGACTAAAGATTATATATATTTATTGCATATAGCTGGAGATACAATAGTTATGTATTTTGGTACTTCATTATATAACTGTAAAACATTATCATTATAACCTAAAAATAGCCAATTAGAGCTTCTTCGGCTTTATTACTTTGCAGTTATGAATCCAGAGAAATATAAATGTTTACAGAAACTAAATGATGGCATTGCTACACAGCTACAATAGATAATCAACATTTAATGACCTTAGTTTGTGACTATTAATCTATCTCAGTAAATCTTATGCAATTATTACAAACCTATTGTTATCCTTCCTATAGTTAGAGGACGCACAATGCCTGGCTAGTTTAATCAACTTTCTTACAAATAAATGGCTTAAAAATGCACATTCAGTATCTCCTTACAAGATATCATTGACCTCCTTAGGTACAAGGTTTATTATCATAACTCGGTGCTAGACAAATAGCCTACCACTGTCCTTAGCCAAGTAAATTTTGCTTTTAATAGGTTTCCCCTGAAAGCTCGTTGAAAAAAGCCGAGATACTCCAAGTGACAATTTAACAAGGCATTTGAACAGTTTCCAATGTCTCTTTCTCTCATCTGATTTTTTTTTAAAGGCTATGTTCTCTGTGTCTCTTTCACAGTCAAACACACACACAGAATCTTGGGACCGTTCAATACTCTGCTCTCATCTCTTATGCTGTTTTTATTAATACAAACAAGATTTTAGCGTAGAAATTTGTAAAGAAAAGCACCAAAAGCTTTTTCAGTATTTCAGAATCAGACAATGTTGTGTCAAAAACACTCTGCCTGTTTCCTTTTAAGTTGTTTTGCTATGTTTTAGCACAAGATGAAATCAAATGCTTCGGGAATGAAATCAAAGCTCACTAGTACCTAAAAAAGAATCAGTGTAGAAAGAACAAGAAAACAACCAAACCAGAAAGAAAACCGTCAATAATATTTTCTGTTAATGTGCATCATTATTTCTGGATGCAGCGTATATACAGCAGGGAGCATTTGATCACATTTACAGACTGATATTTACATGTTTGCAGCTCAAAAGTTCTCCAATTTGTGTCTTTATAGTTTAAAGGAAAGTTTAATTTTCAAGTGATGGGTGCTAAGATTTTCCCTAACAATAAGACATGATGGAGGTACTAGTTGTCTAACTTTCGAACATAAGCGCACTTGAACATCAGTCCAACTCATTATTCTAGTCTAGCGGATTCACATGCAAAGGATGGACCTCCAAAAAGGATTGTCCTCCATATAAGAAATTGTTTATTTAATTAAATGTATTAGTTTTTTATTTGTATTCAGTAGTTTATCATTTTCACTAAACGCTTTTTTTTATTGGCAAGTTTTTATTTTGACCCTGCAATCCTCAACACTGTTAAATTGCTTTTGTCTCATTTTAGACCACATCATTATCTCTTGCTACTGTTCACTTAACATGCACACCTTGAAAAGGGTCACATTGTCACACACTACCACATTTATAGTTTCATTTGTTTAGCTACATTGTTTGTTCATGGAGTTGAATCATTTTTCTATCAGATATTAAACGTGACAACATATTTTCTTTGGTTTGGTTTGGTTTGGGGGTTTTTTTTAGATGATTTGTCCAGGCGTATCACAAAGGATCTCAGAATGATTCAGGATGATTCTAGAATAGTGTTATTTTATTATGTATGGTTCTTTTATAGGAAATCCTGCCTTTGGGGGATTAGCTAGATGACACTAATCTTGCTATTCTGATATTGGTGTTCACTTAGATTGCCAGGCTCAGACACTAGACCTAGGCTCTAGATGAAGCCAGCATCATCAATTGCTCCCTTTATGAAAAAGCCCTTCAGAAATTTTCAGTTAAAAAAATCATAATGACAAACACATTTAAATGAAGGCAATAATTACTATTACTTATATCAGGACAAAGAGATGGAAATGTACATGTCTGTTGCTTTATTCATAATGGTGCGGTTAGCTTTTAGTTTTTATTATGTTTTGACTCAGGAAAGGCTAATGCATGGTCATGAGATCACTGTACTAGCTATAAATGTAATCTTAAAAATTGTTTTAGTGATGACATCACTATATTACATCATAACTGTATTACTGCATCCATGCAGTGCACCCACCTCCCCTATTTCGTCAACAGTATAAATGCTATCAAATCTCCAGTTTCTTAAGTCGTTTAGTAATAAAAAGAATACTTTGCAGACTATATGTGTAGAATGGTTTAACTCTTAACTGAACCCACTAACAGTAGTAGATAAAAGATAATAGGAATAGGAGTTACATATCCCATTGTCAGAAAAAGTTTGGGAAGAAACGTGGCAGAACATTAGAACTACAACCCATTCATTATATCTGTGATTTTCTAGAATTAAAATCTTAAACAATTTTTATTGAGAATCAGAGCATCTACATAAAGCAGTCTTAGCTAAACCATAGTGAATGCTGAAAATTATACCAGTCATGAACTAAACTGTCCAACCATATTTTTTTTCTTTCCATTAATTAGAAAAATCCCAGAACAATATATGTTAAGGTGTTTCCTTACTTCTGAACACAAAACGTGTCCCTCGGTGGTTTGTACCCTGGTATTAGTGAGTGAGTTATGGGTCTATACCTAGTAAAACATGTAATACTCAGAAAATGAAAATAAAATTCAACACATTACACAAATTGTTATAGAATTTACTAGAAACAAGACCAGTATGATTCAGTAAAAAAGTCCTAAAATCTATAGCATTATCTTAAATGTGAACAGAATTTTTACCTGCAGAATTTAGCACAGAATCATAGACACATAGACTCATAGAAGATCAAGGTTCGAAAAGACATCAGGAGGTCATCTAGTCCAATCCCCTGCTCAAAGCAGGATCGACCTGAACTAAACCATCCCATCCTGGTCTTTGTGAAGCTGGGCCTTAAAAATCTCGAAAGATGAGATTCCATCACCTCTGGAGGTAACCCATTCCACTTCACCACCTTCCTAATGAAGAAGATTTTCCTAATATCCAACTAGATCTCCTCCACGGCAATTTGAGACTTCTGTTCCTTGTTCTGTCATCTGCCACCACTAAGAACAGTCTAAATCTATCCTCTTTGGAACTACTTCTTCAGGTAGTTGGAGACTGCTATTAAGTCCCCCACCTACTCTTCTCTTCTGCAGACTAAACAAGTTCAATTTCCTCAGCCTCTCCTCATAAATCGTGTGCTCCAACCCCCTAATCATTTTCATTGCTTTCCACTGAACTCTCTCCAATTTGTCCATATTTTTTCTGTAGTGAGGGGCTCAAAACTGGATGCAGTACTCTAGATGTTGCCTCACTAGAGGGGAAGAAGCACTTCCCTTGATCTCTTTGCAATGTTCCTACTAAAGCAGCCCAGTATGCCATTAGACTCCTTGGCAACAAAGGCATACTGTTGACTTTTTTATAGTTTTTTTTTTTAAACTATCTTATTGAATTTAATAGATAATTTCATTCCTGCTATAGAAATCCATATGTTGTTTGGAAAATTTTACAGAAATATTTTAATCCTTTCTTGAATTCTATAGGCCTTTCAGAATGGATGCCTCCACTACTTAGTTGGATAAGCACTTATGTTTTAAGCTGGGATTAAAAAAAAAAAAAGCTTAGTATCATTTTGCAGTGCATGGTTTTCCTTCTTCAGTATGTGTTATTAGTCCTTATAACACTTTAAAATGCTTACTTTTTGTATCATTTGTTTTATAAGTATATTGGTGTCCTACACATCTTCAGGTATTTTAAAATTCATTTTGCTGAATTTTTTTCTTGTTTACTTTTTCCAATATCTCATCTCGTGTCTGCAGATAGCTTGCGTTTCACTCTAATGTTATACCTGACTCAGTGGGTTGTGTTTTAGTAATTTGTTTTCTCTTCTCACAGCGTGTGGCTTTTAAGACCTATGTAGAAATGTTACAACATCTGCATACACAGCAGAGGACTAAGGGGAATTACTTGTTTCAAATCATTTAATATTTTCCTTTCTAATTCACATTTGTTAATGGAGTGAATTTACTACTGTTTTGTGTATACCCCTAAACACTAGGGCTATGTCTACGCTTGCAAGTTAGTTCGAATTAAGGAAGCTTAATTCGAACTAACTTAAGCCTTGGCCACACTAGGCTTTCATTAGTTCGAATTAAGGGCTTCCTTAATTTGAACTAATAAATTCGATTGCTTAGTTTGAACTAACTCTTAATTCAAAATAGTTAGTTCGAATTAAGTCAATGTGGCCATATTAGTTCGAACTAACGGCTTAGTTCGAACTAATTGGCAGATTGACCTTCATGCAACTGACTAATTCGAACGAAGCAAGTGCCCTGCATGGACATGGCTAGTTCGAACTAGCATTCTAGTGGGGCCATGCTATAATTAACTAATTCGAACTAGCTTTTGTAAGTGTAGACATAGCCTAGGATCTTGGAGGACAGAATTCAAATTTTTCTATTGATTCTGTCTCCAATATCATTGACTATGATTTACTGTTATGTTTAAATGATCAGTTTACATATAATAACTGTGTACAATGCAGTATTATTGTTTATTCTATATCAGTCTCATGTGGAAGCATGACAGAAAACGTGATTGGTACTTGTCCTGAGGCTATTAGTCTGAAGAATTTACTGACAAAAAAGAGTACATCATACACCAGGATGGGACCAAGGTAAGGAAGGACACAGGTCACTGATATATGATTTTGTGTTTACTCAGTCTATATGTCCTCATGACATAAGATATATCAGATTTTGTGTTTACTCAGTCTATATGTCCTCATGACATAAGATATATCATTATTTTAATAATGAATTCATATATGTTTGTAGAGGGTGTTGCAGAAGAGGGATTTCAGGAGTAACTTGAATGAGATGAAGGTGGAAGAGTGACAAATCCAAGAGATTTCTGCTAACATGCACCTAACAAAGGACAGCCAACTGTACCTGGGAAACATTCAGGAGATCCCCAGAGAAATTAATGCAACAGCAAAATTCTACAAAAAAGTCTAAAGGAAAAAGCTGTGTAGAGTAAGTGAGAGGAAACACAGCTGGACACGATCTTGAACATAGTAGAAACAGGTGCCAGGACAACATTGTGTCTAAGGTCTTGTCTACACAAGTAGAATGCATATCTCCCATCAATTTACTTACTTCCCCTTACCTTTCTGATTTTTCCCCTATGCAGTTGTGTTTGTTTATAGTCATCCTTTGGGATTTGACCTAGTTCCCACATATGCCATCTCTGCCTACATTGCATATCTCGTAGTAAGACAACCTTTATATTAACTTCGCTTTGTCTGTCTGTCTCTATGTAGTCCCTGTACTTTCTTATCTTTCTCCAGCAGATGTTGTAATGTTTATAGGTTTGGATGGCAACCTACAACCAACAGAAACCCACCAAGCATGTGGTACAGTGGTTCTGGCAAGCACCTAGGAATCTAGTAGTCACTCATTTGAATCCTACCTGGGGTAGAAAAACTGCTGTCCACGGGTTTTGATTTGATCTACTTTTGACTGAAAAATAATATTAAAAAAACAAGTTTTTTAGAACAGACGACCTTAAAACCAATGCACTAAAGAAACAAAAGAAGTACAGAAGTAATTCAGATTGGTCAGACTTCTTGTACAAGGCATTTTAAGCACGATGAATGCATTTGTTTGCAAAAGGCCGACCTTTTGCAAACAAATGCATTTACGGTGCTTAAAATGCCTTGTACAAGAAGTCTGACCAATCTGAATTACTTCTGTACTTTTTTTGTCCCTTTTAGTGCATTGGTTTTAAGGTCATTTGTTCTAAAAAACTTTTTTTTTTTATATATTGCCTCTGTGGTATTTAAAGACACAGGTCCTGTCTCCAAGAGGTAAAACAATTAAAAGCAGAGTGATGCAGAGAATTAGGGAGGAGACTGAGCATCAGGTGTCAGTGGCTGGGTAAGGTAGTTCTATGAAATTTATAGTTAACATAATTATGAATACAGACTGTTTAACCCTTTTCTTTTATGGTGTGCTGAGTTCCCACTGTTAAGAATAAACAGTACTTTAATTTTTAGAAGACTAGCTGGCAATGTTCCCTCTAAGGTTTGGTGGCTTGTGTGCAAAATTTTCAAGCCATGTGCAAAACTTTTTCTGAATAAAATTTTTGTGCACGACAGAAATTATCGGCATTAATTGAAGTTAAAGTGATTGTAAGCAGAATTAATTAATTGTGTTTAATTAATTGAATTTGAATGAATTTTGAATTGAAATTTAATTTTTAGAAAGGTTTTTATTTAAAATTAAGTTTTAAACAGCTTTTTAAAAAGGAAGGAAGGAAGGAAGGAAGGAAGGAAGGAAGGAAGGAAGGAAGGAGAAAAAAGAAGTAAGAGAAAGAAAGGAAGGAAGGAAGGAAGAGAAAGAAGGAAAGAAAAAGGAAGAAAAGAGAGAAGGTAGGAAAAGAAAGGTGGAGAGAAGGAAAGAAGGAAGAGAAAGAAGGAAGAGAAGGAAGGAAAGAAAAAGGAAGGCAAAGAAGAGAAGGAAGGAAAGAGAAAGGAAGGCAAAGAAGAGAAGGATGGAAAGAGAAAGGAAGGCAAAGAAAAGAAAGGAGGAAAGAAAAAGGAAGGCAAAGAAGAGAAAGAAGAAAAAAAAAAGAAAGAAAGAAGCCGAGGCCGCTGGTGGCGGGGACCCGAACGTGGTCCTGAGAGGCCGCCGCAGGGCAGAGCAGACCCCGGCACCGGAAGCTGATCCTCTCCCTGTGCCGGGAGGCCGAGGCTGTCGGCGGAGCGGAGCCGACCCAGGCTGGGAAGTTGAGGTGGCCGGCGGGTGGGAGCCCAGGAGCCTGCCCCGTCCGCGGCCACCCCGCTGCCCTGGCCGCATGGGGCAGGCAGGTGCGCGCACATGCCCCGGCCCTGAGCCTGCCTGATCTGCCCTGGGGGCAGGGAGGGCCAGCCCAGAGGCCGGGCTCAGGCCGGGTCTGCCGTGGCAAAGCCGCAGCCCCGAGGGTCTGGAGGAGGCGGTGGGGGCTGCCGGCCTGCGCTGGGGTCCCTCATTGCTGCGCAGGGGTTGCAATGGCTGCTGCGCGGCCACGCACCCGCGCAGCTTAGAGTGAACATTGCTAGTTGGGGTCATTATATTCACTAATTCTTAGAGATCCCAAAGAGAAGAATGGCATATAGCCAAGTTCAGTTCAATCTACTGAGCAATCTCAGTTCATTCATAGGGTGTTGTAGTCCCAGGACCCTGACGAAGAGTGGGGGAATTGATGAATTTTAACCTGAGAGATTGCTTAGGACCAAGAAAGAGTGCATTTAATAAGAGACTAGAAGAAGACAGAAGGTGCAACTAGCCCTAAACCTGTGACATGTATATAATTCACACATTTGTCTTTATTCTTATAGTAGTTGTTCTGATCTCTAACCCACTTCATTTATACAAAGGCACCTCCTTTTCTATCTAATCTAGCAATCAATCTATATTACAAACTTCTGCATAGTCATCACTCTTCTGTTTTCAAACATGTTTTTTTGAAATTGATATCTAATCATCTGAAATAAACTATATTTAACAATGACCCAGAGCAGAACTCTTTTATCTTTACTCTGTGTGTGTTCATGTATTATGGGAACAGGCTCTGGCAGAGAGAAATGCTTTAGGTAAGAAATCTAAAGAACCATTTAATTATTTAGTAAATTATTTTATTTTATTTGACAGAATATGCCTCTCTTCTAAAATATCCTCATTTTATTTTAACTGTTTATTTCATCTGAAAATTAGCATATCATGGTTTCTTTTCTTTTTCTTAGTAACAACAAATAAAGTAAAATGAACCAGAGACATGACTGAAACTGAAACCAAAAACAAACACAAATCAGTAACAGGTTAATTGCATGTCCAATGTTCAGGACAACATAGAAGAGAAAGATGAAGTCTATGGGAGTAGCAAGGTTCATCACCTGTGCAAATCACCTGACCTTGCTTCTTTAGTTTTACATCTATCTGGCTACCTTAGGAACTTACAGGGTCTCAAGTATGGAAGCGTCTCTTAGGTGCCCTCATATTAATTTAGTTGCATTCCTTTAGGCACTCAAATTTGCACATTTAGGTTTTATTGTTTTTTATCCTAAAGAATCCCAAAGGCTATGTCTACACTGGCAAGTTAGTTCAAATTAAGGACTATGAATGACACTTGCTTAGTTCGAACTAAATTTTGCTAATTTGAATAAGTTAATTCGAACTAACTAAAATTAGTTTGAATTAGTTAGTTCAAATTAACTAATTCAAACTAACTTTAGTAAGTGTAGACATAGCCAAAGTGATTAACGAACTATATATGATGATGATTTCATCTTCCGCTAAAATGCACCGACTGCTAGGATAAAATACAGCATCCATGTAATACTGTAAAACAACACAATGCTATGGTTTAAGGACTTGGTTGTATGTCCACTGAAATCAATAGGACTATTCAAAAGTAAGCATGTTTAAGTGCTTTCCTGGATTGGGACCAAATGGCCAGATTTGCAAAGATATTTAATAGAGCCACTTAGGAATTGTTTGATTAAATGTTCCCTCCCCACATCCACCCCTCACTGGAAAATGTCAATTTGTTGAAAACTAAACTTTTCATGGAAACATATTTGTTTTGATTAAACTTTCATGTGGAAGGTTACTCAGGTTCAGGATGGAATTGAGAGACAATACAACTCTACAGTAACCAATAGATCAGTGGTTAGGACATTTGGGAGGGAGATAAAAGAACCTGGTTCAGATACCTACTGTAAAAATTAAAGGAAGCTGGGTACCTAAGTCACTTGTTTCTTTGTAAATCCTAAGAGGCTCTTATATGCACCTCAGCACCCAAAGTGCTCAGCAACCAGAAGGAAGGAACCATATGGCACCATATCTACCTTCTAACCTCTGTTGTGAGCATTGTTACAAGTGCCCTTCAAATTTTCTATTGCTTTTAGGAGGCTCTTCTTTGTTACTTGCATTTTCTCCTCATTTAATTTTTTCCCCTTCCCTTTAACCTTTTCTTTTTTTCCATGTTACATTTGATGTTTCTTTACACACACAGACTTTGAATAGCTGTTTTAGAAAGCTCAATTTTCCCTTTGCTTTACATATAATACATACTATAGATAGAATAAATGAATCTCTCCAAAAGAAAAAAAAAAGGTTTGTCTAAAAGTGAACTAGCATGCACAACGTTTTTGATGAAACAAAGGATGCCCTGTGATTTTGGATCAATATAATAATAGCTTCATGGTTTTAGAAACTTTGAATGAACATTTAGGTGAAATTGGATACCTATCATTCAGAATTGCTTTGAGATTTGCAATTTCTTCTAGCCTAAATTTGAAGTGAATGTTTGAGGTGAAAATTCACGTAGTGATGAATAGAATAAATTGTCTGCAACTATGTAAAATTCAGCCCAAATATTTTTGTCTTCTGGTTTGTCCTGTACTTAGCAGGCAACTCACACTGACTTAGCTTCCAGGCTATGTGTTTCAGTGTGTAGTGACAGTCACTCATCTACACTAGTGCCTATGAGTGTGTGACATACTCTGAGTAATTTTTAGATATAAAATAGTGAATGTAAAAATGAGCATAGTAGAATCAAAATATTTACTTTAAATATGTAGTGATTTGTAGTTTTTAACGGTGTACACATTAATGCATTTTTTATGAGTTGATAGACTGGTGGCCCTTCAGGATTGTAAAAAGTTTATATATATATATATATATATATGGATAAAAAGGTTGGGAACCACTGGTCAAGTCTAATCCCTTGCTCAAAGCAGGCCAACCCCAAACAAATCATCCCAGTCATGGCTTTATCAAGCAGGGCCTTAAAAACCCCTAAGAATGGATATTCTACCATCTCCCTACATAACCAATTCCACTGTTTCACCACCCTCCTAGTGAAAACATTTTTCCTAATAATCAATCTATACCTCCCCAACTGCAGATTGAGACTATTGCTCCTAGTTCTGTCACCTACTACCACTAAGAACAGTTTAGCTCCATACTCCTTGGAAACCCCCTTCAAGTAGTTGAAGGATACTATCAAATCCACCTTCACTCTTCTCTTCTGCGGACTAAACAAGCCCAGATCCTTCAATCTCTCTTCATATTCTCCAGCCACCTAATATTTTTTGTTGCCTTCCACTGGACTGTCTTAAATTTATCACATCCTTCCTCTAGTGGGGCGGGATGGGGACTCAAAACTGGACACAATACTCCAAATGCGACCTCAACAGTGCCAAATAGAGAGGAATAATCACTTGCCTTGATCTGCTGACTATGCTTTTACTAATGCAACCCAATATATTGTTAGCTTTCTTGGTGAAAAGGGCACATTGTTGACTCATATTCTTGTCCACTGTAACCCTCTTTTCTGCAGAACTTCTGCCCAGCCCATCAGTCTCCAGTCTGTAGCAGTGCATGGGATTCTTCTAACCTAAGTATAGGATTCTGCATTTGTCTCTGTTCAACCTTATGAGATTCTTTTTGGCTCAATCCTCCAATTTCACTCTGTATCCTATCCCACCCCTCCCTTAATGTCATCTGCAAACTAGCTGAGGATGAAATACACTCCAACTTCCAGATCATTAATGAAGATGCTGAACAAAACTGGCACCAGGACTAACCCTGGGGCACTCAGCTTGTTACCGGCTACCAACTAGACATCCGGCTGTTGATCACTCCCATTAAGCTGATGATCTAGCCAGCTTTCTAACCATTCTATAGTGCACCCAGTCCATATTTCTTTAACTTGCTGGCAAGAATACTGTGGGAAACCATATTAAAAGCCCTGCTAAGTTAAGGTATATCACATCTACCACTTTCCTTGCATTCACAGAGCCAGCCATCTCATCATAGAAGGCAATCAGGTTGGGCAGACATGACTTGTCTTGGTGAATCCATGCTGACTGTGCTTCAAAATTGATTCCTTGAGGACCTTCTCCATAGTATTTCTGAGGACTGAGATGAGGCTGACTAAACTTTAGTTCCCCAAATGATCCTCCTTCCCTTTTTTGAAGATGGGAACTATATTTGCATTTTTCCAATTATCCAAGACCTCTCCAAGTCACCACAAGTTTTCAAAGATAATAGCCAATGGCTTTGTAATCACATCAGTCGACTCCCTCAGCACCCTTGGATGTATTGCATTTGTACCATGGCCTTCTGCATGTCCAGCTTTTTTAAATAGCCCTGAACTTGTTCTTTCACACTGCGGGCTGCTCACTTCTTCCCCATTCTGTGCTGACCAGTGCAGTAGTCTAGGAGCTGACCTTGTCTGTGAAGACAGAAGCAAAAAAAGCATTGAGTACTTCAGCTTCTTCTACATCATCTGTCACTAGGTTGCCTCTCCAATTCAGTAAAGGTCCTACACATTCCCTGGCCGCCTTCTTGTTGCACACATACCTGTAGAAATCCTTCTTGTTACCTTTCTCATTCTTTGCTAGCTGCAACTCCAGTTGTGCTTTAGCCTTCCTTAAATTTATTCTTAAAGTCTATTGGTGTCCACTTAAACATAAATGCACTGGATTTGAGTGCACAACTGGTTAAGCCCTTATAGGAGTTGTCTCATTGACAAATAGTGGAATCAGCAGAGCTTGTAAATTGCAGTATCTGATCATTCTGATTTTCTTATTATTTCTCCTGTTCATTTGCCTGGGGGGAGGGTGGGGAAAGGGTGCAATCTGCAATGTATTTTATATATTTTCTTCATTCAGTGTAATTAATGCATATAGTATTTTATACTTTTTCTTCATTTAGTGTAAATTTTAATTTGCAGTTGACATCATTGAAAAACTGACACAAGGTAATTACCTTACCACTGTGTTTGTAGTTGTAGTATTCCTTATACCTAGAATAGAAAATACGTCAAATGCATCAGCAAATTTTATTACTGCAGGTAGGGAACATCCCTGTTAGTGGCCTCACAGTATCGCTCTTTGTTATTAATGTATGTCATAAAATACACAGGATATGCATGGTGACTGAGTTAAAGGTACTGGAATTTTATGATTTTTTTAAAATAATTATGTTTCCATCCTTTAAATTATATATGAAGAGGAAGAAGAGTCAGGGAATGGCTTAGCTCCATTTTGGGCTCAAGGGGAAGCTAGGAAAGAGAGGAGGAGCTTAAGAAATAATTGAGGGAGAAAAAAGTAACCTCAATTAACAGGTGAAGGAGAAAAAATAGCACCATTAATTTCAAAATCAATAAAAATGCTATTTTAAAATGGTAACAAGTTCCAGAGGGGTAACCGTGTTAGTCTGTATACAGCAAAAAATAAGACTCCTGTTTCACCTTAAAGACTAACAAATTTCTTTGGGCATAAGCTTTTATGGGCTCCAACCCACTTAGTCAGATGCATGAAATGGAAATAACAGTTGCAAGGTATATATACACGTGGCAGGATGAAAGAGTAGCATAGTAATCGCAAATGCTGGCAGTCAATTCAATGAGGCAGGTGAGGGTCATTCACACCAGTTGAATAGAAGGTGAGAATGTGTGAAGACCGACAATTACTTTTTATAGTGTGATAACCATTCCAAGTCCCTGTTTAGACCCAGTCTGATTGTGTCAAGTTTGCAAATAAGCTCCAGCTCTCCAGTTTCATGCTGGAGTCTGCTTTTGAAGGGTTTTTTTGCAGGAATATGACAACTTTCAATCTTTCAAGTCTGCTACTGAGTGTCCAGGGAGATTAAAATGTTCTCCTACCAGTTTATGGATGTTACCATTTTTTATGTCAGATTTGTGTCCGATTATTGTGTCCAAGAATACTCTTGCGTAAGGAGAATCTGGTTTGGCCAAGGTATATGGCAGAGGGGCATCACTGGCACATGAAGAAGAGGAGAAGCCATGCACCCCCGATGTTGGGAGGATCACAACCATCACACCCAGGAGAAAACGTCGGGTTGTGGTGGTTGGGGACTCTCTTCTGAGGGGGACGGAGGCACCCATCTGTCGCCCAGATAAGGCCTCTCGGGAAGTATGCTGCCTGCCAGGGGCCCGTATCCGAGACGTTACGGAGGGATTGTCGAGAATCATCCGTCCCTCTGACTACTACCCCATGCTACTCATCCATGTGGGACTCAATGATACTGCGAGAGGTGACCCTCTGCAGATCAAAGGTGACTACAGGGCTCTGGGAGCATGGGTGAAGGAGTTCAGTGCACAGGTGGTGTTCTCCTCGATCCTTCTGGTCAAGGGTAGGAGTCCGAGCAGAGACAGATGCATCCTGGAGGTGAATGCCTGGCTGCGGAGATGGTGTTACCGGGAGGGCTTTGGCTTCCTCAACCATGGGGTGCTGTTTCAGGAAGAAGAACTGCTAGGCAGAGATGGACTCCACCTATCCAAGAAGGGGAAGAGCGTATTTGGAAGCAGACTGGCTAACCTGGTGAGGAGAGCTTTAAACTAGGTTCGAAGGGGGAAGGTGACCAAGGCCCACAGGTAAGTGAAACTGAGAGAAACCTGGGGGAAGGGAACTTGGGGGGTGCTGGGGCTGTAACAGCAGGAATAAAAGAGAGGGTAATTGGAACTGGGGGGGGGGGGATGAAATAATTGTTTTTATTTCCTGATGAAGTCATAATACCTCAGGCGAGTGGGGAAGAAGGACACCGGGAGAAATTGCAAGGAGGAAGATGCGACAGGAGGGAGACTCGACAGGGCAAAGTAGGGCAATGGGCCAAGTATCTTAGGTGCCTGTACACAAATGCGAGGAGCCTGGGAAACAAGCAGGAAGAATTGGTAGTACTGGCACAGACAAGGAACTATGATATAATTGGAATAACAGAAACGTGGTAGGATAACTTGCATGACTGGAGCACTGCCAAGGATGGATATAAGTTGTTCAGGAAGGACAGGCAGAGAAGAAGGGGGGGAGGAGTAGCGCTATATGTAAAAGAGCTGAATGACTGCTCGGAGCTCCACTATGAAAGTGGAAACAAGATGGTTGAAAGTCTGTGGGTTAAGTTTAGGGGAGAATGCAACAAGGGGGATGTTGTGGTGGGTGTCTGCTACAGACCACCAGACCAGAAAGAGGAGGTGGATGAGGTGTTCTATAGACAACTAACAGAAGTTTCCAGATCGTCGCAGGCCCTGGTTCTTATGGGGGATTTCAATTATCCTGATGTCTGCTGGGAAGATAATACAGCAGTGCACAGGCAATCCAGGAAGTTTTTGGAGAATATTGAGGACAACTTCCTAGTACAAATGCTGGAGGAACCAACTAGGGGCCTTGCACCTCTAGACCTATTGCTCACAAACAGAGAAGAATTGATCGGGGAAGTAGAAGTAAATGGCAACCTGGGCAGCAGCGACCATGAGATGGTAGAGTTCAGGATCCTGATCAATGGAAGGAAGGAAAGAAGCAGAACACACACCCTGGACTTCAGAAAAGCAGATTTTGGCTCCCTTAGGGAGTTGATGGGCAGGGTCCCATGGAAGGCTGATCTGAAGGGGAAAGGTGTCCAAGACAGCTGGCTGTATTTTAAAGAAACCCTGTTAAAGGCACAGGAAGATAACATTCCAATGTGCAGAAAGAACAGCAAATGTGGACGGCGACCAGCGTGGCTTAGCAGGGAACTCTGTGGGGAGCTGAAACATAAAAGAGAAGCTTACAAGAAGTGGAAGCTTGGACAGATGACAAGGGAGGCGTATAAAGATATTGCTCGGGACTGGAGGGATAAAATCAGAAAGGCCAAAGGACAATTGGAGTTGCAGCTAGCAAGAGATGTGAAGGATAACAGAAA
Organism: Pelusios castaneus; assembly: GCA_007922175.1. Taxonomy (NCBI): domain Eukaryota; kingdom Metazoa; phylum Chordata; order Testudines; family Pelomedusidae; genus Pelusios; species Pelusios castaneus. The sequence continues at coordinate 8,726,932 of ML685784.1, read as the reverse complement.
GGGCTTCTATAAGTATATCAGCAACAAGAAAAGGCTCAGAGGTGGTGTAGGTCCCTTACTGAATGGGGCAGGCATCCTCGTGGAGGATGATGCAGAAAAGGCTGAAGTACTCAATGCTTTTTTTACTTCAGTCTTCACAGGGAGGGCCAGCTCCCAGGCTACTACACGGGGTAATGCGGAATGGAGAGAAGGAAAGCGGCCCTCGGTGATGGAAAGTCAGGTTAGGGAACACTTAATGAAATTGGATGTGCACAAGTCCATGGGGCCGGATGAATTGCATCCAAGGGTGCTGAGGGAGTTGGGGGAAGTGATTGCAGAGCCGCTGGCCATTATCTTTGAGAACTCGTGGCGAACGAGGGTGGTCCCGGAGGATTGGAAAACGGCAAATATAGTACCTATCTTTAAGAAAGGGAAAAAGGAGGTTCCGGGGAACTACAGACCGGTCAGCCTCACCTCAATCCCTGGGAAAATCATGGAGCAGGTCCTCAAAGAATCCATCCTGAAACACTAGGAGGAAAATAGAGTGATCAGGAACAGTCAACATGGATTCCCAAACCTGAGCCGGCTTTTGTAGGTGACAGATCTGAGGAACTGTCACAGATTGAAGTGTCACTAGAGGAAGTTTTGGAATTAATTGATAAACTCAACATTAACAAGTCACCGGGACCAGATGGCATTCACCCAAGAGTTCTGAAAGAACTCAAATGTGAAGTCGCGGAACTGTTAACTAAGATTTGTAACCTGTCCCTTAAAATGGCTTCGGTACCCAAAGACTGGAAGTCGGCTAATGTAACGCCAATATTTAAAAAGGGCCCTAGAGGGGATCCCAGCAATTACAGACCGGTAAGTCTAACGTCGGTACCGGGCAAATTAGTTGAAACAATAGTTAAGAATAAAATTGTCAGTCACATAGAAAAACATAAACTGTTGAGCAATAGCCAACATGGTTTCTGTAAGGGGAAATCGTGTCTTACTAATCTATTAGAGTTCTTTGAAGGGGTTAACAAACATGTGGACAGGGGGGATCCAGTGGACATAGTGTACTTAGATTTCCAGAAAGCATTTGACAAGGTCCCTCACCAAAGGCTGTTACGTAAGTTAAGTTGTCATGGGATAAAAGGGAAGGTCCTTTCATGGATTGAGAACTGGTTAAAAGACAGGGAACAAAGGGTAGGAGTAAATGGTAAATTCTCAGATTGGAAAAGGGTAGCTAGTGGTGTTCCCCAAGGGTCGGTCCTAGGACCAGTCCTATTCAATTTATTCATAAATGATCTGGAGAAAGGGGTAAACAGTGAGGTAGCTAAGTTTGCAGATGATACTAAACTACTCAAGATAGTCAAGACCAAAGCAGATTGTGAAGAACTTCAAAAAGATCTCACAAAACTAAGTGATTGGGCATCCAAATGGCAAATGAAATTTAATGTGGATAAGTGTAAAGTAATGCACATTGGAAAAAATAACCCCAACTATACCTATAATATGACGGGGGCTAATTTGGCTACAACGAGTCAAGAAAAAGATCTTGGAGTCATTGTGGATAGTTCTCTGAAGATGTCCGTACAGTGTGCGGAGGCGGTCAAAAAAGCAAACAGGATGTTAGGGATCATTAAAAAGGGGATAGAAAATAAGACTGCAAATGTATTATTGCCCTTATATAAATCCATGGTACGCCCACATCTCGAATACTGTGTACAGATGTGGTCTCCTCATCTCAAAAAAGATATTCTAGCACTAGAAAAGGTTCAGAAAAGGGCAACTAAAATGATTAGGGGTTTGGAGAGTGCCTCGTATGAGGAACGATTGAAAAGGCTGGGCCTCTTCAGCTTGGAAAAGAGGAGACTGAGGGGGGACATGATAGAAGTATATAAAATTATGACGGAAGTGGAAAAAGTGGACAAGGAAAAGTTGTTTAAATACTCCCATAATACAAGAACCAGGGGTCACCAAATGAAACTGATAGGTAGCAGGTTCAAAACAAATAAAAGGAAGTTCTTCTTCACACAACGCACAGTCAACTTGTGGAACTCCTTACCTGAGGAGGTTGTGAAGGCTGGGACTATAACAATATTTAAAAGGGAACTGGATAAGTTCATGGTGGCTAAGTCCATAAATGGCTATTAGCCAGAAAGGGGTTAAGAATAGTGTCCCTAGCCTCTGCTTATCAGAGGATGGAGACGGATGGCAGGAGAGTGATCACTTGATCATTGCCTGTTGGGTTCACTCCCTCAGGCACCTGGCACTGGCCACTGTCGGTAGACAGATACTGGGCTAGATGGACCTCTGGTCTGACCCAGTACGGCCTTTCTTATGTTCTTATGTTCTTATGATTCACCAAGGGCAAATCGTGCCTCACCAACCTGATTTCCTTCTATGATGAGATGACTGGATTTGTGGATGCAGGAAGAGCCGTTGACGTGGTATACCTTGACTTTAGGCTTTTGATACTATTTCTCACAGCATTCTCGTTGGCAAGTTAAGGAAGTATGGGTTGGACGAGTGGACCGTAAGGTGGATCGAAAACTGGTTAGATCAACGGGCTCATCGGGTAGGAATCAATGGCTCGATGTCTGGTTGGCAACTGGTAATGAGTGGAGTGCCCCAGGGGTTGGTCCTGGGACCGGTTCTATTCAACATCTTCATTAATGATCTTGATGATGGAATAGACTGCGTGCTTAGTAAGTTTGCGGATGACACCAAGTTGGGGGGAATGGTAGATACTCTGGAGGGCAGGGACAGGATCCAGGGAGACTTGGACAAATTGGAACACTGGGCCGAAAGAAATCTCATGAGGTTCAACAAAGACAAGTGCAAAGTCCTGCACTTAGGACGGAAAAATCCCATGCACTGCTAGAGCTGGGGACTGATCGGCTAAGTAGCAGCGCTGTAGAAAAGGACCTGGGGGTTATGGTGGACGGGAAGATGAATATGAGCCAACAGTGTGCCCTTGTTGCCAAAAAGGCCAATGGCATATTAGGCTGCATCAGTAGGAGTAATGCCAGCAGATCGAGGGATGTGATAATTCCCCTCTATTCGACACTGGTCAGGCTGCATCTGGAATACTGTGTCCAGTTTTGGGCTCCCCACTACAGAAAGGATGTGGACAAATTAGAAAGAGTCCAGCGGAGGGCAACAAAAATGATTAGGGGGCTGGGGCACATGACTTATGAGGAGAGACTGAAGGAACTAGGCTTATTTAATCTACAGAAGAGAAGACTGAGGGGAGATTTGATAGCAACTTTCAACTACTTGAAGGATTGCTCCAAAGAGGAGGGAGCTAGGCTGTTCTCAAGGGTAACAGAAGACAGAACAAGGAGCAATGGTTTCAAATTACAGCTGGGGGGGGGGGGGGGTCAAGGTTGGATATTAGGAAAAGCTTTCTCACTAGGAGGGTTGTGAAGCATTGGAATGGGCTATCTAGGGAGGTGGTAGAATCCTCACCTTTGGAGATTTTTAAGGCCCGGTTAGACAAAACCCTGGCTGGGGTGATTTAGAGGGAGTGGTCCTGCTTTTTAGCAGGGGGTTGGACTAGATGACCTCGTGAGGTCCCTTCCAACCCTTTTATTCTATGATTCTATGATCGCGTATACAACATTAGTAGATGTGCAGGTGAATGAGTTCCTGATTGTGTAGCTGACATAGTTGTGACCTGTGATGGTATCACTAGAGTCTATATGCAGGCAGAGTTGGCAACTGGGTTTGTTGCAGGGATAGGTACCCGGGTTTGTGTTCTTGTAGTATGGTGTCCAGTTGCTGCTAAGTATTTGCTTCAGGTTGGGGGACTGTCTGTAAGCAAGAAGAGGCCTGCCTCCCAAGGCTTGGGAGAGTATGGGATCATCTTCCAGGATAGGTTGTAGATCTTTGATGATATGTTGGAGGGATTTCAGCTGGGGGCTGTAAGTGATGGCCAGGGGTGTACTGTTGTTTTCTTTGCCGGGTCTGTCCTGCAGAAGGTGACTTCTAGGTACCCGTCTGGCTCAGTTGATCTGTTTTCTCACTTCCCCAGGTGGGTACTGTAGCTTTAGGAATGTTTGGTTAAGTTCCTGTAGGTGTTTGTCTCTGTCTGAGGGATTGGAGCAAATCCGGTTGCATTGCAAGGCTTGGCTGTAGACAATGGATTGTGTAATATGTCCAGGGGGTAAGCTGGAGGGATGTAGGTATGTATTGCGGTCAGTTGGTATAGTGTGGTGTATATGTCCATCCCTTATTTGTACTGTGGTGTCCAAGAAGTGGATTTCTTGGGTGGACTGGTCCAGGCTGAGGTTGATGGTGGGGTGGAAGTTGTCGAAATCCCGGTGGAATTCTTCAAGGGACCCTTTTCCGTGGGTCCAGATGATGAAAATGTCATCAATGTAGCGTAGGTGAAGGAGAGCTACTTGTGGACGAGATTTGAGGAAGCGATGTTCTAGGTCTGCCATAAAAATGTTGGCATACTGTGGGGCCATGCGAATACCCATAGCCATGCCACTAACTTGAAGGTATAGATTGTCTCCAAATCTGAAGTAGTAATGAGTCAGGACAAAATCACAGAGTTCAGCTACCACATGTGCTGTGTCGTCATCGAGGAAACTATTCCTGATGGCTTGTTGCCATACTCCTGCAAAAAAACTTCAAAAGCAAACTCCAGCATGAAACTGCAAAGCTGTAGCTCATTTGCAAACTTGACATAATCAGACTGGGTCTAAACAGGGACTTGGAATGGTTATCACAAAAGTAACAAAAAATTACAAAAAGTAATTGTCAGGTTTTCACACATTCTCACCTTCTAGCTAACTGGTGTGAATGAGCCTCACCTGCTCCACTGAATTGACTTTGTCAATATTTGCCATTATTATGCTACTCCTCCTGGTATGTGTGTATATACCTCTCAACTGTTGTTTCCATTTCGTGCAACTGACAAAGTGTGTTGGAGCCTACGAAAGCTTATGCCCGAAGAAATTTTTAGTCTTTAAGGTGCCACAGGTCTCTCGGGTTTTGCTATTTTAAAATGTTTCTAGAAATGTGCCACAAATTAAAAATATGGTATTTGGGAATATGATAGAAGATCTAGGGTCCATTAGTAATGTATGTTTTATGGTAAGAAAAATTAATGAAAGAAATTTACAAAGGGGCACATCCAAGTTGTCACTGTGTTCAGTAGGCAGATGGACTGGGTCTATCGATCTGGAAGGAGTAAGCTGATTCCTGTACAAAGGAATGACTGTACAAATCTTTGACTGATCACTATAACTATCTAAAGAAATGGAAATCATAGGGACTTTTGACATATCAGCCTTGGAGACAGAAAGGATGAACAAAGCCCCCAGATATAATTTAAAGGCAGTAGTCATGAGGCGACTTTGATTTGCTGAAATAGTCTGAGCTAATCCTGTGAATCCCTGCATTTATTTTTCCTCCCATTCTGTAAATTCTTCATCTTCAAAAGTCTGACAAAGTGGGATTTCTCCCATGAAAGTTCATGCAATAAATTAATTTGTTAGTCGGTAAAAGTGCCACAAGACTCCTTGTTTGTTAGACTAATTTGTGTAAATGTTAATGAAATCCTGATCTGTTGGATCAGGACACTTGGGACATGTGTGGAGGGCCTTGGAAAAGAATGTCCAGAGAAGGAGGCTGACTCTGAGGCAAAGATTTGAGAAACAAATCCTTGGGGGCACACAATTGAGCAATAGGTATCTAAGGAAAGGATAATGGTGATAGTCTGGTCAGAGACAATTACTTTCAAGGGATATAAAACATTTACTCTCCACCCCTCCCCCCCACTCCCCGTAACTAGACTGAAAATGCCTTATCTATTTTTATGAGAAAGACTACTCTAGATATGTCAAGCAAACTGTTTCCTTTGTTTTAATTCCATTTTCTCTTGTTTTTAATAAATCTTGGGGTGGGGTGTTAAGATTGTTGTCTGCATACTGTCATACTGGTGTTTGTGCAAGAAATAGACCCCCCCCCCTAACTTTACAGAGAAGTGCTGAGGGATAAAGTTTCTAGAACCTACATCTACCTTTCAGTCGTGGTCCAGGAGAAAGAGCAGAGATGTCCTCCACATTGAGTTGTGTTGCCAGGAGGCTGAAATGGGTGAACACAAGGGAAGAGGCTGACTGACCAAAGGGGAAATTAGAGATGGCCTTGGTACTGGCCAGAGGGAGGAAATTTTATAGTAGCTAAATCCCTCTACAAGGTCTTGAAAGATTTGGGTTCTATTCCTGTCTCTGCTGCAGCCTCAGATAGATCACTCAATCTATCTTGGGCCTCATTTCTTCACCTATTAAATGGGGATACAACTACTTTAGCCTCAAATACTATGATGATATAGGTCATATAAATAGATATACAGGGACAGAGTATCTTCTTAGCAGTTAACTCATTCTTGGCTTCATCATTTTTGTATAAAGTAGCCATCTCAAACCATATAGGCAATAAAGTCTTTATATCAGCCATGCTGTGATATACTTCATCTGCTTATCTGTCTATAAATATAAAGACAATTTAAAATAGACATGTGGGAGATGGGATGAACAGGCTGGCATTACTACATTATGAGATGTATTAATTTTCCCTCAGTCCTCTCTATGCTAGGGGACCCCTCTATGCAAAGTAGATCCCTCATAGCTGTGACCTCTTTCCTAGGGTTACCATATGTCTTGGTTTTCCTAGACATTGCCTCTTTTTTGTTCCTCTGCCTTCCATCCAGGTGGATTTTTTAAATAACAGGCAATGTCTGGGATTTTTGCAGGGCAATTGTTGCACCTCAGAAAGACTGGTCTGTATCTGAATTGGTCCTTCCCTGCATCTGCAACTGGTTAGTGTCCATGCAGCCACAGCTACTGGATCCCACCCATCCAGACCCAGCTCCCAGACCTGGGAAGGGGCCCCACAGGATGGTGCTGACTGACAGATGTGTACTGGGCCTGCTCCAGCCATACTGCCACCGTGGCGAGGATTGTCACTGTCCCAAACCTCCGGTGTACCCGGCCACAGGAACCCTCTTTAACATACCCCAAATACCTCTTCCACTACACACACTCTTCCAACACCCCCAAATACCCTCTCCAAAACCCCAAACTGTACCACCTCCTTCAGCAATATCCTCTTTTTGGGAATCTGAAATATGGTAACTCTACTTTTTTCACCCCAATAACATTTTTTGTGTCCCTGCACTGGGGTCAGCCATATAACTAGGAAGCAAAGGACTTGCTTCCTACTAGGACAGTAGGTTGCTCTTTCTCCAAGGCCACATGCCAACCAGGAGGAATTCTAACTCAGTGAGAACTCCTTCCAGGGATGTTGGCAGGAGGGCAGTCCCTCTGCATCCTCTCCAGCATGTTTAGGGTCTCTAAAGCCAAGTCTACACTGATAGTGGCAAATTCGCCATATCAGTTTGATCTTTCCAGATTCATTGATTGGGAAAACAACCTGATAAGTCCACCCCTTGAAAAAGGGTAGTGTTGAGTTGAAAGGAGGGCATTTCCCTTTGACTCAGAGCAGTTTGGAGCCACTGCGGTAAGTAGGAGTTAAGCAGTCAAAGGGAGGTACATAAGTTATTTTACATATCTAGCAATGTGTAACATCTGATTTACGAGCAGACGGGTATCAAGACAAACCCGTTACTATGAAGGGAAACTACCTACAGCAATGAGGTGCATCTGTGGCTAGGATCTTAACAAAGAACCCCTAAAAGAGAACAAAGTATCTTGTGGCTTTTAAAAAAAAAAAGTCCTGCTACACAAAAGGACAATGGTTCACTTAAAAATATATTGGATGAAAAATAGGCTGTATATTGTATGTGATATACTGAAATGTCAATCTGCTCTGAAATTGCTAAATCCATTCATCACCTTAAAAGAGGTCAGATTGTCAAACTTTAGAACCTTTTACATTTATTTTTAGCTTAGAGCAAATAATGATTTAAGAGTTTACTGTTTATTCCTGATCTTGACACCCAGTCAGCTATAAAAGGGATGGGTTTTATGTCAAAGTTTTTATATAGAAAATAATAGTAAATGCCAAAGGACATGATAATTCAGAGATTTCTCATTCTTCTCCTACCTCCTTTTAAATTGTTTCTTTTTTTCAGTTTTAGCTGTGGTGAAGAAGGCATCTGTGATAGTATTCAGGGAAGAGTTGAGAAAAACGTCCTGAGGGAAAAGTTTAAAACCCCAAGTGCAGTATATATTGGAACCTTCTTGTGGCCTCTTGATTTTTTCCTATTGACTTCAATTCATTTTAATTTTTAAGCTTTTTTATTACATTATTAAAATCAGAACACACATAGAATAAAGTTTGCTGTCTGCTCTTGTTCAGAAAAAAATGAAAGCACAGCCTGTACTGAATGATAGAGCTGTGCTTTAATGTCCAGCCATGTGGTTTCTCCATGGAAAACTAATGCGTTAAAGATGAAATTCCTCTTCTAGTTTGCATATATCTCCTTGCAAAGATTATGCTCAGCAGAAGTATAATTGAAGGCTCTTTACAACTGAATCTTGTACTTGTTAATGCTAACATCATAATCTACAAAATATTTTCCATCCCTCAAAAAATGTACATTTTCAGATCTAGACCTGGTCAGGCCTGGATACCGTAGAAATAAAATAAACACTTTCCAAACACCAATATTATGAGCCTGAAACTTCTTTGATATGTGGAAACAAAGTGATCCACAGTTTTTGAGGATTCCTTTAAGGAAAGAAAATACTAACATCATATGGTTTGCAGAATTATTCAAGATTTTCTCCTGCTCCTTTTGGAGTAATAGAAAAAAATACCAGTGATATAAGTGGTGCAAGATCAAGGCCTAGATCAGGAATAGAATTCTCACCCACTGACCCACATTTTGATCTCAATTTCACTTGTTTTATAATATTTTTTTTCATTTCAAATGTGACCAGAATTGATCCACAGATGCTAAAGGAGGAATTTAGTGAGTGGAATTTTCTTATTTTCTTAAGTATCTAAGTGTAAGCAAATTATTATAACCTACAACATTCCTCTGAATTCTAATACCGTGATCAATGCCTGTGTTGCCTAAGGTGCTGATACCTTTGTAACTATTTGATCCCTGATATGAGAGGATTTATTTTGTTATGTTTTAACAAAGGGATCATTGGCTATCATCACTTCAAAAAGTCGGTGGTTTCCATATGGAGAAAAGCAGATAATGTAGATTTGGAGCAGAAGTTAGTAGTAGTGGTGTGATGATTTGGAAAATCTGTCTATGCACATTTTATGAATTCTGCTTGAGATTATGAACTTCTTATATGTATCACACCACAAACTCCATTATGAATTTGGAGCTAGCTGCCATTTCTCTTGTCCTTTATCCTATGTGTTGGACTGGAATTCCAAGGGATAGTGAAATAGGGCTTATAGCACAAGGTCATTAAACTTTGATGGTCCTCTATTTTCGTGGAAGCCATCTTGGACAAAGAGTTGGCTTCAGCTCACAGAAACCATATTGCCCAGATGGACTGGTAACTAAGGAATGGATCACCTGAAAAGGCTAAATAGGTAACTTGGTAAAGGGAATGGGAAGTTATAAAAGAAAGTCTCTCACCAGGCCTTTTTAGAAGAAAGAAGAAGCAGAAATGGTTGACTCTAAGACTGGAGAGTGAAAGGTCACTAACTGTGGAGGCCAGAGTAAGGAAGAGACTCCATGGCTATGTCTATACTTGAAAAGTTAGATCGACTTAACAAAAGTCAACTTAACTTTTCAAGTGTAGATGTGGCCCCTTTTTGGCCTTATTAAGTTGACTTAACGTTTTAAGTCGACTTAAAAAGGTCCAACTAGGCACTACTCCACGTTTCCACTGGCTTAAGTCGACTTGACTTAAGTGCTAGTTCGAATTAAAATGAGGTGTTATTAATTTTAACTAACTTTTCCTTAATTCAACTTAAGGAGCACCTTAAGTTGAATTAAGGAAAGTCCAGTGTAGACACGGAGTAAATTAAGTCAACTTAAGCCTCCTTAAGTCGACTTAATTTGTAAGTGTAGACGCACCCCATAATGCTAAAGAGAAACAACATGCAGGAGGGGGAGCCTGGACTCCATTCTTTCATAAACCAAAGAACTCTCCAGAGTGATGGGGAAACTGAGGGAAGGAAATGTGTTTAGCTACATTTATTATTTTGTCTAGATCTTCATATTTCTTGTGCTAAATTGAGTTATTTTCTTTAGAATATTATGTAATACTCTCTGTATGTATGTTGGCTTTTGCTGTTATGTGTCAAGGAGTTAAATTGTAATCCTGGAGTACGTGCATGGTTATAACTTTGAGAGAACGTGTGCTTAAACTACAGAGTTCTTTGAGGGGTCAGCACTAGTGCCAGGGGCTTGGCAGTCTGGCTGTGTGGTCTTAGTTCTCAAAGGAGGTGCTAAAGGGAGAATCTGAACCTGAAGCTATGTCTAGAGAGCCCAGCCAAGGGGCAGAGCCTGGACTCTGTTCAGATTCATGGAAGTTAAAGTACACAGGACTGAAAACAAATGGTCTGCAGGAGGGAGGAGGGGAAAACTCTACCAGAGTGTGTGTGACATGAAGTATTAATTATTGTTAGTATTATTTGTATTACAGTAACATTTAGAGATTTACTTATGTTGTAAGCTGTTAGGGACAGGGATCATCTTCTTGCTCTGTTTATAGACCTCCTCACACAATGGGGTCCTAGACTATGACAGGACATTCTAGACGCTACCACAATTCAAGTAATAATTATAAAGGTTTCAACTAAGATTGGGATGCCATCATAGGCGGAGACCCTATACAAATGCACCATAACTGAAAGTCCTTGCTTGGCAGAGCTTAACATCTAAATAGTTAAGAATGACAAAGGATGGAAATAAAGGAAGAAGAACCACTACTAATTATGTAAGTAATAAAAAATTAACTTGAATAACATCATGTTTTACTAGTAGTATTCTGAATGACTTGGTCAAAGCTATCCATTAACATATTTCTTCTGCAGGAAAATAACAGTCATATATACCAGTGACATTTTGATCCTATGATCAATAATTTATAACAGATTACACTTTCAGAGTAATTTTAACAACCTTGTAAGAATGTCACCTTGGTAAACTATAACATACAGCCAGTACTTTTTGTTCCCATTAAGCAGTTCCATTCATCTCTTGCCAAGAGATGAAGTTCACAAACTATCCTACCTCTTTATCTCATATAAGTTCACCATTACCCTCAAAGGGTTAAGAAGGCTTGTCTAGAGTGGGAATTTTATCAACATAATAACACCAGTATAATGATATCTCTACAGTTATAGTATATAACTCCCCATAATGGGTACGCCTCTTCTGAAATAGCTTATGCAGTGCTCTTATTTCAAATCAAGTGTCCATGCAGAGGTTATACTTGTATAACTATAGCATAGTACAATTATGCCTGTAAAATCCCCACTGTAGACAAGGCCTATATTGTTATAGACTTCAGTGAGCTATACCAGGGACGAACTGGGCTCAGCCGGTAAAACAAGCTCAGAAATAAGTGGAAGGGGATGGGAGAAATATGATTTCAATAAAAAATAACACACTTGCAGTGACAAATTAAAACAGGGTAAAGCAGTCTTAGTTCGAACTAACTGGCCCATTGAAATCAATGGAAATCGCTAATTCAAACTAAGCAAGTGCCATGAATGGCACTTGCTTAGTTTGAACTAATTTTTTCTAGTTCGAATTAAGTTAATTCAAACTAACTAAAATTAGTTAGTTCAAACTAACTAATTCGAACTAATTTTAGTAAGTGTAGACATAGCCTGTGTGCCATGTGAGGCTAATGTCTGCACTACTTGTGTTATATACTTGAGCTGGTTAGAAAATAGGGGTAAAGTCTAAATTTTTACACATTTTCTCTTTAATGTTATTAGCCTTTTGTTTCAATAAATATATCTGACCAGAGCTAGTAATAAAATAGCAAACACTGCAAAAAAAGTTCTAAAAATCTTTTTTCTATTTCAATGTTGTTTGATTTGTGTTTCTAACCAACTCAGTTGGACAAATTGTCCTTGTGCATTATCATATAGTCTTTAATTACACAAGCACATTCACAGAGCAGTTGGACCATTCAGAAAATTAAGAGCAAATGTTTCATAACTTCTACTAAGCATGTGTAAATGGTGACTTTCTGAAGGTTATAACCCTATTCAATCTGGACAGATTTTTTTAGGGACAGCAGAAGGTGCCTCTCTGTCTGAAAGTCTATTCTCATGTAAAATTTCTCAGCTTGCTACTCCAAACTGTTAAGGAACTAAAACTATTTTTTTAAACAATTCTTTTATTTTTCCCTAGTAGCCTCATTTTTACAAATGAAGCAGAGATCAAGCATGTAGAATTTCACCCTGAGCAGTTAAATTTTTGAGAAAAAATGTCATAGTGGTTAGGGTTATAACCTAGCTTTTAGGAAACCTGGGTTCAAATCTCTCTTCTCACTGGGCTCCTTTGTGACCTTAGGTGCAGATTGTCAAAGGTATTTAGGTGCCTAACTATAATTAATAACCATTTGGTGCCTAAATAACTTTTTCTTTTTTTGCCCTATTTGTGAAAATGGGATAATAGGTTTTTTCTCCTTCACAGGAATGTTGTAAGGGTAAATACACTTAAAATTGTGAGATCCTGAGATAAGACAGTGATGTGGCATATTAAGTACCTTATTTCCATTAAATCTGTAATAACTTTTAATGGATTATAATGGAAAATGTTAGGCAACACTTAAAAATAGTGTGGTTACTGCTTCACCTATAAATACTATGACTCAGGGGTTGGCAACCTTTGCTGGCCCCCGCACTAGCCCCACTACCCCCAATCCTCAGCAGGTGCCAAGGGAAAGGCCAGCAGTGGAAAGAGCCACTGTGTATATGCAGTGACTCTTGCAGCCCCAGGCCCTGCTGGGGGGTTGGGCCAGCAGGAAGGAACAGCCACGGCGCTAAGTGGCGCCACAGGGCCACGAGCCCTGCATACTGCTCAGAATAGGCATGCGTGCCGGTGGTTGCCGACCCCTGCCATACCTTCTAATCTCTGTGTGTGTGTATATATGCACGTATGCATTTAACATATATGTTTCTAGAGTGTACACTTTTTTAGTCTTATGCACTTCTTAAATTTCGGTCCCAATCCTATTACTTATTAGAATTTACTGATAGGAGTAGTCGCACTGATTAGTAGAAAAGCATTGGCATCAATGTCATTACTCGTGGTGTTTACACAGTGGAAAGTGTTTTCAGGGGCTGGTCCTTTCTTATTAATATTTAATGCATGCCATATCTCTCCATATATCTGTGTTTCTATTCTCCACCTTAGCTCTCACTGCCACTAACAAATGATCTTTTGTCCATGCTGCAATTAGTGAATGAAAATATCCAATGTGGGAAACATTCTGTTATCAGATTATCAGTCTTCTTGCCCTCGGTTTCAGCTGAAGAAGTTCAATAAATAGCTCCAACCCTTCTTGTCCTGTTGGGACAGAGTACAAGGATATAGTAGTTTGCATATAAAAATTTAGAGATGCCATTTCCCAAAGCTGAAATACAAACCCTAGGGCCAATTCAGACACAGTGTGATGCAAGCCAGTTCAATTTGCCTGATGGTTCTACTGTGAAAGAGTTAAAGAAGGAATCACCCCAAGCAATAATAGCTCTCAGAAGGGGGCCTTCCCTTCAACAGTCTAAAACCTTTGAAGAAAGTTTTGCTTTGGGCAATGTAAAGTCTTCATGGTGATGGGAAACATACATCTGTAATTACACAAAAACACATTGTACAGTAGGAATGGCATAAAAGCATGCAATGTACAATGTCTAAAAAGATGCACTGATGTAGAGAACCCCACAGAACTAGTTTGTTACTGGAAGCTCTAGTAACATAGGGACAACCCAGAGACTGAGGCTATGAACAACATCTCCTTCTCTTTGTGCCTCTCCAGCATTAAATGAGGATGCAGTTACAAAACTGACTGTACAGGAATACCAGCTGAATGCAAAATAACCATGCTCAAATAAAGCTAATAATAATGCTAATTTACAGTGCTTCTTCCCAGGGGAATATGTGCTAAAGAGAGCGATCATGGATCAGCATATGGATCAGGGAAAAGAATGGGGGGTTATGGAAAAAAATCATTACAACCATCAACCCAAGATACTGGTACACTTTAATAAATAAATAAGCCAATAAGATGCTAGGTTATATTAACAGAAGGACACAATATAAAATAAAGTAAGTGATACTGTTTCTCTATAAGGTAGCAAGTATTATGGCTGTCCCCGGATGGAATATTGTGTACTGTAACACTTTCCATAACATAGAAAAAAGTGTATTATTTCCTCAGCGAGCATGTAGCACAAGGTACCAATATGACATTAGGCTACAAGGGCCAGCTGTTGTTTGCCATTGCTTGGAGGGAAGGGAAGGACTTGAAAAAGAAGATAGTGGGGAGCAATAGATTCATCAAACAAATAGATTCATCAGACAAATTCATTCACATGAAAAAGAAAGTGTCAGTGCTTCCCATAACTGCTTCACAGGAAATCAGGGATGGGACCTTAGGCATCTAGTGGGGAAAACCTGTCAGCGACAGTCAGGTTGGGTTCACCTTTATCCAAATCATTTATGAAGATATTGAATAGATCCCAAACCCAGGACTGATCTCTGTGGGACACTAGATATGCCACTCCACCTTGATTGTGAACAATTGATAACTACTCTGAGGATGGTTTTCCAACCAGTTGTGCACCCACCTTCTAAAAGAATTCATGTAGGTTATATTTCTCTAGTTTGTTTATGAGGTCATGTGAGACAGTATCAAAAACATTACTAAATTGAGATATATGGCATCTGTTGCATGCCCCTATCTACAAGACTTATTAGTCTAAGAGGGAAATTAAATTGGTTTGACATGATTTGTTCTTGACAAATCCAGGTTTACTGTTACTTATTACTTATTATAAATAGAATGTTTGATTATTTGCTCCATTGTCTTTCTGGGCACCAAAATTAAGCTCCTGGTCTATAATTCCCTGGGTTATCCTTATTTCCTTTCTAATACATAGGTATTATATCTGACCTTTTCTAGTACTCAGGCTTCTTTCCTGTCTGAGTTCTCAAAGATAATCTTTAATGACTCAAACATCTTCAACTAGTTCCTTATGTATTCTAGGATGTATTTCATCAGACCTTGGTGAGTTGAAGACATCTAACTTATCTAAGTAATTCTTTAACTTGTTCTTTTCCTATTTTAGCCTCAGATCCTATCCCATATACACTGATGCTCCCTATGGCTATGTCTATACTTGTTAAGTTAAGTCGATTCTGTTAAGTCTACTTAACAAGGTCGACTTTAAGTCGACTTAAAGTCGACCTTGTTAAGTCGACTTAACAGAGCATCTACACTTAAAGTTGACTTAAGTCAACCTTGTTAAGTCAACCTAACAGAGCCAGCAGTGTAGACATACCCGTCTACACTGGCTTTAAGTCAACTTAATAAGGTCAACTTAAGCCTTAAGTCGACCTTCAGAGGTGGTGTTATTAAGTCGACTTAAGGAAGCACTTAAGTTGATTTAACAAGTGCCCAGTGTGGACGCAGAGTTCTATAGGTCAACTTAAGCATCCTTAAGTCGATCTAAGGCACCAGTGTAGATGCACCCTATGTTAGTTGTCTGCTAATATTTTGCTGACAACAGAAACAGAAAAGGCATTTAACACTTAAGCCATCACTCCATTTTCTGTTTTTGTCATCTGTTCCTCATCTAGTGGTCACCTACGTATCCCTGTTGTTACTTTTGCTTCCCAATGCAAAAATGTAAAATGCTTTCTTGTTATCATTTATACCCCTAGGTAATTTAATCTTGTTTTGTGCCTTGGCCTTTCTAACTTTGTCCCTTCATGCTGGTGTATTTTTTTTATATTCATCCTTTCTAATTTGCCCTAGTTTTCACTTCTTGTATGACTCTTTTTTTGAGTTTCACGTCAGTGAAAATTTCTCTGTGAAGTGAAGCCAGGTGGTCTCATACCATTCTTCTTATCTTTCCTACACACTGATATAGTTTGCTCTTGTGTCCTTAATATCTCATTAAAAAACTACCAACTTGCCTCACTCTTTTTTTCCTTTAGGCTTGCTTCCCATGGGATCTTTCCCTCAGTACTGTGCCCTTCAATCTCTAGCTTCTCTTTTGACAGCAGGATATTCAGTTAATTCCCATCTCTTTCTTTAGGGAGTTCTGATTTTAAATATATATAATGTTTTAAGAAGCCCTGTTGTTCCCCATGAGAGTACAAAAGCATGTTACAGGAAAAAGACATGACATGCTATGTGTGATCAGTTGGTAAAATTCAGATGTTCATGCATTACATTGGGAAATGGCTCAACAGCGCAATAAATCCATGTAAGAGAGAGTCTAGCCACTAATAAAAGCTTGTGAACACATGCAAAGAGGAGTGGTGGGAAGGAGCAACTTCAGGGCAATGCCCATTTTGCTAGCCAGCAAGCCTATGGGGAAATAGCATATCTGTTCCATATGTCTTATGTTTTCGACTAAAGATGAAGAGGGAGGCTGATGCACTGAGGCACTTCGCTTTCACCATCCATCAGAAAGTGATGAGAAGTTTCTCAAAGCACTTGATCCTGTACAAAATTACTGCATTAAGCCACACCATTTTCCTACTGTATAAGTGAGAAAGCCAAGGCAGAGGGGCTATGTCTACCCTTACTAAAATTAGTTTGAATTAGTTAATTTGAACTAACTAAAATTAGTTCAAACTAAGCAAGTGCCATTCATGGCACTTGCTTAGTTTGAATTAGCGATTTCCATTGATTTCAATGGGCCGGTTAGTTCGAACTAAGAAATTAGTTCAAACTAACATGGCCACATTGGTTAATTCGAACTAAGTAGTTTGAATTAACCCTTACTTCTAATACCCTATTTGAAGTTATTAGTTCAAATTAAGGAAGCCCTTAATTCAAACTAATTGAAGCCTAGTGTAGCTATGGCTTTAGTTAGTTCAAATTAAGCTTCCTTAATTCGAACTAACTTGCCAGTGTAGACGTAGCCAGGAAGATTAAAAAAGCTGCCCACGTGTGCACTATAGTGCTAGTGTGAGAGTTGTGGGTTAAGTTAATTTAAGCTAGTGAAGAGAAGAAGGAGACAAAGAAGACAGGAGGCTGATATATTTCCAAAATGGGGGGGGGGGGTATTTTTGGGTTTGGGTTTTTTTTGTTGAAAAGGTTTTCAACAAGATTTTCAAAAGTGATTACAATTCCGGATCTCTCCCTGGATGCTTAGTTGGAGGCACATTAAATGGGGCCAAATAGAGACTGGGTGCTTAGTGCCTTTTGAACAAGCAGGCCCCTGGTAGTGTTTCAACTGGGTACCCAAAAACTTGAGGCACACAAGTCTTTAGCAAATCTGAGCTCACAGGCATTTATAACAGTCCTAGTAACCAGTCTCGGAATCCCTTTCTCTTAAAAAACAAAAACAAACAAACAAAAAAAACCCACCACAAATCTTAATCCAAACTGCCATATCTGCCTAACAAACAACATATACATTAGCTTGGCTCCACCTTCATTTGGTTTAGTCAATCAATCCTCTTCACATTTCTCTCCCAGGTTTTTTCCTCTAAGCTCTGTCTCCTCTCCTTTTTCAACATTTGCTGTGTTTTAGGGTTTACTTGTTTTTTTTTTCTTGCTTTCACTTTTATCATTCAAAGTAAGTATTTGCCTCAATCTTCTCTGACCAGAAGAAGCCAGGGACCACTAAATAGAAATACTCTGACATGCTGCAAGTTAATTGTAATTTTTTGGTTGTGGCCTAACACTAGTTGAAAGGTGTCAGGAAAGACAGACAGGCAAAGATTTAATTTCCTCATGAGGAAGGGCTGTTTCCCCACAGTTTTTTAGTTAGGAAAGGTTCAGATCGTGATAATTAGCCTTGACGGAAGCTCCAGGGGTTTGTAAGTAAAACAGGTGAAAATGTAGCTGGCAGCAATTAAAAGCTAATTATCTTCAGCTATCAACTGGTCACCATCTGTTCTGCACCACATTCAAAAGGGATGCTGAGCTACAGGCATATACTACATAAGGTATTAGCAGTAGTCACTCATCTAGAGAACTAGATGGAGGAGAATATTGTTAGTAGGTTTGATCCCAGAAATTGACTCATCTGAGCAGATACAGGAAGTTAACAGCCCTGATTTTTGTCATAGTTACACCAGTTTTAAACTAAGTGTAATTTAGTTGGCTTCTATGGATGATTCCTGCTTTTATATTATTGTGAGTAGCCCATTACCTTCAAGGGTCAGATGGTTGTAATACATTTGTCCTTAACTGAGGAGATTGACCACACACAGGACCCTGCAAAACTGTGTAATTATTAATTGTTTTGAGAACAGGAAGGGGAAAGTTCCTTTAGTTTCAGTCTGTTGCCTTTGTGAACAATCTGAGTTCATCTGCACTTTTTAAAATCACCTCTCTGGTCTGCCTCATATATACTATAGCATATAGTTTGGGTATAGAGAGGGAAGGTTTAATTGTCTCATAGTGTGGAGATGTAAGCTTAAAAAGATACCAATGAACAGTATGATGTAGTTAATGAAACCTGTTACAATTTTGTTGTTTGGTAGAGACTAATGATGGACTTGAGCATTCCATTTCTAAAATAAATCTAGAAAATGTTCCATATGAGATATGCCCTTTCACCTGAAATGAAAGGGGGATGAGTATATTTTCACAGCTAATTGGCTATTTTTTTTTTATCATTTGGTGTAATATGTGATGTTTCTTATTATTACCTCTACCATCTGTCTCAAACAACATCACAAATTGATGAGTAACTGGGTAATGTACAACGTAACACCCATGTGCCTAATGTTTGTAGTTACATGTTCTACAGTGTTCCCAGTCCACCTGGAAAACATGCACCATATTTCACTGGAGAAAGCAGGGAATGATTGTTTGATTCTCAGCCATAACTGGTTACTGGTTAAATTCTTCTTTAGTGTGAGTGACTAGATCTAGCTTGTTTTTAATGGAGTTAAGCCTGTTGGTGATAGGGCTGAGGCTGAAAGCAGAGCAGAGCATGAATTGAGGGCACTAAAAATTCAGGAACCCTGAAATGGAGCAACTGTCAGAAGGGATCTGATTATAATTTTCCTCCTCCTCCTTTTTTTCTGTTGAGTCTACAGAACTGCTCCTGTGAATTTGGGACATTACGGCTAGAGATTCCAGGTGAAGACATAAGGTATCATTCTTTTCATTTTCCTTTGGAAAATGGGGAAGAGGGGAGAAAAGCTGAAAACTGTAGAGGGGACTGTTTTTGTCAAAAAATTGTTTTCACAGTAAATATCAGAAAAACTGAATATTTTTTCATTAAAACGTTAATGTAAAAATAGTGACCATCTGTGATGGTGTGTACTAAGCCTTTTGAGAGCTGGTGCATGAGGTGTCATGGTCTACCCCACCCAAAAAAGGAGCAGTGAAGGTGGGTCCTCCAAGCCTGCCTAGAGAGGCTGCAGGGAAGCAGCCAATCAGAATGCAGCAGGCCCAGTTAAAAAGAAACTGAAGGGCTGGTGTAGATCACTTTCTGGTTGGAATGAAGAAGAGTTGAGGTCTTCAGTCCTGAGGTAAGGGTGAAGTAGAGGGGTTATATGGGTAGTGGCCCAGAGAATAGCAGTGGCAACTATTTCAGGAAGCTGTAGGTGGCTGGTATTTATAGGGTCCTGGCTCAGGGCCTGGAATAGTGGGTGGGCCCAAGGTCTGTCCACAGCTGGTAATAAGGCTTATTCAGAAGTCCATTTGAATAGTAGGACTTGAGGTAAAGCCTCTGAACTGCTGTGTTCTATGGCAGGTGTGGACTTAAAGCAGAACCAGAAGGAGCTGTGGACTGAGCCCAGAGACAGAACTAAAGACATTAGTGAGGGTTCAGGGACAGGCTCTCTTGGACCTTTCACCCCAGAAGGGGTTCCTTTGTTGCAGCAGGGTTCTTGAACTTTGTGTGGGGACCCCCTTTCAAAACATACCAGGCTATGATGATGTTCCCCCATGCCAACCCACCTTTACCAGCATGCATGGAAGATGACAGCTCATGACCCCCTGAAGGGTTTCAACCCACATTTTGAGATCCCCTGTATGCTGTTATCTGTGACTTAGCTGGAGAGCTCAGCTGCTGAATACTAGCCTGACAAGGACAACAATCAACAGTGGATGCTTGAAAAGGAAATTGTGTGGGTTCACACCAGGCGACAGGAGGTGCTAATGAGAATCCTACTAGAAGCTCTAAATAGGAATATCTAGCCCAATCTTTTTGGTGGAAACTGATTGCTTGGGGCGAGCACAAGTAGGGAGAAATTGCTACTGTTCTGTGTTGTACCATGAGTGACATTCTCGCTAGGCGGAAGAGGTTTAAATTTACCAGCATGCTACTGGGTAGAACTAGGTGTGTGTAAATAGTCCAACCTGATGGTAAGCCTGCTTCTGACTTCTAGATGAGCATCTCTGAAGTCAGGCATGATGTTTACCATTCCTTTTCATGCTAGAAACCTTTTCTGTTTTACACAGCAGCAGTCAGTCATTTCACTAGCTTTTTTTTTTAAAATTGAATCAACTTGACAATGCTGGGGACAAGCCATATTTTTACCCCCTGAATGGGTATAAACAGGCAGCTGCAATGCAAGCTTTCCCACCCCAGGCATGAGATAGTAGTTCATTCTAAACCCAGTAGGTCCTTAGCTTCCCTCCCCGAGATTGCTATCTGATACTAGGTATGATGGTCGTGTTTTGTATATCTATGTCTAAGAGGAGCTTGTGGAAACCACCACTCCCTCAAACAACTAACATCAAAATATGCAATCTTGGGCACTTGAAACCATGGTGGAATTCAAACTGGAAGCTTCCCCCCAAATGTATCACTAAGGTAGTAGGTGCAACTTTGCTAAGTCAATGGCGTTGTCCCTGCTTATGTCAAAAGTGAGTGTGGCTCGCTGAGAGGAAGGGGCTTATCTGTGAACACCAATACCCTGGGCCCCAAACATTTATTATTTTAAGTCTGTCTGTGTCCTTCACTACCCACAATGATCAGATTGTGTATGAACACCAGAAGTTAGATCTTTTGGAATGGCATACCAAGATGATGCCCCCCCTCTTTATCCTAGAACTCAGATTCTGTTTGCAAATGATGAACAGATATAGAAATGTTTCCATCTGCTTTGAGCTGTCCTGTTGCCAGTCACATATGCTTTGAGAAGTGTTCCTTGTATTTTAACACTAGGGTTGAGCAAATAATTCACAGTGAATAATTTATTCAAATGAAATTTTAGCCTTTTTTCTGTTTATTAATTGTCCAGGAGTTGCTTATGATTTTCTGGAATGCATTCTTTATTAGAAGTTATTCAGTGAATAATTTTCATGAATAAAGTTTGATTTGTAGTTCGTTGTGAGCATTGAAAACTTCAGCTCTTGGTTTGTGTTCAGTAGAACACAGGTCACGTGATACTTTTCTGTTCCTTGATTGGATGAGTGTAGTTATTAAAATCAGATTTGTAGTGTGAATACCTATGTTCACAAGTTCAACATGTGCTCTCCATAAATATTCTCTATTTGTTAAAATTTGCTTGACTATTCTGAGGCAGTTAGCGCTGAAGAGAATGCAACTGAATATTGGTGGATACATTTGAGATAGCCAACCAGCAATTTTTACTATTGTTGCTTGCTAGTCTGTCTTCATCGGGGATCAAAAAATCTAGCAGTCTTTTCAAAAATAGAAGACCAGAATTATTGGTGTACAAGCTAAGGCCTGAGGAGTATTTTTTTCCTCTTTTCCTTTTCTAATATCAGTACCAGTCATTTTTAAAATGTAAAATCTTTCCTTAGTGAAAACTTTGTCTTACTCAGTGAAAAAAATTTGATCACAAGTTTCTTTAATCATCAGAAAATGGAATGAGTGTAATGAAAGAAATGTCACTTTATTTATTTATGGATGACACTGCTAAGCATTTTAGGTAGGGAACACCAAAATTGCCTGTTCATAGGTGGTATTTCAAAGAACCAGATAAAACAAATGAAATTATTTAACATTGGCACTTTGTTTATATTTCAAAATTCATTAAGTTAACTTTTTTGTTTTTCCTTCACTAAATGTTGAGACTTTCTCTAATTATTTCAATTAAATGCATTAATCTTTTTGAGACAGCGCAGAAAGCACAATTCTTATTATTTTAGTGTTGTTTAAAGCATACTAAATATAAGCTTACTTTGACTTATTCATCACAACTTTTGCACCCAGTTGACTAGAATGTGTGGAGATGGATATATTTATCTCCCATTATACTCCTTTAAAATGTCACTGATGCAGCTATAAAATACTATGTTTTGCTAAGACTGCAGCATATTTGACACATAACTGACAGATGATGTCTAAGCATCATGTGTGCTGTTAAGAATGGAATAGAATGAACATCTGTACTGAGGCAGGAAAAAGGGATAGTAATATGTGCAAGAACTTCTATAAATTATATTGGATCAGAGTCACCCATAGAGTTGCAGGGCTTTAGTGAAGAGGGAAATACAGCTAGACTTGGGGAAGTGACTAGTCAAGAAGACAGCATGTACAGAGGACAGTCTCATTAAGGCTATTTGGAGGTGGCACAAACAGCCAATAAATAGCTAACAGGGAAACTGTAAGATAAAAACAGCTTCCTTTGTAGGCCTTATCTTACACCCAAACCATGTCAAAATGAACAACACTAAACCTTATTGGAAAGTTTGATGTGCAACAAATGAGTATTTTTCCTTATCAGTGTACTTCAGTTCTGTGCCCCCTCCCACTTACAACAGCATCTGTGAGCTTCAAGATTTCACTTTGAGACAGAGAAGCATTAATTCCCTGTTATATAAACAGGGCTGGATGAACCTGCTTGGGGACCCCTGGCTGCCCCCCTCCTGCCTAGGGCCCTTCCCTCCCCTTGGGGACCAGGCTGCTACCACCTTCCATCATTGGGGGGGGGGGGCTGGGGCGAGAGGGTGCTCCTACCCCCAGCCATGCTCCAGCTAGTCTGCTGGGGGAGGCAACTGGCATGTGGTGTGATGGCCCCCAATGTAGCCCCCTTAGGGCCACAGGCTCTGGAAGGCTGTGGTGCAATGGAGGCCATACCAGCTGGCTCTTCGCACCCCTGGGCGGACTGAACACCTAGGGGCAGGTGGGAGCACAGACCCTGGCCTCTGGCTCCGGGGCCCTGCCCCCCATCACCGACAGAACAGGATGACTCTCAGTGCTCTTGGCCTGCTGGTGCTGAGTGGGGCAGGAGATGCTGGATTATAGCAGGAGTTTTAGGGGGTCAAGCCTATGGGCCTCCCCCCCACCCCCCAACCCCCAACCCCCCCAGGGCTTCAGCCCCTTTAGCCACTGTGATAATCTGGCTCTGTTTACAAAGCATGAAGACTTGCAAGGGTCACATAGGGCTATCACAGTGGAGCCAGGATCTGAAACCCCATTCTGGAGTTCTAGTCCAATGTCTTTACTACAGGACAATAATCTTGTCAGCATGGAAGAGGTGTTTTGATATTGCAATGCTATGGCTAGCAGATGTGTGCCCTAAGGCATTAGACAGATGGAATCTGAACTGCTCAGCTGTGAGTTACAGGCTCTAATCTACCCACAGCTAATCAGGATTCTCCTTTCAGCTCAAGCCCCTGCCAGCACTTCTGCAACAGTCTATGCATTTCGGTTCCACTGTGGCTGTGACCATCTAAATAACAATGGTGTCCAGTACAGAGCCAATTATGAAGTCAGAGGTGGCCGTAGATTTGTTATAATCTGATGTTGACACCTGTCTGTAATGCCTAAATATGATCTATGTGTTAAAAACTTAAATCTTTTTTTGTAAATTATGCTGATGACCCATTTTTCAGGTATCCCTCTGATGTAACTATATAAATATTGTATTTATTATTCTATTAGTCACCATTAGGATATGTCTGTGCAGCATCTTGGAGTCCGTATCCCTGGCCAGGATGACAGACTTGAGCTAGCAGGCCTCACACAACTGCCCTAAAAAAAAATCTCTGTACAATACTGCTTTGAAGTTGCTGTTCAGGCTGGAACTTGGGCTCTGAAGTCAAAGGAGGGGCTTGGGCTCCACAGCCATGAAATCAGTGGGAATTAGGCACGTAGGTGTTTTTGAAAATCTTGGCCCAATTATCTCTTTTCAGGTGGGAAACTAATAGTATGTTCCTACCGCAGAGGAATGTTGAGATTCAATACACTAAAGATTTTGAGGAATTCAGATAACCATAGTAAAGGGAGTCATGTGTATATAAGACCTCAACCCTGCCTACACTTGTGCATGTGAGTACAGTTTACGTGTGTTAGTAGTCCTATTGCACGAGACCGTGGGGCTATGCAGTATGTGTAAAGATACTGAGGTCTGTATAGGTCTGTGGAATCATGTCTTTAGGCTCCTACATGAGGGCCTGAGGTGTTCCTGCTTGGGGAGCTGAGTGGCTGTGAAGATTGCTTGTTCTTTCATGTTCCAAAGGGATAGCCATGTTAGTCTATTGTAGAAAGAACAACAGAGTCTTGTGGCACTTTTAAAGACTAAC
>ML685784.1:8682807-8701954 GCA_007922175.1 Pelusios castaneus | reverse complement strand
TTCAAAGGGTCTGATGAAGTGGGATTTTCTCCCACAAAAGCTCATGCGATAAATAAATCTGTTAGTCTTTAAAAGTGCCACAGGACTCTGTTGTTCTTTCATGGTTCCTCTGCCTGTCACCAGTCTGGCTGCTGTGCCAGTGAGCTGCTTACTGGCCTCTGCATATCCAGTACTGGAATATTCCTAGCTTGTCACTCACATTCACCCTAGTAACCTATGCACCCACTCTGCCTGGGAATTGCAGTTTATCTCTCATATTTTCCTGCTCCGCATCACTGACGGCAAACTTTTTTACAAACATAAATCAATTTTTTGTTGCGTTTGCAATTCTGAATTTGGGCTTTTCAACGGCTTTTCAGAGAACCTGTGTCAGATGCAACGTATTTCAAAAATACATGGCTGAGTAAAAAGTCCTCTAGCCTTCAAATG
Source organism: Pelusios castaneus (assembly GCA_007922175.1). Classification (NCBI taxonomy): domain Eukaryota; kingdom Metazoa; phylum Chordata; order Testudines; family Pelomedusidae; genus Pelusios; species Pelusios castaneus. The sequence continues at coordinate 8,701,525 of ML685784.1, read as the reverse complement.
TGCTTCATTGATATTTACTTATTTATCATTGGTGTAACTGGTATTATAACTCATATGGTGCTATTGTGGTGGTGTATCCATGGTTTTACATAGGCTCCATTTTATCTTGCTATTAGCACTCCTTTTACATTGTCCGAATGCACAGCAATCTTGACTTTTCAGTGTTGAATTCTCAGACTTCCACTTATTATTCTTGACATTGTATTGTCATCTCCAGAAACATGTACATTAAATAACAATATCTCGTTTAGTTTCACTTGTCATTGAAGTTTCATGGATTTTAAACATTGACAATATTTTGATATGAAACCGCGGGGTCAAAGTCCTCCCTCAGTATAACTCCTTATTACAAAGAGATAAATTAATCTTATTGTCACCTGCATAGTGAATTTAGAGAGAAAATAACACGCTTCGTATCTTGAAATAGCGTCTTTGATCTTGAGACATCCCAAAACTCATTACTCTGATATACAGACCTTATATATGGGGACCTTCTATTCACCACTGTAATGCAACCATATCCAAGGAGAAACTGGAATTGGTTTGGGGTTTGTAAAAATATTTTCAAAATTTTCTTCCCTATATTTTAAAAAAATTACCCTGATCTATAACTCTTTAAAAAGAAGGTAGGGACTTTGTGAAATTTTTCCTTTTCAAATATCAAAATTTGCGATTAAGAAAGCTTTCAACCAGCTGTGGTTGAAACATGTTCATGAGGCAGCCAGCAACATTGCACAACATTTTAGGATGAAGAATACTACATCCAGATGAAACTGCAGGGGGAATTTAGGTAGAATATAATTATTGCATGTAATTATATTGGGGCAGAATATAATTATGTAAAGTTGGAATTTTGTCAGGACACTCTGGTGAACACCCATGCTTTGTGAAAAGCTCATGAGAATTTTTTAATTAGCATAAGTGGTCAGAACCTTAGTTTGATGTCTCAGCCAAAAGATGATGATTTGATATTGAACTGCCATGTTCACCCACACCAAAATAACATAACCATTAGGTAGCCTGACTTGCATTGGCAGACTGTGCTGTATCTGAAATCTTCATTACTGATAAAACTTAACTCACATTCTGTGTATAAATGGAAGAAAAAGATACTTTCATTCCAAGGAAAAAATATGCATTTACTAAATAGGCAGATAATTGCTCTCTCCTTATTTGAGAAATATTTTAACTGAGCCTCTACCCTTAAAATACCACAGAAGAGAGTAACTTTCAGGAGGTAATCACACAATAAGATGAACCTGGTGATATGTACTCCATCATGATTTGTTAGAATCTCATTAAATCAGCAAAATACTCTCCTAATCCATTTATTTCAAAGAGCTGTCTATGGGTATTAGATAAGGAGAGAGTAGATTGGGTAGGTGGTTTTTTAATATTTCTGTCCCATCTATCGTGGTCCTTATGCCACACCCCGGGGAAGGGAGAAGTATCTGAATGTCTTTCAAGTCCCTCTCTGTTGTTTTTTCATTGTTTGATAATGTGTAATATAAGCTGTAGGTTACCCTATCATTAGATGTGTTACTACCACAGTGACATTGCCCTGGGATGTCAATTTATAATGTTGCAAAGTCCCATCAAAAGAATATAGTTCAGTGTCAATACAAAAAATAGGAAAAGAATGTTCTGCAATATTAAATAGTAATTTAACTTAGTTAAGCAGGCATGCTTTTTTTTTTTTTTTTTGCCATCCCCACACATGCACTTAAAAGGCCATAGTGTGATTTCAGAACTAACTTTTTCTAAAATTTTTAAACTCTGAGGAAGGCTGAACTTGTGACTAAGATGCTAGACTGCAAGGAAGTAGATCTGAGTTCAGTTACTGACTCTGGCACAGACTTTTTGGGGAAAGTCATAACATTTGAATTTGTTACCCCTCTGTAAAATGGAATACTACTTCTCTGCCTTGAAGGCATGTTACACTCCATCTATTAATGTACGGGAGGTGCCCTGATACTGTAGTGGTGTAAGTAACTAGTTCCATATTTTTAGAGTTGTGGGGAGGAGAGGAGAGGTAAGTCAAGCGAGCCAAATTATTATTTTTTTTGTTTGTTTTCTGTAGCTAACATATACTGATTCAAACAACATGTAATAAAATACATTTGTATACAATGTTTCATTTTTGGGTAACCTGACTGCCAGAATCTAAACCCATACAAAATGTGATTCATATCCAAAAAGTCAACTCAACCTTAACAGAGCTGCTACTGGCTTCCCTGTAATTAAGTGCTAATCACAGGGGTGTGCTGTTTTGCAAGGCAGTAAACTAAGTGGAAAACTTGGAGGTTGAAGGCCAAGGAGTTTATTCTGTCAAGGGAACTGGATCATTTCAGAGAAAACAGCACACCTGTCCTATTGTGATTATGATCCAAATGTGAATAAGGCCAATAAAACAGAAAAAAAAACTTGTCTGGAAAATTTATTGACATAATTGAAAATAGTAACTTACTATACAAAGAGTAAATGTCTAACTGGAGTCAGCTGGATCTCATGAGATGACTGTGTACCTGATCATTGAACCAAAGAATTAGGGAGTTAGTGTTAGGCTTCTTGTAAACTGTGCCATTGACTTTGCAATGCGATCTTGGACATGTTGCTCAATCTTCTTATGACTTACCTTCACTTTTTTTTGCAGTGGTCTCCAACTCAGTCGATTGTGATCTACTGGTAGAGCCTGGAGACCTGAACTGTAGATCTGGCACCCCCTCCCCCATGCAGCACATAGCCAGGGCAGAGAGGAGGGAAATTTAAATCCCTCCCTCAGTGGCCTAGGCTATGCAGTTGGGGACAAGGGGAAAGGGCCTGCAGGCAGCAGGGCCTCTAGGCGGGGAGAGCCTGGAGATGGCTACACATGGGCCAAGGGGATACGGTGGATGGGGGAGGGGAGTTTCAGGGCCTGTGCTCCAAACTTTTTGTTGATGATCAGCAACACTGCCCCTCGTCCACGCTCACCAGACAGCTGAGGCAGAAAGAGGTTTGAGTTTGTGAGAAAGTAGCATTTTTAAAAGATAGTGCTTGTGTTTAAAAAGGTTGGGGACCACTGCTATATAGCTGTGGAAACTATTGGTTACCTAAGTCATACACTGCTTAAATAGAAAGACAACAGAGTCCTGTGGCACTTTTAAAGACTAACCAATTTATTTAGCCCATGAGCTTTCGTGGGAGAAAATCCCACTTCGTCAGACGCTTTGAAGATGGGAAAGTTACAGAATGGGAGCCTGCATTTAATTTCCTCCCATTCTGTAAGTTTCCCATCTTCAAAGCATCTGATGAAGTGGGATTTTCTCCCACGAAAGCTCATGCGATAAATAAATCGGTTAGTCTTTAAAAGTGCCACAAGACTCTGTTGTCTTTCTACAATAGACTAACACGGCTACCCCTTTGGAATTTGACTGCTTAAATAGTTGGCCTTGGTAAAGCACTCCTATCGTTGGATGGAATGTACAATTACAGTAAATGCAAAATACTATCTTTTCTTTGTATTTCAATAACGATTTTTTTGTTATACTCCCAAGAATTTAAAGAATAAATAAAGTTAAAAAGAGTTCTGTGGGGGGAAGACTTAACACACCAATGTTTTCATTTAAGTTTCTTTTCGGCTTGTAGACGAAAGTGTAAAGTTCTGGTTTTTGGTTTTTGTTTTTTTGTTTTTTGTTTTTAATCACCAGAACAGCACATTTATCAACAAATAATTGGATTGCTTAGTGATGGCAGGGAGCATCCCTTCTGGCATAAAATATAGGAACTCGACACTGAGAGAAATATGCATGTATTGCTTCTGTTTTGTGCAAGCCAAGTTTCTGAGGATTGTTTGTTTGGCTTCAGACATGGTTATGCAGTATGGAAACCAGATAACTTTTGCTTTAAACAATGTCCTATATTCTGTACAGTCAAAAAACCCAAGTCTTCTCTGAAAAATTAGGGAGGTATCTGGCAAAGCTTATTTAAGCAAAACTCCCATTTATATTTTAAACAGATATAAGAAAATGTTTTTGCAAAATAAGCACTTAGTCTTTGGAACTCATCTCAAAAGAATTATTAAAACCAAGAATTTAAAAGGTTTTTAAAACACTTAAATATTTACCATTTACAATGAGAGAGGTTAAAAAAAAATCAAAGATAATACTTCAGGGCATAAACCAGCCACTCACTGAGGAGTTATGAAGACTCTTCCCTCTCTGGATAAATTATTCCATTATTGTCCATTAAGAGATTGCTTGCCCTTTAATCTAAAGCAGTTGATTCTGGTGTAGTTGGTGATATGACTCTCCAAAAGATGGATCAAAGGTCTGGTCCCCATGGCAATTATTACATTATGCTTGAGAAAAGATTATTGGGTTGCATCTTTAGACCTGACAAAATGTGGTGAGATGCTCACTCATCCAGACATTCAGTGGTAGCAATTAAAATAGAGCTCTCATTAATTCTGAAGAAACACATTTCTGCTAAGTATGATTTGAGTAGTACACCTGCAGCTTCATTTATGCTATTGTTTTAAGAAAGTAAGCTTTATGACTTAAATATAGATTGCAGGGTGCAGTACAGACTATTCATGGAAGATGGTAGAATTAAGTTTTATTAGTCTGAATTCTGTAAGGTATTTTCTAGAGTGCAGAATTAATTTATATACATGTCTGGTTCTCCACTCATACCAGTGGAACAATAATAATACCAGCTCTTGTAGAACTTTTCATCCATATAGCTCCATTGACTTCAATGCAATTATTCCTTGTTTACACACTGTTAGTGAGAGGTAAGAATCAAGTTCATGGGCTCATAGATTGATGGATTTAAAAAAAAAAATTAAGATCTGAGAGCACGTGGTGATCATCTAGTCTGACCTGCTGCACAAAATGGATCATGGAACTCTTCACCAAGTAAGCCCAGTTTAAAGCCGGTAACTTCTGGCTGAGCTGGAGCATATAATTTTTGAAAGTTTTAATGATGAAAGTGATAGATGGACAATCCACCAGCTCCCTGGGTAAATTATTCCAGTGGTTCACTATCCTCTCTCTTTTTAAAAAAAATGGTTCATTTCTTGGTTGAATTTTTCTAGCTTTAGTTTCCAACCATGGAACTTGGTATGCTTTTGTCTGCTAAACTTAAAAGCCCGCTCATTATGTCATGTTTCCAGAGCTTGGTTTATTCTTGTAGCTCTTTCCTTCAATCTTTCCAATATGTCACTATTCTTAAACTGTGGATGTGAGAACTTAACATAGTGAGACCATTAGCCAAATACTAATGGTCTATGCATGGGTGGTAACATCTCCTCTTTGCACATGGATCTCTCCCCATCCACCTAATGTCAACTGCTACAGCACAATCACTTGCCAAGACAAAAGAAACTGAGTGGACTGGTGGCAGGGCTGAAGGACATTCTTTTCCTCTCTCTAGACATAGGCTAAACTTTTCAGAAGCACTTAGGGTACGTCTACACTTACAAATTAAGTAGATTTAAGCTTACTTAAATTGATTTGATTTAATTGGCATCCACACTACATTTTCCTTAAGTTGACTTAAGCAGCTGCTTAAGTCGACTTCAGGAAAATTTAGGTCGACTTTACTAAACCTAGTTTTAAGTCAACTTTATTAAGTTGACTTAGCCAGTGTGGACGCAGAGTAGCCCTAAGTCGACTGAGGGGACTTTAGGGTTTTCCCACTGCCCTCCCTGCCAGGGTGGCTGGCACAGCCACAGCCTGGTGTGCCCCCCCCCCACAGGGCAGGACAGAGCCCTGCCCCTATACCCTGCCAGGGTCCCTGTCCTCTTTGCCCTATTGTACCCAGGTACAATAGAACAAGGCTGAGCCCCCTGGCACCATGGACTTGTCCCAGGTCCACCTAGCCCCTACAAGTCAACCTAGGCATCCAGTGTGGATGCTCTAGGTCAATTTGGCAGGCTCCCCTCTAAGTTGACTTAATTTTTGAGTGGGGACATGCTAAGTCGACTTAAATTAACAAGTGTAGACATAGCCTTAGAGACTTAGAAATTTGTCTCATTTTGAAAAGGGATTTAAGCACTTAAGAGCCCAAGTCCTCTTGACTTGCAAGAAGATGTAGGTTCTGAAGAGCTAGATCCACAAAAGGGTCTTATGCTCAGCACTGCAGCACTTGCCTTCAGCTGTTGTGATCCCTAATGGAATCCACAGACCTGAATTAGGTGTCCAGAGGCTCCCTATACAATGAAGGGGGAGAGTTAAGTGCCTAAGAAATGGATCCACAAAAACCAGCATGCTGATTAGGGAGCCACCTAAAATAATAGGAATAGCTGATGAAAAGAGTTAGGCCAAAATCCCATCCTCAAAGAGACTTAATTGCACACATCCATATTGAAGTCAGGTACCTATCTCTGCACAGAATTGACAGCTATCAACCACCTTGGAGTGTGCATTGGAGTGTGTGTGTGCTATAGATACCTGAGACAGTGGTGGTGATTTTCAGGTGTGCTTTTCCTTTATTCCAGTGGTTAGTACATTCTCCCTGGATGTGGGAGACTCAGGTTCAGGTCTCCTTTCTATGGGGCTTGGAGCAGGGATTAGCCTTAGCGATTGGGCTATGTGGGGTGTTCTGTGGTGAGCTGCTCTTACTCTCCTGTTTTTTTTTTTAATTTTCCCCTTTGTATATATAATTAAATACGTACTGGATTAGCAAAAGAGGGAGTGACTCTATAGCCTGGTGTTAAAGTGCATGGCTGAGAGACTCGGGTTCAATCTCTGTTTGTGACAAATTAGCTCTACAAAAATGGAACTGCTTCAACATTTGAAATCAAAGTAGACATTCCGTGGAATATTGACTGGGTAGGGCACTCTCCAGAGAGAGGTGTTCACATCACTGTTCCAAACCAAACCGAGGGGAAATGGGAAGCTGGGTCTCCCACATCACAGGTGAGTTCTCTAGCTACTGGGCTAGAGGGCATAAATCACTGTTGCTACTGCCACTGTTTTGTGCAGGACCCAATCTGTTAAATGGCCATTAAGGGTCCAGTTACACTGAAATAAAAGACCATGGGGCATGACTGGCCCAAGATAGCTAGCTTACACTTAGCAAGTTTTAGTCCTGCAGCCTGTGTAGAAGTTTTGGTATTGTGATGGAGCTTTGTTCTGTGACACTTCCCTCTCATGGGGTTCTGGAGTTCACATGCCACCTCAAGCCCAAACATCTACACAGCAATTTTACAGCCCTGTAAGTCCAAGTCAGCTGGCCTAGGCCAACCAATGGTGTTTTCTTGCTATATAGACATAATGAGAGTGCCTATTGGCTCAGGCCCTGCAGGAGGGGTAGGTAGAAGAATATTTATTTTTGAGGATCTTGTCAGGACTCAGGTGTGAGGTGATTATCAGGATTTAGGTGTCTGTGTGCACTGTGCAAATTTTATTGGGGTGGAGGGTACTCGGTGGTGGTGGGTTCAGAGGCAGCTGAACAGAGTTTTTTGGAGATGTAAATTTTGGACTTGGCTAGATTCACAGAGGGTTGTGGGTACCTAAATCACCTGAAAATAAGTGCTTTTGAAAGTTTTACTCATCGTAGTGAAGGAAACAAAGTTCCAGGCTACATAACTTCTTCCATAGTTCCATTTTATGCTGGGAAAAACTTATTTAAAAGTTGGAACTGTAGTTGATTATCTAGGGTAGTGGTACACAAACTGGGAAGTGTGCTTTCCAAGGGGCAAGTGCAAAGAAACTGGGATCCCACAGGACCTGCTGCCATAATAATAGGATTAGGATAAAAATAGAATAGCTATTGCTGGAGTGGGATTTAAGAGTGGAATTTTGTCTGCACTGCAAACAACATGAACACATGTCAGTCTGCCCAGCTCTGAAGGCAGCACTCCTGCCCACAATAACTCAGAAAGAAGGCTCCACCTTCTGTGCACCACTGTTCTAGGGCATTCCTCTAACACCTCCCCCTGAGGATGATTACAGGGATGATCTGCCAGGGGATCCTTGTGGAATCATAAAATGCACAGAGTCCCATATGTTCCTTCTTGTGAAAGTTTCTGGGGAAAGGGAAGAATGGTTTGAGAAACTAAACAATTAATTTACTGTGCCTTTTATTATGTAGGTCCCAGTTTGAGAGAGAGAGATTTCTTTTCTTTTTTTTTTTTTTTAAGGGAAAGCTCTAGAGTTCCAAAAATCACAGCACAAATCCAGGGAAAACTAGTGACTCCACAGTGTTGTCTTTTCTAACTGCAAAATCTAAGCAGTCTATTTATGCTGAATGATTGCATGCGTGTAATGTAAACTCTGAATTGTTTAATTCTTTCTCCACACCCTGGCTTCAGAGAACCTTCTAGTCCCCACTCTCAAAGAATATGAACATTTTAAATGAGTCGTAAATGCAGTTGCAAATCCATTCCGAGATATATTTGTTGTCGCTGTTGATTGTAGATATTAGAAGTCCAAGAAAGAAGCAGTAGATAAAATCAGTTAGTCCTTTTTTGTGCTCATTACTGTTCTTTGGTGCTGTATCAGATGGCACATTCTCTTAGCAAGCCGGCAAGACTGGGACCTGTGTGCTCCTCACACAAAACAAGGAAAGTGAAATCCTGCAAAGGCCACTTTGATCAAGTCATAGTGATGACAGATGTCTTAATTCTATGCCCTAAATTGACTCTAAAATAAATGTGCTACATAAGAAAGATGAACAGTATGCCACTTCCTCCCTATGCAAGGAAGAGATCAGACTTTAAGCCAAGGGCCAGTATCAGCAACTGATTCTATAAACTATTCCCTAGGGCACTGAATTATTAGCAGCTGCCTGCCCCAGCAGGACCAGCCATATCCAAGACAAGAAACTATTGCACCAAAACTGCTGTGGCCTAGCCAATCTTCTCCACCAGTTAGGACAACCTTCAGAGGTGATGGACCTTGCCCGTATAAGGGCTCTTTCTTTCTCATCAGCAATAGCATCTGAAGACAGGAGCTACCATGACATCCTGGCTTTACCATTGGCTTAGGCCTATTGATTGAGGGGAAACTGTGAGCCTCCTACTCCCCTTTTCTAGTGATTATGTGACTTTTTTGTACTCTCTCTCTCAGGTTCAAGAAGGTGACAGGATTTTCTGTAACAGAGCTAGGTATTTGAGCACTGGCAGTACAGTTCATCTTTTTAGATGCAAAAGTCTTGGGTTGAATACTCACAACCCATCCAGGAGTAAGCATGGGTCACAACTGTATGCCAGTTTAGGCAGTGCTATTTAGCTTCTGTAATCCTCTTCACCGTGATGTCAATAGCAAAACTCTCACTGACAGCATTGGGAACTAGATAGGGCCAGAATCTGTAACTGTGCCTGGTAATAGTAATCAAGCAAAGAGTAATCAAACTGAAACTTTCTATACATTCTCTCAACACACCAGCATTTGTGTGGGCCAGTTCTTTCCCAGTTGATTACCTTTGAATTACTGAATAGCAATGTGCAATCTCAATGTGTTTATATAGCTGACAGCTTGAACCCAGAGCAAAGATAGGAAGGAAACTCTCCCGGAGACGAATAGTTCCCTAAATCCACTCTATCAGGGTTGGAAATTGAAGCCCAACAAAAAAAGTCTCCAACACAACTGATGGAAACCAGAACTTATCTGTGTCTGTTTGGGTTATGTGTGGACTGAGAGCTCAGAATTTGGCCTTTACAGTCTGAGGTGAGAACTTGGCCCAAAGCCATTAAAAGATTCTGATGAGTAATATAAAAGCATACCAAACCTTAGATAGGTTTTAGTCTCACTGCCCTTCTGAACAGAAACAATAACAAATGAAAATCAACCTAGAAGCCATCTTTCCATCAAGGAAAAACGAATGGATTTTTTTTTTTTTAAATGTGAACCAGCAAAGAAAATTAAACCGACACGAAGGGATTCTTAAGTAAAACAGGTAATGAAACAAAAGCAAAGCAGTCATTCTTGTAAGATATATTGCAAAGCTTAACACAAAATGAATATAGATGTTTGCTCACTTGGTTAACTCCATTTCCTCAATATATTTTATCAATTCAAGCATGTTTTCAGGTTTTTGATCAGATCTTAAAACTCTCTCTCTCTCTCTCTGGAAATCTGAGCCATGATGTACGCCTCTTATTCCCTTTAGCATTAAAAAAGGATTACAGGATCATATGCTGTCTAATCCATCCCACTGAAGTTAATGGAAAGACAGCTAGATGAAGGCAGGTAGTGAAATCAGATGCCAATAAAATAAGCACCAAATACTCGAGCCCTTACTCAGCCAAAAGTCCCATTGAAGTTGGCGGAAGTTTTACCAGATCAAGGACAAACTAAAATTAAGGGCTTTAGTTTTTTAAGCATCTATGTTTGCCTGCTCTTGGTACTATAAATTTTAGAGATGTGAGACACAGGTGTACACCTTATGGAAATGAACTTCACCAATAACGGCCTGTGTATAGACTTATTGCCAATGTGCTTTGGAAACCAGTAATGTCAGCATGCATCTTTCTTCGGGTATGCCTACACTGGAGGCTCTGTTAAGTCAACTTAACAAGGTCAACTTTAAGTTGACTTAAAGTCAACCTTGTTGAGTCAACTTAGAGAGCCCGCTATCACCTGCCTGCATCCACACTGGCAGGTGCTAGATACTGTACAAACACTGAGCAAAAAGACAATCCCTACTCTCAAAAACTTACAGGAGGCAGCAGGTAGATGCAGATTTTTAAAAAAGGAGAGTATAAGGAAACACTGAGATAACAGTAACCAACTTGAGAGGTACTTGTCTCATTTATTGCCTTCAAATTGAGCAGAGTTTCAACATAAAAGCAAGAATGAAAAAGATAATGAGAACTAAATAACTCCTCTCTATGACCTCAGAAACAAATCTGTTAGCCTGTCTTATCACAAGTTACAGAAGTGTAGCTGTGTTAGTCTGTGTACAGCAAAAACAATGAGAATCCTGTGGCACCTTAAAGACTAACAAATTTCTTCAAGCATAAGCTTTTGTGGGCTCCAACCCACTTTGTCAGATGCATGAAATGGAAACTACAGTTGAGAGGTATGTATACACATGCCAGGATGAAGGAGAAGCATTATAATGGCAAGTGTTGGCAGAGTCAATTCAGTTAGGGTAGATGAGATCCATTCACTACAGTTGATTAGAAGGAGAAAATGTGTGAACAGGGACAATCACTTTTTGTAATGTGCTAATCATTCCAAGTCCCTATTCAGACCCAGGTTGATTATGTCAAGTTTGCAAATGAGTTCCAGCTCTGCAGCTCTATCCTAAATGAATTCAGTTTGCTAGCACTTGCCATTATAATGCTTCTCCTTCATCCTGGCATGTGTATACATACCTCTCGACTATAGTTTCCATTTCATACACCTGACAAAGTGGGTTGGAGCCCACAAAAGCTTATGCCCAAAGAAATTTGTTACTCTTTATGGTGCCATGGGACTTTCTTTTATTTTTTTATTTTATCACAGTAAATGTAATCTGGTATCTATAGTGAATGTAATCTCGTAACAGATATTCCCACTGGGGCAAGGAAAATTCAGGTTGAGATGGTGAACAAAACTGAAAAGTCAGGAAAATGTTTTGATAATTGAAAATAGTAACTTGCTAGTAACAGAATGAACATCTCATAAAATCTAGTTAGATGATAATGCGTTCATATACCTGAACCGAAAATATGGAAGTTAGCATTAATCCTGTTGTAAACTGTGCCATTGACTTTGCAGCGTGATCTTGGTGCAGGCCAAGTAGCTTCCCAGGACACAGAGACTGCTGACGTCCTAGCCATGACAGATGATCTTGTATCAAAAAGGGTGGTGTTTGTGTAACCTTCGGGTGGGCTAAAATTCATTTAATTGCCCTTCTCCAGTGCCTCACAGAAATCAATCCCAATCCCTATGGAGAAAGCAGCTGGAGACCCAAGATACAGTCTGTACGGGACTCACAGCAAAGATTGCTCAGAGTTATCCTCCCACATTAAAATACTACTAAAAACAAACATAACAAAGAACTTTATTAACTACTAACTAAATAACCTTATCCTAAGAAAACAAAATACAATTAACCAAGAACAATCCCTACACAAACCCCTGCATGAAAGATACCCAAGAGTCCCAAAGTCCAGGTGGAGTTCACCCAACTCTCAGCTCCAGTCTCTGTTCCAGTTTAGAGGCTTGAGTGGCAAGAAATAGCTGTCCTCTTCTTCTTTCTTGGCAGGAATCTTCTGTAGCATTCCATGCAGGCTTTTCCTTCTCCTTTGCAACCAGCTCTCAGTCCCATATGCATGTCTGCAAAATCTGTTGCAGATGATTCCATTAGAGGGAGAAAATATCTTGTTCACTCCTGGCTCAGCTTCTCTCCTGAAAACTGAGCACATGGGCTCTTCTCACAGCAGCTCTAGCCTGGGGTCTGCACAGACTGCTGCTCTCATGTGATCTGACTGATCACACCAGCAGGGCATCCTGTGGAGCATGCACAAAAATGCTACCACTCCCTGCTTCTAGAAATTTCTCATTGTGGGTAGCTAATCTGCCCAGCAACAGTAACCCACTCTTAGCAGGTCTCTCAAAGAGAGAGCCTTTTTTTAGGCATATGGGTTACATTTGCATCCTCAAAAACACTACAAAGGTTGCAAAATTGTGACTGGTACAAAAGTAAAGACTTATAACAAGATACCTTTAAGTAGACACAATGTACAGTAGACTAGAGGTTATTCCTTACCTGGGATCTCCTGTGGATTATGGCAGGTCTTAAGTAGCATCAGGAACTCTTACCTTTTGACTACTTGCACCATTCCCACAATAACTCCTTCAGTTGCCTTTTACTCTCACCTGATAAGATCAAGACTTTTTTTTTTTAATTTACTCATCATGTTTAGCTAAAGAGGAAGAACTTCTGAAGTGACTACTAAAACTGGAATAAATTTTCTCACCTTTCTTTCTTCTTCATCTCTAAGTGAGGTTTGCAAAGAATAAAACTTTTTTACTTTCACAAGCTAATTTCTGAGACTCTGGTTGCATCCTCCACACCAGCTGAGCTTTCCTTGGTGTTAGGGTGATGTAATTCCTGTTGGAGTCTTCCAGAAGATTAGCTTGGTAGGACCAACTATATGGTTTAGGAAGATATTAGCAAGTCTTATACGAGCTGAACTAAGTAAAAATGGGCATTGCCACCCACCCAGCTCCTGAAACTTCAGTCTCAGACAGTAAACCCATTTGTGAGCCCTTGCTTTATCTACCCACATTGTGTTGTTTTTCTACAAGACCATTGGCCCACTTTGGAATAGATCCTTTTCTCCATTACACAAGCATTTTTTAGATTAAAACCTGGCCAATTATTTTTGTGTTTTAAAAACTTAGACCAATTTCTCTAACTAATCACAAGATACTTTAGTTTAACTCCCTAAGTCATAAAATAGGGGCACCCAAACTTTCCTCAGTTGATGGATGCAATGACATTTCCAAGGAACTCATGGATTGCTCCTAAAATGAAGCAGATTGAAGTTCTACTTGTGTTGTACATGGAGGCAGTATGAAAACTTCAAGCTTTGACATATTGTACTCCATTTGAACTCTTCTGGGATAGAAGCAGAAGTATTGGGAAGCTTGTAAAATAGTCTTTTCATTATGAGGTTTCCAAATCATTTCTGCATAACCCAGAAATATGACTAAGGTATCCAAAAGGTATTGAACTTCCAACTCATCTATCTGCAAATCCTTGTAATTTTTTAAAATCTGATATCTAAAATTGAAAGTGATAGCATTCAGGGGATTTAATTTTCTCAGATTTAGGCTGGTTTTGTTTTGAAAAAAGTTCTTGGTTTTTTTCACACCACATGAGTTCACTGTAGACTGTCTGGTTTGCTTTGATTACTTCCAGTACTTGGCAAAACTCAGATATATTTAACATCTTTCAGTTTTGAGAAATGATTATAAACCAGTCTGGCTCTGGTATAATCATAAAGGGTATTTTTACATTTAATATATGTACATTATATGTCGAAAGGTAAAGCAACATATAATTAATAGCTAATGATAGCTAAAACACATCAAAGCATCCTGCTGTTCCTTGGCTAGTACACATGCTTTCGGCAAGCTACTAACTTCCAAGCAAATTAACTCCTTTTCTAGTTTGGGTTCTTTTTAAGTTTAATAGTGGGAGACGCTGACTGAGGGCTGATTCATTAATAAAATGATAGGTACATGTTAAATTATGCAGATGCTGTATGATCTTCCTATTGAATTGCAGATGATTGCTGAAGATGCAACATGCATGCGTGCATTGAGGTAGAAACACAGTCATGCCAGTCATCTGTTGATTGCCTTGTGAGGTGAGGTTCAGGCAAATGCACTGATGTATTAATTTAATACATTATCAAACAAAATATGGGGAAGCACACCCTTCTTACTGATGTAAGGAGCAATCATGTGTTCAAAGCTGAAAGCTATCCTTGACCATTGCTTTTATATATTAAATTACTAGTATCCATCAATTTGCTGTTCTCACCAAGCAAACACAAAATGAAGGTTTATATACCCATAAATCTGTGTGACTTCCATGGACTCATAGGCATTAAAAGGACTGCTATGATCACCTTATCTATCTTGCTGTAAAATATAGGAAGAGCCTTGCATGGATACAAAATTTTTATCAGGCATCCGATCAATGGTCTGTAAATCTGGTCTGGAGATATCCACAGATTTTCAGGGCTCTAAATATAAGACATAGACCTATGACTCAGAATTCCTGCAATGGAGGGAATTACTTTTTTTCTATTACATGGTTAGTCTTGAGAAAAGAAGACTGAAAGGGACCTGATAAGTCTTCAAATGTTAAGGGCTGATCAATTGTTTTTCTACGTCCACTGAAGGTAGAACAAGTAGTAATGGACTTAATATGCAGCTAAGGAGATTAGATTAGATATTAGGTGAAAAAATTAACTATAAGCAGAATTAAATTCTGGAACAGGCTTCCAAAAGAGGTTGGGGAATCGGAATCCGCATCATTGGAGGTTTTAAAAAATGCGTTGGTCAAAAATCTGCCAAGGAGCTCTTGGTTTTCTTTGTTTTGCATCTGTGCATGGGTGCTGGATTTGATGACTTCTTGAGTTTCCTTTCAGTGCTAAGTATCTATTATTATGTAACAGAAAACTATCAAGTTCAATAACTTGTGGCTGAATTAAAGCATGGCTTTAAAAAGACATCTAAAGGAGCCTATATCTAGAAACAGGAGTTTCTAGAAAGAGTTCTGTTTCTTCTGGTGATTTCCCTACTTTTAGAGATTTGATTTCTGAGTTTAAGGCTGCAGAGGAACATTATACGAAGCCAGTAAATAAATAAATGTCCATATTTATATAGGTTTTAAGATCCAACACATTTATCGTTGTTTTATAACATTCATTCTGTCTCTCCCACTTGCTTGTCAGGGCCAGTAACTAAATGGCAAAACAAAAAGGGGTCTGGTGGCACTTTTAAAGACAAACAAATTTATTTCCCTGCATGAGCTGCCATGGGAGAAAATCCCACTTCGTCAGATGCTTGCTCATGTGAGAAATAAATTTTTGTCTTTAAAAGTGCCACTAGAATCCTTGTTTTGTTTTGCTGAACTTGACTAAGACAGATAGCCCTTTAGAACTGGCAAAGTTAATCTTTATTTAAATACTTCATCATGACTTATGTCCCACTCTGTCTCGGTATCAGAATTTTTACATCATTCTTGATTGTTTTGTCCCAGCTATTCCTCCTGTTTCTTCTCTTAATTGGATTGTTTGGCATCCTTTTAGTAGCAATATAATGTGGTGCTTTGTCTTTCAAGGTGAAGCCTAAATTGAACACAATAGAATTACAAGGTTTTAAGAAATCCTCAGTTCAAAGCGGCCTTGCTGCTGAGTCAACTTTCCATCACGGATGCTGTATTTTCACAGCATCGTTCATCTCTAAGAATAAGAAACCAGTTGCAGAGCTGACCACAATAGTTGTTGTATTGTTTTGCCTCGTATTAATCTCAAAGTGCTTTTGTATTTTATTTAACAGTGAGTCCAAAGTGGAGCTTTACGCTGATAAAGACATGTTTAGACCCATTTTCTGATAGATTTTCTGGGTAAGCTTTGAAATCATAAGTGGTCATTATCCATCATAACACAAGCCAATTTGCACCTCCATTTGTACCATTCATTGTGTACCAACTGACTACATGTTAGTACTGTGCTATACATTGGCCACAAACAAACTAATAATTCAAGGGAAACTGAGAGTGAGGAGGAAGAAATAAGAGTCTGACTAAATCTGATTTGTTTTTTTAAACACCAGGAATTCATATTTGCAGATTCATCTTATTTGAAACGATACTTATTAACAACATTGTTAGCTCATAATATGCTTATTTTATGGATTTTGCAATTATTTACCGTGGCTGCCCTGTTTATCATGAACACTGCAGAAGTTTTTGAATACTTGTATTCCAGTCGATGAGAATCACTTAGTTTTACATTTCTGACCAGCTACTGCTGCTGAAATCAGGACATGACAGATTTTCTATAAGGTTATGGCAGTATGCTTTAAAATTTCATTTTTTTCACATAGTCAGAAAAATTCCCATTAAATGAAAACAAGAAATTTAAAGTAATTTGAGCTTTGCTTCAGTCTAAACACATTTTTTATTATTTGAGAAGTGTTATAGTAACTGACTTCACAGAACTGCCAGATATTTTCCTATAAAATATATCTAACGCCCAAAAATGGATGCCCTTGTCAAATTAAATAAACTTTAAACTATCCTCATTTACATTGATTTTAAACCAGAGTAATCCCATAGCCACCTTTCTAGATTCACATCACAGTAACTGAGAGTAGAATTTGAACTAGAGACTTTTATTCTTATGATGAAAATAAAAATCAAGGCTGAGACTCTCACCCCAACTTACAGCCCTTTCATGGCAAATAACAGGATCAGAATAGCATAAAAGTTTTATATGAACCCTGGATTTCCCAGCAGACCAATGAAGAAGACAGCAGCAAGCCACTTTACAAAGACTTCCTTGAGAACCCTGGTGTAGAGGTATGCCAAGGATTGTGGCCACAGCATATGCAGCTGGTGGCTGTAATTTAGCTGGGGTAAAGGGGTTACTGTCTATCTACATTATTCTGTAAGCTGTTCTAGCCCCACTGTAGCTCAGAATTGGAAAAGTGCAACCAGGGCTTCAAACAATCTTACCAGCCCTCTCCCCTAGGTACCAGTATCTCATGCAGATGTTTTTCATTATGGTGAATTAGTAGGGCTGATTTTTTTTAATGGAAATTTTTGTATAAAACTTTTTTCAAAATTTGAAATTTTGTTTTTGTTCAGAATTAGAACAAAAGCAAATATTTCAAAAAGGTCCATGTAAAGGAATTTTCAAAAAATTCTATTTCAGGAGAAGCAAAGCTAACTTTATACTGTCCCAGATGCTGGGGAACCTGCCTACCTGATCTGTCAAAAGTTTTGATAGGATCTGCCCGTTCCCACAACTGTGTGTTTGTGTTAACATATGTTTTTAAAATTATAATATAAGCCCTTTTAGAGCATTACATGAATCTACTCTTATTAGCTCCAGTTCAGTTCCTGCTTTGAAAATTCCCTCTCTCCAAATAAGTTAGCTTCTGAGTGCAAAATGTGAGCTCTATTCAGTGGAGGTATTGGCATCAAATGTTATGCAGAACAGGTATATACTGTGCATCAGTATAATTTGATTAAATATATCAAATATTTACATATACTGTGGGGATTTCCCTTGTTCTATGAGATACACTGGACATGGACAGAAGTTCACAGGAACATATCTATTAAATGCTTTACAGCCTGTCAGCCTTGGGAAACGATTCCTTTCTCTTATGTGAACTACTTACTGAGGTTGCTGAACCCCACCTGCCCCTGCAAGACTTAAAATAAGGTGGTCTATATTCACCTTGATACCCTGGGCATGTAGCCCATGGTGTAGTTGATAGAGAGAACCATGCAACCTTGGAAATTTTACCATGGACTTCAGCTGTAATTGGATCCAATTTTTCATCCATAGCTATCTCCAGTTACTATTGTGTTGAGGGACTGAAGTACTTTCACAAAAGACACTGGGGTGGGCATGGGGATATAGATTTATGTCTGCCACTCTCAAGTTGGATATTGGAGAGAGTGAGAGAGCATAAATAATAAGTATCAGTACAAAAGAGATTTATACCTTATACATGAGAGTCTTATCCAGTGCTTTAAAGAGGGATATAGACTCACTTTCTCTCCATAGCCAAAAGACTATTCAAGTATTTTATACAAAGTGGATTAGCTTTAGAGCAAAAGACTGAGTAAAGCCAGCACTTTGCTACTCTCTAGCCCAGTGATTAGAGTAGTTTCCTACAATGTAAGAGACACAAGCTCACATTCTTTCTCCCTTTTGGGCATACTCTGGATGTAAACCTGAATCTCCCACATCTTGGGAGAGTGCTCAAACCTTCGAGCAATAAGTAATGAGGAATGATGCTAGCACCTGCTGTAGTCATTTTGTGAATGTAGCCCTTCATTTCTTTGGCTTTTATGTTAAATAAAGATGCCCAGAAACAAAAAAAATTGTCTACTTTTTCAGTTCTCCAGAATTTTCAGCTTCAGCAGACTCTAATTTTTTTTTCCAATTTTTCAGAACTGCTGGAGAACAAAAAATATAATTAATATTGTATTAATTACTTTTGACCACTTCATTTCTCCCTGGGACTCGTTATAATGTTCCAAA
>ML685784.1:8617600-8682797 GCA_007922175.1 Pelusios castaneus | reverse complement strand
AGTAATGTTTCCATCTTATGCCCTCAAATGTAGAATTCTCCTGTTAATCCCACTTTTCACCTAGCTCTACATCTAACTCTTTGTTCTATAATAAAATATACAATTGCAAAGCATTTTAAAATGTTGAGAAAATAAGAATGTGACCATGCTCTATTATTCCCTTTAATAAATCTGGGATACCTCGGATCTTGTTGCTTTCCTTTGTCCCTATTTTCTCCTCCCTGTAAGGCAGCTGTTTTGCTCCTATGTGAGCATTCATTAATAGTGAAAGATGCTTTCCCCACCTAATCATGGTATACGTCAAGCCCTGATGCTATGAAGTAATCCAAATAAATATGACATATGCCAACTGCACAGAGGGTGAGTGTAAAACTCTATCTCAAATTCAAGTTCAGATCAAATTTATAAATACAACACTGGAAAATTATCATGAAAATTTACCAACCTAAACTGATAAAGGCATATGTTCATGTCATAAATTTCCAAGAGTTGTGATAAATATTATATTAATTGCTTTTGACCACTTCATTTCTCCCTGGGACTCGTTATAATGTTCCAAACACCTGCTAAGCTTCAAATAGTTCCATTTCCTCTGAAACCACCCCTCCAGAGTAATGTTTCCATCTTATGCCCTCAAATGTAGAATTCTCCTGTTAACTCCACTTTCTGATGGACAATGAGCCCTGTACCAGTAGCTGCTCTTTCATATCTAAGTGTAGTTTTTGATACCTTCTGACCCTGCAGAGACTAAAATGAGAACTTCCTTACCATAGGAAAGCCTACTTCTTAATGTGATCCAACACTCATTTCTAGCCCTAGAAGGATCCAAAATAACAGATTTATTTACAGATCTTTACTTTTTAAATACAGCATAGAGCATATTTTAGGTCACTTTCAAAGGTTCCATCGCTCCCTGTAAAACTTACAAAGCTGGACGAAAATGCTTGGCTACAGGTGTAGGGATTTAAAAATAGTCCCTGTAAATACATTTAAACTCATTACAACAGTCTGAAATGTTGTTGTCTAATAGATAGTGGGGCAAAAGCTCTACAGGGGCCAGCTCTGTTTACAAGACACCTGACAGTGAGAAACTGGCTTTCCCATTGAGTAGGAATAGGTTGTAGCAAGAGGGAAAAAATGCATGATTGATATAAAGATTTTAGCTGCCTCAGATTGGGATGGCCTCTTTATTTAGGCAGCAAAGCGGTGAGTAAATTGTGCAATCGTCCTGAACATGCATCAGTAAACTCTTCATATAACACCAGATAGTCCATAAATGTGTCATAAGCAAACACATTACAATTCAGCTGCCTATCTATTTTAGGGAATTTTAAAACACTTAGTTGATGTTATTTTCCATATTCCTTTGCTTGTAAAGCATGTTTAACAGGCTCCCTTTATACTGAGTACAGGCTTCGGAAAAAGAAAAATGTGTATAAATTTAAATGATTTTTCTAGACAAAGTCAGAATGTTACTACTCAGCATTCATGATCTTTAGGGTTAGTCAAAAAAGTGTAGCCTACTAGCCTTTCAGTGGCATCTCGTAAGTGCAACTGGTGGTCGAATATTTTCTGCAGTATTATAGTTAGTGTTGATCATCTATGAGGGGAAGAATCAGCTTGACTTGGAATGGAGGCTTAGTTTGCTGGGCTGACAACAAGGAGAAAAAAAATCTTTATACTAGTAAACTGAGCAAATGCTATATGGAGCCAAAGAGACACAGTAAACATGGCACTTCACAATGTCGTCTTTAGTCCCTTTTTGGAATGTGACCACACTTTATTAAAGGCTCAGACATACACAGCTCCTTGAGCACGATGTCAAGAGTAAAGGTTTGTATGTGTGCAGCATATAGAGCTTTCTTTGGGGTTGATCCAAGGGCTGCGGAGTGAATTTCCACAGCATAGAAGAACTACCTCAGACATCACTCCTTCCATTCCAAATGTAAAGTGCACTTCTCTGACCTATCCTTCAATAACAAGCACAGTAAATAAATAAATGATAAACCTCACAAATTTTCCCATGTGAGGAAAATCAGGAAAGAGAGCAAATCACAAGTGACAAATATTTTTCACATCACTCGCTGCACTTCTGGAAAGCATTCAGATACTATGCTGCTGATGGTGAAAAGAGTAAAATAGATGCGAACAGCTATGTGAAAAAAATCAGTTTTTGGAGAATCCTAAAGATCATTGCTGATTTGTCATGTTAATAGTAATGTTTCTACCAGAAAGGTGTTCTTATTTTATTCAGGCTTTTAATTCTTGCATATTCTTCCTTATGCTTGTTTTACCATCTACTGCTCAAGGGTCCAGTTAACAGCTGTTTTGCAGACAGGATTCCCATTACAGTCAGCCTATGGAGTTGCTGCAAAATGGGATCCAAAGAAAATGTAACTCATACTTTTTTAAAAGAGCACTTTTTCTTTTCTTAATACTTTTCATTGGCTTAACACCTCTCAGCCAACACTCTGGAGTTTTTCCCTCTTTTTTTCATTCCCTTACTTAGTGTATTACAGTAGTATCTAGTGGCTCCACTCCTAGGTCAAGCCTTTGTACATCCACTATTGTTTCTCAAGAGGTAACCTTCCCTTTTAGCCAAGTTGAAACCCCATAACATTGTTTTCTTTACTAATCCATTAAAAGAAAACAAATAGCTTCTGAAGCCAGTGATTTCAATGGAAGAACCATAATTAGCAGTTTTTATATACACTCTAACACGTGGTTCTGGTCTGAAAAGCGACAGTTAAAAATGGACTATTCTTACTTGACAGATGTATTTTGAGTTCTTTCTGCTAATTTTAGTACTAATGAGTAGTTTTTGCTTCTGCTTCTTCTGTTACGAAAGCCAGCACTGCTTGAGAGAGAGAACTGAATTATAGTTCTTCTTGTGCATCTTAAACAGAATGCCCTGCTGGCTTCCAATGAGCTACACCTGTGTAAACCTGCTGAAGAGAGCAGGTCTGCACAGATGTCAGTGAGTGGATATTTGATTTGCAGAAGCTTTATTAATGGTGGTGATGTGCTCTCTAAGACCTGCAGTACAATGTAGTATTGTTCAAACTATGCTTTTAACATATGTACTGGATTTTATGACATTTCAGCCTTAGTTATAATTAAATTACATCAGTGCCACCCAAGAATGGTGCAATTTGCAATCCTTTTCTCAGCAGGAATATTGTAGGCATTAATCCTTGTGTACTAAAATGTGCTGCTCCCTCAGAACTTGTAGAGGGACAGTTTAGTGAGGACTAATTGATTTCTATAGAGCACGAGGACATGACATTCATCAGAGCAGACAGAGGCTGTTTCATTGGTGAAGATTGCCTATTCACAGGATACTAGAGCAACTTAATTAACCTTTTTTGAAACTGCTGCAATTTAGATCTCTGACCATTTTATCTCAACTGACAAGCTACTCTGGAAATCTGCTATTTTGCCTTTGTAACTAGCATTGGGAGGGAATTTGAAATCCTGTCTTTACACTTGAAGCTAAAGGCCAGATCGGACCTCTAATCATCCTAACCACTGTGTGACAATATGTGGAACAAGCACAAGATGCATTTTTTTTTATTGCACATTACCTTCAGAAATGTAGGGACAGAATATCTACAGTTTTATTCTTTGAAAGGGTACAATATGCTCTCCAGGGCCATGACTCATCTTCCTGTTCACCTCACCATTTGCAGTTTTAAGATGGCAGCTGTGTGGAACCCACAAAGTCCTAGTATTTCCGGAGCAAAAAACCAGAGAATGTATTTTTTAAATATTAGGAGGTAGGGGTTGAACCTGGTCCTCTGTATTCTTTAAATAAAATCTTAAATTCTGCTGCTGGCTATATGGAGTGGCTGACTGCAGCTTCCTCTCAGATATTCCAATGCTCTTTATCTGCTTTTTCTTCATATATCTTTCTAGATTATTTTTTACATTCCAATTCATAGTCAAATCTCCCCCCCCCCACGCCATCTTTCCTAGTATGCATTTTTTAAAAATATTTTCAGTTTTTCTCTTATTTGCTTCGCTGTGTTTTGTCTACAAACAGTTGCATCCACAGTTCACAATTCCTTCATGGGGGAGGGGGAGAGCAAACAGATGAAGAGAATGCCTGGTTCTTTAGCAGTATTAGACACTCTGAGGTCACTGTTCCTTTCTTTCATTTGATTTAATTTTCATGCACAAGTCAGAAGCTCCTAGATTGAATAGATGTTACTCGTTTCTCTTTTTATGCATCCAAAGAAGAGATATCACTATTCAAAGATAAAGAAACTGAATAGAGCTAGATGGAAAACAGATTTCCCAACTCTCAAGAATTAAGACTTTGAATTTTTTTTCCTATTCTGAATCAGAGCAAGAAGTCAATCTCTAATTTTAATTAATTATTTTTATGGGGTCAAACAACATTTTTTCCTAAAAAATTGAAAAAAATGTGTTTTTGTTTTGATCTTTACATTTTAAAACTCTCATTATGTATAAATTTGAAAATTTAAAACAAAACATCATTTTGAATCCAAAAAATATCTTTTTCATTTTGAAAATGTCAAAATGTTTGAATACAGTGTTATAGCTGTATCAATCCCAGGATATTAGAAAGACTGGATAGGCAAGGGAATGGCTTTTATTAGCCCAACTTTTGTTGATGAAAGACAAGCTTTTGAGTACACAGAGCTAGCTCTTCCTTAAGCCAGGGAAAGATACTCAGTGTCACAGATAAAAACACTAAACTATCTTTTTCGTCTTGTAAGTAGTTAGTATATCTTCTAAAGGACAGTTCAAGGTGAAGTTGCCTGTTAATATTCCTGTAGTCATAGGCCAAAAGAAGGTTTAATGGGTCATAGTTTGCTTGTTTGTAATAAGACATTGTCTTTATTAAGGCCGTGATTTTTTAAAGTCTAGCAAAGTTATGATTTTAAGCTCCCTGGCTTGTCTTTTGAAAGTGTTGTGCAGGTTTCCTCAGAGGATGAGTATAAGATAAAGAGTGATCATTTTGTGAGAAGCATTCACCCATATTTGATATGCTGGTTTTGCCTTTTATCTTTTTCCTCTAAGTTCATCTGAGAATGTTGTGATCATCTGTTTTCACCCATGTTGTTGTTGTTGTTGTTGGGATATTTAGTGCCTACGATGAAGCACACCATATGTTGTGATAGGCATCTCTAGAACCCTTGGATCTTGAAAGGTATGTTATGGGGAGGGTGTTGATCATTATAACAGTGGAGAAATGTCTGCAGGTTTTACATCTGTTCCGGCAGGGTCTGATGGTGCTCTGAGTTGGTGTATCCTTGTCTGTGGCGAGTTTGCTTCTGACAATGAGTTTGGACAGGCTGTGGGGTTGTTTGAAGGCCAGAAGAAAGGATTCAGGAAACTTTTTTCAGGATAGCACCCTCTCTGCCTAAGCTCAAACGCCTTTGAAAATCCAGCCTTTCCTCTGTACAAGATTTCCTTCTTGTCATCAGAGATGGAACCAGGTTTAACTTTTATATAATTTTTCAAGTCAATGTGCTCATACTTTATAAATGTAGCTTTTCATGTTTACAAACTCCTGCTTATTACTCCACAAAACTGCCAGCCTAGGAGCAGTATCAGGATGGGGCAGGAGAGAGAACTAGGTTTTATGAAGTTTCCTTTGGATTTTAATATTTAAAATTTAATTTCTGAAATCTTTTTCAAATTTGGCAAAACATTTCTATCTGTAATGCATTAACTAATCAGCAAAAATTATTTTTAAAATATATACATTATAGGTATTGTCTTAGTCACCATTGAAAGAAAAGAGCAAGCAATGCTCATTGATAGGATGTTGTTTATAGTGTCATACTAGTAGGTAAATATTACAAATGGTAGCATGAGTAAGGAATACAGAATAAATTTCTCTATAATGCAATGGATGAATAAAGAGAAAAGAGAGCCATTTAGTAAAATACTGGTCAGGTCCCATTCTCCCCTCTTCCCCCCAACTTCAAACAAGAATTCTTTTTCATAACTGGTATATACCATTCCTGACAGTATAAAGTGTCCCATGATAGCAGGCATGTTATACAAATGAATGATGATAAATCTAATAGCAAAAGAAAGCATAGAATACGATTGTTTTCTTGATTGTATGTATGTTATGTACATCAAGAAAATCAGTAGCTATATTAATTAATGCAAAGGAAATGGGATCCTGTTCTATACACTGAGAAAAAGATTCTGGCTTAAAAGTAATTCTTACCCAGCTTTTAATGGACTAACCTTTTTAAAATCAGCAGCCCAAAACACATGGTTGCCCAACACAAATGGAAATCAGGGCTTAATTTCTTTTAGTTCTAAATTCTAGAGCCCATGATTCTCAAGTGAGTTTTTACATTTGGCAAAATTAGTTCTTCTGTTCCTGTCTCAAGATTAATAATAATCATCACTTCCTATCCTAAATGGTTGCGTATCATTGCTGAGGACTGTTAAACTGTTGGCATGTTTTACCCAGCAGGTGCTGAACAGTGATGGTATCAGTAGACTGATTTATATGCATTTATCTAGTTGGCATAGTTTATAAAGTACTTGGGGCTTGATCTGCAGTAGATGACTGGCACTTAAAGATGGGCTCTAAGCAAATCGATCTAAGCATCCTCACGCTTTAAGGAAATTTGCATCTTTATCATTTTTGAATTAGTTGCAGTCTGAATAATCCAGACTGCCATGGCTCACTGGTAGCTCCTTACAGTTTGTGTAAATTTGTTGTATCTTTCACAGATAACTTCATGGTACCTCCCAGTTATCTCCAACCTTTTGTAAAACCTTTGAGTTCACAACAGCATCTCACCTCCATCAGGTGTGACGTGCCTTCTGATGAGGATGTCCATTGTTTTCTGAGAACCTCCACAAGCAGTCCTGGTCCTTGCAGATCCTGACTAATTAGAGTCAGTAGTTTGAGAGGAACTCTCTATTCAACCATACAGAGGAATACCCCCTCTTTGGCTTGACACTGATGTGCTTTCCAGTTGCCTCCCTAACTGGAATGTGCCCTTTTTGGGGCAAGGTAGTTAGAAGATGGTGGATTTTCAGGTTCAGGATCATCTCCACTCAGTGGCATCCCAGGAAAGATCCAGTCTCAATTCACATAATGGTTGGTAATGGTTATGAATGATCCCTTGCTTACTTTAGGTAGGAACCAATTGGTTATATGGGTAATGATGGAATGTTCAGACACTCTTGATTAGAGGCAGTCAAATTACTAATTGCAAATAACGTATGCTACAAAGTTTGCCATTTGTTCTTTTAATAATTTATTCATGACTAATTCCCCCCTCCTATTATTATGCGGTTCTACTGATAGTCAGATATTACTCTGTGAATTTTCAAGAATTCTCTTTCACTTCTAGAAGGTTTGCAAACAATTTTTCATTATTCAATCAACTCTACACTTGACAAATTAATTGAGGTAAATCACCCATAGCACATACTGCTAGAATTGCCTTTGACCCATATCTGAAAATAGGAATAATTTGGGGGGTGGGGGGGAGGGAGGAAAAAGAGGGAGGGAGAGAGAGAGAGAGAGAGAGAGAGAGAGAATATATAAAAATGAGGCCATCTTGCTATGTTGAGTATTACCATTATGCTCACGATACAAACTTATGCTTATCATTCTGCTTATGCTAAGCCTCTTGCCCATGGATCCTGATGGTTTGTTCTCTGTTATAGGCAGTTTAATTTAGTATTGATGGTTGGGTATGTCAGTTTTTTTAATTCTCCATTTGAATAATTCCACTCAATCTGATGGATTTTTTGCTGTATCATACTTGAACAGTCCTATGTGAACAATGAAGTTGAAAAGATTTTGAGTGACAATCCACATGGCTTCAATGATCCTCTGTCTTCAATTCTTGTGGTACACACAGGATAAACAGCAGGAATACTCTCAGAATCCCAAAACGTCTTTCTCTTACCTTTTTTCTTATTGCAGAATTTTCCATTCCTAAACTATATTCTCCCAAGTAGGCCTCAAAAAACCAAAAAGTATTGTGATAAAAGTGATATCTGATGGATAAACCAGTGAAGGCGTAATAATAAAACACATGTATTTCTTGTGGGGAAGCATTGCAACCCAGCCTCACTCGGTTACTTTGCCTAACATAGCTAAATCCTAATCTGCAAGAGACTCTGTCGCAGCCAGACTTCCCAGAAATCCTCAGCCTCTCCACAGTCCTAATTCAAGTGGTGAGAGACAGTCTTCTCAAAACCAGGGATAAAGGAAAGGAATGAAATGCAATGGGAAGCTAAACACCTGACTCACTCATTTAGGCATTTTTGTAAATTCTACTAGGTACCTATCTATATCCTTAGGCACTTAAGTATCTTTGTAAATCTGACTTTAAGGACTAATTATCATAATAAATAATGATAAAGCATTGTGTGAGGGGAGATGTCTGTCCTTCCTGATTGCCACCACATGGGTTGTTATCTTATTAGAATTTAAGCATATTGCACTGGACTCTGAGCCTATATTTCCTTCATCCAGAGCTCATAGGGACAATCTGCACCTTGGTGAAGTCCAAAAAGCCAATTGCACTAAAAAGAAAAGAGATTATCTTCAAGGTTGTCCGTTTTCCCTCATGTTGAATCTGGTCCAGATGGCTTCTATTCTTGAAGTTCACATCGATGATTTCCATTCACAAACTACATCTGTAAGGACCTGTCCCACAAAGGTACTGACATTTGGTTTATCACCAGTTGGCTACTCCAGACCTCCAGGACAATGTTTTTAAAGGCAAAGGCATACCAAGGGTCTCTGGCCCCAGGGGGCGAAGACTACATTTGCAGCCCCCTGCCTCAGACCCCCTCACACAGGAGGTATCCCAATGGCACTCCCCCCCTCGCAGATACTCCGGGGGGCAGGGGCGGTCCATATCTGAGGAGGGGCAGAGGCTTGGGGAGAGTAAAAATGCAGGTACATGTGCAGTACCTGCCTGTCCTCCTGCAGCCTGTCGCTGGCACTGATGGGGGATCCTCACCTCCCAGCCCGAGGGGCACCCGTTCAGCACTTCCTGTGCTCTCCCACACCCTAAAAAGGATCAGGTGGCACCCCAACCCTTCACTTTCCTCCTGCTCCAGTCCTGCAGTACAGCTCTTCTGATATGGGGCAGCCTCCTACAGCCTGGGGAGGAGGTCCAGGCCGTGCTTGGGGAGGGAGGTACTGTGTTCCCCCACCCCTCACCCATTGTGAAGGGCCTAGGAGCCCAGCCAGGCACTCACCATCTTCCCCTGCCCTTTACCTGCTGCTCCAGCTCCACAGCCTGGCCCTTTGGATACCATGGGGTGGCCTCCCCCCCCACTTTGATGTCCTTTCGGGACTCATGGAGGGAGGCACTGAGGGGTGCCCCCAGAGCCTCCTGTGCCCCACATCTCCCACCCATTGTGAAGGGCTTGGCTGCACCACCCACTTACCCACGGCCCCACCCCAGCCAGGACAGCCTCACTCCCCCTCCCCCCCCCAACCTGGGGCAGGGGGTGAGTCAGCACACTCTTGGAGCCACTGACCCCCCCCCCCCAACACCCAGTATACCACTGTAAAGGCACCTCTTTTTTTATTCCTGTGTGGAAGTGATTCCATTAGGAGTTTTCAAGTCAATTCCACTACTTTGCCAGTCCTGTGCACAAATCTATCCAAGCCTCTGAGGCTCCTTCCTCTTTTCTCTCTGGAGATACCAAATTGCTGCTTCCATTATTAGCTCTGAGAAAAATGTCAAAACTGCAACTAGGACAGAATTCAGCGTCATGTTTGCTTGCAATACTGCACAGCCATGATCATATTACACCCTCTTGAGCCCTTGTCACTGACTATAAAGCAAAAGATTTATTTCAATCTGTCCCTGCTGGCATTTAAAGGCCTTAATGCTGAGGGACTGGTGATTATGAGGGACTTCAAGTTGCATCCTTGTGCATGTGTGTGCTGATACACATGTTTTGAGTTGCTACACCTTCCATGTGATTGATCTCTTGCTGTGATGGTCTCTAGAGGGTGGAATTCTCTCTCTCTTTAGCCTACCCCTCTTTATCATTTGTGGCTTCATTCACTGTTATGCATTTTTTTCTATTGTTTCAATAGTAAATAATGTTGCTGTCCATGTTCAATGACTGTATCATTAAAACTATGTACCCAATTGTTTACTTTACAGGTCCTTACTAAAATGCAAAATTTAAAAAAAACACTAAAACATTTTTTTTTCCAAGAGGTATGTTTTTTTCCTTTATCACTGTCAGCAACTTTTATGAGTGTCCCACAACTTTTTAAAGTATGTCACTGTGTTAATTTATCTACCCTTCTGGAAAAGGATGGGCTGAAACTAAGGATTTGGAAAATTTATCCTTAAAGAATACAGAATTCAACACTGTATGACCTTTGTTCTATAAACTTTAACTCTCCCACAGAATTGCATAGAGAATCATATTTTTGCTATAGAATTCAATAGGCTGGTGTAGAAAACATACATCAAGGAGGTCATTCTTTATTAGATCTGATGTGTTTATGGGATGAAGTTGCATTTAACCCTAATCATTTCATCCCTATTAAATGCCATAGGATTTTTCCAGGAAGGAAGCTAAATTAAAAGTGGCATCATTAAAACTGTGATGAGGCAACCTCCACCAAGGGTCTGACAGTGATAAAAATAAGTACACCTTATAGGGTTTTATTATAT
The DNA here is from genome assembly GCA_007922175.1 of Pelusios castaneus. NCBI lineage: Eukaryota > Metazoa > Chordata > Testudines > Pelomedusidae > Pelusios > Pelusios castaneus. Next base: position 8,672,124 of record ML685784.1, on the reverse strand, counting down.
TTCATTTTAGAGTACCGTAGAGGCATTCCTATATGTTATTGTCTTGTTTTAATTGTCCTGCACTTTGAATCCTCTTTTTAATTAGGGATGCTTGCTGACAAAATCATTTTCAGAAAATTTACAAACACTCAGGAAATAGTTTGAAGTAAATAAAATTTAGTTTGTAAACCCTTGGTTTCATACTTTTTTTTCAATACCTTATCAGAACAAGATACTTTGATTTTATTTTTATATTCTATTTTATGTGATTCTCATTTCAAATTGCATTATAATTTGCAATAAAATAAAACAAGTTAAAAATAGAAAAAAAAACTTTTTAAGTTCATCATAACATTTCAATCGACCTTTAAGAAAATTGATTTTGTTTTTGTGAAAAATTTTGACTGTTTTATTCTGATTCAGGACGAAAGGAAATGTCAGAATTTCCCATGGAACAGAAACTGAGTTTTGACCAGCTCTAGTTTTAACACACAGCCATTTGGCATATTAGTTTACATAAATACCATTTAGTCTAGATTTCCCAGTGTGAAATAATTTTTGTGTCTCCAGTTTTAATTAACTACATAGGGAAGTCTTATTTTGGGGTTTTCCATATTCTGAAAATCAGGCCACTTCATCAAGGTGTCTCAAGTAGGATAACTGAAAAATTTGAGGTGCCCAGACTTTGCTTTGGGAAATTTTGTCAAATATTTATATTGTGCTTTATTATTATTATAGTACTAAAAAACGTTAGAATCTGTCAGCCCAAGCAATATCAATACTACGTGTCTCGCTGTCAATGGGGGAGGGAAATAGCTTCACAGTGTCTACTTTTCAATCAAATGTAATAAGGAAAGCCAATCGAAATGTTTCCAAAAAGCTGTTGAACAGGGAATAGTAATGGTTGATGATATTGCCTTAACACTGTCACCACCACAGCTTACAATATATGGCTTAATTAGAATGGACGTACCTGAATGAGAGCCCTCTGCAGACCCTGCAAACTGGTGTACGCTCTCTTTCCCACATATTTTGCCATATACATATAATACTTTGAACACGTTTGCAAACTGTAGCACTTGCTATGTAGATGTGCTGGCATTTATAGTAATTCAATATACATATAATACTTTGAACACGTTTGCAAACTGTAGCACTTGCTATGTAGATGTGCTGGCATTTATAGTAATTCAATAATTAAAATAGAGAAATGTGCAGAGGCTTCCCCTCAGAAGCTATTGTTGCAATGCCACTTTCCTATTGTAATAAAAGTTCGCTCGCATTTTTCCCGTTCTCTACTTTTGTTGCTCTATGCTTTAGTTGCAGATGCCAGCTTTGCTGTGAAAACCATGGGAAATTGTAAAGATGGCATAGCTTTTGAATGCTGGCAGAGTGCAGGAATTGGTTTTTGACACACTACATATTCAAGCAGTAGAAAACCAAGCTGCACTCCAGGACTTTGAGTGTAGCAGTGTTCATAGGGGACATTACTGTATGGAAAGCTGGTATACTATATGTTCCTACCCTAACTTAGGCTATGTCTACACTTGAAAAGTTAAGTCGACTTAACAGAAGTGGACTTAACTTTTCAAGTGTAGATGTGGCCCCTTTTCGACTTAATAAAGTCGTCTTAACGTTTTAAGTCAACTTAAAAAGGTCCACCTAGGCACTACTCTGCGTCTCCACTGGCTTAAGTCAACTTAATAAAGTCGACTTAAGCACTAGTTGGAATTAAAATTAGGTGTTATTAATTCGAACTAACTTTTCCTTAATTCGACTTAAGGAACAGCTTAAGTCGAATTAAGGAAACCCCAGTGTAGACGTGGAGTAAATGAAGTCGACTTCAGCCTCCTTAAGTCGACTTAATTTGTAAGTGTAGACTCACCCTTAATGTGTAATAACTCGTCATATAGACGAGCCTGAATTCTACAGTTGGGCTATTAATTCTAACGGCTGTCCTATTTATGAGCAAAAACTTGTGACAATTATTCAAGAGGCATGTACTCATCGCTGTCACACCCAGATACTTATGCAGTAACAAAGGTGTCATACTCATCGCTGGTTTCTGCCACTGTTGCTCTCCAGAAAATTCAGTCTGCTACTGTTGGAGCCACAATGTTTTGTTTTTGCCACTGAGTTGAATGGAAACAGGATCAGGCTAGAGTCCTTTAATATCATAGCATATCTGGGCGACATTTAAACAGTGTATGCATTCAAACAGCCTGGTAGTGCTCCATCCTGTGATCCCTGAAGCTTAAGACCACTTCATTTTCCCTCTCTTTGTCGATCAGAAGTAATTTAATTTTGAATAGGTTATTAGTAGGAAACTTTCCATAATATATTTAAAATATATATCAACATCTGTGCACATATACACACTACTGTATTGCCTTATACTGTAATACTACCAAGGAAATTTTTCAGTCCAATTTTCCTTTGGCTCTTTCAGTTTGTCATTTTTTCCTCTTTCCACCCCCATTTCTTTAGACTGATTTACTTTTGTTTTTCCTCAGTGCAGGATGTTAAAAGGGCTGTGTTGTGGTGTGTTTTTTTTTGTTTGTTTGTTTTAAATCAAAACCCTGCTAGTTTCTCATTACATGAGTAATCTCAGGGGGAAAAAGTCTGTTTTACACAAAAGGAACATTGAGATAAATTTTGGAGAACTAACTTTAGAAGGCCTTAAAACAAAGAAGAAGTAAAGATGTGCCAGGCTTGGAATACCCCCTGCTGGCACCCACCAACAGAGCAAGCAAGACAAAAAGGCATTCTACATGTGGGTCAATGTATTAACCCACAAGGTTCAGTTGGTAAAAGTGTTCTTTTTTGAAAGCTGCCCTTTTCTCAAAACTGTGGTTTCTCTATCTAACTTTGAGCAAACTAAACAGGTTTTTTTAGTCTATCGGTCACACTATGACATGTTGTCAGATTTTTAGCGATTGCGTTACAGTTCTGAAGTGCTTCACAGAACTTCATAGGAAAAGGTACTTTTAGCCAAATCATATATCATATCTCTACCAGAGTTGGGATGAAACTTTCCTGGCCACTGTTTCTTTTCAAAGAGGGGGAGCTAATTTGCATATAACTCTTGCCAGGTCTTCTTCTGACTTACTTGCCTCTCTGAATATGAGCCAGTACCATATCTAGTGCTAATCCGGAAGCAATGTGCTGCAGTCATTAAGATAGTTACTTACGCCTACGCTGATGAAAGCACAGGAAAAAACAGAAAGAAAATTTGGCAGAGCAGATGGTGGATAATGACAGCGACAGTGAGCAAAAAGGCTATCAAATATTGTCTATTGGGAAGCCCTCTTCTCAATGTAAATATAAAGTAAACATGACATCGGTATTAGGAATTTTACAGTCTACTGTTCTTGGCAGCTGCTTTGGCTCTGGCTGCAGTGTCTATTTTGGGGATCAGCTGTATAGTCCCAGATTGCCATTTTCCCTGCGTTTCTTTCTCTTAAATAACCTACAATATATTATCACTTATTTCCTCTGATAGTATAGCAGGCCAGGCATTGACTACTTAGTCACTTCCTCCCTAAAATGGTCTGAGCGTTGTAAAAGCTTTTTAAGAATGAACCACTTAAAAAAATCAGCAATTTGACTTCTCAAATTAGGCTTCTTTGATGGGTGCTGAGTACCCGAAGGACTTATTTCTGTCCCAAGGTGAAGACCTTTTCTCGCTAGACTGTTACTCTGCCTAGCGCATACAATAAAGCTGTGAGACTTGAAAGTGCAGTTGGTCATTCAAAAAGAGCTGAATAAAGGCTTTTCTTGGGGTGGGGGGGAGACTCCCTCCCCCCCATTCCAGACAGTTCTACAATCCATGCTTTTTTGTCAAAAACAAAAAAAACAAAAAAACACATGGGTACATGAAATTAACTGATGACCTGACCTTTCATGCCAAGCTTTCCTTGTTTCCCGTACTTTTTTTTCTTTTTTTACTGCAAACTTTCTAAAGCTTTTCAGAGATAAAAAGCGAAACCTCAGAAGCAAGCTTTACTGAAAATTTATTCACTCACCTTGCAGGGAATCTCTGCCTTCACTGAGTATTTTTGAGCTATCAGAGATCAAATTAAGGCTGGCTTAACTGGGTCAATTAATGAATCACAGAATTGAGTTATAACGTATTCCTTTATGAGCATAGCGTCTGGAATGAATGAAGTGTTGCTTTGGTGAAAACATTAAAAAAAGTTTTGATGTATGGACGTCTCTACTGTTTACTAACTGGTTTAAAATAGAGGTATGTCTACACATAAAATATAATGATTCCCTCGCAAACAACAGTGTCGGCTCTTCCATGGGTTTGCGAAGTGTAGAAATAAAATAGAAAAATTCAAGAAAAAAAACCCAGCCTTCAAAGGGTATGTGTACCCTGCACCCTAGGTATGGGCTCTAATGCAGTTTTGATCCCTAGCCACTCTTCCACTCACACACAAATCAGTCTGACTCGGGTCAGCAAGTGCCCAGGAACTAGATTAGAAGACCTTGCTAATCTGATGGGTCAGAGTCAGGTCCGAGCCCTCTCATTTTGGATTCAGGTCCAAGCCCCCTCATTTTGCAGTATGGGTAAATATGCAGAACCAAGTCAGAAGGTCCACATAATGCAGCATAGACACATTAGCATTGACCAGCAATTAGTTGGGTCCAGCAATTGTAAACCCAAATTTATGAAGTAATGTAGATGCAAACACCAGGTCCATTATCATTTCTTATTGGAAATGATCATTACTAAAAGAAATGATAAAGAAATCAGCGTAACAAACTCTGGGACTAGGTTAACAGAAAACATTCCACTTTTGTTAAAAATCCAAGAGAAAGCAACTTTCATTGAGTAAAGTCTACTGGCTAAAGATTTTTAGGAAGTATTGGTTTCCATTTCTAATAATCGCCCTTGTTTTCCTTTACAATTTGACTGTATTTGCAAGACTGGGGAGAAGTGATAAAAGATAAATTCTAGCTATAGAATGAGAAAGAGACTAAGTAGGTGGTGAGTGAAAACAAAGAACATTGAAACTTTGCTACAATACATTTGAAAAATAATTATAGGGCATATAATGCTATACATAAGTGAAGTCTATTTTCAACAGACAATTTTCAAGGGAGATAAAATTTAATTTTTCCAATTTATTATAATTTCTAGGCCATGTCTCTTTAAAATTGCAGGTTATAACTCATAACAAAAAGTCTCATGTGGTAGCTTGACTGTAATGTACTACTTTCTAAGCAAATTCTAGTACAAGTCTAGAATTTGACATTAATGTCAATTATGTGCTACCACATAAAAGAAATCTGAGTAGTCCTTGTTCCCAGTATAAACTTATAGGTATCTGTATACAAAAATTCAGATGCCCAATAGTACAGTGTCCAAAGCAGGGAAGGACAAATGATTAGGAAAAAAAAAAGAACAGTCCTGAAGATGAGCTCAAACAGAACAAGAATCTATTTGAAGTTTGGGATAAGTACAGAGAAGTTTGTCTCAACTCAATCTGTTTTAATGGCAGTGACCAGCACTCCTATCATTACTGATGCCAAATATATGAGAGACTTTTAGCAACGTCACTGCACAGAATCCTTGCTGTAGTCTGCCCCCACAGCACCCTTAGCAGGAGGCCTGTCAAGTTAATCTATGACTTGGGTCTGTGGAGACTGATTTTCAGTCTGGGAAGAGAGGCAGGGCAAGGAGCAGTATAGGTTAGGAGTTAATGAGGTGCAGCTTAAGCCTGTGTACATTTTTAAAGACGGGTGAGAGATCACTAGTTGGAGCTAACCAAAAGCCGAGGTAGAATGTAAGAGGGAAAACCAGTGAAGCTACCGTGTGTGGTTCGTGTTTCTTTTGTGCTGTATATCTGATGGTAAAACCACACAGAATGAAAAGCTACAGACTTTTGCCAACCTCTCATCTATTGGGTTTAAAAGAATTCTTGTAATAAAACCAGACCCACACAGGATGCTTTTGTGTTCATACCTGAGCTTCCAGTAAGTTTTACTTTTCAAAGTTCTGCTCACTGCCCTGCTTCACTGGCCCATAATCCTTGTAAGCTGTAGCTCCATACGACAGACAAAGCCAACTGAAAGAGGCTGCAATGTTTGCAAATTAGCTGGAGATCTTGAGTAAAGAGCCATTTGTCAATATAGCCCTCTGAAGAGCAAAGTTTAGAGGCCCTTTGATTGAGGGACAATTTAACCTAATGGGTAGAGCACTGGATTGGCTCGCAGAAGATCCGAGTGCTATTTCTGGTCCTGCCACTGGCCTGCTGGGTGACCTTGGACTAGTTGCTTCACCTGTCTATACCTCAGTTTCCCTGTCTTTAAAATGGAAATAATGATATTGACCTCTCCTGTAAAGTGCTTTGAAAAGTACTATATATTATTGTATATATATTATATATATGTATATATTATATACATTATTTATTGATTTATATTTTATAATGTCTTTCATTAAAGGATCAAGTATAAAAATGAGGTGCACACAAGGCACCACTGATTGTGCTACTATAGAAAAAGGGAAAAATCATATGGAGAGTATGTAAAGCTGAGTCGCTCAATGGAGTTGCAGAGTCATAAAATAAACACTGAGTGATGTGCTGGCATTGTTTAGAGTCATGATGTATTCATGTATTGAGTGTTCATCACCACCATGGCATAAACAGTGCAACTTCAATAAACAGCATCATGTATGTTTTTATTGCTCTTCGCTTGGCCCAATATCTTCCTTCCCACAATTTCTGCCTGCTGTTGGGAAATGGGAACTTGATTTTTTTTTCCCCTGTTTTCTTTCCTCATCCCTCCCCCTAGCCCACTACAATCCTCTTGGGACTGGGAAATAAATGAATTTCTCTTCTCTCTCTTCTTTTGCTTCTTGGACAAGCAAGGAGGTGTTCAGTCAGCTCCAGTCTGTTCGCTCAGTGCTTCCTGCATAGCCTTATATGTCATGAAGCAAAAAGAGACTGCTGTAATCAGAAAGAAGAGTTCCAACCTGTGCAAAGTAATAAAAGCTGCTAAGGTGTCTGAAAATCTTCATGTGTCTAGAAGGGCACAGGCCAAGTCTAACTGATCTTAAAAAAAAAAAAAAAAAAGTGCTCTCAGATTTACATGCAGATTTTGAAAAGGAAAAAATAAGCTGTGATTTCCCCCTCCCCTTAAATGAGTTAGGAGCACAGGCCCCCAGGCAGGCTTGTGTGCCTAACTCACTTAGGGTCTTTTGAAAATGACATCCTAAATGGTTTTGGAATAAGAATATGCTGTAGTTTTAGGGAATGATCTTTAAAATGCAGCCATTTTGTGCACATAGTTTGTGCCTGTGAATAACTGCAGGTGGACATGTAGACCTCTAAAAACTTGAATAAACCTGCCGATCAGGTAGTTAAATGTGCATGTATCCTTTCATGTGCACCTGCAGATAACATAACCTGCGAAATTGAGCTGCTGCTCTTTGTGGATATAAAAAGGGAAGCAGAGAAGTCTTAACAATCAGTCCCTTAAGACTGTACTCTTAGTGTCTGCACATAATTCCCATTAACATTAGAGAGAATTATGCAAGTGCAGGAAACAACAGTATTTACTCCTAAATTTTCATGTGTATTGTACATTGTGTGCTTCATCTACGTTGATCCAATTGTTAGTTGTATTTTTCTTAAAGCCCAAGTCATTTGGTTTGAATATTCTGACAGTCTAGGCGTCACTGGCAGTGATGCCTATAGCTAATTTTAAAACACATTTCATTATAAGACCTTGTTTTCATTTATTCATAACTTTGTGAATGTTAACTGTTTGGGCTGAGGTTTTCCATGTTGGGTGTCTGCCTCAGGCTGAATTCTTCTAGAAAATTTCAACAAAAATTGCTCAGCCATTTCTGAAAATTGGGTTGGCAAGATGATAAATATAATTTTACAATCATGTTGGTAAGGAGCTCTAGCTCTGCTTTAGTAAGAATTTATAATTTAGTAGTGGGTTTGAGTGAGGGTCATGTTTGCAATCCCTGTGAAAATCCAGCCAAAGTTGGCCAAGTTATAAATAAGCATGTGAAAATCACCATGTGTACATGATCAGAAGTTTGCTAGAGACTGGATGCAAATTCTCTAAACGTTCCATCTGTAGTGAGCATGTTCCGCCCCTGCAGAGCTAACTGAGCATTCTCTAGTATAGGGCTGAGCAGGGCTTTTTCTGCAATTACTACTCCTGTCTTCTGGAGCACAATGCTGAAGAAGAGAGAGCAGGGAAAATGATTATCTTGTGCTCTCAGTGTTGATGTACTGATGTCTAGGCAGCCTGGAGGAAGGTGAAGAGCATGCTCAGAGCAGGTAGAAGGGCAGGTTGGGGTTAGGGCAAGGGGAACAGGGTAAAAAGCTTAAGAGGAGTGGGACAGGTTGGTGGGAAGGGACAGAAGGAAGGTGGACAGAGACAGAGGACAAGATAGGAAGAACATGCTAGAAGGGGTCTATAATAACCACAGCACGATGTCTACACTAGAAAACTTAAAGTTGACCGTATTAAGTCGACTTAACAAAAGGCAACTTAACTTTTCTAGTATAGACATAGGCCCTTTTTGACCTAATTAAGTCACTTAATAAACTCGATTTAGGCGCTAATCCCCATCCACACTGGCTTAAGTCAACCTAAAATGAGGTGTTATTACTTTTCCTTAAGGAAATGCTTAAGTCAACTTAAGGAAAGCCCAGTGTGGACGCGGAGTTGTTTAGGTCAACTTAAACCTCCTTAAGTCTACCATACTTGCAAGTGTAGATGCATCCTGGGAAACCCCGTGGCAAAGTGACTGTCTCATTTCCCTCTTTCATGGCTGGCCTATACTATTAGTTCCAGTAGTAAAGGTCTACACTGATAGTCTGAACATTCCATACTTGTTGAAGACCCATGGGGTGCCAGTATGGGTCACAAAGCTGCTGCAAAGATATATTCATAATGTGCAACTCTCAGCTGTTACGTTGATGAGCTCCACTAAAAAAATCCAAAGATGTTAATAACTCTGAATTCAGAGCATATTTGAAATGGTATGTGGAAAGTAATGTATGGCCCCAAAATTACTGGGAATAAAAGAAAATATTGACTAGTTATCTATTCAACGCTCACTGAATGCAACAAAGGTCCTATGGAAAAAATAATAGGTAATCATGTACAAAAGGACCAAGGGTAGCCTTAGGAAATGCAAGAATTAACTTCTGAGTGTTTGATTTTACAACCTGAATGTTGTTTTAACATAGTGGATTTTTTTTAATGTAATAGGCACTATGGTTTTTTGTGATTAAATGGGAGGAGAATCTGCATCCTTGACATTATTCAGTAGAGATTTAGCTGGGATGATTTCTGTTCAACCCTGATCCTAACCCTAAACCCCGCCCCATCTTCTGAATTCTAAGGGCTCCCAGCCCCTAGTGTACTTAAAGATTTTTGTTGCCCTGCTCAGAATTCATTGTTGTTGGTTTTCTACTGCCTCACATACTGAAATCATGAGGTACTATATACTTCTCTTTTAAAAGGAACAATAAATACTCGATTCTTCTAAGTCATAGTTTCTCTTATATTACTGCTGTGTTTTCCATGTACTCAGCTCTGAGCAAAAATATGCAGAATTTCCAGACAGGTTTCAATATAGCATTTCAAATCATATGGGTTACTATGTACGTGATCTTTTATAAAATGATGGGTTTTTTCCTCTGGAGAACAGGGGAGCTTAGCTTAGTAAACCAGTGGCAAATTTAGAATAAAAATATGATTGAAGTGGTTCCATAATGCCTGCTTGTTAGGCAAATACCGTTGAATCCAGTTCCCAGTAAACATGCTAAACTTCTTGTTCAACTAGAAATATATTTTACTTAGGCGCTTTGTGATGATTTCTTATGCAGAAAGAAGTGCCTCAGGTGAAGACTTTGAGCAGAATAAATTGACCATTTATAAAACTAAAATATATGTTAAATCATTCACTTTCCTTATTTCCTCTTGTATATTACTTACTCTTACTCTTGGTATATGCAAATCACGTCTCTCTTTAAAAGAAAAATAATGGGATATGTATAAATAATCCACATCAACTGAAATGTGAACTTTTGGTGGATTCAGTTTCATTTTAATTAGCACTGGACTCAAGGCAGACAACTTAGATCTTGATACAGATTTTTAAAATTCAAAGTTTGGGATCTTCATTTGGCTTAGTCCAGCCTATTATAAAAATAGTGGCTATCTGTAAAATTATTATTTAAATTTAGATTTTTGAACACCCCAAAATGTAGAGGTATTCTGAGCCAAGGCTTTGATTTGGGCATCTTTACTTTGAGATTTTATAAAATACTTACTCTCAGCAGAATGCACGTGCATTTTAACTTCAAAATGATACAGTTGTAATCATTTTATTTAAGTATTGACATTGTGCCTAGGACTGCACAAAACGGACAATAGACAGGGACATGGTTCATAGCCTATAGACTGGGTTGGCCTTACCATGAAGTGAACTGAGATGGCCACCTCAGGTGCCAGACTGGGGGAGGGCACCGCTGGGACCCAGAGTGTAGAAAATTGTGTCTGCTGCTGGTATATATGTGTTCTCTCTGCTCTAGGTGCACAGAGATGGTAGAGTGCTGGGCTGGAGGAAGGATGGCATAAAAGACATAACAGGCAGGCAGGAGAGAAGGTGAGAGGGAATAACAGAAAGCAGCAGAAGCTGTAGAATCATAGAATAATAGGGTTGGAAGGGACCTCACGAGGTCATCTAGTCCAACCCCCTGCTAAAAAGCAAGACCACTCCCCCTAAATCACCCTGGCCAGGGTTTTGTCTAACCGAGCCTTAAAAATCTCCAAAGATAGCCCGTTCCAATGCTTCACCACCCTCCTAGTGAGAAAGTTTTTCCTAATATCCAACCTTGACCTCCCCAGCTGTAATTTGAAACCATTGCTCCTTGTTCTGTCCTCTGTTACCATCGAGAACAGCCTAGCTCCCTCCTCTTTGGAGCAACCCTTCAAGTAGTTGAAGGTTGCTATCAAATCTCCCCTCAGTCTTCTCTTCTGTAGACTAAATAAGCCTAGTTCCTTCAGTCTCTCCTCATAACTCATGTGCCCCAGCCCCCTAATAATTTTTGTTGCCCTCTGCTGGACTCTTTCTAATTTGTCCACATCCTTTCTGTAGTGGGGAGCCCAAAACTGGACACAGTATTCCAGATGCGGCCTGACCAGTGTCGAATAGAGGGGAATTATCATATCCCTCGATCTGCTGGCAATACTCCTACTGATGCAGCCTAATATGCCATTGGCCTTTTTGACAACAAGGGCACACTGTTGGCTCATATTCATCTTCCCGTCCACCATAACCCCCAGGTCCTTTTCTACAGCGCTGCTACTTAGCCGATCGGTCCCCAGCCTGTAGCAGTGCATGGGATTTTTCTGTCCTAAGTGCAGGACTTTGCACTTGTCTTTGTTGAACCTCATGAGGTTTCTTTCAGCCCAGTGTTCCAATTTGTCCAAGTCTCTCTGGATCCTGTCCCTGCCCTCCAGAGTATCTACCATTCCCCCCAACTTGGTGTCATCCGCAAACTTACTAAGCACGCAGTAAGTGTAGGGAGAGAAAGGAGGAGGAGCCTCTTATGTACCTCTCTAGTACCCCCAGGAGCCTGGGCTGATTAACACCAGCTTCTCAGGGAGCTTCCTGTTCCCTGCTGCTTCCCTGAACTCACTTGAGGAGAACAGGCAGGCAACTGACATAGTAGAAGCCAGTTAGGCCCTTAAGATGCTGATATCTTCCCTCACTCAGGCCCTGCTACCAGCCTACTTATTTGTCCCCTTCAACTGAATGTTGAGACCCACTATAGCTGACACAGAACAGCAGTCTTGAGTGAAAGAAGATAACGCCCCTCTAGGGCAGCATTCCGAAAAAGAAAGAAAGCAAAGGAAGTTTTTCTATCTAAGTAGGAAGGAGCTCTCCTGAGATACATAGACACAAATGTTCACGGGGAGCCTTCCGGCCCCCCATGAGTCTGTGAGTGGTGAGGAGATGCCTGATCTTCCAGTTAGTCAGAGAGCAGGTGACCTGACAGCTACTGCAGCATCCATATCTCCATCTCAAATGGATGTAACTATGCACATTCCTGAAGAAAAGTGTACATCAGAGAAGAGTGTGGTGGAGGTGCAAGAAACAGCTGCTGATGAGTTTAGTTCCTTAAATCTAGATGATCCAGGACTGTGGACCCACTTGAGCAGTAGCCTGAGGGACTTCCTTTTACTGCATGGGCCACAGCAAATGAAAAACTTCATGTTCCCTGAAGACAATGAAAATAGACGTTTCCATCCAACACATTACTGGCATGAAATCCCCAATGCTGACAATGTGGAGAGGCCATGGTTTATGTACTCAGAAACTCAGAATGCTGAATACTGGTATTGTTGCAAACTCTTCCAGGCTAATGTTCCAGCCACATTGGGTTCTACAGGAACAAAGAACTGGAAAAATCAGGCTAGAAATCTGGTATGCAATGAGAAGGCAGCAAATTACCACAGAGCATTCCATAGGTGGAAAGAGCTTGAGATGAGATTAAGGTTAAAGGCCACCATAGATGATCAGCATCAAGAGAAGATTGTATCAGAGTCTCTTTACTGGCAAAATGTTCTGAAAAGGCTCATTGCCATTGTGAGAATGCTTGCTACCCAAAACCTAGCACTGCATGGCACTTCAGATCAGCTGCATGTGCCAAACAGTGGAAACTTCCTTGAAATTGTGGGGCTGATGGCTGAGTCTGATGCTGTATTCCATGAGCATCTAAGAAGAGTCACCACCCAAGAAATCTACGCACACCACTACCTTGGAAAAACCATTCAAAATGAGATCATACAGTTACTGGCAACAAAAGTCAAACAGAAGATTGTGGCAGATCTGAAGTCAGCAAGCTATTACTCTGTTATTCTGGACTGCTCACCTGAAATCAGCCATATGGAACAAATTACTTTAATGGTATGTTTTGTAACAACAATAGAACCTAGTGAAAATGTTCCTGCAATGGTGACTGTGAGAGAGCATTTTCTAGAATTTATTGACATTGATGATACTAGAGGAGCTGGTTTGACAAATGTGCTTCTTAAAAAGCTGAAAGATATGGGAATTGCGATAGCTGACATGAGAGGTCAGGGCTACAATAATGGTGCCAACATGAGAGGAAAGAACAGAGGAATGCAGACAGGGCCATCCCTTGGGGGGAGCAGAGCCCTGGGCCAATAGGCCTATGCGGGGCCCTGCCCCCCCATGCTGCAGAGGAGTGTGGCAGGCCCATCGGCCCGCTCCGCCCCCTAGGGAGCTGGACCCGGAGACTGAGGCCGTTGGCGAGGGGGCTGGGACACAGAGGCCGCAGGCGCAGGGAGCCGGCTCTGGCCCCGGCCTCGGAGGCCGAGGCCGCCGGGGGAGGAAGCCGGCTCTGGCCTCAATCCTGGCTGGAATTCCGCTGGTGGGGGGAGCCGAGGCCACAGGCTCCTCCCATGTGCTCCGCCCCTGGGCCTGCCTGCTCCACCCTGGGGACAGAGAGGGCCGCCCAGGGGCCGGGCATAGTGTTCCTGGCCTGCCCCGCCTCACTGCCGAAGGCAGCGGGGAGGGTTGCAGGAGGAAGCGGCCATGGGGGGCAGCCCGGAGTGCAGACATGGATCTGAGAGTTAAACCCTCAAGCTTTTTTTGTCCCATGCAGTTCTCATTCATTGAGCTTGGTGGTCAGTGATGCAGCATCAGCTTCTGGTGAGGCTGCTGAATTTTTTTATGTCATTCAAAACTTCTATGTATTTTTCTCTCCATCAACTCAAATTTTGAAGTGACATCTGGGAACATCCTCTCTGACATTGAAACCACTGAGTGCCACACGATGGGAAAGTCGAGTGGAGGTGATAAAGCCTATCAAACACCAAATTGGGAAGACAGATTATGCCATAGTTGCCATTATGGAGGATAATACTATGACAGGAACTGTTTGTGAGAGAACAATGGCAGAGGGAAATGGAATCACCAGAAACATACATAACTTCAAATTTCTGTATGGCTTAGTGTTGTGGCACGACATACTGTTAGAAATGAATGTTGTAAGCAAGATACTCCAAGGTGTTGACCTTGATAGAACTGGGGAAATGGAACAACTGGACAAAGCAAAGTCATACCTAAGTCTTACTGGTCAGATGAGGGATTTCAAAATGTTCTGAATAGCACACAGAAGTTGGCAGAGGAATTTCACACTGAAGCTATTTTCCCACCCATTCAAGAACACAAGAGTCATCGAAGAAGAAGACATTTTGATTGAGGCACAGGATAATCCCATAAGAGACCCCAAACAACGATTCAAAGTTTAATTATTTAACCAGATGCTAGATTGTACAATATAGTCAGATGAAGAACGTTTCATGCAGCTCAAGGAACACAGCAGTATATTTGGGATGTTGCATGATATTCCAAAACTCCTCACTATACCTGAAGACGACCTACACCAGCAATGCAGGGTGCTAGAGACAGTGTTGACACATGATGACATGCGATATTGATGCGAATGATTTGGGTGATGAACTGAAAGTCCTTTCAACATACATTTCACTGGGATCAACTCCAAAGGTTGTTGTAGAATACATGTGCACAAATAAAATGACCACCCTCTTTCCAAATGCTTTTGTTGCTCTGCGCATACTTCTAACACTTCCTGTAACAGTTGCTAGTAGAGAACGCAGCTTCTCCAAGCTGAAGTTAATAAAAACACATCTACGCTCCACAATGACACAGGAGAGACTGGTCGGCCTTGCAACCATCTCAGTAGAGCGTGAGCTGGCCCAGACTGTGGACCTTCAGGAAGCAGTTCAAATCTTTGCAACCAAGAAGGCACGGAAAGTACCACTTTGATTATTCAAACAGAAAAAAATGCCAGTGTTTACTATGCAGACAAGAAAAGTTATATTTGCTGTTCAGGCATTTGAAAGTTACTTAAAATTTTTGAACAAGGCATTTTAAGTTGTTAGTTCTACTTTATTGGGGTAGATAGCAGAGCACTACCATGAGAAGAGTAGAACAGGAAAATGGCAGAATTGAGACCTTTTAAATTTTTGGCCCAGGCGAGAGGATTTGGGGGCATAATTTGAGCTCCCCGCCTCAGGTGCCAAAATGTTGTGGGCTGGCCCTGCCAATAGAATGTGCAAACTAAGTGCATATTAAAACAATGACCTCAAGTTATTTGGCTAGCCAAAGGGGGAAGTGTGGCCACATTGGGGGGGAAAAATAATTAGTACAAGGAAGCATATTTGGCCTGTGGGGATGCTCTTAATGGCTGTAGCCCACTCTTCTTGGGAAGCACCAAGATGAAAATGAACAAGGTGGGTCAGGGAGAAAGACCTAGATCAAGACTCTCAGAGACACAGGAGGATCTGGGCTTTGGGAGAATATAAATTTGTTCTTTGTTTATAAATTTGTTCTTCTCTGGTCCATAAATGATGAGGAAAGTCTAACTTGCAGACTCGAAGGTCAGAAGGGACCAATATGATCATCTAGTCTGACCCCCTGCACAATGCAGGTCACAGAGCCTTACCCATCCACTCCTTTGATAAACCTCTAACCTAGGACTCACTAAGTTATTAAAGTTCTCAAATAATGGCTTAAAGACTTTAAGGTACAGAGAATCCACCAGCAAGTGAGTCATGCCCCATGCTACTGAGGAAGGTGAAAACCCCCAGAGCCTTTGCCAATCTGCCTTGAGGGAAAATTCCTTCCTGTCCCCTAATATGTCAGTCAGTTAAACCCTAAGCATACGGGTGTCACCAGGCAGACATCCAAGAAAGAATTCTCTCCAATAACTCAGAACCCACCCCACCTAAGGTCCCATTGCAGGCCATTGGCATATCTATCACCCCTAGTCAAAGACTGGTCAATTGCCAAACTAGGCGTCCCATCATACCATCCCCTCCATAAATTTATCAGGCTCAGTTTTGAAGTCAGCTAGGTTATTTGCCCCCACAGCTCCCCTTGGAAGGCTATTCCAGAACTTTACTCCTCTGAAGGTTAGAAACCTGAATTTAATTTCAAGTCTAAATTTCCTGATGGACAGTTTATATCCATTTGTTCTTGTGTCCATGTTAGTATTGAACTTAAATAATTCCTCTCCCTCCCTGGAATTTATCCCTCTGATGTATTTATAGAGAGAATTGTATCTCCGCTCAATCTTCTTTTGGTTAGGCTAAACAAGCCAAGCTCTTTAAGTCTCCTCTCACAAGGGAAGTTCTCCATTCCACAGATGATCCTTTTAGCTCTTCTCTGCACCTATTTCAGTTTGAATTCATCTTTCTCAAACATGGGGGATCAAAACTGCACACAATACTCCAGATGAGGTCTCACCAATGTTTTGTATAACGATATTAACACTTCTCTATCTCTCCTGGAAATACTTCATGTGATGAATACTAGGACCGCATTCGCTTTTTTCATGGCCACATCACATTGGCAGCTCATAGTCATCAGCCAGTTCACCCAGGACCTTCTCTTCCTCAGTCACTTCCAACTGATATGTCCCCACCTAATAGAAAAAAATATTATTCCCTAAATGCATGACCTTGCACTTTCCACCATTAAATTTCATTCTGTTCTTATTACTACAGTTCACAAGGTCATCCAGATCTTTCTGTATAATATCTCGATCCTTCTCTGTATTGGCAACGCCCCACAACTTTGTGTCCTTCACAAACTTTATTAGTACATTCCCATATTTTGTGCCAAGGTCAGTAATAAGAAGGTTAAATATGTTTGGTCCCAAGTTGAATCTCTGAGGAACACCACTAATAACTTCCCTCCAGCCTGACAGTTCACCTTTCAGTATGACCCGTTGTAGTCTTCCATTTGACCTCACTTGCAGTGAGGCATTACATTACATGACTTAATATCCATGCAGTGTTGTTTTAAAATTCCTCTCCCCCAACATCCAATGCTTTGTTCCAGCTGCCAAATAAAACCACTGTTTTTAGAAGCTGTTGACCAGTATCCCTGGTCACACATTCCCAAAGGGAGGAAACATATGTGCTCAAAAGTAAGTCAGAGTTACACTGTGGTAAGTAATTGGTACACAGAGTATTAGTACTTTGGTCCTGGTCTATGAGTGGAAAAATCATGAGTTCTGCCACCCCAAGACAGGTAAGTGTAAGCGAATAAACCAGTGGTTCCCAACCTTCTTCTCTTGAGGGCCACAAATATAATTTTTAGAACCCTGAAGGGCCACCAGTCGATTTAATTTAAAATGTAATTAATTATAATTAAATTTTGATTTGAATTTAATTAATTAGTTACATTCAATTAATTAAATTTAAATTATTTTTAATTAAATAGGCTAGTGATCCTTCAGGGCTCTAAAACTTATATTTGTGGCCCTCAAGCCAAAATGATTTTTTAAAAATTTGAAAATGTTAGAAAAGAAAAGAAAAGAAAAAAGAAAAGAAAAGAAAAGAAAAGGGGGCTAGATGCCCATGAACAGGACCAGCTTGTGCGCAAGCGTGTGGACCCCAGCCAGCAGCACCAGCGCAGCTCACGCTCCCGCAGCGGCCATGCCAGCCTGCAGCCCCTGCCCTGGTTTCTCGCAGCTGCGCCAGCCCTCAGGCCTCCCAGCACACCCTGCAGCCACGCCAGCCTGTGGGCCCCGCAGCCCTGGAGTCTTTGACCCCACCTCTAATCTCTAATATGGCCCTGACCAGGACTGGAGGGAAGATGGGTGGGCACAGACAAGCTCCCAGATGCACTCCGGGACCAGGTGGTTGCAGCCCGGCTCCAAGCCAGCGGTCGGCAGTGAAAGCCATTTTTGATGCACTCAGTGGCTGTGTCTACACTTGTTAAGTTGACAGACTTCACAGAGTGGCTACACTTTAATTCGACTTAAGTCGACCTTGTTAAGTCAACTTAACAGTAGACATAGCCGTCCACACTGGCTTTAAGTCGACTTAATAAGGTTGACTTAGCGCTATTCCCCATCCACGCTGGCTTTAAGTTGACTTAAGAAGTTGACTTAAGGCTTAAGTTGACCTTAAGATGTGGTGTTATTAAGTTAACTTAATAAAAAACCAGAGTGGACGTGGCTTTGTGTAGGTCGACTTAAGCGTCCTTAAGTTGACTTAAGTTGCCAGTGTAGACACACCCAGTGAGATCAGAAAGGGGGTAGAGGTGCTGCTGGCCCTATAATTGTGACAGTGTCTGAATAGGTGATTTAGCATTATCTGCTCCGCCTGTTTAACTCATGTATTTTAAGGTCATTTTTGAATGAAGAGGGGTTTAACATCTGTCCTCTCAAAAATAAATTACTCGGAATTAAATGCAATGGGCTAGATTCAGCTCTAATGTGTGTCTGTATGTTTCAGTTCTTTATGTGCCATTGCTGGTATTGTCCATCATTTCTGTGTCTTTTGTGCATGTGCTCAATCGTAGAATTTAACAAACCATATGCCAAAAGGAAATTTTCCTTTTCCTCCCCAACGTGCACTAAGTAGAAGTAAAATCTTGAGATAAGTCAGAAGTATTCAAGACTCAAACTAGAATCTTGTATATTTCCAGAACGAAAGTTTTAGCGACAATGATATGGCTGGTAGAAGTAAATATTGTTTCACCTCCTATGGGTACCTACAGTACTTTATTGCTTGCCCTGATCAGTGTTGCCAGCTCTTATGATATTTGGTGTTTTTTTTCTTAAAACCCAGATTATTACCTTAAAAATCTCAGTTTTCATAAAGGAAAGGTAAAGATTTTAGTCCTCATGTTTGCAGAGAAAAGCTTGGAAACTGAATTCTAAAGGTTCTAACACAAAAGGCAAATACAAACAATCCAGGCTTTATTACTTTTAAAATCTCATTTTTAAGACAATCTCATGATCATCTGGGGCCTGTCTCACTATATCTGAATGCTTGGGAAAGGTACTATGAATAACAAGTAGATTAAGTGAATTACACACAATTACCAATAGTAAGATGAGAAATGGAATGCCATAAAACTATTACATTTATTTGTTTGGGGTCTGATTTTTTTCCCATCTTTATGTTAGCAGTGTGGCATTTACTTGAGCAATTCCACAGAAGTCGATAGAATTATTTTTGTGAGTGAAAGTTTTAAAATTGAGCTTTTCAGTACATACGTTTGCTAATAACAAACAAAACATTATGCATCTGGGTATTAGCTGACACTCTGAAATGGCAGAACTATTTAATGATTGTGATTCAGGTTAAGTCAGTCTTTTGATCTAAATCAGTTTAAAACCGATAGTCATTAATTCCATTGTTTGTTTTGTTACATAATTCTGTTTGCTAAGAAGGTCATTCAGTGCTTAGATTCTGTATCATTTCAGTAAAAAACATGTATTCATAGTTGGATTTCAGTTGCTTGTTTTTCAGGTCAAAGTAACTTTAAAACATATTTAAAGAGAACCACTGAATAATCCGGTTGAAAAATGTTTTGGTTAATTTACACAATGAGCTCCATTTGGAAAAATACACCTCTGGTTCTCTGTACCAATATGTGTTTCAATGCAGGTGCCAATTGTTTTCTTTGTTTAAACATGACTTTGACCATAGCACAAAAGTCAATATTCTGCTGTCAAATGCAGGCTTGCATGTGAAGAATAGAAAGGGAACTTAACTAGGAAGCATTGTGCATAGGGAATTAAATTTGCATCTAATTCACTAAGCACACATGTTTACATGACCTTTAAAAAAGGAATTAAAGGAGTTTCATCAAGAGCTCTAGGCAATCTGTGTTACTGGAGTGATTGAATCAAGAAGCTAAACTACTCACAAGTGAGCGGGACTGAAAGAGAATCATTTTAATTTAAATATAATTTACTATTAAATTCATAGCTGTGTTGGCACTATGAACTGAGTCTAGAAATACATTGGAATTAAAATGCACAGAAGCCTTTAGGACAGCAGCAAACCACTCTTAAGTTGCCATGAAAAGCAGAATGCTTGATCTTCCACCTCTTCCTCTCCCTCAAGAAGTGCAGAATGAATATTGTAGAGGTTTAGTTCCACTAGAAAAGGAATGCTCAGGACTGAACTCGAGTCCTCTATCATTAGAACAAATGCCATGACATGAACAGGAAAGATACACAGAGTTATTACATTTCTCTGGCTGGATAGCCTCTTTGTTCATCAGTATTTGGACAAAAGCCTAAATCAGCCACCCTTAGAGCCCACGGGTGTAATCTATGAAAGCCACAGTGGCTTTGAGGAACATGGTGGGGTCATCATTCAAATTCCTGGGTTCCATGTCAAGAGCTGATCTTCTTGGGAGTTTGCTTCAGTACAAATTTCCCATTAGGCAACTGAGTAACCAAAATCCTAGCTCATATGTTGGACATGTTAGTAAAGATGGGTGGGAAATGCATTACGCATCCTGCAGGAAAATTCCAAGATTTCAGAAAAATTCCTGTTCCACCTTGGTTCAAAACCAACCCCTTCTGAAAATTGTCGCAGAAGGAAGGAGATGGGGAGAGAAAGAGAACCACTATAAAATATCCTGCTGCGTACAGCACTGACCTGGGATGTGAGAGACCTGAGTACAACTCGCTGCTCCTGATCAGTTCAGAGCCCGAGCCACTAGGCCACAGCATCAGCCTCTCTCTCTTTCTCTTCACTGAGCCAGAGAGAGAAAGACTGACTGTGTCGTCCAGCTCAAGTCCTTGCTCAAGTGACTATTTATTTATACAAAAGAGAACATCTTCAAGATCTTCAAGCGTCTGATGAAGCGGGATTTTCTCCCACGAAAGCTCATGCGATAAATACATCTGTTAGTCTTTAGAAGTGCCACCAGACTCCTTGTTTGTTTTATCTTCAAGAAGAGAGATTGAGTCTCAGGCAGAGCGAGCTGTGAGCAATTTCACACTGGACCTAAGAAACCAGTTACCAACATCAAAACCAATCCTTTCCAGAGGATTCAACAAATTTATTTCGTAATAAAAAGCATTTGTTGAAAAATCCATGACCCCTTCTACCTCTTAACAATATACAGCTAAGCTATACCCAGGTCTGAGAGGAATGATGTGTAGCTGCAGTCTTTGCAATCCGCCCCGTATTAGGCACTGCTTTCTCCTTGGGACATCCAGAAGGGCATCCTACTCAACAGGAGACAGGAAGTGTGATTATCAATCCTACTCCCCATTACAGTGTGTGAACCAAAGACCAAAATCTGGTCTTTCTGGACCAAAAATTTGCCTTTACCCAATCCATGGAGATTTAAAAGATGTCATTTGTCCTAGTAAGCTGATGCGCTCTTTACCAAAGAAGAGCGCAAAAGACAAATATAAAAAAAATATTTTTCTCGCAGCCATTGATTTATAATTGCTCTGTAGTTATGATAAAAGCATATACTTGTTATATGGATGTGATGGTGATAGTTAGGAACTGTTAGTTACTTTTGAAGTATATACTGTAATATTGCCCATGTGTACATTTAGTAAGATTATAGGGGCCCCACAGTTAAAGCAGCACTGAGATTTGCACTTAAAGGCAGGGTCCAAACTCTTTCCTATTTATAATTACAGCCATAAAACTTAGGAAATGCCATATTTATGGTGGCCAGTGCAAACTATTCAAACCCAGCTCTGAAGACACAATTACGATTTTCCTCGTGAGCTATTCTGTGGCACCCATCACTATCCTAGCTGAGTGCTTCACAAATGTATGATTGATTATTTTCCCCTCTCTCATGCGGAGAGTGGATATTACCACCATTTTACAAATGGAGAACTGAGGCATGGAGAGATTAAGATCGAAAGTGTCCACTGATTTTGGGAGCCCAATTTGAGATGCCTAGGACCTGTTTTTTTTTTTTTTTTAAGAGTACTTAGCATTTTAGAGCACTTTATATGTTCAAAGAACAGCTCCTGTGAGTGCTCAGCACTTGTGCAAGTAAGACATTATGGGCTCAAGTCAGGCATCCAGAAAATGAAGGATACGCTATTAATGAATAGTTTGGTTTGATGGATTTCCCAGCATTCCATAAGAACTCCTGTGGCAGAGGTAAGGAAGGAATCTTATTCTCCAGAGCAGCTTCCTTAAACATGAAACCATATTTTCTCTTCCTGCAATCCTCTGCCTTGTTCACTACAAACCTAAGCATTTTTTAAAAAGCAAATAAACAAGAGAGAGAGAAATTCAGTCATGTGATATCCTAATGACACCCAACTGGGTCATAAGTAGGGTTGGAACCTTTAGATCTAGCACATCTCTCTGCCCTTGAGCTAATCAAATAAATGTTACTAGTAGTAGTAGATTGTCATAGCAGTAGTAGCTTGTCGTCATCATCTATGTGGACCAGAATATAGGTAGGGGTCATGTTGCTAGGTGGTTTCACAGATCTTTGTGGACAACAGAGGAATTTGAACTCAGAAATCTTGATGGGCACAAACTCATCTTTATCCCTTTCAATCTGTCCCTGTCCCAAGCCTTTTTCCTTTCTCATTCCTATCTTCTCATCCCAGGTCTGTTCTCTTTACCTGTTCAGTCCCCACCTTTACTTCTCAAGCTTCTAATCCAAGTCCCAGATTCTTTTCCCAGCAAGTTCTAGTCTCTCCGGCTATGTCTACACTCGCACTTTTAAGTCGACTTTAACTAAGTCGACTTAGTGTGTCTACACTTAAAATTAAAGTCGACTTAAAGGGGAACTTACAAAGTCGACCTAGAGCGTCCACACTGGATGCTCTAGGTCAACTTTGTGGGGCTAGGGGACCTTGGGCAGGTCCACAGTGGCAGCGGGGGGGTACCCCTTGTATGCAATGGGGCAACGGGGGACAGGGATCCTGGCAGGGCAGAGCCCTGTGTGTGATGCTGTCTGGATTTAGGGAAGCATTTATGATATTATTTTCTTAGTCCCATTCCTCTCATCCATTTTTTCCTTTATCCTAGCCACCCTCCGGTTATTTCCTCCTACCCACATTCCCCATCCTCAACTTTTCCAGACCCCCTTTATCCCTCCCTCTTTCTCTCCCTGACTTTCTTGCCCAGCCAGTCTGCCTCCTTCTTTTCATTTCCCAGTCCAAGTTTCCTTCTTCCCCACCACTGCCAGTCCCAGGATCCATGTTTCAATCTACTTCCCTTGCTTCCCCCAACCCCCTGGGTCTGACTCTTGCCTGCTTCTGCCTGGATCCCATAGGGTCTTTTATTTTTTTTCCCCCTCAGCTTTCAGTGATCAGACCCCATCAGATTTGAATTGGAAGGAAAGTCTCTTGTTCAACCCTGAGCTACAGCATGCTCAGTGTGGATGAAATCGTTTGGGAATTTAGCTGCTAAAATGTAGACGTCTCTACCAGGTATGTGTGAACTGCAATTTTAAAAAAGAGGTTCCTTCTAAAGTTTAGCAGTGTCTTATTTTTTAATCAGATATGGTACTGTTAGCCAAAAGCTTTTGTGTGGGGGGCTTTTCAGTCCTTAAATATGTACTTCGAGGATTATAACATTATTGAACTGAAAGTTAGTGTGCATTGGCCAAGGTACTATTCTGTATTGTGTTGTCAAATAGTCATGTGAAAGGGGACTCATGCTTGGAGACTGTCTGTCTGTATAATGCCTACCACTGTGGGGCATTTACCTGGTCAGTGCTCTAATTACTTCTGTAGTGTAAATAATATTTTATATTCCAGAGGGGAAACCATGTTACTCAGCAAAACAAGAAAGGAATCCTGTGGCACTTTTAAAGACTAACAAATTTATTTATTGCTCAAGCTTTTGTGGCCACAATCCCACTTCATCGGATGTACAAAATGGAAAATATAGCATGTTACCTGTAAATATATACATACAGAAAAGGGTGGGTCACAAGGGTAATTCAAACTGATCCAGGGGGTTAGACTGCCAGTCTATTTCAGCAAAGCAAACAAAATGTTTTGATTTAAAGTGTGTGGAAGAGAGAAGCAAGAACTGTAAGCAAGAGCCGAGAAGGGTAATAGCCATGGTAAAGCCATTCAAGATCTCTATTAAAACCCAGTGTGAAGGTGTCTAGTTTGCATATGTATTCCAGTTCTGCACTTTCATGTCCACATCTGTTTTTAAAGTTTCTTTTGCTGAAGTACTGAAACTAGCATGGATTTCTACAGAATGTCTGGGTACATTAAAATGTTCCCTTACTGGTTTTTGAATGTTACCATTCTTGATGTCTGATTTATATCCATTTATTCTTTTGTGCAGACAGTCCAGTTTTACCAATGTATACAGCAGAGGGGCATTGGTTGTATATGATGGCATAGATGAGCAGGTGAATGAGCCCTTGATGGACTGACTGACCTGGTTAGATCCCATGACGGCACAAAAGCCAAGCCATCTTGTAAAACACATGACCCAAATCTAAACTTTAATAACATTTTGTAGGGAAACACAATGGTAGTGTTGCAAATAGCTAGGGCTTTGATAGGCATGTGTGTTTTAGTAGTTACTTGATGATGTTTACATTGTTATGGTTAGAGGGTAGCAAAGTAAATGAACTGCTTCCCTATCTGTTACTATTGTTCTATTAGTTGAAGTCAAAAGGAAGCATTAATCTACATGGAGCTTTGATGTACCAGTGTAATCTGTCTATTAATGGGCGCTAATATGGTTGTAGACATCCTGTCTGGGGAGTTTCCCCAGAACTACACAAGTTAAAGTATAGATATAACAACCATATTCCTAACTTCTAATACAAATAAAATTCCTATACATAAACTATATAATGATTCCCAGAAAATTACTACCTTTCTATTGATACCATACATGACATAGTTCCTATGGATTATAGCATTTATGAGATATTAATAGAAAACAATATCATAAATAGTTCCCTAAATCCAGACAGCGTCACACCCTGCCCACCCTGCCCCTATGCCCTACCAGGGTCCCTGTCCCCCTTTGCTCCATTGTACACAAGGTCCCCCTAGCCCCTAGAAGTCGACCTAGGCATCCAGTGTGGACGCTCTAGGTCGACTTTGTAAGTTCCCCCCTAAGTCAACCTTAAATTTAAGTGTGGACATGCTAAGTCAACTTAACTAAGTCGACTTTAGGTCGACTTAAATTTACAAGTGTAGACATAGCCTTAGTGTTCCTATTGTATGGTATGTAGTTGCTGGTGAGTATTTGCTTAAGGTTGAGGGCCTGTTTGCAAGAAGGAGTGGCCTACCTCCCAAGGCTTGAGAGACTGAAGGATCTTATTGTAGGATAGCCAGTAGATCCTTTGATGCTGGAGAGGTTTGACTTGGGGTGTTCTGTTGTTTTCCTTGTTAGGCTTATCCAGTGGACTTCTGGGTATCTGCCTGGCTCTGTCAATCTGTTGTGGGTTGTTTTTTGGTTTTTGGTGGGTTTTTTTTAACTTCCCCAGATGTGTACTATGGTTTTAAGGATGCTCGGTAAAGATCCTGAAGCTTTGTCTCTGTCTGAGGGATCAGAGCAAATAGGATTGTATCTTAGGGGTTGGTTTTAGGCAATTGATCATGTGATGTGTCCCAGATGAAAGCTGGAAGGATGTAGATAGGTAAGTATAATGGCCAGTAGATTTCCAGTATAGAGTGGTGTTTATCTAGCCATTACTTTTTTGTACTGTAGTGTCCAGAAAGTGGATCTCCTGTGTGGACTTGTTCATGCTGAGATTGATGGTGGGGGAAATTGTTGAAATCTCAGTGGAATTTCTCAACAGCCTCCTTGCTGGCCCAGATGATTATTTTTATTTTATTTTACATTATTTTATTTTAGGTGGGTTTTTTTTTTTCATTTATGGCACTTTTGGAGTTTGTGCTTTTGTGATGAAATAAGCTTGAGCAATTTTTATACTAAGTTTTGTTTTGCTTTTTTTGCTTGTTTTTTTGGTGGGGAGATTTAAGATTGTATGAGCTGTTAGGATGTTGGTATAATACCTACCACAGTGGTGCTAGTTTGAAATAAACTGTGGCTGCATAGATTTAAACACCTCAGTCCTTAGCAGGGATTGAAGCAGGCTTTTCATCACATGAGTATGTCTACACTGCACTTAAACAGCTGCTCTTGACCCATATCAGCTGACTCCCAGGACTCGGTTGCAGTGTTGTAAAATTGCAGTGTAGTTGTTTAGGCATGCTGGGAGCCCAAGCTCTGGGACCTTCCCTCTCCTGACACAAATCCATTGCCATGAATGGGCACACATCATCACTAAATGAATTGAGCACATCTTCAGCCCCAAAACTCACCTTCATCATACAGGTATAAAATGCTGACCTTTAGCATTTGAGATAAGGAATCTTTGTTATATCCCATCTATGGAAAGACCTTTATGCTCTTTACACTGCAGCCAGTTGCTTGCAGACGCTGTCCTCATAATTATTGGGTGGGGTGTCCAAGTTGTTTTCCCATACGTGGAACTCTTAACTGGAATCCACCTAACCCATTAGTGGGTGCTGTTATTCTGTAACAAACCCTTGAGTTTACTGCTTGAGCTTTCTCTTAGGTTGGCTTACTCCTAGGTTTTTCACAGAACTTTCTCTCTTTTTCCCTCTGTTTTTTTTCACCACACAGAACTGCTCTACTCAGATTTTTCTCTTTCTGAGCTGGCAATAATGACGTAATCAATTTGTCAGGTAAGACAGTAGAATAGCTTTGCACCTCTACACAATGTCCTAAAAGCTGAAAAGTTGTTTGTC
The DNA here is from genome assembly GCA_007922175.1 of Pelusios castaneus. Lineage (NCBI taxonomy): Eukaryota > Metazoa > Chordata > Testudines > Pelomedusidae > Pelusios > Pelusios castaneus. The sequence continues at coordinate 8,645,533 of ML685784.1, read as the reverse complement.
TTACATACTGTAAACAGTACGAGTAACCACAGTGATCATAAATAGTTTGGCTTATTTATAACTTAATTTCTTCAAGTATATCCTGTACATGAGTTTACAAAGTAATTTAATTCTATGTAAAATATCAATCAGAATCTTCACTGTAGAAACTGTAAAATGTTAGATGATAGTCACAATTTACAATCCTGGTAATTTTTAATCGCTTATAACCCAAAAACAATTTGATCAATTTTCTTCAAACTGCAAAGATATTTTCATAACCAATCTAGCAGTTTCAGGCCACATCAGTTTCCTTAATCATCACATATGAATTACAGAGTCTAGTGAGCAGTGAGAGATTGACTCTCCATTGCTTGGTAAATAGAGCAATGGTCTTGGATGTGGTAGACCTAACATTCAAGTATCTTCTCTGCCTAAATCGGAACAGAGGTTTTTCATCACAGATCACTATAAATCAGGCAAAGCAAAGACTTCAATATTGGGTTTGCCACATATCAGACCACCAGACTAAACATCTATTAATCTATCCCACCAGAAGCTTTGAACCCCCTGAATCCTTCCCTAATCTAAAAGCTCAGGTTTTGGTCCCAAAACAGCCATTTCTCCATAATTCCATTTTCACCAAAACATTTGAAAGGTTTTGTTGTTGTTCAGTAGAATTGCTGTCCTCTGGATAGCTCTAATCATGGCTCCATAATAGTCATGATCACTTGATGATAATCATAACATGATTCTGGTTCCATAATAATCATCTTTGACACAATTGAAGATAGTTGCAGTGCCTCTTGAAGGCACATTCCCTTAGTAATATCCATAACAGATACATCTGTTAGTTTGGATTAGCTGGGACCAAGCGTTGCCTTCACGCATAAGGGAGTCCATTGTTTAAGTTGATAAACCAGTAATTGAGCAGCACTCTGGTGCAAATCTTGACACTTATTTGAGTTTTCTGGGGATGTTATAAAGGCAAGCTTTCAATGGACATGGGGTTGAGCTGACTGGGAGAGAAACTGTTAAAATGATAAATGTAGAAGTACATAGAATCAAAAAATAAATCATGTTGTCTCCATCTACTCTAATCATTATAAGGATTTGTTACTAATGCAATCTCCACAGTATCTGTTATAGGAAAATTGTTTCTTTCTGGATATTTCATGGAGTATGAGCTGATATTGGGAAAACAGAGTAATATCTTTTCCAAAAAAAGTGACTTGGACACTCTTATTGCTGGAAGAGCTCATTATATTTGCTGCAAGTGCTTTCCCACGCTTCTTTAAGAAAATTACAGAGAATAAAATAGATTGTACTGGATGTCTCCCAAAAGAAGCCAATGAAATAAGTTGGGTGTTTATATACTTTTCATTACTGCTTATTTTTGAAAGATAGCAACTGTCTCCAAGGTACCATGAAATATATCTGGTTTTTCTTATGCACCAGCTCCATTTTATTGCTGTTGGATTTTTGTAAGTTCATATTCCTAATGATGAAAGCCAGATGCACAAATATTGTTACCTAATTTTTTTTGAGTAACATCAAAAGAGTCACCATTATCTCAGCAGAAAGTGGGCTGCTTATCAAATGATAATCTGGGAATATCTGTGAGTAAGTTTTGTGATGCCACTTCTAAAATGTGTAGGTGTAGTTGGTGTTTATTGAAACAGCTCTTTCTGGTAGGTGACATGCCAAAGTCCTAAGGCAAAAAGTAATTATTCCAGTAGGCTATATCTATTTTCTGCCATTTATATCTTTCCCAGGGGATTTCAATCTGCAGTTGACACCTACAGAATAGAGGCCCAAGAGAAGAGTAAAAGTGAATTTTTCAAACACAAAATATTAATGTAATGTTTCACACTTCTATAGCAACTTCCATGTAAAGATCTCAAGTGCTTTAAACAAAGAGCCACATTTAACACTGAAAGAACCAGGTGTAACTCCAGTTTAATTTTCAGTTGTGGGTTCTCAAGATCTTGAAAATAAAGCCCAATTTTATTTCTATTTCTAACCGCAGATTTAGTTACCTTTATCCTCTGAGCTACAAAAATGTAGGTTCCTTGTAGCTGTTCTATGGCCACAGGAAAACCTGAACTCAGATCTCCTGGCTGAGATGTTCTCGCTTTAACTATGAGGCTATCTTTTTTCAGGACAGGTGGTAGAATATTTATGATGAGAAAATGTACTTTTTCATGTACATGAAAAGCTATGGCATAGCTCCATATGCCACAGCCTTCATTCTAAGGAGTTATAATTCTGCCCTTCCTTAAACTGAATTCCTCCCCCATCAGTTACAGCAATCCAGTTTACACAGGAATATGCAGGGCTAACCTGAACCCACTGGCTTAAATGAAGCTATTTTAGATTTACATTTCTGAAAGAGGAGAATCTAATCTCCTAACTTTGTATCATTTGAGAATGCTAAATATAGGATTCACAGAATAATTTCGGCATTAAACGTATGTATGCTCAGCAACATAATCTTGCCTTTCTTTTTTACTTCTTCCCCTCATATTTAGGATGTTTTCTACTTAAACTTTCCTTTCTAGGCAATAATTACAATATCCAGCTGCTAACATGAGTTGTTATGCTGTCAGCCCGACTCCTGGCTGGCTGTGTAAGTCATTGCTTTAGAGTCTGCCTCCTAGATCTGTCACATGATTTTTATTCTGATAGGCTTTATGGCAAGCATCTCTCTGGAGGAACGTTAGCGGGCACAAACCTCTCCTTGCTCAGGAAGAAGAGTCAAAAGAAGTATCTGAAAGTGAAATGAGCTACTGAAACTGACAAAATCAGCACTTCAGAATCAACCGTAATTACAATGGCAGCAGAGATTATTTTTCACTGCTGAAGATGGTGTATCTTCAGTAAAAAAGAAGTTACTCTGAGTATTTATACAAATATCCCTAAAAATTCATTTTCATGTATTTAGATTCTGCTTTAGATAGCAACTTTTTTTTTTCTGCTTAGCGTCCTTGGACTTGATTCTTCTCTGACAATATATTAGTGACTTCAACAGACAGTGGTGGATTTAGAGTTAGTGGGGCCCTGTGCCCAGCTTTATTTTGCCCCACCCCCCAACCCCTGCCCCACTGGGGACCCAGCCAAGAAAAATAAAACACTCTCTCTTATCCCTCTCCCGCCCCCCCATTTTTCATTCTTTTTTTCTTCATCCTCCTCTATATTATAAATATTAGGAAGTAAATGAAAATAAAATGAGGTATCTTGATTGTTTTTATAGTCTAACTTTTTTTTTTCCACGGACCACTTGAAAATTTCTGAAGGGCACAGTAGACCACATAATGATCAGTCCAAATGTTATTTGTACTGTTAACTAACTACTGTAAATTGCTTTGAATAAAAGCGCTTTATTTAAAAAAAAAACAACAACAACAACAAAAACCACTAATAACCTTCCCTTGGTCCACCTGAATGCAGATCTCATACCATAGTGGGAGAACTTCTGGGCCAGATGGAAGCTTGTATTTGCATTATTCCAGCTTTCAACAAATCTGTCGCACACCTAGGGGCCAGCCGAAAAACTAAGGTACCTAAGTGTGCGGCAGGGAAGAGGCCCCCACTGCCAAAAGGCCGCCACGGCCACTGCTTTCAGAGGCAGTACAGAGTGCACAAACCGGGGGGGGGCTGAACTGGGCTGCAGTCCCTAAGACCCCAGCATTGATCCAATTGATCCAGTCCCTGCCACCCTTCTCCGGCTGGAACAGTGCTGGTGGGGCGGGAGGGGCCTTGCCTGAGCTGGAGGGGCTTGGATGCTGGGGCAGAGCCGCACTCCCACTCCACCCCTGGGCCAGCTGTTCTGTTCCTGGGTCGGGGCTGGCTGGCGTGTGGTGCAGCCTCCAGGACAGCCGCCCAGAGCCTGGAGCGCTGTCAGGTCACTTGGCCAGAGCAGGTGCTGGGGAGGCAGGTGACAGAATTCCAGGCCCTGGAGAGCCACGCTGGAGGCTGCACCACACCCCTGCCAGCCCTGCTCCCCGGGGGGCGGATCAGCTGGCCTGGAGGTGGAGTGGGAGCGCCGGCCCACCCCCAGGCCACCATGGTGGGGACCAGGGCCCCAACCAAGGCAGGGCCCCTGGTGGAGGGGGCAGGGGCCCCAAGCCAAAGGCTGCCTACAAAAGTGAGCAGCCCAGGGACCCAGGGTCCCATAATCCAGCCCAACTGTAGAGTTAGCACCCCGGAGCGGGGACACCCTAGCCCCTGCCTTAGATGACCTCAACAAGATTGGGAATTGATCCCCCAGGAATCCAAGACCCAGCCTTGCCAGGGTTACGGGGACCCCACCACCCAGGAGAATGGGAGGGGAGCCCTTGAGGTCAGCAGGCCTCTGGGTAAAGGGAGAGGGGGTGAGGACTCAGATCCTTTTGCTAACCAATTCCACCAGGGTAGTGTACGAGCCAGGCAGCGCTGTCCCGTGGGGGGAGTGGGCCCTGGGCCAACTGGCCTAGGCAGCCCCCCCCCCGTGCTGGAGGGCAGGCAGGCCGCTCCACCCCACCCCCCCAGGGAGCCAGCCTGGGCTGCTGGGGAGCTGGCTCCAGCCCCAGAAGCGGGGGCTGCCAGTGGAGGGAGCCAGCCACAGCCGTGACCCCAGGCTGCTGCGGCCGTGCCCCAGCCACCTGCTCCGCCCCAGGGGCAGGGAGGGCTAGCCCAGAGGCCAGGCTTAGTGCTCCCGGCCCGCAGAGCAGGGAATAGTGTGGCCATGGGGGGCCGCAGGGCCCGCGGTGTTGCCCCCTCTCCAGGAACGGCCCTGGAGCCAGGATAATTCCCCACAATAGTGGGCCCATTCCTCTACTTACCCCTAGTTGCCGGTATGCTATTGCCAAGAGAGTGCAAAAATTATGATGCAAATTCTCTGTAGACTACTTCAAAAAAAAAGAAAAAAAAGAAAACCACATTTAGAGCACAGTTTGCAGAATAAGTTCGCAGAATGCAGAAAGCCTAGATTGCTTTGTGACTTGCAACACTTATTAAATTTAGTCATTTGTCAGATCTGTCCTGAATTCGTCCCCTCCTCCCCCCGTCATTGGAGGTCTCATGCCAGGACACAATGTGTTTCATTGTAAATCCATCACTGTTTGTGTGTGTTTGTGTCTGCTTCTCATTCCCCTATGCAGCTCCAGACTGGGGGGTCCTGTGGAAAACTTTGTTAATGCTGTGACTCTGTGAGCCTAGAGTAGCCACCTGAAAATGCCACAACCAGGGCAGGCTGCAAGAAGGAGAGCAGATTCTCCCACTACTGGTGGGTGACACTGAAGTCAGACTTCATCCACCAGCCAGAAATAATGCTTCTGGTTTCCCAGAGTGGTTACCAAGAAGCCACAACAAAATATAGACAGCCCCCTTTACTACATTTCAGCCATTCGTCCCCAATCAGCCACTGGGTCTAGTAAAGAGATAAGTTACTTAAAACTCCATGCTCTTTACCAAAAGGGTTCTGGCCCCAAAGGATCAGCCACATGACAAGTTCAATATAAGTTTGGCTATAACCCAAAATACCACACTATCAGCCAATCCTTTAGTAACTAAAACTAAAGGTTTATTATACAAGGAAAGAGGAAACTTATAGGAAACTATAAGAGAAAAGTTAAAGGATTAAAGCAAATCACATACATATAAAATGATTTGAAAGTGCATATATAATCAGCTGATCAGTAGAATTTGAAGTTTTCAGGCTGATGTACATCCATTACCTGGATGGATCTCAGTCCTTTGTTTCACAACTTCTGTTGTAGGTGGAAAGATCCAGAAGTAGGTGTTGTCTGAAGGCTGTAGACTAGAAGATGACTGAAGATAAGATGGAGGTTGTGCAGCTGCCTTTTATGTCCTTTGGCCTTTCCCATGATGCCCATGGAAATTTATAGGAATAAGATGGAGACCAGAGTCACATGAACAAGTCCTCATCAGGTCTCTTCCTGGGCCCAATGTACCTGAGAGTTTTCTTAATGGGACGTTAAGGTTGAAGCCATTCAGGCTGGGGCATGGTCCAGAAACACAGCACAAATTAAAATACATTTATATCAAACATATTCATAACTTTTAATGAAGATATGACACATACACATCAACAATATTATCATTTTTAGCAAATTATAACTGTTCCATTGGTACCTGACATGGCATATCATATGGATTACTATAATTTTGAAATATTGATATTAAATAATATCATAAATGGTCCCTCTAATCCAACCAGCATCACAAATGCATACTGAGAGTTCATGGAAATCCTCCAGAGAGATCACTTTGAAACTTTCCTGCAGGTACTCACCAATCCTATGCCAAAAGTTCCTTGGCAGAGCAGCTTTCTTTCCTTCCCCACTGTAAGAAAGTTTGTTGTGCTTATAGTGAGGGGCCATGCCCTACGTTGGAGAGAGACAAGGAGGGACCAGCTCACCCCAAATAGGTGGACTGCCCATCAGGCTGGAAGTCAAGGGGTGGGAAAGGAAGTATAACAGGAGAGCCCACGGGATCAGTCTAGCTGGATCTCCAGGAGGGAAAAGACATCCCTCCTCTCCCTCCAGGGCTGCTTGCAGCCTGGGATCCAGCCCCTGCAGAGGGACTGCCTGTGACCTGGGTTCTGGCATCTGCTGACAAGGCACTGGCAGTCTGGGAGATGCCACCAGCGATGCTTAGCCCTCAGGACCCAGTAGCCTCACCAGGATCCTGTGACCTGGAAGAGCTGCAAGCTGCTGATGATGGAGAGGGGATCCAGGAGGGCTCAGACCTGGAGGAGCTAGCGCTGATAACCGCAATGAGCTGCTAGACCTGCCACCCTCTGATGACATCAATGGGTTCTGCAACCTCCCACTTGGTGATTACCCTGATGAGGAGGAAGATGACCAAACTGACCAGGTACCAATGGGGACGGGGGTACGAAGTAGCTGAGGGAAGAGAGAGGGCGACCTGGTGACCATGACGCAGGAGGTGGAGTAAGTGTTTTGTGGTGGGGACCCTGTGGCAAACCCCGCCTGGCCTTGGGTAGGGAATTGAGCTGAGATGCAGTGGAGTTGAACGGACCTGCGTTTCCCTCTCCACTTTCCCAGGCCAATCCTAGCGTGCTTCCCCAATTGCCACCTGTGTGCCTGCATCACCTGGGGGCTGGAAGAGAAGTGGCCCAACACTGGGGGTGGTACCCGGCCCCTGCCCATCAGTCCTAATCAACAATTACTTCTGCAGGAACCAAAGCTACACACAGGCGAGCAACATACAGAAGCTGTCTAAAACTGGATTCATGCAGGAGATATAGCCTAGCATCCCTGCTTACTCTCAGGAGTGAGATATTGGCTTTTATGGCAGCTTGCTTAAGTCAACTTAAGGAAAGTGTAGTGTAGACACAGAGAAAATTAAGTCGACTTAAGACTTAATTTACAAGTGTAGATGCACTCAGAGAGAGACAAAAAATGAAAACTTCAGAATAGATAGCCAGGAGAGGCGGCAGGGTCAGGGGGAGAGAGACAATAAATGGAAACTTAAGAATAGATAGCCAGGGGAGGAGGCAGGGTCAGGGTTGTACTTAGAGGACCATGGCTGGATGATAGAATTGGTGGAGAACGAAACAGAGAAGCTGAAGTCCCTGATTGCACTGCAGTCAGAACACATACGTGTCTGCCTCCTTCACATCCCATATAGAACTACATTCCATGTCTTTGCATGTTCCTGGCGGAACACAGTGGCCCTGGCACTCCACTGCTTCAGACACATTCCCTAAACACAGCTATGAGAGCCTCCATTAAGAGAAACAAACAGAGTCTTGTGGCACTTTTAAAGACTAACAGATTTATTTATCACGTGAGCTTTTGTGGGAGAAAATCCCACTTCGTCAGACATGCGATAAATATATTTGTTAGTTTTTAAAAGTGCCACAGGACTCTGTTTATTTTTCTGGCAATAGACTAACCCGGCTACCCCTTTGGAACTCCATTAAGAGAGTGATCCTCAGTGTTCTGCCCCTTGAAACTAAATTCTGTTTATTGCTTATTGCTATTTAATAAAAATGTACTCACTGAAAGAAAATAAATCTATAATTTTCCCATACACACAGTGGTTGCTGCTGGAATTCATACACAGTGGCAATTGGCACATTTGAAGACTATAGGTGCAGTTAGGTAATCCTATTGCCGCAAAGCCATCCCCTTTATTTCATGCATATTGCCCAGTGTCACAGTCCTTCATTCCAGGGTTGGTTTAATGGCCCTGCATTCTTCATCGCAATCCCCACAAGGGACTTCTCAACTCCAAACTGATTTGCAACTGGCCCATAGCAGTCTGGAGTTGCCAGCTTCCACAAAATGATGGGCACACATTTGTCCAGCGAGAGGGCACCTCTCATTTTGTGCTACGGGGCAGAGATGAGCAGCACAGACACTTCCATGAAGGTCACTTTGCACAGCCAAAAGTCCTTCAGCCAAAGCTCATCATCCCAGGCCTGAATAACGATGCAATCCCACCACTCACTGCTTGTTTCCCATTCCCAATAGCAATGGTACACTATATAGAGCTGCTCCATTAATGCCAAGAGGAATTTGGATTTGTGACTTTCCATGGCAAGCAGCAGGGCAGGCACCATGGATTCATGTTTAGGGTCACAGCTTTTGAATTAGTTCATGATCAGCCACGTTGTGTTCACAACACAACACAAAACTGGAGAGCAGTGCAGGATCCATGCTTTCAGACAGGGATGATGTATGTACAATTTACATGGTCTGTTGAAAACTGGCATGAAACAGTCAACGTCCCTGGAATGATGGGAAAGAGAAAACTGCATCATCAGATAGTAAGCCCACTCTCATGATGCACTGTCAACCGTTCCCACAACTCTTAGTGCCAGAAGGTGGTAAATTGCACTGTAGGATAGCTACCTATGGTTCACTGCTTTCTCTGTTGGTGCTAGAGAACCAACTGTGAGTGCTATCACTGACACAGGAAGCGTTTCATAAATATGCACAAGCTATCTAATTATAGTGGTTTATGATCGTCAGCATAACTTAAATTCCAAAGGGGTAGCCGTGTTAGTCTATTGTAGAAAGACAAGAGAGTCCTGTGGCACTTTTAAAGTCTAACAGATTTATTTATCGCATGATTTACTTACATCAGTTTCAAGACCAATAGTTACATCTGTACAAAAGCAGTACAGTATCGAGTTCAAAACTATGTAGAAGTAACACACATGAGAAGCAGGAAAATTCTCAAGGGAACCGTTGTACTTAGATCTTTAGAGAGGGCAGAATTGGTATTTAACATCACTTATTATTGCGATTGCCTCTTAAAGGTTGTATTATACCTATAGTACCTTGGGATGGGAAGGCAATTAAAAAACAACATTATTACTATGGGTCTAATTTTGCAACACTTACTTATGTTAACTGGTATTTATTGAAGTAAATGGCCCCATTGAGTTTTGTGCTTAGAAACTACAGGGAAGGGCAATAAATAGAAGCTGATATCCGCGTGCGCATGTGTGAGTGCACACACACACACACCCGCCCACCCTCCCACCTCTGGCTGATCCCAGGTATCCCAGAGGAATGCAGTTCACCTCATAGAATCATAGGCTATGTCTACACTTGCAAATTAGGTTGACTTTAGGAGGCTTAAATCGATCTAACTTAGTCCTTGTCCACACCAGGCTTTCGTTAAGTTGACCTAAGAAATTCCTTAAATTGACTTAATGAAAGCTTAGGTCGACTTAATAAGAACCGCTGGTTAAGTCAACCTAACCCTTAAGTCGACTCCTTAGGTTGACCGCACCACTGCCGAATAGCGGGGAATAATCATATCCCACGATCTGCTGGCAACACTCCTACTGACACAGCCCAAATTTGCATTTGGATTGATTGATTTTACACTGAAAATTTCTGCACATTCCCATGAAATTTTGCTCATCCAAGTGAAATCTTACAATATTAACTAAAAGAATTTAAACTAAGCTGGCCTAAAATGCTCAGACCAGCATGAACCATGAGTATGTGGATGACTAAGGTAAAAAATTTAAAAGAAGGTATCATCTTAAATAAAGGGTAAACACAAATAGCAGGTGGAGGGAAGAGTCCAGAAGAACACTGTAGGGATTGTGTTAGATCTGGTGGTCATGTAGTGTCTTCATTAATGAACTAGAAATGAAAGTATCAGAGCCATAGATGATGCTAAATTGGGGAGAGTTGCATCCCCCATTGAAACAGAGGAATAATACAATATATTGCCAATCTGAATTGCACTTGAGTAAGTGAAAGGAGAATCTGGCACAAGATGTGGTTAGTTCTTTGTGGGTTTTTGTACGGGGACACCAGTAGTCAGTTGTCTCAAAACAAGGCAGTACACAGACTCGGGTTGAAATCTTGCAGCACATTAAAGTCTAAAGGAGTTTTGGCATTAATTTCAGTAGGACCACAATTTTATGCCAAGTTCCAATGAGGTTTCCATGCTAGTCTATTTCAGCAAGAACAAACCAGGAGTTCTGTGGCACTTTTAAAGACTAACAAATTTATGGGCACAATCCCACTTCGTCAGATGAATGAATTGGAAACTATAATATGTTAGCTGTAAATATAGGATACAGAGATGGGTGGGTCACAAGGTTAATTCAAACAGATCTAGAGGGATAGAATGCTAGCCTTTCTCTTTAAAGTAAGTAAGATGTTTGGATTCATACAGTGGAGTAGGGCAGCAGGAGTTGAGAAGGGTGATTTAAGGGAAATTACCTTTTGTAATGATCTGGCCATTCAAGAGTTTTATTTAAACCCACTATAAAGATATCTAGTTGGCATGTGAATTCCAATTCTGCAGTTTTACATTCCATTCTGTTTTTGAAGTTTTTTTGCTGAAGTACTGTAACTAGCATGTTTTTTTACAGAATGTCCAGGTAGATTGAATTGATCCTCTACTGGTTTTTTAATTTTATTTCTGACACCTGTTTTGTGTTAATTTATTATTTGCACAGAGACAGTCCAGTATGGCCAATGTTTATAGCAGAGGAGCATTGATAGCACACGATGGCATAGATGAGCAGGTGAATTAGCCCTTGATGGAGCAACTGACCTGTTTAGGTCCCATGACGGCATCACTTGTGTAGATATGTGGGTAGAATTGGCAATGGGGTCTGCTGCAGGAATAAATACCTGGCTTAGTGTTCCTATTGTATGGTGTGCAGTTGCTGGTGAGTATTTGCTTAAGGTGCAGGGGCAGTCTGTAAGCAAGAATTGGACTACCTCCCAAGGCTTGAGAGAATTAGGGATTGTCTTGTAGGATAGGTTGTAGATACTTGATGTTGTGGTGGAGAGGTTTGACTTGGGGGTCACAGGTGATGACCAGTGGCGTTCTGTTGTTTTCATTGCTGGGTTTCTCCTGTAGTAGTTGATTTCTGGGTATCCACATGGCTCTACTTTCTGGACATACAGTATCACTAAATGATGGACACTTTAAAAGTGCCACAGAACTCCTTGTTTAATTTTACAGTAGGATTCTTTGCTAATAGAGGACTCTTTAGTAAAAAAAAGAATAACAAGATCCAATAGCTAGACAAAAGCTGAAGCTAGACAAATTCAGGCTAGAAATATAGCATATTTTTTAACAGAGGGTGAGTGATTAACCATTGGAACAACTTTCCTAAACGCATAGTGGATTCTACATCACTGGTAATTTTCAAACCAAGAGTGGATGTTTTCTCAAAGATGTGCTCTAATTCAAACAGGAATTAACTCAGGAAAATCCTACGGCTGGTGTTAAACAGGAGGCTGGAGTAAGTGACTACAATAGAACTTTTTGGCATGGGAATCTATGAATCTACCTGGGTGAAATATTAATTAATGGAGAGCAAAGCAAATTTAGTAGGAGGCACCTGGGGGACTCTTCTCCTAAGAATTTAATTTTGAAACTTGCCAGTTGGAATAGTCTGATTCATTCCAAAAGCAAAGAAATATATACTTCTGAAAACTGATTCAGTTTTCTAATGATAGGAATAAAAGACAACACTATCAGGGAAAGTCTATTAGTTTCCACAGACTGGGATAGACTATAAAAGAGGAGGAAGGTTACATATACACAAAAATTTGGTTTTGAGGACCCCTAAGGTTTGCCATAGTTTCCCTATGAATTCACTCTAGCTCTCTGCCATCTTAAATTAGTTTTAGAACCCTAATCTGGGGCATTAAATATATTGATTATTAAAGATTATTTAATCTATAACAACTAGGCTTTTAACATTTTTAAAGAGTGAATTTTCCTTACAGTGATTGGCATTTCAGGTAATTGACCAATTTGAAAAAATGTTGAGTCAGAAGCCTTTTCTGTGGAAGAGACGTTAACCATGTGCAATTCGTTTCCTGTGAAAATAAAATCTGCGATGAAGGTGCCTTTTAGAGGAAGATTTGTTTTTAAGTCCCACTGGTTGTGAAGAGTGCCTGATATAACACTGATTTCTTTCCTATTACAAACTCTGGAACGTTTCACAAGTCCAGTGTGGAACGTATATCTATACCAGAAACCAAGGTTTCAGCTGCCATATCAATACTTTCTATGCCTACCAGGGCTGTCCGGGGGGGGGGGGGGGGGGGGGACCCAGGGCCAATGCTGGGGGGGGCAGGCAGGCCAGCCCAGGAAGCCCAAGTCCCACCACCCGCTCCCCTGGCTGGCTGCTCTGCCCCCAGTGGTGGGGCGGGCTGGCCCAGAAGCCAGGCTCCACTTCCCCACCCTGCCCCTGGGCTGGCTGCTCCAGAAGCCGTGGGTCAGGAGCGGGATGAAGTGCAGCAGTTGGGGGGGGGGCAGGGGCAGCGGGGCAGCATGGAGCTGGTGTAACCATGGTGTAATCCCCCCCAACTCCCAAGGATGGCCCTGATGCCTACCTATTATCATAATCAATATTTAAAAAAAAACAATTGTGGAAACAGGTCAACAAGATGGTTTTGATACTTGTTACTTTAGAAATTTTGCACTTAAAACAGCAAGTAGGTGTCTAGATCTGTTCATGGTATTAGGGTGTAAGTACACAAGTTTGGAAATTTAGTTCACTCTACTTGGATAGTTCCAGATTTCAGCAAAGCCCCATTTGTTAAAACAACTTTATTAGAAAGTATTGCATGTTATTTCCTTCTTATATTTGTTGTGCCACTTCCCTGTCCTCACTCTCCAACTGTTCCTATATCTGTCTTCAGACTGCCAACTGCTCAGAAAAGCGATCATGCTACTTTCCAAGTTAGGAAAGCGCTGCTGGACCATTATGGATGCTATTGGAAATAGATAATCATACATTACAATAAATAATACTGATAGGAAAAAGATGCAGTTTTTTCTGACCAGTTCCTCTGAACAACTTGCACGCTTTGGCTGTGTTCAGATTTTGGAACATTATTTTTTTCCTTTTTAAAATTCCAACATATGGTAAATCTGAAAATGAAGATTAAAGACCTCATCCCAAAATAATCTGCACTACTTGTGCAAGGCATTGACTCACCTCAGCTCCCAGTGAGGCCAAACAGAGCTGACGCTTTTCATCTAGGGCTGTTTGGGAAAATGGAATTTCCATTCTACAGAGGTTTCCAGCATTTCAGACTTCTCCTTTGTCCTGAAGAGGGACACAAGGTCAGGATTTCAAAATATAGAGAGGAAAAAAATTCTGACATTTCATTTTGGAAACATTCAATTTTGATAATGTAAATCATTATAATCTCAAATATTAAATATGTCATAATATATACTAACTTTTTAAAAGAATAAAACTTTTAATTAATAAGTCTAAATCAACCAAGAAAGTCAAAACAAATACTTCATTTTGATTCAAATGTTTTCAAAATTTCTGTTTAAAAAAAGTTTGTCAAAATTAACTCATTCTCCATTGGAAAGCTGTTCTGTTTGAAAATTTTTGGATCACCTCTATTTAGCACCTTATAAGGTAATCAGGGATGGTCTTAGTTAAGCCTGGGCAAAAGTCAAGGTGGGGAGTCCCATCCTTGACTCTTGCCCCCCCTCCTCCCAGCATCACTGGGGCCCTCAACAGTCATCCCCCCTGGGCCTCCCTATTGACCACGGTGCCTGTCCCCCAGCTTCAGCAGCTGGCCATGCTGCCTGCCTCCCCATTCCCCCCCGGCCTCACCACCTCCCCCTGCCTGCCCCCCGCCGCTGTGGGCAGGGGCCCGTCCCAGCATGAGGACCTGTGCAAATGTCCAGACTTCCCCATAACTAAGACCATCTAGGAAGATAATGTCACTTAAGGTGGACTTAGTTAATAGAGCTTTGTAACAAAGCAGAATTCATGTTAAGGATCCCCAATACGACTCTGTCATGGTTTAGCATAGCTCCAGGAACATAACATTCACAAACAGCTAGAGTTAAAAAGAATTGCTATTACCCAATATAAATTGAATGTTCCTCATACTGTATTGCTCATTGTAGTGTTGCATTAATAATTTTATTTGAATATTTTCATTCTGCTTTTTCCCTCTGATCAAACACCATTTTTCCATTTGGCAGAAGAATATGAGCTAGAAAGAAATTTACCTTCAGAACTGGTTCATCAGTGTAAATGTTTATCTAGTCAACCTGTGTGGAAGTGATTTATAGATAGTCTCTTATAAGAAGGAAGTCTCTCAGGCCTCAGGCAGCTCTGTGGAAAGATACTTTCTGTTAACTGATGTTATGACTTTTCTTTTGGACACTGTATGATACATTGCCATTTCCCCAAGGATACTAGTGGATACAAACTTTTCATGTAGGTTAACACGATTGTCTATGACACTGTGAAACTGAACTTTTTGTGTCAGACTATATCTGCTATGGCTTTTTCTCCCTACTTTACAGCTGAAAACTGAAAAAGAAAGGAAATGGATATTGCACTTGAATTTCATATACAACCCTGAGACCTTATTTCTTGTTAGTTTCCATGAAATGTCATCACTATTAATGTTATTTGTTTTACAGTACTTAGCCCTATATGTAAACAAGGATATAGTGCTTGTCCTAAGGAGCTTACTACCTATTTATGCTTTTAAAAATGCAGCTTTTATAGGCATCATTTATAGCACTGGTTCCCAACCTTTTTGGATTGAGGGCCACATATCATTGTTACAACGCTGAAGGGCCACCAGTCTGCCAGCAGTCCTCACTCCTGCCCCGCTGCAACCAGACAAAAGGAGTTAGTAAGGCGGCTGCTTCCCTCCACACTGACCTCCTGTCCCCCTGGCTGTAGTAGGGTCCTGTAACATTAAGGCATTCCACCTGGGTGCAGCCAGAGAAATGGGAAATCAGTGTTCCCCTCCCTTTGGCTCCAAAAAGGACATCATTAGGGACCAAGGCAGAACACTTTGCTACGCTACCTGCTGGAGCTGGGGAGAGGAGCACTGATCTCCTGTCCCCTTGACTGTAGCAAGAAGCCTGCGCTGGTCTTTTAGCAACACAACCATGCACTCCATTTGGGTTCTTAGTAGCTACCTTCTGCAGACAATGGGAGGGGAGCCACTTTACAAGTCTCTGCGGACCACTTTTGGCTCCCAGGACACAGATTGGGAACTACTTGATTTAGTGGTATCCCACAAATTCGCCATACCCTTGAGTTCTCTTAAAACTACTGGGTAGTAATGACCAATAAATGGCATATCCTGTCCCAAAGAGTCTTAAGAGGCTGTCGTAAAAGCAAAGAAGTAGCTGAATAAAGGAACAGGCAGACAAGCAGGGAGGGGAAGGACGAGGTAACAATAATAGGAAGAGCTAATGGAAGGTTTTCTGTCAAACTGTTTTCTCAAAGCGAAAACGTCTTTTTTTACCAAAATGGAAATGTTTATGGACATTTTTGGGAGATTTTGCTGAAAAAACAAAAATGGAACATTTTTTTATATTTTAGGGAATGAAACATTTTATTTTATTTTGGCAAGCTAAATCAAAAAAATAAAACGTTTTGATTTTTAGTTTCTCAATAAAATCCCTCTCAGTTTCCTGAAACTTTTCACAGAGAAAAATAAAGTTTCTTGGTCTGCTCTAATAACAGAATATTTAAGCATAAGCTAGCTGGTGACACATTGTGCCAATCATCAGCAGTAATCCTAAACTGTCACCTTCCTAGCATTGCAGTTACTCTGACAATTGAACACATTCAAATGGCATACAACGGGAACTCTCTTTCACGTGCCATATTAAAGGTATACTGGTAATGCTCTGATTACTAAGCATTTACTTAACTGGATGCATTAGACAAGGCTATTTACCTTCTTGACATGCTGCTGTTAGATAGATAAATGATGTCAAGCTGCTTTACAGGTTTATCCACAAGAACCAAAGAGACAGTGTCTTTTGCTGAAGGTAACTTAGGAGTCCCATCAATTGTTTGAGGCTTTCTAGTTTGGACAATCCTCAAGCTTACCCAGACAGACACTTCTGGGGTCTTCATTTTAATACTACTGCAAGATGTTATTGTTTTTGGCTTTTTTTCAAATCCATATGGTTTCACTTAAAAAATTGAGAAGTTTGTTTTTTAAAGAGCTGTGCTCTGTATTAAGGTGATGTTAAAGATGGTCGTGATGGTCCCTTCTGGCCTTAAAGTCTGAGTCTGTGAATCAAAATAGAGAAGGTTTCACAGAACAATTGCTCATTTGCTGTGAACTGTTATCCACCAAAGCATTCGTTTTCTTCACCCCTCAAAGTAAATCCAAATGATACGCAGTTGGGATCATACCTTCTAACAATCTTGAGTAGTGTTTTATTTGTGGCAGGAATCCAGAGCCTGAAATCCATGGAATTTCACTCAGGTCTTGATTCACACTACTGCCTAGGCAAGCTATTCATTTGGTTTTCAACTGGGCAGTTCTCTTGTTTTGGTGGTTTGTTTCCCCTGTCTAGTACTGAGACAAAATCATATATGGTTTTATCTGGTATCAGACAGGGGTTGCTATTTTTGAAGAGCACACCACTCTGTCCCTGGCACCATGATTTTGCATGTGAGTGATGGTCAGAACAATTCATCTTGCATTTCTGTTGTTGGAATGTGCAATTTTGAAATTGCAAAAATTTATATGACCAGTAATTATTAATATTAAGAATAAAAAATATCAAATGATCAGTAGATAGATTAGTTCTACAGCTGAGTACTTCATGGACAGTCCTACAAGTCTTACAGTCTTACATATCCTTCCTAAGGGAGCGGGTCATAGATTCCAGTGAAGCTGAACAGTTTTCATCAGAGGACTTTATGTCTGAGAAATAACACTAAAGTTGTAGATATGTTGCCCTGTTTGTATACAGATGACTTGGAATAAGAATAAGTGAACTCTGATTTTACTTCTCATAATTGCCTTTTGAGGGCTGCTGTATCCTGAAGAACAGTCAGATGCTCAAGTTTAATACTAAGAACAGCAGCAGCGCTCAGGACTTACATTATTCTGAAAGATATTGTTATGGGCAATAATATTGATTAAGCTGTTGGACACAGCAGTTGTCTTTTATTCAGGCTAAACCAGGAAACTGTTAAATGTTCCTTTATTGAGTGATGGTCAGAACAAAGGAAAACCACTGCCCAAGGACTAGATCACATGCAAATCAGGAAAATGGCTGGGCCATGTGGTCCAAGGGGTTTTCTGGAGGTCTGATAACAAATGCACGGGTGGAGGGTTGATTTGATTTCAGCAGTGGTTTTTTGGGGGGTGGGGAAGTGGGGGAAAGAAGCAGAAAAACTAGAAGCAGACAGAAAAGGCAGCAAGGAACTGAAGGCACAAATTAAGATGCAGTTGTAGCAGGACCCTGAGAAAAAGTGAGAGAGCGAGCTTTTGGGTAAGGTCTGGTTGAAAGAGGCTTAGATTGGGAGCAAAAAAAACATCTTTTCCTACTGTGTTCAGAGAAGCAGGATATCCTATATATTCTTGGTAAATAAATAGGATTGCATGAAAGAAATACCTGACTCCATCACCAATTTCTCCTCCTAACAAAAACAACTTGCAAGATGCCAAATATGGCTAACCGCTAGGTCTAAAGAGGCAACGATATACTTGTCATGTATTAAGATTTTTCTTTAACTGTTTTTCTTGTTGAAGGCAGATTTAGAAAAGAAGTCCAGTATTTCAGTAGGTGTTCAGTCATCATTAACTTCCAACTCCTTATTTGTTGCTTTCTCTGGTAATTCTTTTTCCACTCAGAACATCTGTATTGAGTGTTGACTGCTACACTTTATTCCGTCCTATCCCACCGAATATGGTATCACAGTTCCTTTAGGAGTCATTGGCTATCCATGTGCTTCAGTAATCTGTGTCCTATTACATGGGGGATTGAAGACAGGGATCTACAAGGCATAACAATGACCCACTCAGCATCACTTGCCATAATCCTCCACCTGGACTTCTCTATGGCATTTGATGTAGCTAATCACAAAGAGTTGCCCCATTTAGAAGAAGATGTAGAAGAGTAAATGGAAACCCCTTCAAGTCCCTTTAACGAAACCCAGAGTGTTATTTTTGTCAACTGATCCTCCAACTTTTGAAGTCCTGACTTGTCTCACAAGTTTGAGTCATCTCCCAATATTATTCAAGATCTATAAGTATGAAGCCCTGCTGGAGTGCCAGCAGTATGCAGAACAAACCCAATTCTACATCTCCTTTATGAGAGATGTAAACAACATTAAACTAAAATCAACACCTTAATAAAGAGTATAACTGGCTAAAATATTTTGAACTTAATCTTTTCATTAAAATCAACACACAAAAAGTTAATTTTGACAAAATATTCGGTAAAATTTTTAAAAATGTATCTTTTTATTGACCAGAAATAGAGCTAGTGAAATGTTTTTTTATTTTGTTGTGAATTTTTTAAATTATTTTTCAACTGGCTTTATTTATGAGCAGCAGACTAAATTTGAAATACAATAAAACTGAGATTATATGGGTAGAAGGGCAGATGTGCTTCAAAGAGATTGTTTCTTTGGCACCACCCACCACCAAAAGCATCTGTCCATAGTCATGGGGTTCTTCTGAACTCCTCATAGCTATTGGATACTGAAATAACATGAAAATTCACTCATCCATCTGTGACTGGCCAGAAAATTGCTGACTCTTCTATGTGAGAAAGATGTGGCTGGGGTGATCCATAATATGTGACTTCCAGTCTCAGTTATTTATGTCTAGGACTTCAGCTGTATACTCTGAACAAATGTCAAATGGCGCAAAATGCAACCACCCATCTGCTTAATAAACATAGAAACTCCTGAGCATACTACCGGGTGCTCTGGTCTCTGTATTGGTTCTCCACTTCAATTTAAGGTCTTTGTCCTGATAATCAAAATCCTCATGAGATTTTCTCTAACTATGGTACCAGAAATATCATCTCTCCCTTCATAATCCCTTCCCTGGATTGAAACTGCTAGTCAGGAAGATTTGTGAGCTCAGGAGCCAGAACTCTCACATGAAACTGGATCTTGACTACAGAACTTGTTGTAAGAGACAAGCCTCCTCACTTTGAGAACTAAATACAATACTTGTTCTTTTTATCCAGCTTTCCCTCAATACATTTTTCACCCTTGCAAATGCAGAGGTCATAGACTCATATTTGACCCTATGGTGAGCCATAAATGTAGGACATTTTTCAAAAAATGAATGATGGACCTTCTTTTCTTTAAAAACACAGTCACTTCCTTTTCTGTTTGTTCCTGCCAGCCCCCCAAATTTCTCAGAAAATTACTATGCGGGATGAGATTTGGCATGCAAAATTTCAGGGATATTGATTTAGTTTTGAGGAAGGATATGTGGTTTGAAAATTAGGTTAGTTTTGGCATTACCTATGGAGAGGCTACTGCCATTTCATAATTGCATATTAGTTTGGTGTTGGAAGAGGTGTTTGAGACATCATTTTTGGCCTTCATGTCATCAACGAAGCTGCATTTCTTCAGAGACTGGCTTGAAAATAGAATCAGTTGACTCAGATAAAGATCATCAAAAGGTAAGTTCTACCGAAAGCAGTACTTCAAGAAGCTGTGACGCACGCTGTGGATTGGAGTATAATTTGTCCAAATACTCCCTTAGTGATTCTATCACCTATGCACGCCAAATGAAAAAACCATGGTGTCACCAAATGATCTCTTATAACCTATAAAATGTTTTATCGTTATTTAAGTACCATGCAATATGTAGTGTAATTTGGGTCACATGGTGGTGACTACCCACTTTTTTTTAATTATATGGAATCATTATTATGAAGCTAAAGAAGTATGTGTAGCTAAAATCAACTCCACAATTTATGAGTCCTGATCCCATTCCCATTCTCAAGTCAATTGATGTTTTGCCATTAACTTCAGTGGGAACAGGATTGCTGGGGCTCAGATTATGCATGTGAGTCAACAGAAACATGTTCCTTTTTTTTTTAGTGAGAATGGACCAGTTCTGAAAGTACAGTTCAGTAAAGCATGCAGGAAAAGTAAAAATCTGGAGTTAGATTTTCCTTGCTCCATCACAGAAAGTATTAATATATTTTCCAAATGCAGACTATTTAAGACACTTTTGAGTTATTAATATTTAAAGAGCTGAGTTAGCATCAAGTTAGCATAATTCTTGAAAAGAGATGACAGCAGAATATGTTTAACAACAGAGACATGCCCTAAACTTTACCAAGAAAAGTACTGCATTAAACATGGATTCACTGGGGGTGGAAACAACGAGAGTCCTGTGGCATCTTATAGACTAACAGATTTCTTCGGGCATGAGCTTTCCTGGGCTATAACCCACTTCGTCAGATGTGGGTTATAGCTCAAAAAGCTTATGCCCAAAGAAATCTGTTAGTCTATAAGGTGCCACAGGACTCTCGTTGTTTTTGCTGTACACAGACTAACATGGCTACACCTCTGGGGTGGAGAAGAGTGTCTCTCTCTTTCTGCATCAAAGTCCTGTATTCTTAAATACAGTTTCTCTTTCCATCCTCTGGCCATACTTTGTAACATTTTTAACAATAATAATGAGATAAATCAGAATGATCAGTGATTTTACGCACAGCATTATTCAGAGCCCATCTTCATCCCCAGTACCTGCTATATGCTAAAATAACCCCTGACCTGGTTATATTTTGTTCATTTTCTTTAGTTTAATGAGATGATGAATAAATGTGCTTTTCAAGGAACAAGGGGTGGTCAGTGCTGGAAACTGAAGCCCTCTATTTATTCATAGGCCAAGTATGGTGATAAGTCGGCTCAGTGCCGATCTGTCAGTAATCACACATTCAGTTTGAAGAGATAACACTGTTAAGTGGTGAGGCTTTTTCTGAGCAGACACGGACTGTGTTATCAACCTGAGATAAAATATATGGGATCTGGGCAAGAGAGTCTATGATGGGCATTGACAACCAGACACTTTTCATAGGAACCATATGTAATTCAGTCTTTCCCTTTTCAGCACAAAAATTCTAATATAGGTAACCCGACAGTTTATAGGAAACTCACCCACTGCAGTGATAATCACTACAGAAGAATTTTAAACAGAAACCTTTTTACAGGAAACAATATCAGAAGCTGTCCTGTTAAACATGGAATTAACATAATACTTACTTCATACTCAACCATGTGTCTTGAAGCAATAGAATAAATTTTTTGTTGGACACATCTTTGAAAGAAAAGTCCTGAGACTACTGACATTTTTCTATTTTTAAAACATTGAAAATAAAATTTTCATCAACATTTTGAAATTTTAAGACTTGCAGCCTGCTCTTTTCTCTGCTGTTGGGAATGAGGTTGCTGGATGGCAAGTTACCCAAACTTTGTGGGACAGAAGAAAAACAAAGTCATAACATACCCTTGGAAAAAATCTACATGGTATTCTATAGTAACCCTTTACAATATTCTAGTCTGTACACACTACAAATTAGAATTGTGATTTTTGCAGTGTTTAGGAATATTATTATTGAAAGCCATCATTCCCTTTTACCAGAGCATTTTCATATTAAAAATTCTTAAGATCTGAGTCTGTCTGGAGTAGAATGCAATTATTTTAATGTCTGATAAACTAAATGAATAACTGCTTGTGTGCAAAATAGGTAGAGCAGGTTTCAACAGTCCTTGGTTTGCTTTTGATTTACATGTCTATGCAAAGATGTGCAACTCCTTTAACATATAATACTGCTGCAAAATAAAGTAATTAGGTTAGAAGCAATCCCACTGATCTCTTTTTCAGTCTTTGATACAATATCAAGGCTATGTGGAAGGATTATCATTGACGTCAATAAAATTAATGGGAGCAGATAACTTCTTTTAATTGTCACCTGACATACAAAAAGTGAGGATAAAGAATCTTTGAATGACAAAGGAAGTTTCTCTTTTCCTGAAGCAGGATTATCCTACAGTTCCTAAAGAAAACCCTGGGTGAAGGTAAAGGAAATACAGTTTTAATGCAACATCCTTTAATTCTATACAGATGTTTACTGAAAAAAAATGTAGCTATATCATCTGCAGCGCAGGAAAAAAAGATGGGATTTTATCCCTCAGTCTGTTATCAATTAAATCATCAAAACAAAATTATCATTTAAATTACAATGTATAATTTCACGTTTAGAATGTACGGGGAGGAGGCAATCTGCGAAGCAGAAATCTGCAAACCATCAAAGCAACAAAGAAACATTAAAGTTCAATGGGCAGTTTGTTCATGGATGTTTTAATCTAGTTTTTTTTTAAAAAATTGAAAGCATGTCCACGTGGTCAAAATAACATTTTTGTCAAAAAGAAACTTTTGAGGTTCAATCCAGTGAAACAGTCAAACTTTTTTTAAACCCCAAAATGTTTTCAAGAGAGGAAAATGTTCCTGAGGGATTATAAGAAGGTGACATTGGAAGAATGTCAATGTGAGAAAGAACCTGTATAGTAGGAAAAGCTTGTTATAAGAGTAGAATATTAAATGCTCAGTTTCTAAATTTACTCTCTTGAAGAAATCTGCAACTGAGAACTGGTTTTAATTTTCTCTTAATACTTAGATTCTACTGTTTTCCATCATGCATATGTTGTACTTGCTCAGTATTAAGTTTTATGGTATGGTACATCTACATTTTAAAGTAATCATCTGTCTCTACAGAAGAGATTTCTAATATCCATAATTTGACTCAACATTCATCTTAAATAAATTAATGAAATGCCAGACAGAGTTTCCTACCATTAGTTGACAAGATTGAAACTACTGTTGCAAAACTTTGTTTTTAAGTAGATGGACATATTTTTCAAGAGGATGGATGAACTGGTAAAATCCTCAATGAATGTTCTATTTGGGTCTTCATCAGAACTTATTCAAATGCAATTGTTTGTTTCTTTCAGAAACAGTTCCTTCTTCTGAAAATGTTCTCTACATTTTCTCTTGCCTCTGAAGCTTAAGATCTTTTTTCACTCTCAGAAATTAAGCAATAAGTATACTGCCATGTTCCTTGTCACAATATTTATATGGTATAAAGGATCACATTAATAAAAATTCTATTTGTGATCAGGACTTTTTAGTTTTTACCATTTAAACAGGAGAATTAAGTCATGGATTTCATTAGAGATGGACAAAAGTGTCTTAATTACATAGACACATAGGTTATTGGCGCATTAGGTAGCCCTTAGTCAAGGATGGATTTTTCCACAAAAATCCAGTACAGGCTTTGGAAAGAAACTATTTTTGCTGTGTGCTAATGTGGGAATCTGGTCAAGCAATTAGCATCTGAAATTTAAACTGAGCATTAAGCCAGGGTTTATAGCTAACTTGTCATTCTGACCTGGAAGAATGACACAGACTAGATTGAAGAGAGATCCATTCTCCCTCTCATATATACAAACTCTCCAATATCCTCTTTCTTTTCCATCAAATTAATAAGTCTGTCTTTTTCCTAGTTAGATGTGTATTTTAAATGTCTTACATGGGCATAATAGTTAAGAGAATGATGATGTCTCTTATGTTAAGAAATTCAAGGTGTACACACGCATGTATATATCTGTACCTTGGATTTCTGAACATAACAGCCATTTAATTTCTGGGGGAAAAAAAAAAGCTATGTCATCTTTCTAGGCTCATTGCATTATCTATCCATCCATCTACGTACTTATATGCTGCTGGTCTCTGTTTGACCTGAGTAACTATTATTGGTACTATAGATAAAGAAATTATTTTCAAGTGGACTGTTCCTTGAAATCATACCAATATTTCTAAGAAAGAAAACAATATTCTAATCAGGAATGGGAGAAAGTCATGGAGTTTGAGGTTTTGTTGATTTTAAGGTTTGTGTCACTTCCATTTACACTGCTTAGCAGAGAGGGGACAGTGTGCTGAGGCAGTAGGGAACTGCAGAGTGGTGAGAGAACCTCAAAGCAGCTACCATGCTGCCGAAGCATGATATATCTGAGCTACAGCCACCTTCTGCTGCCCAGCATCCCCAAACAGTAGAAGCCACTGGAATATTAAATTGCAATTCAGGGTCTATTTTGTTGTTCCCTGAGGGAAAGGTATACGCTGCATTGTGTTTGTTGTTTGTCTGGTTAAAATCTATTCCTACCTAAGGCATCCCTCAGAAGTGGAGGGGAATAGTGGTATGTTACCAGTCATGCATTGAATTCTTGGGGCATCTTTGCTGGGAGAGCTATTGCAAGAAATTGAAAAGTATTTCTGCTCTTCTGCTTTGGAAGCAGTCTGTATGTGGGCTGTTAGTGTACTGTTGATACAAAGGTATGTTCCAGCTGACCTGAAGTCCAGATACGCTTCCTAACTCGTACATTCCCTATCACTGAAGTTAACTGTCTCACCAGAAAACAAATAAGGAATCCTGTGGCACTTATAAAGGCCTTATTTGTTTTTCTGAAATAGGCTAACATGGCTACCCCTCTGGAAGTTGTCTCATGGGAGTAATTCCTGGGAGACAGAGGTAAGACATCGTAGTAGCAGGCCTTTGCTATTACTAAATATGTCTTCAGCTCAAACCTGGTCATATTTAGAATGAACAACAAGACTTAGTTCTGCAACTAGACTTTTCACAGACTGCCAACTAGGCCAGGTTCTTTTCTCTCCTCTTTCATTTCAAGCTGCAAGGGTGCAAGGGAATACAGTGTATTTGCCCATTTTCACTGGAAATGTCAGAGGATCCCAATGTAAATCATGCAAAATGTGCCATGATTAGAGCTGATAAATAATTGTTCGTTCTGTTCCTTGGTAATTCTGAAAAATCACAAAATAATAATAAATTGTTTTAGGTTGACTCCCCCCTTTTTTCCCCCAAATTTTTGGTGAACCAAAAAGTTGTTTTGCATCAAACAAAATGCTTTGTGTAACCACAGCAAAATGCTTACTTTCAGTTGAGTGGGGATGTATGTCTTTTACATTTTTATATAATATTGAAAGACGTTTTTAAACAAAAAAATCATTTCACATTGAAAACTCATTGTTTCATTTAGAAAATGTCAAAAGACAACATTTCTACGGTTGGGGAAGCTTTTGCTTTTTTAAAATGAACAATTGGTTGAAACTGAAACATATTTGTGAAACATTTTGGAGCTGCCAAATCTGCTTTTCTTCCCCCCCTGGGGGAGGGAAGCTTCAGACCAAAAAAAATCACCCAGGTTTAATAACAAGATGCCCCCCTAGAACCACTTATGATGATAAGCCACAAACCATGACCCTTTGCCAATCCATGTATGTCCCAGCACATGATTTGGGCAAATGATGTGTAATAAATATTTTATTTGGTTGTTTTTGTCTCTCTCTTTCTATTTACAGATTGCCCACAGACAAAGATAATTATCTCTTATGTATTTATTATTCAGAAGTCTTTTTGGAATAGTTACTGTGAATAATCTTTATGCGTTGGTCATTTATAAGAAGCTGTTCCTGAAACTCTTTCGATTAGACACATGTTTTAAGTGACATCCTAAGCTTCTGTTTCCTGATCAGATGAACAGAGATCTTAGAATCAGGCTTGTGATATACTGTGAATACTTGTAATTAGGCATCTGAAAGTTGTTTTCCACACATACACTGCAGTAATCAGTTACTTAGAATGTTCTGTTTTGGGGAAAATGCCTGCCATAATCTTATTCCCAGATTATTTAATATAGGACTGAAACAAACATGAAAGGGGAACAAATACAATTGAAGGAAATGCATTTACAGTTTTGAATAAATATTATTTTAGGGAATATTTTTTTGAGTATTCACTTATCAATTTAGATAGCACCATAGACATACACACGCTAAACAAAACAAATAAAGCAGATTCCCCGGCTCCAAGCAACTTATAATATGGCCTGGTACTGTAAACACTCTAACAGGGTGTGGTACTTAGCACACTGAAGAGTGCCATTGACTTCATAGTAGTTACTCATTGCAGAAGGCAATCTCACTAACTTGTTCGGGACTGCTCATTGTAGTGAGCGCCAGACCCCATGGTAAATGTTATTTGTCCTTTGGTAGCACCTTGACATCCCAGTCCTGGGCCATTATTCCATTGTGCTAGGTGCTGTGTGAACTAAAGTTAGGACCAGGCAGAAACAACAAGAGATGGGATAGGAAAAAGGTAGTATGCAAGTAAAGACAATGAGATTGCATAGTCACTGGGGAGGATGATACATATACCTGAGTTTTAATTTTTAAAAGCTAGCAAGGTTTATTTTATTTTAATCAGAGCTGTATTTGGCATGATTTTTAGGCACAACTACTGGTACACTTCTGTGCATTATAACAAGATCTACTCTACCTGGGAGCATAAGGGGGAGTAGCTTACTTTCTCCTTCGCTCTCGCACCCACTCTGGATTTAGCAGTCATAATGCTTAAACATAATGCTGTGCTTTTTTTATATCAATGGTAAATGAAAGAGTGTAAGTTGTTCTTATTCTGGAAGTGCAATAATTTTTCCAAGCTTCTTTTTCTTAAAATTACTTCATTGCAACAACAACTGACTGCCTTTTAAACATCCTTGTAATGCATTAATGAGTTGAGGCTGTTTTGTAGTTTGACTAATAAAGTGTAAAAAAATTACTTGAGGCCAATGCTTTCTGCATGATTTTTTAACTGAGCAACTCATCAGAACTTATTATGAGGTGGCAAATATTTTTTCTGTTCATAGGACACAAGAGACAGAATGTGCAACCTGATTCATAGAAGATGCATAGCATGAAAATGTCACTAAAATCTAATTTCTTGAGCTAACTAGTGCCTCCAGTATCTTGTGGGTTCTTGATCTAGTTCTAACAGTTACAAAATTGCAAAAAGGCATAATTCTTTATAAATAGTCACCAGGGAAGGAAGTTCAAGAGGGGTAGCCATATTAGTCTGTGTACAACGGAAACAACAAGAGTCCTGTGGCACCTTAGGGTGCGTCTACACTGGCAAGTTAAGTCGATTTCAGGATGCCAATATAACGGCTATCTCTGCTGTTAAGTTGACTTAACAAAGTCAACTTAACTTGGTAAGTGTAGACAACGGGAGCCCTGTGGCTCCTTAAAGACTAACAAATTTCTTTGGGCATAAGCTTTCGTGGGCGCCATTCCACTTTGCAACTGACAAAGTTGGTTGGAGCCCACAAAATATGCCCAAAGAAATTTGTTAGTCTTTAAGGTGCCACAGGGCTCCCGTTGTTTTTGCATGGGAGGAAGGATGGCCTTATGATTAAGGTACTGCAGTGGCACTCTGTATATCTGGATTCCATTTCCAGCTTTGACACAGACTTCTTGTGTATTCCCCTAAATTGTATAAACTTTTGGGGGGCAGAAACCATCTTTTTGGTCTCTCTGGGTGCATCTACACTTGTAAATTAAGTCGACTTAAGCTTGTTTAAGTCGACTTAATTTACCCTGCATCCACGCTACAGTTTCCTTAAGTCGACTTAAGCAACTTGCTTAAGTCGACTTAAGGAAAATAAAGTCGACTTAATGAAAATTAAGTCATCTTTATTAAACCTTGTTTTAATTCAATTTAAGGCTTAAGTCGACTTCCTAGAGTCGACTTAAGCCAGTGTAGCCGTGGGGTAGCCCAAAGTCG
>ML685784.1:8552060-8615792 GCA_007922175.1 Pelusios castaneus | reverse complement strand
AGAGAGAGAGAGAGAGAGAGAGAGAGAGAGAGAGAGAGAGAGAGAGATTTTTAAAAAGACATCCCATCAAAACAAGACACACCACTGAACACATGACAGATGTGTAATCACATTGCTTAATGCACAACTGGAAGGCACTTCTACTGTGGTGATGAGCTCTGTATAAAAACCTATGTACAATAAAATGATGTCACATTTTTCAGTGTTACCTACCTAGAACAGAGGTGGGCAAACCACAGTCCACAGGCCAGATTCAGCCTACCTGAGCCTTTCAGATAGCTGTCCAGCTGAGTCTGGCAGGTGGTCCGGAGCATAACTGCTGCCCCCATCTCCCCATCCTGCCTCTCTCCCACTATGTGGACCCAACAGCACCCTGGCTGGAGCATGGTAGCTGCTCGCCCCTCCTGACTCCACCTCTTCCTTTTGCAGACTCACCAGCACTCTGGCCAAAGGGAGCAAAACAGCCACTCCCTCAAGGGCCAGTAGCGTCTTGACTGGAGCAAGAAGAGCTCTGTGTTGTTCAAAAGCTTGTTTCTCTCATCCACAAAAGTTGGTCCAATAAAAGATATTATTTCCCCCACTTTGTGTCTCCAATATCCTGAGACCAACATGGCTACAATTACACTGTATTCACGGAAATCTTCGGCATTTGATCATTTCCATTCTACATATTTTGACGTTGGCTTTGGAAAGAGGGATGAAACAGATGTTGCCTACTTTTGATGAAGTTTTGAGTAATCACCTTACTTCAGTTAAATGTGCTCTATGATAGGGTCCATAATATATATTTTGTTTTTTGTAGAGTCAGTAAAAATAATGTACAGTTGTATTTTGGTGCCCCGGTCCTCACTGGCCCCCAATTTCTCCCCCAGCCCTGCACCACAACCTGGGCCCTGAAGCTTCCTCCCCGTTGCCTACAGTACCTTCCATAGCTTCACACCCCAGGCTCTGCCTCTTGACCACAGTACCTGGCAAGCTCAGCTGTGCTAAGCACCCGCTGCCCTGGAATCCTGTATCTGAAGATGAGTGGGGGGTGGGGCTACTGCTTTGCCCCTTCCCCTTCTATGCCCAAGCACTTCTTATGGCCAGAGGAAAATCCTCTAATGGTCACATGCAGCCACAGTGGCCACATTTGAAAAATGCTGCCCTAGCTGCATCTACCATGGGATTAGATCAACCTAACTGTGGCAGACTGACATAGACATTTTTTTCACAGCTCTGAGTGGTGCAGCTAGGTTGACCTAAGTTTTAGGTGCAGACCAGACTTTGATTTAAGGATTCCATATTCTTTAGTAATCTGTCCCAACAATTGATTACCCGCAGTTAAAATTTTGCATTTTATTTCCAGTTAGAATGTTGCTTGTTTCTGCATTATTTTTTATTTGTTGTCATTTCAGGGCCAGAGTCTGGTGACCTTGCTCACCTACTTCTCCTCCCTGGGAAAAAAAAAAGTGCTATTACCTTTAGTGGAACTACTTGTGACATCAAGTGATACTCAGTATGAGTAAGGGAATCAGAATCTGATCCTAATTTTGTATTTATTTTATTTCTACCATGCTGTGGGTGTGCACAGCTCCTAACAGACAAAATAAAAAAGTCACTTCCCCTGAAGAATAAAATAGTAAAATCAGACATGACATGATATAGAGAAATGGTAGTAGGCAAAGAATTGTGATGGGGAGAGAAGGTTTACCCTGTATAAGATTATTTATTTTTGCACTGTGTAAATTATGTGCTTTCTCATTTTTATATTTAATTTTTTTTTTTTTTACCCTAAATTGGCATGGGAATGGTGGTCAGTGCTGAAGGGAGAGTGAAACTGATTCATATTCATCATAAATCTAGCATACCGAACAGTGTTTTGGTGTTTAATTTAGTAAAACCTCTTCATGATATTTGATAGTATGCTACAAGTCACGGAATGTGCTGTTGTAACTTGTATTACATCCTAAATAATTTTAAATTGGCTTGGGTTCAGTTCTTACGATTTTTTGGGCTTACTTTTTTCGAAGGTACATAAATTATTCTCCCAATCCCATTAATGTTTAATATGTTTGTTCAGTTGTCTTCCAAGAATACTTATGCATAACCTACCTGATATAAATTATGTTTTTTGTAAAAACTTACAACACCTGAATAAAACACTCTGGGGCCTGACATCCTGTATGTTATGATTTATTTCTGGATTCAATAAATATCACATTAGGTACCATGTTGACTTTTTCCCCTCAAGGACCAGGGTAGCTATTATTATTGGCCAAATACTGAAGTCCCTACTCAGTGTGAGATCCTCCCCCAGAACTGCAAGGAGATGAGAATATCTCCCAGTCTTGTGCCCCTCACTCACATGCCAGGAACAACCATGAACCACCACAGCAAATCGGCTCCAGCTTTACCACCCCATCCTCAAAAGTCAGACAGCTGTTGGGGGAGAGAGAGCGCCATCTGCCCCTTAAATATGCCCTCTTTGCCAATGTGCTCCCTTCCTCACCCTCACCAGCAGCAGCGAGGGGGGGCCGGGAACCAACCACAAACACTGCTCTAGTCTGGCTGATCTTCATGTCCCTAGTCAAAGCAAGTTTTCATGGCCTTTTAATGTGGGTCTTCTCCATCTGCCTCTTTACTTCGCCGAAGGCATCAAAGTGTCTTGCACTGCCCTACGCCCAGAAAACCTCCAGGATGCCAGTGCAGCCAGAAACCATTACAGAGCTTGCTTGTAAATGGGGGAAACAGAGGCAGTCAAGAGTTGAGAAGTCCTTGGCAGGGCAGCTTCATTGTAGCTGCACTGATTGGGAACTCAGGCAAAGAGACAGGTGGCCAGGAGCCAGGAAGATGTCCCAGCCATACTAGGGGATCAGGGGTTCTGTTTCTCTGTGAGAAATTGTCTGAAGGATCTGTAAAATGGGAGTTAAATGTTGTTTTCTTTGTGGGTGTGAGGTAAACACTGCTTCTCCCGCCAAAGGAAACAGTTTGGAGGGAATTCTGTAATTCTCCCATAATTTTCCTTTGTCTGGACTGTCTGCCCAGTGTTTTGCCATACGAGGTTGAGGCCAAGGCCTTGGTTTCCACACAGTCTTTACTCGGGAAATACTCTCATTGTAAATCCATGGTTTATGACTGAGTAAGGACAGAGTATGAGCTTCAGAGTTTGGCCCATTATAATTATTTATTATTTTTGGACCCTGACTATGTTTGTTCAACCCTATGAGGAACATAAAGGATGATGAACTATCAGTTTTACAGAACTTTCATAATTTACATGCCTTTGAATGTAGACACGCAGTAAGGATGGATTGGTCTGAAAATGTTAATTTCAAAGAAAAGCAGGTTTTATTTCTGAGTATAAATAAATGTGAAAAAAAAATGACACATTCTTTATTATAGTAGATCATTGGTGAGAGGCTTGGTGTAAGAAGAAGATTTTAGAAAGGATTTGAAGTACGATGAGGGCGGGACGGGGGGACCAGACCGGTTGAGACAGAGAAGTAGTTCCAGGTTAGCTTTCTATTATCCTTTTAAAATAATGCATTGAAATGTGTTGACATTTATAGCTGTTTACTCATACACCTTTATATGTAAAGAGATAGAATTATAGGATTAGAAAAACCAGATTAAAAGGGATTGGAGAAAGAAAAGATCTCCTAAATGATTCACTCCATCATCATGCCAATGCAAGACTGTTCACTATTTCATATTTATTAGTGTTTTGTCTACTCTGGGTTTAAATGTATCAAGTAATTAGACTTGTAAATATGATTACGGTGTTGCATGTTCATTTCACTATTAATATCTCCTATATTTAAGAGCTACTTCAAATATTATTTACAAATATAGCTGCTGTGAGAATTTCATCTCCATATCTCAATCGCAATCTGAAGTATCTGATCACTAATGTTCGTTAGGAAATAATTTCCTTTTAAAACGTGTAAATTGATTTAATTTAAGGATCTCTTAAACTAAATGTGCCTGCTACAGGACTGAATAAAAAAAGAAAAGAAATGAGAAGAGACCTTCTGTTTCTTTAAACTGTAGGAGATGTTTTTCATGCTGTCCTCACCCATCCAAAAGAATGTAGGTGTGGAGAACTTAAAGGTTGTTTCACCTGGAAGATTAGGCTAGAAACTAAATCCTTAAATTGTAACCCAATATTATAGAATATATTCCTCTACTATGAATGCAAGCTACAGAAGCAATAGAAGAGCTGTAAGTATCTTTATGTACATTTTCAATGCAGCATTTAAAAATATAGGTGGACTCTACTTTGTTTTCCAGTGGTCACATAAATCACTGACCAATATGTCTATTTCTTGGACTTTTAAAAATCTCTTACTATATGCAATTCCCCTGCTAAACTCTATCGTGCTTTCTTGGTTTCAGGAAAAACTTTTTGATGCCAGCTATAACGTTGGGGTCCTCTTTTTGCAACTGAGGAAGTGTCTTCATCTTCCTGGTACTTCCCCTCTGCTGTTACCATGAGGAATGTAAAGAGAGTTCCACCTCATGAGGCAGGCAGGGACTGGAGGAACAGCGTTACGGAGACATTTTGCCTTTGGCAAATATTCTACATTTAATTATAGAAGAAAGAGATGGAAAAAAGACCTACTAGGTCATCCAGTCCAAGTCTCTACCAATATTCCCTACAATATTTTATCTATTATTTTGTCTAGAATCATTTTACAAATCCCAAGCAAAAGGGTTTCCACCAGATCCCTAAGATTACTTTACAGCACAATACTGTAAATCTCATGGACAAGAAGTTATCCTGCATTTTCTTAATTTCATCCCATAACTCCTAGTACATCCATCATTGTTGTTTCCTCCTCTCAGATATTTGTAGAGTGTTACATTCTCCTTTTAGTCATTGTGTAGCCAGCCTCTTTACCAGGGGTTAAAGTAAAGGGGAACGCACCGGAATGCAGTTCCGGGGCTCCCAAATTTGAGGGGCCAGAGTTCCGTGGCCTCTAAAAATAGAAAAATCGGACGGAACACATGTTCCGCCCTGCCCTGGCTGCTGGCAAGTCCTACACCCCACTGTTGTTAATCACAATACTCATTGTGTTATGCAGTGTTTGCTAGTTTGTGACATAAACGCCATATAAAATTAAAGATATTTTTATGGACCGATAATTGATGCATGTGGTACTGAGAAGTGGTTGCAAATGCCTACCTGGGCTGGGACCCACACATGCATGAAGGGGGCCTGGAGATTAGGAGGGTTTCAGGGCCCGTCAAATTATATTTTAACCACTGCTCTTTACATATGGATTCATAGATTTTAAAGCCAAAAGGGATCATTGTGATATTCTAGTCTGACCTCCTGTATAACACAGGATGTAGAACTTCCCCAATATCATTCCTAGAGCATATCTTTTAGAAAATAATCCAATCTTCATTTTAAAGGTGTTAATGGTGTAGAATCCACCACAACCCTTGATAAATTGTTCCAATGGTTACTTACTCTCACTCTTAAAAAATGTAAACTTTTTTTTGAATCTAAATGTCTAATTTCAATTTATAGCAGTTGGATTGTATTGTACCTTTCTCAGACTGAATAGCCAATTATTAAATATTTACACCTTGTGTAGATACTTATAGACCGTAAAAAAAAAATAAAAAAGTAATCTCCTTAACCTTTTCTTTCTCACAATAAATGGATTGAGCTCTTTGAGTTAATCACTATAAGGCATGTTTAATCATTCCCGTGGCTCTTTTCTGAACCCTATCCAATTTATCAAAACCCACATCTTTCTTGAATTGTGGTCAGCAGACGTGAACACAGTATTTCTGCAGCAGTCACCAGTGCTAAATATCGAAGTAAAATAATCTTTCTATGCCTACTTGCTCTGTGTATGCACCCCAGCTTAGCTCTTTTGGCCATAGCATCACACTTGGAACTAACTTTCAGCTGATTATCCACTCTGACCCTGAAAACCTTTTTCAGAGTCACTGCTTCCCAGAATAGAGTCCTCCATCGTGAAAGTAAAGCCTTCACTCTGTTCCAAGATGGATTCCTTTACTTTTATCTAAATAAATATGTATATTGTTTCCTTGCACCCACTTTCCCAAGTTATCAGATTGCTTTGTATCAGTGACTTGTCCTCTTCCTTGCTTACCACTTCTACCCAATTTTGTGACATCTGCAAGCTGTATCACTGATGATTTTATATTATCTTATAGGTCATTAATGAAAATGTTAAATAGTATGAGGCCAAGAACTGATTCCTGCAGAACCCCTTTGGAAATGTCCCCATTCGATGATCCCTTTCACAATTTATATTTTGAGATCTACCAGTTAGCCAGTTTTTAATCTATTTAATGTGTGACATATTTATTTCATATTGTTTTAGTTTTTAATCAAAACATCATATAATACCAAGTACAACATCTTACAGAACTATTACCTTTATCAACCAAACTTGTAATATCATCAAAAAGATAATTTAGTTTGCCAGGATTTATTTTCTATATACTCACATTGATTTGACTTACAATTACCTAGATTATGTCTTTTTAAAAATTAACACATTAGCTTTCTTCCAGTCTTCTGGAACTGCCCAAGCATTCCAAGACTTTTTGAAAATCAGTGTTAACAGTCAGTGAGCTCCTCAGGAAGCTCTTTTAATACTCTTTGATGCAAATTACTGGGACTTCCTGAGTATCAAATGTCTGACTTTAGTAGTTTCAGACTAACATCTTCCAGAGATACTAGTGGAATGGAAAGAGTATTATCAGCTCAGTATGATAAGACTCTATCATCTGCTTTTTCCCCAAACACAGAACAGAAATATTTATCAAACACTTCTGCTTTTTTCCATTATTATTGATGATTTCACCGTTTCCATCTAATAATGGACAAGTACCATTGTCAGGATTATTTCTGCTTCTAATATATTTTTAAAATTCCTCTTTATTGTCCTTAATTTTACTGGCCATAGATTGTGTGTCTCTTTATTTCCCTTATGTATTTTATACAATTTCTAACTTTTCATTTGCATCAATTACTATCGGTGTCCCCTTTCTTCCATTTGTTAGATATTATTTTTTATTTTTTTTTAATAGCTGCCTTCACTTCCACTCTAAAGCACAGAGCCAAATTAACACAGGGACTATAGGGGCTGCAGCCCTGGGCCTTGACCTGAAGGGGGGCCTTGGACCACAGCCCCTAAACCCCCTGGTGTGCCGGTGTGGCTGGAGCATGGGCACTGAGGGGGAGGGGCCTTGGGGCCAGAGGCCATGGCAGGTCATGACACTCCTGCTTCACCCTTGGGCCAACTGGCCTGCAAGGTGTCAGGGAGGCTGGCCAGTTCTCATGTGGCCATTGCCTTCTGGTGGGGGGGTGGAGCCTGGGGGAGGGGAATCTTTGGCCCCAATTGTAGGGGGCCCATGAAAGTGGGCAGTCCGGTGTCCCAGAGCCCCTTAATCAGACCCTGCTAAAGCAGTTTAGTTTTTTAACCAGTGTGGCTTTCTTCCTTGCTGTGACTTGTTGGGCATCTCATAAGATGTTCTTAAATTATTTCCAATTATCATTCACATTTTTCTGATTAAATTCTTCCTCCCAGATAACCTCAGCTCACAATAATTTTCAGCTTTGTGAAATTCTTCCTATTAAGGCACCAAGTATATATGTTACTAGTCTGGACTTTATTCTGCTTTCACATTATAAATCTGATCAAGTCATGATTACTTGTACTAAAGCTACCATTAATTTTTAGTTTTGTGATCTGTTCCTCTCTGTTAAACCAAGATCTAACAAGATCTTGTGAAGGCTGAATTTTTTGAGTTAAGAAATTGTTACCTATAATGTTTAGAAATTCCAAGGATATTTTAGTATTAGAAGCATGAGACCTCCAGCATATATCACTCAAAAGTCCTAAATGATCAGTCTTCCCTTCTCCCCCCTACACATTATAGGTAGGTGAGTAAAGAAACACTAACAGTCATCCTGACCTTTGTGTGATTCAGTGGCCTGTAACAGACAGCAACTAATGCTCTTTCTTATGTCTTATCTGTCAGACTATTGATCTATAAGCCTTCAAGATCATTTTCTTCCATGTTATCAGTGACTCAGAAACAGGTAATAACATTTTTCACATAATTTGCCACTACCCTCCCTCTCTTTGTATATTAACATTGTAGACAAAACTGTTAGCACCATAAAGTTAAGATTGCCTGACATTCTCATTATTGGCCCTGTTTTCAATTGTTTATGACTGGCCAAACAAGCTACGTACATGTGCTTATTATAATAGCAACATTAAAATTATGCTTTGGCCTGAAATTAGTTTTCCAAAAACCATTAGCAGTTAACACTTAAAATTAATATACCTAAAAGAGTAAATGGAAACATGTCTCGCTATATTTTTTAACTATACTTGAGTACACTTAATGTATAATTGGCAAGACCCGTTCCTGCAAATACTTATACATGTGCTTAATTTTTTTTTAAGCACAAGCTTAGTCCTCTTGATTTTATTGAAGGAGTAGAGCATTAGACAGTCAGTTTCCCCTTTTGTTTCTGAGGATATTTAATACAGCAACAAGGAAAAGAAAACCATTTTTCATTATAAAACCACAGAAATTGGCAAGAGGGACTCAGCAGCTGTGGTAATACCTGAATCTATTTTAATTTAAGCTATTTTCTTCCAACTGACTAGATTTCAAGATGATGGTACTATCTCTACCTTCTCAGGGCTGGGGCTGTCTTTTTGCTACATGGTCAACCAATACCTATATCAGTAG
Source organism: Pelusios castaneus (assembly GCA_007922175.1). Lineage (NCBI taxonomy): Eukaryota > Metazoa > Chordata > Testudines > Pelomedusidae > Pelusios > Pelusios castaneus. Next base: position 8,607,053 of record ML685784.1, on the reverse strand, counting down.
GGCCCTGGACTCTGGCTGGGTTCTGTAGATCCTATCACAATACAAATATATAAATAATAATGAATAGTCCTTTAAGGGCACTTTCAAAGCATACTTCAGTGCTCTTCTGAAGCTGAGGAGTTGGTCAGTTAAGTTGTGCTCATGGTCCCTTTGTGGATGGGTCTAATTCAGGGGTGTCAAACATGCAACACATGAACCTCTTCCATCAGGCCCGTGACTGCACTCTGTGGAACCACACTCTCTCTCCCTAACAGGGAGAGAGAGTGTGCTCCAGCATACCCAGCGCTCCACAATGCCATGAGAGTGCCAGCTCTCATAACTTCACAGAGCATTGGGTCTGTTAGACTGCACTCTATGGGTATGTCTACACTAGAAAAAGTTACGTCGACTTCATAAGGTTGACTTTAAGTCAACTTAAAATCGACCTTATTAAGTCAACTTAATAAAGTGGACTAAGTCGACTTAAAGTTAAGTCGACTTAGTCCACTTTGTTAGGTTGACCTAACTGCCCTTAAGTCGACTTAATAAAGTCGACTTAAGGGTTACTCCATGTCCACACCATCCTTAAGTTGACTTAAGGAGTCGTCTTAGGCTTAAGTCGACCTAATGGGCTGTTGTTATTAAGTTAAGTCGACTTAATAAAAGCTTAAGTTAAGGAATTCCTTAAGTCAACTTAATGAAAGCCCAGTGTGGATATGGAGTAATTTAGGTCAATTTAAGGGTCCTTAAGTCAACCTAAATTGCTAGTGTAGACATACCCTATGGGTACATCTACACTGGAGCCTTAGGTCGACTTAAGGATGGTTAAGTCAACCTACAGACTGCTGCGTCCACATTGGGTGCTTATTAAATTGACTTAAGAGCTTCTTTAAGTCAACTTAATAACACCACCTCTGAAGGTCAACTTAATGCTTAAGTTGACCTTATTAAGTCCACATAAACCAGTGTGGGTGGGGACTGCCCTTAAGTCGATGTAACTGGCCTCCACGCCCTGGTAATGGTTGAGTTAAAGACAAATCATTTTCCCTTCTGCATGATGACAAGAACTTTAATGCAACTAAGCTAGGGTGCGTCTACACTTACAAATTAAGTCGACTTAAGGAGGCTTAAATCGACTTAAAATACTCCGTGTCAACACTGGGCTTTCCTTAAATCGACTTAAGCTGCTCCTTAGGTCGAATTAAGGAAAAGTTAGTTCAAATTAATAACGCCTCAATTTAATTCAAACTAGCGCTTAAGTCAACTTTATTAAGTTGACTTAAGCCAGTGGAGACGGGGATTAGTGCCTTGTTGGAGTTAAGTCGACTTAAAACGTTAAGTTGACTTAATAAGGTCAAAAAGTGGGCACGTCTACACTTGAAAGGTTGTTGACTTTTGTTAAGTCGACTTAATAAGGTCCACTTTAAAGGAGTAGCCAGGTTGACTGCCATCTAAAGGGACTCAGATTGTCTCCGTGAGTCATACTTCTGCCATGCCACTTTATTTGGGTCTAGGCTTAATAGATACTTCACTGTCCTGTACTATTCTGAATATTGCCTTGGCATACAGTATTTCACTGGGAGGAGGTGGTTTGAAAGTGTAGAGCAGAGATTATTATTATTTATTATTATTATTTGTGTTCCAGTAGCACTCACAATGTGCTAAGTACCCCCCACACACATACATGAAGATAGTTCCTGCCACAAAGTGCATACAGTCTAGATAAACAACACACAACAATTAGAAACAGTGTTAATATGTTCAGTTCAAACACATAATCTAAAATAACATTAGTGATCAGCAAGTACCTATCAACTGAGTCAAAAATAGTTCACTAATTTCTTGTAGGTGTTTTGGCGTAAATGGACTGTGGGTGTGGAGGAGAGGTTTGAAAGAGACAAAGGTAATAGCCTTGCAGATCAGGTTGTGGAAGTGGGGTGTTCCCTTGATGGGGATGGCATGAAGATAGTTGAGGACTGAGGCTGGAATCACTGGCAGAGTGATGAAGGGGATGGTAGTGAACTTCATGTAGTGATCAGAAAGATAATCAAAATGGTTGTGTTTTTGAATGGGCTAGAAGGAAGCCACATAGGAGTCAGGGAGGCCAGTGAAGAGGAGGTTACAGTAATCCAGAGTTGTGCAACATTAGATGAGAGCTTTATCTACGTAATTAAAAAGCAAAGACCAGAGCCTTGTGGGGGAAGAATCAGTAAAGTGTGAATAGTCTGGAAATATGAGACAAGAGAAAGATGGGAAACAAAGATGGTTCCCAAGTTGCAGGCCTAAGCAACAGGAAAGCTGATGGTGGCATTGTCAGTGATGAGAGAGACTGGAAAGAGAGAATATCTATGGGAGGAAAGCTAAGGAGCTCAAGTTTTGTTTATATTAAATTTGAGATGAGCACATGATACCTAGGCAGACAACTCAGAACTCAAATGTAGATTTGAGACACGAACATAAACATGGTAACCATAGCTATGTGAGAGCCAGAGAGAGCTTGTAAAGAAATTGCCTTTCTCTTGCTGCCACACCAGACACCCCCATTCTCTGGAAATCAGGCCCATTAGTGGTATCTCAAGTTGGGCAGGCCAAAACCGAGGCAACCAAAAATCATTAATCATGTTTGAAAACTTAATTAACAAATTAATTAAATTAATAATAAAATAAAATAAAAAAAATAATAAATTAAAACTAATTAACAAAAAATAAACAATTCTCCCCACTCCCCAAGTTTCCAATCAGCAACTGAACCTCTGTGGGTGTAGCATATGGTGGGACAGTTGCTAGATTGGGGACTAAATTGATGAAACTTCTGAGGGATGCTAAACAGGCTCTGGGGTAAACTCTACCAAGGATAAAGAAATAACGTCTAGAAAGATTTGAATGTCTAGGTTTCCATTGCAAAGATGGTGAATAGTCTCTTAACTTTCAGATATGCTATAACTCAAATAGAAATTATGGACTGATGCAATGTTACTGGATGGCATTCTATAGCATGCATTATAAAGAAGGTGAAACAAGATGATCTTAGTATCTGTGAAATAAAATAAGAAACATAAACCTCATTTTTAACTTGGAAAAAGACAAGATAATACATTTAGGGGAAAATAGATGGAAGGATGAGTTTTCAACAACAAACTGTTGAAATTAAAATAAGACCAATGCATAAGACTGCCTGCTAATAAGATGTAAGTTTCCAGTGTAACATGGCAGCAAGAGAGGCCAGTGCTGTTTTGGCAGAGGCATCATAATATGCAATAGAAATTTGCCACAGAATAATTCCCTTCTGCATCTCTGTGGTGCAATTCCACCTGAATTATTTTAGGCAGTTCTGGGTACTTCTGTGCCAAATATATACCATGAAATGGAAGGATCAGAGAAGAATGTAAACAATTATGAGACTGATTTATAAGAAAATATTGACAGAGCTAAACATACCTGCATGCAGATACAGAAAATATGTAAAAGTGTATATTATTATAGAAAAAAAACCTTAAATTAAAAGAATTATGGTTGCAAAATCAAGGACTCAGAAGTTAGGAAACGCCTGAATCAAGATGCATAACCAGAAAGCTGGTGGTGACAAGGCATTGTATTTCACCTGTTGCAGGCCTTTTGAATCAACAAGAACAGAGTAGTGGGCTAATCTATTTAAATTAGCCCATGTGTGACCATGGTGCACAGGAATTGACTGTGTGAACCTTCCCCCACCTCTCAACCTGGTGGGTTGCCTTGGGCCCAGCAGAGTCCCTCCATGGGGAAAGCAGCAATACCACAGGCCTGGACCCTCTCAATCCCCTTCTTTGACTCTTTCATCTTCATAGAAAGTTTTTGTTTTGTTTTGTTTTTGGAAGGGAGGGGGACTCAATTTCGCCCTGTGCCCATAAAAACCTCGTATGTGGTTTGCCTGTGAATGTAGGTTGGGGATGAGTGGAGAACAAGTGCAGGAGCAGACATAGACAGGAGTTAATACCTGAGGTTGGAGTGGAGACCGGTGCAATGCCCGAGGCATGTAAATAGATCATTGATGCTACAGCTTTTGTTTTCGCTCTTCCATTTCTTCTGTGTAGCAGAGGTTATCAAACTGGTCTGTGAAGGACTGTCTGTTTCTCTTTCTTGTTGATAGCTACTAAATTTCATTAAATGACAGCTAAACATTCATTACTTCCTTAGAATTACTTTTCCATGCAAGCAATTGCTTTACTTGCTAGAGGGATGTTATGTGATTTCAGATGGGAGATGATCCACACATTGATGAACTAGAGGGGAAGTAGTTCTCAAGAATAATATTTCTATTAAGATGATGTAGAATAAGAACCCTTGCTATATGTCAGTATTGTTCCTAAATACTTGGGTAGTGAAAGTGTGGTGGGTTGTTTTTGTTTTTTGGGTTTTTTTTTTAAATGTATAACTTTCTCAGTTCAAAAATTTTGCAGTTATGAGAGAAGCAAAGGCTGAGTCTAGCAGGAATAAATGCATTTTTTTTTTTTTTTAAAGAAAGCATGAGAATTGTTCCCAGAGAAAAGATGTTTCTAATCCCATTGCTTCAGTTAACATTAGTATATTGTCTCATATACAAAGATAATTTATTGTATTTATTACCTCCATTGTTTGCAAAGAGTTCCAATCATGATTTTTGGTTTAGTTTTAAGCTGTTTGTAAAACTAAATATGCTCTCTGTCTTTTCTATGTGAAGGAGCTGGTAAAAACACACACGTTACTTAAAAAGGATCAGTTTATCTTTGTTATATTAAAACAATTTGAGCATGTTATTAAGAAAGCAGAATAATTAAAACGAGGTTAGAATAGCATTGAAATGAATCTGCTGTGATATAAATATTGATTTGATTTTGTTCACGCCTAATGTACTGATATTTATAATTGTTCACTAAAAATGCAGTCCACTTTTATGAGTCTCTGCTGCTACCTGCAGCTAGAATACACAAATATCCATTGTTTTGAGATAGATAACCATGATTGCATAGAGGTCTTAATGGTTGCACTCCTAGTCATCTTGAGAAATGGCTAAATACCCTCAATTCCCATTGACTTCAGTGTGACAACCGTAAGCAATCTGCAAGTTTGGGTATTTACTGCAGACAGCTGAAGTAAAAGCCACTAGATTCTGTGGAGAACCATGACAGAGTAGAAAAATACACACAGGTGACACAAGTCACAATCATTTCCTTCAGCTGAGTGTAGGTCCAAATCTGAAGAGTTATAACTATATCCTACTGCTGCAGAGGAAATGAGAGAGAACCAAAATGTGAGCTGGTTGTGTATTTTGGATCACCCACAGCTTAAGTTTTGTGCTGTGGCATATTTCTATTTGCAGTGGTGCTTTGCCAGGATACAGCACATTGGGTGGACAAGAGCTGATGTGCCAGGTGGTTCACTGTGGATCCATATTTTGGACTTTTACATCACTTGCATCTGATCTTGTGTGAGGTAGATGTACTGCCAATGCTGGCTGGCTGCACAGGAAGGTGGGGCAAGCAGCTAAAATCAATATCAGACAGATAATGGGGAAATATAAGGAGAAATAAGCTCCCCTTTCCCTCGAAAGGCCCTGCCAATGGCCCTGACACCTCAGTTCAGCAGGCAGCTAAGTAGCCACTCTGCAGAATGAGGGAATGAAGACACTGGCTCATTCTTCCTTGTGTAGATTTTCCACTACGTAGCAGGGTGCAGTAACTAAGGAGGGCTAGCCCTTGCTACTGAGGCTTAATTAGGGGGAAAAGAGAGCCAACTGGGCAGACTGGCTAATGAGTTTTAAGGAGGATCAGCTGTGGGCCTGGGAGGTTAATAAAAGCTCCCAGGAAGAGGAAGCATGGAGGAGTAGGGTTCAAGAGCCTGAGGAAGGGAAGATCTAGCATGAGAAGTTTGAGCATCTTGCTGTTTCTGGGCAAGACTATAAAGCCCCAGTGAGTGGACTTCTGTAAATAGATGGTGGTGGGTAACACTTTCTGAATAAGAGTGGTTGTGGATGTGGTTTGTGGGGCCAAAGGCCTGAAGAACGAGGGGGTCTGAGCCCACACTGTTTCAACTTAAACCACCCAAATGTATGGGATTGGGAGCTAAGTCATTAACAGCTGAACTGTGCAAAGCCTGGGTTTGACCTTAACGCCCATTGACTTGAAAAAGAGTTAAAGTGCTCAGGAACTTGAAGGTTCTGACCCTCAGCATTGTGTAAGATTAGCCCTCAATAGCCTAACAATGGCATTTGTGATAAAACAGTATAGTGTAGAGTGTATTAACCTCATTAGTCTGTAACTTCAGATTTGTCTTGGCATCAGATGAAAGACTATTAACAAGTTGGTAGTTGAGTGGTTAAATCCCAGCCCAGCAAATGCTTGTTAAAACACAGGTAGTAAGTAAAAAATGACTAATGCATAATTAGCACAGACATCCACACAGGGCAGGCCTAAAACATTATTATTAAGACTGATTATTTCTTTCCACTGGAAAGGAAAGCCTGTATAGTTGAAGCCATCACTCCATGGAGTATATTTGGCTAGAGAAACCTTTGCTCTGTGGGGTCTGAGGTTGTAGTAAGTGCTGTTGATGTCAATATCTTCAAAAAGTGAGAGATTTTATTCAGATTTAAATATCACAAACCAAAAAATCCAGGGAATGTCTCTAATAATTAAAACAAAATGTAAAATATCTCTGGAAAATTACTGAGATTATTTTTCTCCATTTCGTTGATTTGTATTTTTTAATGTAAAATCATTTTATTTTAAAAAAGAAAAAAACCCACTTTTGCCTCAATTGTTCAACAGATGTTTAGTTTTTATATATTAATGACAAGTGTATCTGAGGTAGGGCGAGAGATTTTGATATGTACTGAAACATTTGGAGACTTTTCAAAAGCATATTCAAACTAATAGGTATACACCAAATTATTAGACCAAATTCCATGTTGCTATACCCTGTTCAACTCTACTGAAGTCAGATGCTGCAAGTCAGGGAAGATGTCTTCTTGAGCCTGCAAATATAGGGCCAAAAATCTTATGCGAGTTCTGTTTCATCTTTCAGTGAAGCAGGAAATAGGAAGAATTCAGCACTTCAAGTCTGAACCCAGGAATACAGGTAGCCATGCAAATGATTATTTTCCTAAGTTATTGTAAAGGCTTGTTTTGATTTTGAGTGACATTTCAGGTCTGTTCATATGAACCAAATCATTTTGCCCATCTCTGGCATATATAATATTTTTAAGGCAAGAGGAGGGGACTGTAAATAATATTTTATATCACTCGGTGGCAGAACTATATTTACTTTAATTCTAGAGCAGATCAAAAAACCTGGGGGGGGGGGGGGAACTATGCAAAAACATAATTAAGAAGTCTGTTTTTGTTAAAATTTGAAAATTAAAAAAAAAATCTTCAGTCTTGTTAATTCTTTTGACTATACATTTTCAATAGGAAGGCAGTTTCTATGCATTTATCAGACTGTCCCTTAGGTAAATAGACTATAATGTTGTGGTAGCAATGATAAAGTTAGAGCAGAGGTGGCAATTCCACTAAGCCTATGCTTAGTCACATTTATTTCTGCCAAAGTGACCTTTTGGGCTAAAGATCACCCACACTTGGTCTAAGCAAGATGTAATGTAGCAGAAAACTTAATGAAAATCTATTGGGTTTTGTGGTCGGTAAGGGATAAATTATGACTTTCCCATAATTTTATGCAAGAGTGGTGCAGAAAAGAATGAGAGGCCTTAACACCCCTTGTACAGGCAAGGACAGCCACTTTATTTGCCACAATGCTTGTACATCACAAGAGCATAGTGCTGGAGGTGATACTAAAAACCCTAAAGAGGATGGGGACTGGTCTTATCCTGCCTTTTTTCCTTAGTAGGCAGTCACTGGTGAGAAAAAGAAACTATACACTGCAAAGGACATAGAAGTGGCCACTGGTCTGTGCTGCCTGAAATACAGGGTTCCTGAAAATTATGATTCTCTTCTGTACCTCCTCTTTTCCAGATTGACTCTTAAAAGCTGCAGACAGCAGTTAGAAAAAAGTAAAATACACATAATAGATGGAAAAAATGTAGAATCTGATAGCAATGAGTAGAAACCCATACTTAAGCAATACAGACAATTGATAAGGGATGCTAAATGGTATCAGTGAAAAATCTATGACCATTAGGATTAAGGAGACAAAGAAGAAATTCTTTATCTAGATCAGGAAGAAATGAAATCCCAAATGGTAAGGGTTCAATACTGTGTAAGGATGGTATAATTCTTAGTCATGTATTTGAAAGAAGCTGGATACTGTATTTATGTTCTACCATATGAATGGAATACTTCCTGTTCTGTCAAGGAGTAGGGAGAATGTTAAACCACAACTTTTATTATCTGCAGGACTGGAAAAAAGTCAGTGTTGCGTCTGTATTTAAAAAGGGTAAGCACGATGACTCAGGAAACTATAGGCCAGTTTGCTTGACATCAATCTCGGGCAAATTTGTGGAAAGGCTGACGCAAGATGCAATCAGTAAAGAATTAAAGGATGGTAGCATAATTAATACCAATCAACATGGTTTTATGGAAAATAAATCTTGTCAAACAATCGATTTTTTTTTTTTATTTTTATTTTTTTTTAAATGAGATCACAACTTTGGCTAAAGACAGTTGTGTTTCCATAATATTCTTAGACTTCTAAAAAGGCATTTGACTTATTCCCACATGACAGTGAGGGGGAAAAAAAGAAGAACATAAAGTCAATGCAGGCTATATTAAATGGAATAAACATAGTTAAATAATGACTAATAGCTCTCCAAAAGTAGTTCTTTTGGGGGAAGCCTCATCCAAAGAGGTGTTTCTAGAGAGGTTTGGCAAAAAATGTGTTTTCAGCCTAATGCAGTTCAACATATTTGTCAATAATCTGGAAGAAAACATACAATAATTGCAGTTAAAATTTGCAAATGATACAAAAAAATTGGTAGAAAACTAAATAATGATGGGGACAGGTCAATAATAGAGACTGACCTAGATTGACTGGTAATGTGAGCTCACTTGAACAACATGCTTTTAAACACAGCCAAAAGCCAGGTCATGCATCTAAGAATAAATAATTAGATCATGCATATAAAACAGGGGATTGTATCCTGGAAAGCAGTGATTCTAAAAAAGGACTAATGATTCTAAAAGCATGGTGGATAGCCCATTGAACATGAGTTCTTAGGGTGATGCTGTAGCTAAGAGGGCAAATGTGATCCTGGGATGTATAAGCCTGGGCATATCAAGTAGGAGTAGAGAAGTGGTATTGCATCTGTCTACATTAGGGATACTAATCAGTTATGGTGTCCACACCTCTAAAAGGATGTTGGCAAATTGGAAACACTTGGGAGAAGAACAATAAGAATGATTCAAATTCTGGAAAATATACCTCCTATCTGTTTACTTTTTAAAAAGAAGGATAAAAGGCTCTGTGGAAAATCATGTCAAAATTTGGCTGTCCAAACAAATTTATCACCATTGTAAGACTCTTCCCCAACCAGATGACTGCCTCTTTCCTTTGCAGTGGTCTCCCTCTGAGCCCTTTGCCAATCTGAATTGGCAGAAAACAAGGTTGCTTACCAGCACCCACTCTCTTCTCCATTTTCCTAGCAGCTATAACAGTGCTAAGCCTTCTGCCGAAGGCATTAGCATCCGATGTTGGACTGACAGCAACCTCTACAACCTCTCTCACCTCTATGCCAGAACTAAAGTAACATTGGCAACAATAAGCAAACTCCAGTATGCAGATGATTCTGCTGTAGTGGCATACTCAAAGAAGGTTCTACAAACATTCCTTAACTGCTTCTCTGAAGCTTACAAAAACTTAGGGCTAATCCTGACAGCAAAACAAAAGTTCTTCACTGGCCTGATCCTGGTCAACAATCAAAACAGCAAGGAAGATCTACATTTTGCAGGTCCTCTCTGTCACTGTAGAACACTTTGCCTACCTCAGCAGCCATCTCTTTCAAAGGGCAAACATTGACATCGAGATTCAGCACAGTCTACTATACCAGCCTTGCCTTTGGCAGATTGTCCCGGTGTTCAACAACCATGACATCAGAGCACACAATAGACTTCCAACTTCCCTCTACAGTTGCAAGACTTGGGTGACCTACAGAAAACACCTGAATAACCTGAGGTACCAGCACTTTCTCTGGAGAAGATCATCATATAAAATGGAAGGATCACCTCACTGACAATCCATATCATGACAGAGATCAACATGTTCAGTGTTGAGGCCCTGATTACCCAGCATCAACTGAAGTGGCATGGGCATTGTGTGCACAAGCCTGATGTACACCTACCAAAACAAGTGCTAAAATGATTAGGGGGCTGGGGCACATGACTTATGAGGAGAGACTGAAGGAACTAGGCTTATTTAGTCTGCAGAAGAGAAGACTGAGGGGGGATTTGATAGCAACCTTCAACCACTTGAAGGGGTGCCCCAAAGAGGAGGAAGCTAAGCTGTTCTCACTAGTAACAGAGGACAGAACAAGGAGCAATGGTTTCAAGTTACAGCTGGGGAAGTCGAGGTAGGATATTAGGAAAAACTTTCTCACTAGGGGGGTGGTGAAGCATTGGAATGGGTTACCTAGGAGGTGGTGGAATCTCCATCTTTGGAGATATTAAGGTCCGGTTAGACAATACCCTGGCTGGGATGATTTAGTAGGAATGTTCCTGCTTTTAGCAGGGGGTTGGACTAGATGACCTCATGAGGTCCCTTCCAAACCTATGATTCTATGATTCAATTCTTCCACTGTGCCCACAAAAAAAAAGAAATTAAAAAAATTAAAATACAGAATTTCAAATTATTCTTTTCTCTGCGCTTCACAGTCTTCTCCATGTCTTCTCTGTAGATTGTGACCACCTCATTTTGTTTACAGAAACAGCACATCATCTATGGTTAACTAATAACAATGCCTTCCACATTGACACATTAGGGAAGGCACTTGTTTCCTGTATTCTCTATTTCACTAGTTAGACTGGGAAAAATCTTTAACTCCTCCCCTGTCAAGGAGAAGTTGGATAACTGTGTAAACACTCTCATAGTATGCTTTTCCACCATAGCCTAGGCTACTACTGAGTGTGTAGCTCTGGGGCCTTGAGGATCACATTACTCCTATTTAAATATAACCTTCAAATTCTGTTTAGTTTTTCTGATTTGTTTCCCAAATTATCCATTTGAAAAGCAAAATCAAATACCTAAACTGTATTACCCACTTGTAAAAAAAAAAAAAAAAAAAAAAAAAAAAGTCCTTTTTCAAGAAATAAAGGCATTGACAGCATACTTTGCTTTAGAGTGTTGAAGTATTTTAGGTGGTATTTAGCACATAGTTTTAATAAAATTCCCTGACTCCAAAACAGCTAATGATCCCCAGTTCAGGATATATGTTAGTGGCAAATGATATCAGTAGTTTGCTTTACAACACAGGCTGATTTTGTTTGCTGTTGTTTTTTTAAAGCCCTGTTTGTGTAAATTCTTAATAGAAAAGGGGTAATATGTGTAACAGATGGTCAGAATAATCCAGTTCTTTTACCAGTCAATGAAGGACATTTCAGGCCATGGTTAGAGGTAAGAGTCCTTATTTAAGTATTTTAATATGTTTATAAGGTAACTATGGGCCAAGTGAATTCCTTTGTCTGTGAGCAGTGCCGGGGCTAAAACCCATGGAAAAGAGTGTTTCTAGGAGTGGAGAGTGCCATCTTTGTTATGCACCCCCAATCCTCTATGGAATTCAGGTTCTATGGGCAGGAACCCAACAAAGCAGCTATTATCTGAGACACAGTCTGTCCTTCCATCCCATGAGCTTCCAGGTGCATATTAATATTGATCTGTCAGGATCAGCTTTGGCTCATTCCCACACTCCTCGGCGAAACTCTTTGTGTGGGGATGGGTTTTAGGCCAGTGGCAGTAAGCGCAAGGGCATTTGCAGAAGGAATTGGGAGGAAGAGCAGAAGCACCGAATGAAGGGTTCTTGCATGTTCTGTAGGGCAATCTGGTCCCCCAAGGGGAATGAGCAGGAACGAACTGAATCCAGTTCAGGAATGCTCCACTTGGCAGACAATTTGATAGCCTACAAATACATATTGTTTGCACGTAGTTGTCACTTCACAAATAAAGGACATGCGATATAGCAAATGGAGGCCAGCTGGCCTCAGTGTTCATATCCTTACATAAATTCAGAGAAGAAACTTGATTTCCGAAGTTGTGACATAGTGAGATGGATGAGACACTAATTTAAGCTTCAGGCTTTTGGGTCTCAATTAATTCCTAGGGTGGGGGGCAGAGGAAGCTAGCTTGTGCCTCTTTTTATCATGGGCCTACCATGGGCTGGCTCAGATCTGGCACACGTTAGGGAATCTCTATGGGCTACTGTGTAGCGCACAGTCATAGTTGCAGGGGTGCACCTGATACGCTCCTTGCCCAACCTTAAAATGCACTCTGTGCCAGGACATCTTTGCACTTGGGAATTCACTGTGGAATATGTGCGATTGTTGCGCCAATGTAGCTGACACAAAGGAGTTCTGTGGCAGCTTTAAATTGGGCCCCAAATGTTTGACTCTGTGGAACAACTAGGTCAGATCCTAGAAAGGTGGATCTGTTCATGGTAGTAAGCAATGTGCCTCTTAGGAACTGTTGGCAGGATCAGGCCCTTACCTTCATAAAAACAATAGCAGTTACAGTGGATACCTGCAGGTTTTTGTATTTGAAAGTGCTTCCAAGAACACGGGCATTTATTGCAAAAATGTTCCTGTTTTATATTTTTACTTATTGTGCATACAGTAGACACCACTGAAAAAAGAACATTTATAGCATTGCTGCATTTACCCTTACTATGCACCTTGCATTATTTCTTATAATTAGAATTGTAAAAAATGGAAACATCATAGCAAATTTTATTAATGCACCTGTGTAAATGTGTGATTTCAAATGGTATTCAGTGTCCTCTGTTATATAACAGAAGTAGATAGATGACATTGTTATTGGAGTAGAGAATGTACTTATTGCAAGGTGAAATGCATATATTTGAAAGATGTATCTCTTCCTTAAATCGAGATCTCACATCACAAGATTTGTAAATGAATCTTTGCTGTAATAAAAATGTGCTGCTTAGAGTCTGCCACATTGCTTTTTGCATTAAAATAAAGTAAGATTTGGATATGGTGTGCAGTCTTAGATGGAAAATCTATTTACAAGAAATAAAATGACAGAAAAGTCTAGGGTGTTCTATAGACTGGAAAAAGTAGCTGTATTTATGGCTCCATGGGAGCCAAATATTTTGATTGTATGGAGTGGTGACTTTATATTTCAAGTGATTGTAGTGGGATTTAGTAGAGCAACACTGTAACTTTGTTTCAGTGAACCTTAATAAGGAAGGTGAAAAATACAGGTATGCAGGACTGAGCTACAGTTCTCTGAAGTCAACAGAATCTTTTCAGTGACTTTAATGGACTTTGACCCAGTCGCATTCTAACCTTCTGGACATGCAGCAGTGACTAGCAGGGGCTGAGGGAGTTGTGGATGGGAAAAGCTGATGGGGAAAAGGTGGCAGAAGGGAAGGGGCTCTGTGTTTTGGGCTGCCTGCAAGTGATTAACTGAATGCATGGTCAAGTTGTGGGAAGGAAAAATGCTGCTGCTGTTTTAGTTGATATATGTTTGTAAATTTCTATAATATATGTGTGCCTCAGAGAAGCACCCTTCTGGTGTGGAGATATTAAGATCAAAGTCTATATAATTATGAGAACTTTATATGTTAATCATTTGGAGGCATATGAGGTTTCTATTTTTTAATTTTTCAATAGATTTCACAATTGTGGGAGGTGATAAAATAATGCACCTAAAATTCTCGTGTTCTCTCTCTCAGCCTGGATAGCAGCACTATTGCATATGGCCCACTCAATGGTCTTCATCCTTGATTTGTAGGAACAGTCTGTAGGGATGAAAGGGCAGTTGGGTCTTCATACTTTATAAACCATGATATTTCTGTTGAGATTGTTGTCAAAACTGATGATGTATTCAGGTGGTGCACTGGGCCGGTGGTGGTGGTGGTATGCGGTGGACATTTTTCTGCTATGAACTGGACAAGGCCATCAAACATCCATCAGATGTTAATGATTTTCCATCTCTACTGGCTTGGCCTGTGTTAAAAATGGTGATATAGAAGTGAAAGGCTCCATTTCCCATGACCAGCTATCCAGTCCCCTTAGAAAACATCTGTTGAATCTGGGATCGTGCCATTTTATTACCTCCATTCTGTTGCACAATGTTTCATTGGCTGTCCCTAGTGCTATCCAATCACTGTGCACAAACTCTTTTCAGAAACATTTCAACCACATAATTATGGTCCCCAATCCTGCTCCTTTTGAAATCAGTGGTAGTTTTGTTTTTGCTTTAGTACACAAGTGTAGAAACTTGACTTCTGACTTACGTTGGTGGTTTTGTGTTTTTTTTTTTTTTTTTTTAAAAGGACAAAGCTTTCCTGATGAGGTGCTAGGATTTCACGTGACAAAAGTTGTGCAATTAAATGAAGTAGGTCTGCAGATATTCTGTAAATTATTCCCAAGAAACTTTCACTAAAGTTCCCCGGACTCATAAGTTAATGCTCCTCAAGTTGCTCATTACTGAAGACAGTAAATGTGAATGATCTTTAGAATTCAAGTGGTATACTCTTAACATAAGGGAGAATAATACAGAAATACCTTCTTGACGATGTGTGCTAAAGCAGCAGGCATTTAAGAGCAATGTATGTCAATCTCTGTATTTTTTTTTATTTATTTATTTTTTTGGTAAAGAATTGCAATTTATGACGTGCTAGGGTAAACAGTTGGATTATATTTCTAAAATGCATGTTTCATCAGGTAGAATCATTGTGATTATAGGCTCTAGTATTTTAAATGAGCAAGTTATGCACTAAAAGGCTGAAATTGTAAAACAAGTATGCTTGTGTTTAACTGGTAATCCCTTTTGTATCTACACAGAGTAAACTACAACAAAAGAAAAATGCATTAAACGATAAAGGAATAAATGGCATGTTATGTCATCTTGATAAACAATGACTGTTGTACTGTTTTCCTTCAAGAAGCAACTATGACTGGCCTTTCTATTCTCCCTCGGTGGGAGTTTTAAAAAATGGAGGATTATTTAGAAATTAGTTTGTTCGTGCTTCTTCTGTGACAACAGCATGTTTTCTAAATGTTCTTGCTTTGCTGTTTTTCCTTCACTTTTGCTTCAGTTCTTGTATCACAGAAAGCTGGACTTGTTATTTCTACTGTCACATAGAATGTAAGTTTCAAATAATACAAAATAAAAGTTACTTTAAGTGGTTTTGCATATATTTGACAGCAGAAGATAATAGATGAAAATAAATCTTCAATATTTCTACTAATGCAGTTTGTACCACGTCAATGTCAAAGGACTATAACAACAAATCAACAAACATTTGAAGAAAAACTATATATATATAAACTTATTTTCTATATTAAAAACAACTGTCAAACAATTACTGTATGACCTCATGAATTAGTTGGTTGTCTTGAAATAGGCTTCGTAGGATTAAAAAAATGCTATACAGGCCTTTGAGCCTGAACATATTGTGTCAATCATGAGCATATGCATTGTATCTAAAGCATGAGGTAAATTTTTTCTTTGTAAATTATTTCATAAATAAATAATTTGCCTGAGAAAGTTTATGAAAATATTTTTGGTTTTATTAAGTTCTCTACAAATCTTGGTTAATATAAACAGATTGATATTGACATCTCCTTGATCTGCTTTATTTTAACTTGAAATGCAGAATGCATCATTCAAGCATTATTTTATAAGATACTGTAACACTTTTCTATGCAATACAGTGTTTCACTAAAGCTTCCTATTTTAAGTAATAAAAAGCATTTTATTATTCTAGCTAGCAATTTCTTAGGAACTGTGCTTTTACTATTGCATTCTAAATGCAGTATACCCTTAAATGCCATTCTGTATCTTCTCATGTGATTTTAAAATGAACATCCTTATTTTTAGTACTGATATTTTCTTCAGGTGAAGAAGAGCTGTGTACATAATCTTAAAGATTTGTACTTGTTGAAGCATGTATTTTCATTGTCGCCAAACCTTTTAATGCTTTATCTCCTTGCATTTTAATATGACAAAGTTGGGGAAAGTTGCATTCACATCTCTTATGAGCAGAGATAGGACTGAAGGTGTTGTGTGATCATTTCTCCCTTTAAAATAGAAGCCATTAATTTAATAAATCTCAATAGAGCAGAGGAGCAAAGGGTAATAACCCTTATTTAAATATTTTCCATTCAAACCCAGTTTGTATGATGCTTAGCCAAATTATCAGCCAAATATGGGCTTGTTTTAACCCTTTCAAATATTGCACTGATTGACTAGTCTTTCTGCTCTGACCTATTTAGTTAAAAATCTAAATTACAGAACAAATTTGAGTTAGATTGAGTGAATTAATTATTTCTCGGTATAGTACATAATGAGTAAAAATGTGAAAATGGTTCTATACCTTGCCTCTTTGAATAAAGTCCAGCAATTACATTTGCAGCTTAAAAAAAAAAAAAAAGTGAAAATCTTTCTCAGAAAGCACTTTTACTGTGCATATTTGGTGATGTGCTACAGTAAATTGCTCTGGCACCAAAGTATATAGGTGGTCATTAGTAACAGACTTTAATTTTTACTGAAGATTTTGGAAATACTTCTCTTTGTGTTCCATATAAAAACATCATAACTGTTCCAAAATGAATTTCTGCTGATGGGGATATTGTAAGTCCCAAGTACAATATGTTAGTTCTCTTCTCTTATTTCCAGGGAGGAACAGGATGCTTAATCATGGAACTATATTTTACTTACTCTTTGCAGCCTGACAAGTTCACCTCTTGTACATGAATTAATGTTTTTCTATTTATAAAGTGCTTTATCAGACAACTCTACAAAATAACTTAAGCAGAGAATGTTACTAGGTGATTTACATGAGCAATTACTTTACAAATCTGCCAGTATATTGTACTAAAAATAAATGAATGTATGTCTAGAAAAGTATATGAAAATAGCATACACTTTAGTCAGATTTTTACTTTGCCTTAGTTTGTATCTTTGAATTATTTTGTACTTGTTTCCCCTGAAAATAAAATTGTAAGGCAAATTGTTATGCTTTGCAAAGCGCATTTTGTTGAAAAAACTTAAATGTCTAGCTAATATTTTAATATTCTTTTTCACCTTTTCCCTAGAATTATATGTACTGTTAGCACAATCAAGAAAGTGTCTTTTAGTATGAAATTAGTTTAAAATGACTGGTATAGAAGGAAAACCATGACACATAGTCACCTAACTGCAGAAAATTGTGTCCAAATGCCGAACAAATGTTTACATAGTTTTAAACACCTACTATATGTGGGATTTAAAATCCTTTCACAGGAACCTTTTATGCATTGCTTTTCCTTAGACATTTTTCAAAAACATTTCTACGTAGACTTCTGGTAATTTATGGTATGGAAAAAATCTGACTTTATAATTTAAAAGATTCAGTATAGGCAATAAACGTTGAAGAACTTTCTGAAAAGAGGGTTGTGGTTGTCTGGTGTCTGGTAGCACAGAAAACTAATAATGGTTTCCATTAATTTGAAAACTGAGAGATAATATAATTAACAAACTAGTCTAGAATTCTCAGTAAAACCTGTCTACTTTGTGGTATTTAGATTGTACTCTTTTTGGAAGTTCTATATATTTTGTGTCTTGTGGTATTGTCGGTTCTTTAAAAAATAAAATAATAAATAATTAAGGCTGTTAGATGTTGATCCCACTAAGTGACTGACCTGTCCGCACTGATCAGGGCATTCCACTATCATTCCTCCTACTATTTCCCCCCCAACTTAGAAAAGAGATCCCGTTCTTTTTCTCTCCCTTTGTACTGGATCAAAAGGAAAACTTTGAGAGCTTGCAGATGCCCTTGCATTATACATTCAGGCACAAATCTTGGGCAGTTTTAGAAAAGCGAAGAAAAGACCAGCACCATTAACAAAAAATCATTAACGAATAACTATTAAAAATCAGAGTGGCCAGAGTCCATTTCTCTCTCAAACTTCCTCAAGGATGTAATCTGTCTGGTTGAGCCCATCCCTCAGTGAAGCTCCCTACACTTGAGCATCCCGCAGAAAGGTTAATTTGATTTATTTTTTGTTTTTTTTAAAAAAAAAGTTTTGAATGACTTGGTCCAGTCCAAAGCCGCCTATTCCCCAGTGGTTGCTGCTGCCTGGCTGGAGGGAGGAGGCGAAGGAGGAGGAGGCTGAGCAGAGCAGCACTATGGGGACGCCTGCACTGTCTCTTTAAGGGCTCTCAGTCTGGGGTGGCGCTTTTCTCTGCTAAGGCTCCTTTGATATTAATAGTGTTGGTGTCTTGAAACTGACGTAATGCTCGGAGACTGAGGTCCTAACAAGCGATAACATTTCTGATAAAGAGCTGATCTCCCTGCAATCTAAAGCCGCCTCCTCTCCTCCTTTGGGGGATTGTTGTTCTTCTAAACCCAGGCTCTCTCTCCTCTCTCCTCTGTCTCTCTCCTCTTTTATAAACACACCAGGCACATCCAGGTTCCTGCTTGCTCTCTTTCCCTTTCTCTCTCCCCCCTGGAAAGAGGGGGCAAAGGGGAGAGGGGGAAAGGCAGGAGACCCATTTACCCCCTCTTTTTCTTTCTCTCTCCCTTCCCCCCTACTCCCCCCAAATAATCCAAGATCAACTCTGCAAACAACAGAAGACGGTTCATGGCTCAAACCACAGCTCCACCATCTTTCAGGCTGCTGAGATTATTATTGCCGATTAATCAACAGGTAAGGGGGGGGGATTGGGAGATCAGCAGGGTGGGGGGGGGGAAGAACAAATCGAGAGGTGGGGAAGATCAATAACAGAAGTGTATGGGGCTGGGGGGGGCTCTTCCTGCTCCCTCTGCTGATATTGCGTATGTAGTAAGTGTGTTGCTCTGTGCTAAGTGCTTGTGCGTGTGCAATGGGAAGGGGGGGAGTGGGGGATTTAAAAGTGAGTTTGCACACAAGGCGGAGGGGGGGGGTCAAATCAGAGGGAAGCGGGGGCGTCTCGGATTTCACAGGCTGGTGGCGGGGGCGTTTTTTGGGTACATTTCCCCCCCTTCCTTCCTTGGTGGGTCAAAGCCATGTGTGATCGCTGGGAACAGGCGACTTCAAAACTCCGGTAGCCCCTCTGGAGTCAGGAGGAGGGTCAAGTTCAGCCACCGAAGAGAGCAGGGAAAACAAGCCCCTTCTCTGTCTTAAGACTCTCCTTATTTACCCAGGGAAAGGGGAGGGAAGTCGTTGCAGGGCTGGTATCTCCCTTCGCCTCCTCCCGTATGTGTGGCGGCTCCTTATCGCTCTGATTCTTCATTCCCCACCATCGGGGCACTGGAGGGGGGAGGGGGGGGGGATGGAAGTAGAAGAAGAGCGGAGAGATTTTGCATCCGATGAGCTGCAGTCGCACAGTCCTAGCTGCCGCTGGAAGTTTTTATAGGACTCATGACAACCGGGGCACAGAGAGACCATCATGAAGAGTAGTAAGTTTGGGGGAAACTTTTAAAAAAAGTTTTCTTGGGGAGATCCAGCAGGGGAGGGTGGGTGTGCACAGGAGCTCCCGTCACACAAGGGGGAAAGGCGACATGCTGGTGGTTTTGTGAAAAGGAAATCAGAGTAGAGAGAGAGACGTAAAACTTTTTCCTCTTAAAGGCAAAGTTGTGCTCGCAGACTGGAGTCCCCACGCTGAGCTCTGGGCCAGGGTTGCCAGAACTTTGTAAAGTGTCTCACTTTTCACCCCTCCCTTGCTTTCTCCTTTTGGCATTTGGGTAACATTTTGTTGGTGTAAGCTCTGCATGAATGGGGATGTGGGGAGACTTCCTAATAGTTCTGAGGAGGAAAGTGTGGTGATGATGTGTAAGGGCATGCGTGTGTGTGTGTGTCGAATTTGTGGCTAGTTTAAAAGGGCCAGTTTACAGGAAGATGGCCCAGTGGTGTTTCATGGGCTGTGCAGACATCACTCTCTCCTCTTTCTCTTTTCTGAGTTTCTCTGCCTGATCCCTGTCTGTGATCACTGGGGATGGGAAGTGGACCCAGGGAAAGGCCATGGCAATCAAATTCACTCTTCAGAAAGACCCACAACTTGTGTGACTGCAGCAGCACTGTCAGGGCAGAATTGTTTGTAACTTGAGCAGCTCATTAAGTAGCACCTCTGTTTGACAACTTGGTATGTTTGATTTATTTTTCTTTATTACAAATAACAAGCGTTTTAATGTTTCAGAACTCTAGTATGCTATCTCTTACTGAAGGAATACAGTGGTCCATTAACTTAGAATCAGAAGTTCTCCATCCACAAGTGTCAAATATCTGAAGTGCATAGAAGGCATGGTACGCTGAAAAATGTGGGGATAAACCATGAGTTTAAAGTGAAGACATCTTTTAATTCCATCCCCTTCTCCCTTTGGAAATGTTCTGGTAGGAGAATGAAGTGATAAATTCATGAGGGAAAAAGCAGAGAGGATGTGGGAGGAAAATACTTTTTTTTACTATAAAGACTGTAAGCCGTCTTCGCAGTTCATACAGCACATAACAAGCACATTGTAGATGCTACTTGAAACAAAAATATTATACCTGGTTTTCATTTCATCAGGTTTAGGAAAACTATAAAGAGCAATCAAGCCCTTTGCCATTTTAGCTGTCGTCTTCAACTGCGCAAATGAAACCTACGAGTCTTGGTGGCATCATGTTACTTCGCTGTTGGTTTTAGGAAAAGTTGATCATTTAGAAAACATTGCCAGAGTTAAAAATGCAAGGGGCAGCAAAGGAAAGTAACGGTAAGAGCCAGTTCCTGACGTGGACAAAATGAGAATAAAAGTTATAGCAGTCTTTCTAAACTACAGTCAGTGTTTTCCACATGTTCACCCGTATGTGTATTGGCTTAGAGAGAGATCTCAGATATTCCACCAGAGTGACATTTAAAAAAACCCAAAACAACAAACAAACTCCAAAAGAGTGAGGATTTTTTTTTTAAAGTACTGTAGTTCTTTTAGTAAATACAGTGCTTGTTTGAGAACATCAACTATTTCCTGTAAATTGTGATGCTGACAGGACTGTCTGGAAATGATATCAACACTTTGAAAGATTTTTTTTTTTTTTTTAACTACTGAGTGAAACTTTGTTAATAACATAATTGAGACAAACAGGGGAACCCTTATTTCTAAAAAACAAAACAGCAAAGACAAGACATATTGCCTCCCACAAAGTCAAGACAGCTATTTTTATTTTAAAAAGAGAAGATACATATACGTACTTTTTAATTAGCTGTAGATCAATCAGTCAACTACACATAATCACCGGTCATAGTGCATTAGTGTACCAATACTTTTCATAGTAGCAATGAACATATAACATAAAATTCTACTTTAAATTTACAAGGTTGAGGAAATCCACATATAAGAAGAATATTTGTTTCATAATCCATCCTACTATGTCTGAATATCACAGTTTTTATGCATATAATTTCTTTCTGTTTGAAACTACTTATATAGGGACGCACAACAAAGTGAGATCAGGGCAAAGTTTCGTCAGCTTTAAATTTGCATTTTTTGCTTAGGATGCTCTCACTCAGACCTTGCATATTAATTGGAGATTTTTGTATGCATATGCGAGATTTATTTTTTTAGTTTATTGTAGTGTTAATAAAGGAAAAAGTTAAATTGTCATTGACCAGCTCTGACATCTAAGTCTTCTTGAGTCTTGATAATGTATATATAATTAAGCCAAGGTTTCTTTATTCTTTTTTATAATGCATTCATTGTATAAACTATACGATGGCTTTTTCAGCGTCTTTTGGGGCTAATTTATGTGTTTGCCATTAACAGAACACATTCTATATTATGATATGGATCCTTTAAAAAGGATTTTTTTCTGCCACATTTTATTTTTCATTCTTGATAAACTTTTGTAGCATGCCCTCCTACCATGTGTGCTATGAATGCGTGTAAAGAATAGTATATTGATATATTATGATTCTGTATTAATAAAAGCACAGTAAAAATCTCTGCAAAACACAGTTTTTGCATAAGTGCAGTGGTTGCTTATTAATAGTGTTTGCTCACTATTTCAACCACATTTTTAACACTGCTTGGCACTTAGTTCTTAGTATTTTCAAAGCATTGTTCAAACATTGATTTATTATTTTCTATTAATGTTAATTATCTCTGTTAGTATTTTATAGGGCAATTGTTATGAAGGAACAAAGAAAATTTTTAAGTTACAGGAGTGTGAAAAAAGGGCTTTTTTAAATAGCAAACCACATTTTTTTTTAAAAAAAAAAAAACCCCAAACCCTAAATTTTAATTAGAAACATAGGTTGTGTTTACTTTTTTAAATTGCTCTTTATCTGACAACTTTTGATCTAAGTTTGTTCATTTGTGTAGACTATTTGTCTAATTTATAATCTCCTGACACTATTTCAATAAAATAATTTTATGATCAGAAATACAGTCAGGTCTTAATTGTTGCCACAGTTGCAGTATCGCTCCAATACAGGTTTATGCGTAGGACCAAATATAAGATTGTGAGGAAGTTTATGGTTAAATATTTTTGAACAAGATAGGTTGGAAATTTTACAGTTCTTTTTGTTAACTGAAAGTAAAATGGGAATAAATTACATTTTTAATCGTCTTTTGGTTAAAACACAGTGCCACCTTGTCATAAAAGTATTGATCCTAAGCAGAGATATATTCCGATGAAGATATTCCACTAGTGTGTAAAATGAAGCCATTCATTTAGTAAACTGACAACTTTCCAGTTGGTGTTTGCCCTTGCTTAATTTAGTTTCCTCAACACAACTAGTGAGGTAGTCTAGATCTGTTTTTGGCACTCTTGGAAACTATAAATGCAGGCATTTCTGTCCAAAATATTACACTTCACAAGTCAAAATGTAATTGATGACACCAGGCAGATACCATAGATGTAAGGTAAAAGAGCAAACATTTCATAGGCTTGTGTTTTAGTTTTTGAGACTTTGTAAGGTTCTCAGGTAACAAGGAAATATTGATGATTAGTGTCAAGCCCTGCATAATCTGCATCTCTCTGTTGTATAAATACCACTGCCAGTTGACCTTTAGAGATGTTAATTACTGAATATCTGGTCCAGGTTTTTGTCTGCCCATAAGATATATAGAAGTGCCCTTTCCTATCTTCCTAAAGAAGGAGGAAAATGACTATTTTGTTTAATAGTATCATGTATTTCAACAGTAAGGTTATGATTTGTCTTTTGATAGATACATTTGCACTCAAAGAGAGAATTTTCTTATTACTCCAAACATACTTTCAGTTCAGGGCAGTGTATAAAGAAATTGATCTGTAACAAAAGAACTGTATAAGCACTGCTTTTTTACATTTTTTTCCTCATTAAAAAGACATAATGAGTGATATCAGATGACACAGAGGCTTAAGGTAGAATTACTTAGTTATACGGTAAATGTTTACAGGAGCAAGATGTGTAACAACACTTTTCAGATTGTCTTCAGCATTAATTTGTCCATGTTACTTTGCGCCTAATTACTCGTGGGCCCATCAAAACTGAACTACTAGCCAGTTGTATTATTGCCCAGAACATAAGACATGACAGTTAAAAAATACACTCTGTAGTGCGTGAGCTTTTCAGCCTTGCTGACCAAAGATCAAATTAGTGCAGAGCAATGGTGGAATAAACATGTTGGTCTCTACTCAGTGCGTAGTAGACTTTTTCTCACATCCACAGAAGCATCGCACAACTGAATACCAGTCCCAATAACGCATAGTCTTAGTTAGAGGAGGCCCTAGTCTGGCATCACAGGGGATATGAAGATTGTTATTTAGGTGAACTAGAAGAGTTGCACACGTGAAATTTTGTTAAATATCTATCTTTGCTTTATACATTTTCTATGTTACCAATATGTCCATTTCTGGCACCCTAAAAGTTTTCCTTACCATCACTGATGGAAAAGATTTATCCAATTGAATAAAAATTGCTAATCTGTCTGTCAATTTTTTTTTTATCATTATGCTTTAGAATTTGGTAGAGAATTGCAGCGATTCTGTAGAACTCTATAGGATGATTCAAAACCTGTAGAAAAATATTCTTTTTAAATTTCTCGACTTCGAAAAATGATGACAATAGGACATTTCTCTAAATCTCCCTGGATGCTATACCAAATCAATTCTGTAGAACTTTCCATGCTAACGTAGGAGGAATAGAAATTATGAAATTTGAATGATCTATGCCTAAATTTTGAATTGTCAAACTTAGTCTTACCAAAAGTTATTTTTTGGATTCCTAATCTGCTGTTCATGTAAACAGGATTTTTTGTAAGTATATATTTTTTCAAAGCTCAGTTCATTCTCCTAAATATTTAATAAACAATATTTATTTTTTGAAATGTCACCAGCTCTTTAAAAACCTGCAGTAAACACTTTACAAGTGGCTAGACACCTTCCCTGGTGGTTTAATTTATACAAGCAGGAAACTTTCTCTCCTTCTCTTTCTCTCTCTCTTTTTTGTTTTCTTTAAACCAACTGACGTAATGCCAAACTTTGCTTTAACAGAACAGACAGAAGTAATTGGTAGCTTTTAACTTTTAATAATGTTCTGGATTGGTTTTAGTGGCCAAACTGCCATTTTTTTCAAATTCAAGTAAAAACGGGCTTGTGGCCTGAGGAAGAAAGGCCCTGTTGATGCAGTTATTTTTATTCTTGTTTTTCAATCTGTTATTAAAAATCTTTCCTGCTGAGCTCTGCTGGATTTCTCCAATTGGTCTTTGTGATGGCTGGTGCATTTCAGGTTACGGTAACTTAAACTGTTTTCTTATTTTTTTTTCTTTTTCCCATGGGCATTTTGGGATGCATTATCCCTTTTTCTCCCCCTTTTGGCAAAGCAATTTATTTTGCTTTAGGTGGGATTAATAAGATAAATGCATCTCTGGTGACAGATCAGTGCATATTTATTTTAATAATGTAAACGAACATTTTACACCTGCTAGTGAAGGGCAGATTGGCATGGTAACATTTGTCCATTACAGAAGAGAAGAGAGTATAGTATCTCACTTAGTATCCTACCCCCCATACATACATTTTAATACCAAACACAATTTTTTAAATATATGGTTTTGTAATCATCTCTATTAACCTGTAACTATTCACTTAAAGCTTCTTGCATTACAAATGTGAAAATAAGAAGGAGAAAAAGGTTTTACTAGCTACACTTATCTTTTTTTAATATACCATAATAGATTATGGATATTTTACAGTTTTCTGACATTTCCTTTATTACTGTTCCACCTCCTGCTGGGCTTTTGCAAACAAGCAGAACTTTCTATGGTAAAGGGCTGAGTTAGGCAATAGACTCCTTGGTGAAGTTGACGTCAGTGCGACTTCATAAGTTGGCAGGTAGGTGAATCTTTCAAAGACCAAGTCAGTTTGTGCCAGTTTTTCCTTCCTTTAGGGGAGACACTCCACCCAGTAGTAGGGTACCCCACCCAGTGTGGCGAGTTATAATTCAGTGGCAACACATAAATGTCTATCCTCCCTGGAGTTTAAGCCTCAGACCTTCTAGTCTCAGTCATAACATTTAATATAAAATTCAATCTGTTATAGTAGGTTCTCATCTTCATAAGCACATTTTGGGTCTGATCCTGCAGTTCTCACTTCTGGAAAAACACGTATTGACGTCAGTGAGACTTTTCTCCCAGTAAGAGCTGCAGAATTGACTTTTCCGTGTATGTGTGTGAGAGAGATTGATTACTGCACATTTTATGGAATTTGAGATGAAATCTGATAATTTTACATACTTTTTCCTTATTGGAAATCTTACAAACTTAAGAAGTTCTAGCATTGTAAAATAGATTTTGGCCAGTAAGTGAAATTTAGTTAGAGCGAGCATTGATTTTTGTCAAATTAAAATCTGAATTTCAAACTGATCCATAGCTAATAGTTTATTTTATTTTCTAATGGCTTAATGCTTTTCTTTACACCAGTGGTTAATGAAAAACACTCCAGTCTGTATCGTTGTGCCTGCCTTATTTAGATAGGGAAGAAAACTTCAGGAACACTTTTAGTTCTATGACATTTGTTTCTCAACATCAGCCTGTAGTTTTACAGGTATATTTTTAGAATATCTTGATTTTATTTTGAATTTTTATGCATCATTATTAGTTCTTTGGCTGTGGGTTTTTGGGTTTTTTTTTTGTTTTTTTTTTTGGTCGCCTTTAAGTTTAATGAGGCTGAAATTTGTTCCTTTCAAAGTAGGAGGGAACTAAATTATGGTAAAAGTATTGCATGTTTAGAATAAAAAGAGGTTAGTATGGTGATTTTTTCCCCCCCCCCGCGACTATTTTTAGTTTACTTCTGTAGCTGAAAAACAATTCTATGGATGGTGATACAAAAGCTCATCAATTGTGCTTATGTTGCCCTAGAAAATTTACTTGAACAATATGCTTCAGTTTTGCCTCAAACCATTTAAAATCACCTCTGGTCCAAGAATCTACCACTTCTAGGTTTCTGGAGATTAAGTATGACAGTTTCTATTATATAATGAACAGCAGTATTGTTTGAACAGAGGTAACATTTTTGATGTGTACTTTTTTTTGGCAGTTGGCACTAGCGTAGCTCTAGAATGAGAGGTGATCTAACAGTGTAAATATCTGAATATGCTTGAAACATAGAATATAGATTTAATGTATGCGTTTAAATCATTGGATCTATCCATCTATATTATATTTAATGTGTGTGCAAAGCCCCAAATAGTGTGCTCTGCTATCTGTAGCTTTCAAATGTGTATCCTTTGGGTATTCACGACCTACTTTGCAAAGTCTGAAATGCATATTTAAACTTAGAAAAGTAAATGCACTGCTTGGCTGCTACCAACCTCCCTCCCCCCCCAAAAAAAACACACAACCAACCCTCCCCCCAACAAATAAAAACACCAAACCCTCCCCCCCCAAAACCAAAATAAAAAATCACCACCCTACAAGCAGGTAATTTAAATTTTTAAAAAATTCACGCACCCACATACCCCCTTCACACTCCTTGCAAACTGCTCTTTGAAGTGTCAATAACTTTACTAGCATTATTTTTTAAAATACGGTAATACTTTGAATTGATCTTGTAAAGAAACCCTGAACTAGTTGGTGTTTAAAATAATTGTAAAATACTGTGCACAGACACCATTCTGTTTTTTGAAGCTGTTAGCAAGACTGAAGCAGTTTTCCTTAGCTAGAATCTTCCCAGTGCCACCAGAACATGATGCTGTTTAAAATGCTTATAATAATGACATTGAAGCATATCCCAGAGCACCATAATTTGGTATCTGCATAAATCCATAAGGTAGAAATAGATTGTGAAAGATTGTCCAAAAGCTTATATGAAGATGAAAAGTTGCTTCGTTGATTCAGTTAACAAAAAAGATATTTTTCCTTATCAGCTTTTTGATCAGCATCTCTTACGGTAGTTTTGTTTTTTTCCTTTTGTCTTCTCATTTTGAGGTTTAATTGAACACATCTCTTGGGCATTTTCTATCTGCAAAAATGCATAACATATTGACCATTGTCAGATTTAAATAGACGTTCATGCTCCCCCCACAACCCCACCCCCAAATAAATAAATAAAATGTACCAAATGTTATCTGTCCACACCTCCTCAGGCAAAAGCCTATACAAATAGATTAGCTTTATACCCTGTGAAGGTCTTGTGACCTGAAGAAGAGTTCCTTGTAAACTCAGAAGTTTGTTTCTCTCACCTACAGAAGTTGGTCCAATAAAAGATATTGCCTCACCCACCTAGTCTCTCTACTCTCTTGGGACTAGCATGACTATAGTATTGCACAGTCTCTGGCTCTGTTAGACAAATGAGGGAAGTGAATTCCAGAGCAGAAAGTCCTCCTTTCTATGCATCTTGCCACCAAATTATAGAATTGTTGGGCTGTTAGTAGAAGGACCATATCAAAATGTAGATGTCATAGTGGTTCATAAGAAAAGACTGCTTCTTTCAGGTGTCCAGGATCTAAACCATGTTTTAAAAGTGCTGTATTTTTCCTGTGGAGACCTTCATAGATCTAAAATTCATGCCGTCTAGTTAGTCACCTTTTAATTTATACTGGTAGGGAGTTTATACTATTTGTGGCTGTTAGTATTAAACTATAGTTTGTATATTGTATGTGTCATGAAGTAATTTAATATAATGAATTAATTTAATCCCATAGATGGGGTTGAGCATACTGTGGGAACCTATGTAATTTTGTAGCATTAAGATCACATTTCCTGTCATGAGGGAAAAAAAAGTTAGCTGAAAGGTATCAACAATATATGTCTGAGTCATTCAATATACTGAACCTTGTTACAAACACACACCCAACCCCTGCACATCCAAAAATTTTCTCAGTCTTAGGTTTTCTGAAATTCATTGTTTGTTCCTGTTTCTTTGTACATGCATGTGTCTATATATATGTGTGCGTATGATCAATGATAAATTAAATCATACTGTTCCCCCAAATTAAGCTAAACTAATAACAGCCAAACTATATCAAGAACAAAAAAAATGAATAGAAGTGTGGCCCTTACCATTCTTCTTCAGAGAACAGTTCAAAAATCTCTTAGAAAAATAAAATATAAGGTAAGGCTTTGGGATGATCTACTGTCAATTTTATATGTTTTATTTGCATTCTGTCACAAATGATCATGCATGATCTACTTTTACCAAGGAGGTTTATCACTCCGTAATATGTGAGGTGTGTGCTCCCCCTCTCTTTTCCCCCACTGTCTTCTTATTATGCCACCCCATTTCTATCTCTTGTATTTGTCTCACCATCCTGTCTATATAAACACGATATATGCATTCTAAAAATATGTGTAAATTAGAATCAGTCTCTGGCACAATGTTAACAAAAAACATGTGTTTGTATTGTTCTTTTTGAGTCTTTAATGAGTTTAAAGTATTGAATGTGACTTGATGGTTCTGACTCAGATTCTGCCTCTGATTCTGACACAGAGACTAATGAGGAAAAAATAGAACACATTGAAAACTAGCCTTTACTTGTGGTTCGTTTTGTGATGTCATCAAATGCAAAGTAATACAAGCCCTGGAAAAGTTTAGAAATCTAGGCAAAAATCCATTTTGCGTCACTGCTATTAAGTTGTTTACAGTATCAACTCTGCTAATGAGAAAGCAAAAAGGGTAATGATTTTGGTGTTTGTTTTGGTTTGCCTTTCTCAGTGTAAATGAATGATTTCATAAGAGTGAATCTAACCTGTTTTGGACAGAAGACATCAGGGGCTTACCTAGAGCAAAGGATAAAATGCATTTTCTCATGATGAACCTGCATCCATAGAAGTTAGTAAGAAAACTTTGGTTGATTTCAGTGAGAACCGAATCGGACTCTCTGGAAAAGACATTACATTAAAGTTTTAAACACCACCGCTTAGGGCTCAGTCTTTCAAATTCTTACTGTTCATTTAAGATCTCACTATTGTAAATTGTCTCATTGATATCACAACATGTAAACACTACATTGCAAGGCCCCATCCTACAATTTGACTTGTTTGCACATGGCAGTCCGCCAGTAGATCATAATTCAGGATTGGTCGTTAGTGTTGGCAGAATTGGATCTATTGTCTTTAAAGAGACACTGTTAACTTTACTCAGTGTCAAAAATGGATTTAAAAGAAAAGTAATTTTTTGCATCCTACACCTGCTGAGCCTTTTTGCTAATTATTGTGCTCTCTCTGTCACGTTTCATTTTTTTAAATCTCTCTGACTATGATCTGAAAAGTTCACACAAGCAAGAGTGGAAAGTGGCTAAAGCCCCGACCCTGAAATTGGATCCATATGAGTGAACCTTAATTCCCTCACAGAGTCCCATTTAATCCTGCTTGCACCCAATTTTTGTGATGGGTCAGGAGAAATGGTGACTGACTGTGCACACAGTATTCAGTTGATATCAGTAGAACCAAACTGAAAAAAAATGACAAAACAATCTATATTTTTCTCTAATTTCTGAAATTTGTAGCAATTGTCACAACAGCAGCAAAACAGAATCAGACCGTAGTGTGATTTTTTTTTTTTTTTTTTTTTTTTTTTTTTAAGTTGACGTTACTTCTTTAGAAGTGCACATGCATTATTATTGCTTTTCATAATATCCTGAAAATATGTGGGGGCTTTAGTTTGTTGCAGCAGATCATCATTTTCATGTTCTTGACTGTAGCTTTGACGTGATAGTTCTAACACATTAACTTTCAACAGTAATGAAATCTTTTGTAACTGGAAATAGGTGTGCTTTTACAGTCTCTCAAGTGTCTTGGAGACATCCAACAAAGAGCAAGTGGAGAGTGGAAATTTGTTCTTTTTTGGATTATATTAAAGAGTTTTTACAACTCAGTGAACATGAGTACATTCTGGAAAATATTTCTCACAAATGGCAGGTCCCAGGCAGTAGCGGTTAGATAGATAGTCTAGTTATGACGTATAGAATCCAAACTCAAAATATTGTTTTCTGCAATTTTAAAACCAATGGAAAGTAAGATTTATTAGATCGTAAGTGTCCCGGTACTACAGATTCATTTGGTGTTCATGGCAGTGTCATACGCACTTCCAAAAGAGAGTTATTATAATAACTGCATTAGCTAAGGGGTGTTTAAAATGAATTGTTCAGTACTTTATTTTTTCCTGTATGGTTTCTTACTACTCTTTAGTAATTTGTCAGAGTTTCATGTCAGAAAACAACAGTAACTTGTGTATGTGAATACCTTGATTAACTAAAAATAACCTGTTGCCTGACCTGAACTATATAGTGCTTTGCAATTTACCTTTTTAAATGTAATTTAAACTACTGGTATTTTTTTAAAAAGGTGTTTCAGAAATCTAGTATAACAGCAGTTGCTTGTCAGTGGGAAAGGACTTAAAAATAAAGTCAAAAGAATAAGAAAGTGGCAGCTGTGGAATTTATTTTAGTGGGTAGAAGGAGACTCATGCTAAACAGGCTTTACCTTCTTGGATTTTTAGAATTTATTGCCTGAAAGACATATGTCTAAATAGAAAGGGAACCAGTATATAGTAAAATCCATTATGACATACAGAACTGTTACAGCTTATGAATACCTTTTTATTTATTTCTTCTTTCCAACAAACTGTGACTTCCTTTGTCATGTCTGAAGGAATTTCAGATGAAACCCTGCCGGAGTAGAACTGCCATAAAAATTACACTAGTCAGCTTTAGCTCTGTGCAGTGCCCTACAGTACAAAATAGTTTTCAGTGTGCTACTGTGCTGCTTTCATTCAGGAATAGAACTGGAGTGACTTGACTTTTGCATTAAAACAACTGGTTTTCCTTTGAAAATCGACAGCCTTAAAGGGAAGAAAAAAGAAACAAAAGGTTTGATATAGAAGCTGAGCTTCTGGATGTTAGAATGCCATTTATTATAGTATACTACAGAAAAATTACATTTGGACTAAAGTTCTTGTTGATTATCGTGCAATGTTTATTACGATTGTCGTGTGTTTTCCCTAGTTAGGATCTAATCCTTCAGTATCTGGAGCAGTTTGGAGTTAAGAATTTCCCCATTCAGAGAGGAAAATCATGCAAACTACAGGGTTTCACTACCGATTTTCTTCTTTTTTTTCTAATGTTTCACAGAATATGGGGTATGCTTTTGGGGGGGGGGGGGGAGGAAAGAGGGACACTGGGGTACATATCAGAACTGTATGTAATATTTCCTGATTGTTTGCTGTCAAGGAGAACACCATAACAGAATTGCAGTAAGGAAACTCATAAGCAGTGAATGGAATGAAATGAAGTGTGTAATTCTGAGTGGACTGTAAGCTTTTGCTGTGACATATTCCTGGCAGAAGGTTAACCCATTTTCAGTTACGCGGTACTCTAACCAAAACTCATAATGTGATTTTACTACCAATGCATTTGACGATGAATAGGGTTTGAAATTCTTACTGTTATTTTCTTCTGGTGAAAAATATGTTTAAATATGTTTCTGATGGTTCCAGAGCTTGTCCTGAAATGGGGAAAGGATAAAATTGATTAAACTGTTTA
This sequence comes from Pelusios castaneus, assembly GCA_007922175.1. Taxonomy (NCBI): domain Eukaryota; kingdom Metazoa; phylum Chordata; order Testudines; family Pelomedusidae; genus Pelusios; species Pelusios castaneus. The sequence goes on along the minus strand of ML685784.1, from coordinate 8,574,980 downwards.
TCCTTTTAATTCATAGCCCTTTTATTCTTTTACCTGTCAAAATTTCATCAATTGAAATGTTTTGCTTAAAGTTATGTTTTCTACAATGAAAGTGAAGTACAAATCTTTGCATTTTTTAATTGGGAAAAACTCCTATTTGCTTCAGTGGGAGTTTCACTGGAGCAAGGGTTGCTGAATTTTTCTCCACCTGGGTAAGCACTGTTTTAGTCCCACAGTTCTCACTGATGACAGACTCTACTGAGTTCTTTGTGTTTTTTGGGAAGACGCTGTATGATTTTCAGTTTGCTATTGCAAGTTTTAGTTTTAGAGGGACATGAAATGTCATATTAGAGCTGGAAGTAAAGTAAAGGAAATTCTTCAATATCTAATCTAAAAATTAGGAAAAATTTGATATGAAGTCTTCCTTAGTAAATGTTTGGCTATCATCTTTACATGATGGAATACACACGTAGAAAAAACACAGAAGTTAAATGTTTATTTTTGGGATGCTTTATTGTGAGGCAAAGAGAACAGACAGCTTCATGGTTAAGTACATAAAGTTGTTTTTGGCCTTACTGTGGTTGAATTAATCACTGCAAAGTTAACTAATGTTTGTACCTTATAAGAATTTTTTTCTTTGTAAAGGAAGGAAGATATTTCATTATACCTGACTGAGTAGTTTAATTCTTGCTTTAATTGCTAGCAGCTTTTACTTCTTTAAGTTATCCCAAGCATAATTCTTTAATTGCCACGTGCATTTGCTGATTTGATTTATGGATTTCGCAGCCATTTTGGCAGATGCACTTCAAAATGATGTTTTGTTCTGGTTTTTTGTTTTTTTAAAAATATTTTAATTACCATTGGAAACACTGGGCCCTTGAATACATGTTTATGGGCTACCCTAGTGTAGTTATTTCTATTTGTGACACATTTTCAGAGTGGTTTCTTGAAGTGGTACTAAATTGGAAGTCAGTGAGTTCAGTGAGGTTTTTTTGGGGGGGGTTTTCCACTAAATGTTACAGGTGTCCAAAATAATATCTAATGCGTGCAACAGCTTCTCCCTTGCAGCATACCATGCAATCTGATCTGGAAGAATTACAGGCCAATCTTACTCTTTTAAATTAAAAAAACAAACACATGAGGGAAAAACACAAAACAGTTCAATGTTTTCTTCTGCTACACTTTCATAGAACTTTTCTATGGAAACTAATCTAGATGAAAATAAAACCCTTCTGCGGGAAGGACTGTAATATTTTTTTTAAACAAACATTTTTATTATAATTTTTCAAAGCTTTTTAAAACAACAAATGATATAGAAACAAATGATATAGAATCTAATGGTACTTAGGATAATAGGTTAACAAATTTAACGTGGAAAAAGTATCTTTAAAAAAGCCTTGGAATTGACCCAGCACATACGTGGGTAATTCAATTGTATTAGTAAAGGAGAGTAACATTTTTATATTATGTTTTGTTTATGAGGAGTTTTGTCTGAGGATTCAGATTAATTTTGTTAGAATATTGAGGCTATTTTACGTATTTAAAATTGGGGCATTTTAGCCTATTAGTTTATTCTCTTTTAATGCCAGCTGGCTCATTTTAGCTCAGAAGTGCAGTTCTTAATGTGGGCACTTTTTACGAAAAAATTGCTAATCATCATCTGAGGTGCAGTATATATGGCAAAAGTTACAACTCTGTGTGTTGTATGAACAAGTCATTGGGGATGTAATTTATCCTTAGGTGCATATGTGTTGCCTACAGAAATCATGAGTGCTCTATAATGAACCATGTATGCTGTTTACTAACTTAACTTTGGATGCTATATAAAAATATTGAAAATTCATTATTGAGACGTGTTTTTTGGTCATCAGCATACAAGTTTCTTCTATGCTGTCTTAAGCAAATACACTTGTCTGTATTCCTTAACTAACTCAGCATGCTACACTTACTGTTTGTCTATAATTTGAATCCATAAAAATGCATATTGCAGACCTAAATTTCAGGATCATATTTACATAGCATTCAGCAGTATGTCATACAATCTTTTACAAATATGGACAATCCTTTAAAATCCTTTCCCCTGAACACTCTTGGATGAGCAAGATGTTTGGTGTCCTTTTCAAGTTTAGTCTTAACATCCCAGGGCAGTTGGGGGCTTTTCCCCTTGCCAAAGTGGAAGTTGGTGGAAAACTCTCCCCAGTGAGGAAACATAGTAACCCATCATTCGCAGAAGAGGTCCAACAATGTGAAAGCTACTGTTAACAAGTTCTTTGCTTCTCATCCCACACAGAAACAGTGCTCCCAGACCTTAGCGTAGGGATGCTACATGGGCAGGTATTGCCACATATGTTGTGTAATCTTCTCTTGTGTTTGCTTACACGCACATTTGTGTAGCACATTTCTAAATACGGGTTGCTGAATGCCCACTTTAGCTGAGGTTCAGTTTCCGGTTCTGGAACTGGAGCACTTTCAATTGTGTGGTCTAAATCCAGCCCTGCTGCTAAAGCCGTCTCCAATGGAAAGTAGCTTCTGAACTGCTGGCCCACCAAAATCTTGTGAGTTTCCTGGGCTGTGCAATTAGGGAGGCATCTCTCAGTTTAAAGGGGTACCTGTCCCTTAGTAGTGGCTCTGCAATGGTGAGTTAAGTACTATGCAACCCTCAAGACAATTTCAATCTTATGGGCACTTATGAGATCTGCCAATCCCAGCTGCCATTTCTTTAGAAGTTCCTGATGATAGCTGGACTGTGGTTAGTGGGGTGTAAGTTCAGTCTCTGTCCTATGGGTAAACACAGGTGTCTGTTCTCACCAGCAGCAGCTTCTGCAAGTGAATAGCTCCTTCATGCCTAGAGGTGTAGGAAGGCTTATCAACATCATTGGGGAGTGGGGAGAAGACGGGATCTGAAACAGGGGGAGTGGCAGAATGCACTGTTGGACAAGTAGGGAGGTCCTTTTAAAGAGCTTTCCTTTTTCCTCCTGCTCCTTGCACGCAAATCTCAAGAAGCTCCACAATTCCCAGACATAAGAATCTGGTGGGCTTTGTTTTACTTTGTTTAAATCCTTCTATATAAGCCAAATTTTTCAGGTTGTCATGTTGTTCTGCCAATGCTTATGATCTTGCAGGGCTTGCATGATCTAGAAGGCTGAAGATATTTTCCACTAGATCAAACTCTTAATGAGTAAGAAACATTTCAGCATGCCTTTTTTAAAGCTGATTTAAAAACATAACTATATTTTTACATGAATTACTCAGATTTTGTACTACCATATTAGAACAATCTAAAAGTAGCCTTTATTCACAGTGGATTTGTATTTAAAATTATATTAGTTTGGTTTGAACAAAAATGAGGTCAGGGTTTATTAAAAATAAAAATACCAAAGTGAATAATTTGTATTAGATACAATTTTCCTTCAGGGTTGTTGAGATTGACTCAGTCTGGTTCCCTTGCTAAAATACATGTTTCTATGGTTTTTTTTGTAGCTTTTTACCTGTCCACCTCTTTTCTCTCAGTATGCCCAAGAACACAGAATTATTTCATGTAAACATTTTGCAAGGAAATACCTCCAAATATGCACAGTTAAGGCAGGTATCTGGGTTTTCACCAGGGCTAATAGTTTTCTTTTCTACTCAACAGACAGCATTTCCTTCCGATGAAGCACTGCCTCTCCCACCTGTTAGTATAGAATTGCAGGGCATTATTATTCTGCCTTTTATTCACAGATCTCAAAGCACTTGACAAGCATTAATTGGCCCTCACAAAGCAAGGTGAAGTGTTGTTGTACCAATTGTTAGATGTTTAAACTGAGGCATAAGAGTCTAAATGATTTGTGTAGGTTGATCACACATTGAGCTAGTGGCAAACTTGGACTAAACTCTGCATTCCTGACTCCCAATTCCCTGCTGTAACCAGCTGATAAATTTCCTCCAATACAGGGTGTTTCAACAGTCTTCATACTTAGTTCACAGTTTGCTTCCTTTCCTGCAGCGCTACACGGCAAGTACACTGCAGGGGTTAATGGGCTGTTCTTGCCGTGGGGGTTGAAGTGAGTATACTGGATACTGAGGTCAGGGGTGTGGAGTAGTCTGAGCATCTCTGCCCACACACCCAGCCACATAGACACCCTAATGTGAGATAGGGTTATAATATACTTATGATTGATTTGCCAAGTTTTACTAAGTAAAATGTGTTGTCCCGTCCGCCATTCCAGGATTTTTCTCACATGCCCCCCACGCGTGCACGCGTGCCCCAAGAGATATGCATACCCCAGTTTGAAAAGCACTGTTTTAGCAGAAGCGCTCCAGCTTTCCCAAACCAGCCCATCTCTCACTGTGGCCAAGAGATGAAAACTCCCTCTGTGCTCCCTGGTGCTGCTCTGTGTTTGCCATACTGGCATCATTGCCAGAGCTCACTCGCTCTGTTGAAACTATCGCTTCACAGCACGCCCAGGCCCCAAAGGAGAGGACAGTGAGAGACCTCGTTTAGAACTTACACTTGAAGTTCTCTTGGGGTCCCGTCAGGCCAATGGATCAGCCCCAAAATGGTTCCTTTTGTGGGTATTGCAGTGATATATCGCCGCTCCCTGGGTGATAGAAAGCATTCCACATCCAGCATTGCGCCTCACAACAATGCACTCACTGAATAACTTCCCAGCATGATGCATGTTCTGTCTTGTATTTAATTATCTTCTAATTATCAAAGCACTAATGAAGTTAGTAAACATAAGAATAGTGTATAAATCAATAAGAGCCACTGCAAAAACTTCAGAGAGAGAGCAGGTGCTGACCAGCAGACGTAAGAAATATGTTATCAACACAATTGTTTCAGCTGCGTATTTTTGTCCATTTTATGTCTGAAATGTTTAAAATAAAAAAAAGTGATCTTTGGTTTCTATTCTGTATTAATAATAAATAACTAGCCCCAGTCATCAGTGGCTTGCAAAGTGCTATGTAAATACTAATGTAGTATTTGCATCACTGTAGCTGCCAATAGCCCCAGCCTGGAAAGGGCTATTTTACAAGGAAATGACAGAACCCCTACCCCCAAAAGCATATCCTTCCGCTATGCTCAGCACAAGCTAGTCCTGTACATAAGTTTAATAGGATTTTGTAGCTCCTATTACAATTAATGAGGGTTAGGCCACATGCATTTAGCAAAGATGAGTCTCGAAAGGCAGTCTGTTAAGCTCACCTCCTCTGTTTTAGCCATCATATTTCCTTGGAGGAAATATGTGCAATTCTACCCTTTATAACTCCTAAGTAATACCCCATACTTCTTTATTTCAGGTTTCGGAGGTGGCTGTACTTCAGTGGTGGTGGTGGTGGGGGGAACTGAAAGCTATACATAATCTTGCAAAGTACTCCGGTATCCTGTATTATTTATTTATTTTTATGAGAGTTTCTGTTTTTCTGTTCATAATGTGTGAGCTTGGACAGATGAATAACGTCCATGATGTGTGAGCTTGGACAGATGAATAACGTCCCTGTATTTTAAAATGCTTATTAATGAGTTTGTTTTTATTGCAGTGAGTCATATTTTTAATATCTGCTTTATACAAATTTGTAAGTCCCTATAAAGACAATCAAAGCTCTTTTTATTTGGTAGCATGTAAAGCATGTATAGCATGTAAAACTTCCCTGTTTTATAAATACATTTAGACCTTCTATGCAGAAATTCTTTACCACAAATATGAAAGGACACATACTTTTGGTTAAAAAGTGAGTGGGGAGATGTATAGCAGTGAAACTCAATAGTATTGGTAGCTCCAAAAAGCCTGCACTATATCCTCTCTTTACTCAGAGCTACTGTCCCTGAGTAATGATTGTTTAATAATAGTCTTAAAATAGCAGGGATTGAATATTTCAGCTGAACCAAAAATGTACTTGATTTGGAAGTCTGTAGGAGAGGTGGGTATTGCTAAAGATGCCAGCCGTTGCCATCTGGTCTGTGTATACTACTGAAACATCAAGTTTTGCTGGCTGCTATATCTGGGCTGCATCGTTTAATGATGGGAAGAAAAACATAACTAACACCCATCAAGTGGAAACCAAACTGAAGGAATGAGTATCCAGATTTGGGGTTACGCTGGCAATTTGCTAGGAGCCTGAAGGCTACAGGTAATTTGCATAAAAGGCTTGAAAATAGCTGCCATCTTGATTTTTTAGTGTAGCACCCGTAGACCAGATCTCTAAATCCCAGCATGCCTTACTCCACTTCGATCCAAGTGGCTTTGATCTAGATGGAATGTGTCATACTGGGAAATGTAATTGCCAAACGGCTGTACCTCTACAGTAAGAGAAGTGGCTCAGTATTGTGTGCAGTGTTGCTGACCTCAAAATCATGAGTTTGACCCCCAAAAGTTGTTTTTTAATTGTATTTTTTTAATCTGTTTTTAAAATGTTTTTAGCTCGCTTGCCCACACGTACATTTGGGTATGCGTGTCAAGTAGCGTTGCCTACTCTTCCAAATGTTTAGACGGAGGTGATTTTAGCCCCACATCCATCCACACTCTCAAGCCTATACGGCTGCTCCCCACATCAGCTCTGTCTCTTTGCCTCAGCTCTGCTCCTTCTGCAGCATCTGGGACTCTTCAGCCCTCCCCCCCACTTGTACTTTCCAGGTCTTCAGGGAGGAGGAAGAGAGGCAGGGGCTGGGTGAATTACCCTTTTCCTCCTTTCCAGGCTAGAAGAGGGGACAGCTCCAGGGGTTCTTCACCCATCTCTCCTCTTCCCAGGGCTGCTGTAGCCTGCCAGTGGGGAAGGGGAGGGGAGGTGCAGCAGAAGTGTCACCCTTCTGCACACAGGAGAGGTGGGGGAACAGAACTGCCCTGAACTGCAGGCGCTTTTCGCTCCTTCCTCTCCTGCGGAGCCTCCTGCAGCAGCTCTGATCGGCTGCTGTTCCCCTGGAGGCAAGAAACTGAAGGAAGTGGGGAAGGCAGCCAGTCAGAAGAGGTTTGCCCCCCAAGCAGGACTGAAATTTGCTTGAGGGCTGGAGTGTCTGGTATCACTGTGAGACTCAGTCCAGCCCTATTTGAAATCCCTCGACTTGTGAAAAAATCACAGGGGTTGGCAACAAGAACTGTATGGGCTGCATTTGGCCTGCAGACTGACCATCCCTTGAAAAGGGATGCCAAGTGTGGATTTTTCTGTACAAGCCAGATTTAGTTTTTGTCCTCTACAGTCCCGTTCGGCCTAATCCTAGGTGTTTCAGATCATCTACGTGTGAATGGATTTTAATTCGCAGGATCTACTTCTGATAGTTACAGGCTTTTAAAGGCAAGAGGAGCTTTTTTACACTAATGCTTTTCCAGGCCTGAGTTAAACATTCTTCAGTGCTTTTCAGCGGTGAGAAGAGACTGTCTCCTTTCCTCTGTTTATTGCTCTGCAGTGGCTTGGGTGAATCAAAGCCCTGCACAGAGAAACGCTTTTGTATTTTTTTAACTGGTTTATGTAATGAAAAAAAAAAAAAAAGGGTTTTTCCTTTTCAATAGAGATAACTGTTATCTCTTATAAAAGTCTACATAAGTGTAAGTAATTGCCTGCACTTGGCTCTGTTACAGTGAAAAAGCTGTGATCAGCAAACTCGTACTGTGCATGTAAAGGGAAGTTATTGGATGATATGGGGACATGTTGGAGTTAATCCTTGTATTTTTTTCTTTCCTATCTTATTTACACTGCTTTGAAAGTCTTTTAAAATTAAATGGTATCTTGGGAGGAGAGAGAAGTAACGTAGGTATGTACATTTGAAAGACATTGAGCAAAGAAAGTTTTGCTTGGATTGGATTTAAGAAAAACAGATGTACTTGCTGTATATCAATCAGACTTCCTTTGTTCAGCATTTAAATTCTGAATCTGTTTCATGAATGAACATAAAAGATAATCTAAGGCTGAGTTTGTTTTAGTGGGTGGGGTTAGTATAAACTAATGCAAAAAGTAAATTCCTTTTTTTTTGTTTGACACTCCCTCCCCCCACTCCATTAGAGAAATATGTATGAATCATTTCTCTTGTAACTAATTCATGAGTAGTTGGGGCCAAAGTGAACTGTGCCTTTAATAGAAGTTTGAGGAAAGTTGGTGCTCCCCCTTCACTCTCCCTTCCCCCATTTGGCCCAGGGTTGAAAAGAATGCTCTGTGTATAGTGTATAGAAAAGAGAGTCACGTCTGCATTCACATGAACCTTGAAGTCTGCTGCAGCTCTGGTGTGTGTGTGTGACTGAGCTGTCTGTCTTATCACAGGAAGTGTTGCGGAAAACAGTTGTTCTCTCTTTCTGTCTGCCCAGTTCCCAGAATGTGGTGATTAACGATTCTTCTCTCCTTGAGCCGATCATTCAGAAGGATCTCTTATTGAAAAGAAACTACCAATCATTGCCACTTGATTTGTAGGCGCAGCACAGTTTTTTTCCCTCCTGAATTAAAAAAAAGCAAACGTAGAATTTTGTCTTTTGAAGCTGTATATTAAAATTTTTTGTGGTACTGTATAGAACAAAATTCTGCTCTCCATACTCACAGTCACAGTGAGGCAAGCAGGGTTTTTTCTGGGCCATATGATAATTTCTGAGTCACCACTGGAGATCTGAAATAACTTTTATTGATTTTGGTGAATTTACTAAGGATTTAAACGGTAACTTAATGTTGCTGGGAATCTGTCTATTGTTTGTAGGTAGAGTGGATATGAAATTTTGATACAAATTGTAACTCTTTATGATATAAAAAACGGGTTGGCCCATGTGTCATCCGTAGAGGTTGGGTGAAGATCAGGCATATATATTTCTATAACAATAATAATAACATAAAAGAACAATAATCGATAAGAGGAAACATGCATTGGATGTATCAAACCAAAATTTAAGCAATTGTTTGTTTACACTTTAAAAACTCCTTTTCTGAACTTTAAAAGTATTTGGACAATGTTTCACGGTTGATTAAAAGTGAGATTCTTATGTTACTTGTTAAGCTCTGATTACACTATTGAAAAAACACCTCCCTGAGTGACTAAGATAAGTTATACCAATAGAGATGTGGATGCAGACAGTGCTATGTCAGCGAGAGAGAACTGCAACTGCTGACAAAGCTACCGTCACTTGTTGAGGATGGATTAATTATGTCGGTGGGAGAGCTCTCTCCTATCATTAGAGTGGCTACACAAGAGATCTGACAGTGGTGCAGCTCCATCAATATAATTGTGCTACCGTGAGCTATCTAGTGTAGGCATTGCCCTAGTCTCACTGATTGTAGGGCAAGTCCCAGGCATGTGATGCTCTGTGACTGACACTCTTCAGGGTTTGCACTCACATTTTCTATCTCTTTCCGTAAAATCTTGCATCTACTTTTACTGTCATTGAAAGTAATAACAAATGAACCTACTAACGTAGCTTGCAAATTATTTTTTAAAATTAATTAACTATTACATGCTGAATTGCAGCAGGGATCTCTAGCAAGTACATTAATTTAAACGTATATTTTTTGGTTTAAGTCCGTGGGGCTTGTGCTGGTCAGATTCCATTCCACTGTTTGGCCCCAGCCAGTATTATACATTGCAATTACCATGGACCCTGTTGGAGCATAGAGCCAGCTGGGAATGTTAAGTACATGGTGTGATTTTTTTAGTATATGGAATAATATTAAATATATTTTAAATCTGGAAGAGTGCTATGTATGCTGTTTTTAAAAGACAGCACTGCTTGGCAAAACTATGACATATACTAAAGCTTTTACTTGCACAACTCTCTGCTACCCGAGTACAAATAATCCCAATCACCACTGACTAACTGAGTTTCAAGTGGACTATGCACCTGCTTCCCTATCATTATTTGGGGGCATTCAGCACATAATCCTAATTTCATTAAAAAAAAATATGTGAAATTTTGGTAAAGTTCATAGCTCCTCTGATGGAAGGTGCTATAAAAATGAAAAGTACTATTATTTTCCAGCCATGCGAATCGTGTACTTTTAAATTTTCCAAGCGTCTCCCAATTTGTGGTGTGATATTGAGACTGTTTGATTATATCTCATTCCTAACCTCCCTTTTTTCTAAATATTGAACAGAATCCTAATTCTGAACTGCCAAGTCTGGAAACTGTGGAGATTAGGCAAAATTGTATAGGGAGTTTACATAACTGTGGATAAACATCCAGTAGGAAAAATGGGTCATATCCTGGAGCCTTTAGTCACTTCAGTAAGGACTCAGGAATCTGCTCCTATGTTCTGAGATTAATGAACTCTTTTTAATGGCTTAGAAGGCAATGCAAAAATGCGACCAAATCTAGAGACCAAATCTAGTGGGAGTGTTGCCTGAATAAACTCATTGGCTATGTCTACACTTGTTAATTTAAGTCAATTTAGCATGTCCACACTTAAATTTTAAGTCGACTTTGAGGGGACCCTACAAAATCGACCTAGAGTGTCCACACTGGATGCCTAGGTCGACTTCTAGGGGCTAAGTGGACCTGGGAGAGGTCCACGGTGGCAGGGGGGGCACCCCTTGCCAAGTGCTAGGGGGCTCAGCCTTTGTCCCATTGTACCTTGGTACAATGGGGCAAAGGGGGACAGGGACCTTGGCAGGGCACAGGGGCAGGGTGAGTAGGGCTTTGCCCTGCCCTGTGGGGGGGCACGCCAGGCTGTGGCTGTGCCAGCCAGCCTGTCAGGGAGGGCATTGGGGAAGCCCTGAAGGCCCCTAAGTCGACTCTAGGGCTACTTCACGCCTACACTGGCTTAAGTTGACTTTCTAAAGTCGACTTAAGCAGAAAGTCGACTTAAAATGAGGTTTTACAAAGTTGACTTAATTTTTCCTTAAGTCGATTTAAGGAAAGTGTAGTGTAGACGCAGAGTAAATTAAGTCGATTTAATTTACAAGTGTAGACACACCCATCAAGATTAAACCCCTGGATAATTTTTTCTCCAATGTTTGTGGCATAGAGGCTTTAAAACCCTACCAAACTAGGGGAGTAGGGCTTGATGGCCACTTTTGCACAGCCATAAATATCTATCTGAGATGTGGGCAAGTAGAGAATCAGGCACATAGAGAGAAGAATAAGTAACCAGCTGAAATATTTTTTTTTTTTTTTTTTTTAAAGTTGACAGTGATGCATCCTTTTAAGGTCAAGACCAAAAAGAATCTTTTCAAGTTCACAGAAGGAGATGACTTACTGATGTTGTTCAGGGCAAAAGAGATAAGCAAATAAAAATAGTATTCCATTTCTGTGTGATAGCTTGCAAAGAGAACAAACATAAAAATGTACAAAGCTAGTTACTCTGACATTGGAGTTGATAAATCAGATGAAAATCTAACCATGGTAATTTCAGTGGGTTCCGGTGCCTGGATTTTGCTATTACTAATAGGGACTTACATAAATTAGATAAAAATAGACTAGAACTAAATTTTATTCAGAGATAACTTATTGAACTTCCTGGTAAAGTGGTAGATATTAGCTGATTGTGAGAGATGTATGTATTTGTTAATAATGTTGTTCTTTGAAACCAATTTGCATGTGGGCCAATAAAAAATAATTACTGATTTGTCCCAGTGAACTCAAATGAGACTTTATTTTGGATTAGAACATGCCCAAAGTAGCATGCTGTTAGAATTAGGTTGTCGTATGTAGCAGAAGGGTTGTGTCCCGAATAGCTATGGACCAGTTTAAGATTAGCACCCCACGCCTCTGACTTCTCTACTGATTTTGCTTGCACATCTCTAGATTTTAAGGTCAGAAGGGACCGTTATGATCCTAGGACCAGGGATTCCCAGACTGTGGTATGTGTACACCTACGGGTATGCAAGACATCTCTGGGAGACGTGGGAGAAATTGTGCAGTGATGAATAAATGCTATGCACCAACACTTATTCATTATTTTATTTAATGCATTTTCATAATAGGCCACTCAGACAAAGCTTTAAAACTGTGGGAATTTGTTATATAAAATATGAGGGTTAATTTACTTCATCATGTACCAATGAGAACACAGATATGCTGTCATACAGAGCCCTCACCTCCAATCACTGTCCCCACAAATGTTGTGAGTTCAGAACTTAAGTCTTTTTTGTGGAGCTATACGTCACACTATACCTGTATATATAACAGTGAAATACGAGCAGATGGTTAAAGACAGGCAGTGTTAAGAAAAACATGCAAAGTATCAATGATGACAAGGGTGGGGGTATGTGGGCAGCTGTTAAATCTGGGGGGGGGGTACTCAATAACAAAAATTTGGGAATTTGTTTGACTCACATCCTGTCTAATAAAAGCCACAGACTTTCACTTTTGTAACCTAATGCAGAAGTTGAGTTTACTAGTATGTCATATAGAAACACAGATTCAATCTGTCAGTATTTTAATGTCAAGAAAGAGCCACCCCTTCCACTTTTCCTTTTTGTCTTATTGTAGCTTGTTTACTTTAATGTAAATTTTTATCTTTTCTTGAAGTAGTACTTCCACTTTGTGAATGGTAGAGATATTGCTTCTAGTGACATTTATTTTCTCTCTTGTTCCCTTTTTTTTCTTCTGTTCATCTCCTTCTGTCCTCTGATATCTTCTTCTTCTTCTTCCACTTTGTATCTTTGAACTGCCCCTTTACTTCTCTTATCCTACCATACTCTGTTTATCCGATTTCTTATACACTCCCCACATCTTTCCTTTCCATCTGCATATTGCACCCATGCATGGACTGCGAGGGGTTGGCTGGGAGCAGAGCCTCCTGCAATGAAGGGAATGCAGCATCTGAATTGAATGCTATGTTGTATCAGGCTGGTAGAAAAGAAGTGCTACTTTTAGCTGAATGACTGCCGCATGGTAGGCTGGACAATGTTTTTATGGGGGAGTAGTAAATAATGGTTAGGCTTTATTCAGCAACAGCTTTTTCAAAGTAGTGCAATCCTTTCCTGATTTGCTTAGAACTAGTACTAATTATCCCGGGTGAGCCCTGATATAATTTCAGGGCTGACTGAGACTAGTTCAGAATTTATCAAGACAGATAGTAAGACCTAGTTGGAATTAATACATGCTGAAGAATGCTCCCTGAAGGGGTACTGACTTCTTCTACCAACTAGGTTCAACTCTAACATATTATATTGATGAGAAGTTATTGCCACATAATGACTGTTATACAGCCTTGATTCCTTTGCTAGTGGATGGGCCCATGCCCACAGTGCAATAACTTCTCTCTAGCTATCTCCCAGTGAGGATTTTGTTGGCCAACTCAGTAGAGAGGCCAAGAATTGTCAATAAGTTGTCCTCAACCTTCAGACTGATTTCTTGTGACCTGTACTGCACCTATTCGACATGCAGAGGTCTTGAGTGTCAGCATCTTTCACAAGTACTAAAAAAGCAAACCATCACCCTATATGCTAAAATTATTTCCATGTCACGAAAGGAGATGCTAAAAACATCCTGCCAAGTTTTGGCTCTCTGAAGCTACATTGGTTATTAAGAAATGTATATCACAAATGAATATTTTTAGTGGATATCAGTGCAGTAGAAAGAAAGAGAGCAGTGTATCTGTTATTTTGAAGGAAAGAACCTTTTAACAAGTGGCCACCACATTTACAAAACCGTAAGCTTAGGAGCAGTGTGACAGTTGACCAGTTCAAAATGAAATCTATTATAAACTTTTCAAAAATCATCAATTTTATTTATCTGTCCATTTATATCAAAACTTCTCTGGTGAGCCACCAACTGTCAGTCCAGTCCCTCCCCTCTGTAAGCTTAATAAATTATGTTGAACAAGCAATATATTGCAAAAGCCTAGTAAAACTGGATAGCTCAGAAGTTTGGTACTGAGATAAAGATAGAATCCTTGCCCTATTGAATTCAGTGGCAAAACTCCCATTGACTTTAATGGGGCTAGAAATTCACACAGTTTTTCATCTCGGTAGAAAGTCTTCCTTTGAAGTCACTGGCCTTTGGATCAGGCCCTTGTCTCTGGCTGAAAACCAGCTTTGTTTGTTGGTGACCATAAGTCATCTGGTATCTGTTTAGTGACCTATGTGAAATGGATAGCGGCTAGGAAACTAAAATTACCGTCTCTAGACATGGCCTTTCTAGGTCATGACTGAGGCCAGAGCAGGTCAAATAATGAGTTAAAAGTATTTTCTTGTTTTAAGAAATCATCAGATTTTTTCCCATTGTTGAACAAGCTCTAGTTGAGGTTCATTGACAGAGCAATGTGAGGAAACTTGCAGGTGCAACAGTATGTGCTATATATCTTCTGTGCGTAAATAGTCTGGTACTAACTAGCCTTTAAGAAAAAGTTTTAGAAGAGCTGTGCTGAGTGTCATATATCCATACACAGATGATGCCATTTACTCACGCTGGTGAACAAAGTTGGCAAGTCTAAATGTATGGATCATGTTTTTGACACAAGCTTTCAATGTGATACGTACAATGCTACAGATTTTTAAAAAAAACCATTATGCATGATTATACCTTTTCACTGTAGTGTAAAGATTTGTCTCTTGAGGCTATTTGCTTGACTGGAGATGCAAAAAGTAACTGAGGAAAAAATATAAAGAGCTATTGCAGATTATACTTAAGAAAAAATAGCATATTCACTACTATACAGGAATGGCAAACTTATATATTAACCCCTGGCCAGGGCTTTTTAAAGTGGCCCATGCAGGGCTGCCCAGCCACTGGCTGGGAGCTGGGCCAGAGCCGCCCAGTCCTGACGCACAGCTGGAAGTCCTGCTGCAGCTGCCCACCTCCTTTCTGGTTCCTCCCAGCCAGGGCTCAAGCCATTGCAGGCAGGGCTGTGGGCCAGTGCAGTGCGGCGTGGCTGGAGGGCATGCTGCGGGGGTGAAGGGGGGGGTGGTGCAGTATGGCTGGAGCCGGGAGGGCGTGCTAGGGGGGAGATGCAGGCCGGTGCAGCTGTGGGGGGCATACTGGCTACTAGTGGTGGCCACAGGCAGCACGGCATGACTGGGGGCGGGGGGGGGCGGCCATGGGCTGGCATGGCCACAGGGGGGTGGAAGTGTGGGTCGCACCGTTCTTGGGGCCCACACGTCTGCCCACAAATTGGCCCTGTTCATGGGCATCCAGCCCCCCCCCCCCCTTAAAAAAAATACAAAAAAACCTCTCAATCCTCTCAATATCAATTTTTTTTCCAAATTTTTAAAAAATCTTTTGGCTCAAGGGCCACACATATGATTTTTACAACCCTGAGGGTCACTAGTCTATTTAATTAAATATTTTATTTAAATTCAATTAATTGATTTAAAATAATTTTAATTAAATGTAATTTGAATTTAATTAATTTAATGTAAATTTAATTGAATAGACTAGTGGCCCCTCAGGGTTCTAAAAATTATATTTGTGGCCCTTGAGCCGAAAAGGTTGAGAACTACTGATTTATTATATTCCAAACTGCTGTGGACATTTATGCAGTGCACATCTCTGCACACAAACTCATTCATGTATCCATTTTGTTAGTTGCCTAAAATGCAGCTGTATCAAATTAATACTCTAATCCATGATGAGACTTTCAGAAAAGCTTTTGTCTGGGCATGGTAGTGGGTAAGAAGTTTGTGACACATAGATGGCAAAGCTTTCAAAGTGGTTTATATTAAACATTATTATTATTTATTGGACATCAAAATGTAATTAGTGCTTTACAAAACACAGAGGAAGACACGGCCTCTTCCCTCAAGAACTTATAGTTGAAATAGTAGGCAGTACAGCTGGACAATAGAATTTGGCTGAGTAGAAAGTTGATTTATTAGAAAGCACTGGGATTTTTTTTTTCTTGTTGTTGAATGGCAGTGAGGTTTGGAGATAGGAGCCCAAAGCTGTTCTACACTTAGACTTGTGGTCTTGGATAACTTTTTTCATTTTTCTGCCTCAGTTTCCCCATCTGTGAAATGGGGACAACACCCAACTAACTCTAAGCAGGATTGTGAGGGTTAATTAGGGTACATAGTGCTATAAAATACTCAGTATGATCATTTTGGGGTGAGAACAGTTGATGTACACAGCATAAGGTGTTTCTGGCTCCAATCATTTGAGAACTGAGTCATCTCCACTTGGAAAATCATGAAATTCATCATAAAAATCATGAGACTTTCTTTATTGTGTTTATTTTTATTCGACCTCTGGGCTGTGAATCTTTAGCGTTTGTTTCCTTTGCGATACTGAAGACTAGCGACTTTTGAAATGAAAGTTGTTGCTCTCATATAGTCATTTGACTTTAGGAGCTGGGGCTTTAAGAAAACTACATAATATTAAGAGAGTTAGCAAACCTGTATGACAACATTTCTATGTGTGGTGGAGTAATGTTGATAAGCTTTGCAGAAGTAGGGATTTGGTTAAGGTGAGAGTTAATCCCATGTGCCACAGTGGATATTACACAAACCATATGTTCCAGATGTGAAAGCTCTTTTTAGAAAGTTCTTCCTATCTTATGTGCTCAAATTGCCCCATTACTGTAGTATCTGAGCACCTTGCAATCGTTTAATGTATCTAGACTTGAATTTAGACTCTGTGAGATAAAGATGTGCTATTATCCCCAAATTACAGAAGGGGAACTGAGGTACAAAGAGTGTAAGGGTGCGTCTACAATTACAAATTAAGTCGATTTAAAATGGCTTAAATCGACTTAATTTAATCTGCATCTACACTACATTTTCCTTAATTCAACTTAAGCTGCTCCTTAAGTCGAATTAAGGAAAAGTTAGTTCGAATTAATAACACCTCGTTTTAATTCGAACTAGTGCTTAAGTCAACTTTATTAAGTTGACTTAAGCCAGTGTAGACGTGGATTAGCCCTAAATCGACTTTAAGTCGACTTAAAGGGCTTCAGGGCTCCCTGACTGCCCTCCCTGCCAGGGTGGCTGGCACAGGCTGAGCTTGGCGTGCCCCCGCCACAGGGCAGGACAGAGCCCTGCCCACCCTGCTCCTATGCCCTGCCAGTGTCCCAGTCCTGCTCAGCCCCCATTGTACCCAGGTACAGTGGGGCAAATGCTGAGCTGCCTGGCACTTGGCTAGGGATGCCCCCCTCCTCCGCCACCGTGGACCAGTCCCAGGTCCACTTAGCCCCTACAGGTCGACTTAGGCGTCCAGTGTGGACGCTCTAAGTCAATTTGGCAGGGTCCCCTATAAGTCGACTTAATTTCTGAGTGCAGACATGCTAAGTCGACTTAAATTAACAAGTGTAGACATAGCCTAAGCAACTACTCCAAAGTCATTCAGAAAGTCTGTGGTGGAATGTGGACTTTGCTGGCAGGAGTGTAGCTCTGGGTGGGCCTGGGCCCACCTGCTTGGCCAGCTGGCCTGTCCACCCCTGCCTGCTGCAGTGCCGGGCAGCAGCACAAGCTTCGCTGCCACAGCCATGGACTGGCGGGTGGCCGTGGCTGCGAGTGAGGGTGGCAGATAGGCAGGGTGGGCTGCTCTCTGCTTGGGCCCCGATCAGCCACTGCGGCCCTGACGCTGCCTCTCCCCTTCCTGATGCTCCGGTTTCTAGGCAACTGTAGCATCTTCAGGAAACTTCCAGCAGGACTAGCCGGGCCCACCTTGGAGAGTCAGGGGCCCGGCCAAAAAACAGGGACTGGTTACATCCCTGTCTGCTGGTTTCCAAAGTTGTCCAGTAGCGCCCTGCTCGTTGGACCATTCTTCCTCGGGTGTCATTCAATTATATTAGATGAAAGCATAAAAATGAAATTGGAAAAAAAAAAAAAAGGAACTCTAAGTCCAGACCAAGGAGAAATGTGCCCTCTTTTCAGGAAAGCTCAGGTTGCTCTCAGGAAGCCTAGGTAAGAGACAATGTGTTTCATCCAGCACTGGAGCTCTTGCACCAACTGCAAATGAACTGAAATGCTGCGATCAAACATCTGGAACTCTGCATTGCTGGGAGGTGACTGTAGAGATGTGCCTGTAGCACACCCCAAAGCCCTCTACAGCATTGTTGATTAATATCTTAAAACTGATTCTCTTTCTGACTGTTTTCATTACTTTCCCATGTTGTTAACTCGCTTGAACATTTATAGTTACAGGAAGCAGTGCAGTGAAGGTGAAAGGAAACCCCTGTCTAGCACTTTCTTGTGGGTTCTGTTCATCCAGACTTCATCGTTATTCAATAAGGTTTTGCTCTAAGGGCTTGCATATGTTGACCTTTTGGCTAATCCTGATTCCTAAATTAATGACATTTCTTCACTTTCTGAGTTTGTATTACAGCATTCGCTCACCAGCCCCTGGAAGAGAAGGAGACCTACCTTCCCCTTGACCAGTTCAGGGTCTGATGAGAGCATGCACATGGTACTTTAAATACATGATAGAATGGGAACATGGCACGGGGAAGACTTTCAAAAGCTGATTAACAGCTGTTTGCTTGTAAAGAGGCTCACACATTTTAGCAGTGAAGGTCTACAAATACAATTAAACACGTATACTTGAAACACAAATAAAAATTCTAGACCTCACTCACAGCCTTACTCTGTGAAGTCTGTGGCTAAAATGAAGGGGATCTGTCTTTTCTTATCCTCTCCCATGCTGTATGAAATCAGGCTGTATGTAATGTGCAGAAACGACACATGCAGCTTTCTTTCTTTCTTTCTTTCTTTCTTTCTACTTGGAAAGAGTATCAAACTCCAAATAGGGTCTGAGCTGAGAATGATGACATTTTGGGAAAATGTGCTACTTGTTCGCATCTCTTGGTTTCATTGCCATGGGCTAGCTCTCACATTCTTGTCAGTCGGTCTTTTGCCCTGCGTGTTTTTTCTGTTGTCACACCATGTGGTTTTTAATAGGTTTTCCAGGAAATTGCTGCAGTACAGTCTGTGATACAACTTCAAGTCCCTGCAAGCCTTCTAGTCATCTTCTCTGCTATTCAGCTAATTCTGACACACACAATCAGGTATAAGTGTAAGCAGACATTTGGTCCCAATATGGCAGAGCTGTCACAAAAAAGAGAACTTTGTGCAGTGGAGTTAACAGCTCAAGTGTTCTGCAGGCTAACCATATAAACCTATATTTGATTGCTGTTAGTGAAGCAAGAATACTACCTTGTGAACAGGCACAAAGGGAACAGTACATGGGTATGCATACGTGGTTAAGCATGCATCCAGCATGAATCTTAATAGCAAGCTTCCTAGCCACAAGTGTTGAAATGTTCAAATCTCTTGAACTTCATTGGATAAGGTTAAGGGAAGATGCCAGAGCTACTGTCATTCAAAGGTGGATTAATAGAAATCCAAGCAAAGTACTATAGCTTTCAGGGCAACAGAAGCTCTGTTTTTTGTCTAGTGGATCAAAGCCTGCCAGGGGATTGTGAGATTCAAGGGTGTTAGAGAGAGGATACTTTTTGAAAGAAAATCTCCACCCCTCTTTTGGTGTATGCAGTAGATTCCCACAGGACTGGTTTTTTAGGAGATAAGAATATCATATGCAGCACATATGCACTGCATTTTTATGACTACTTGTGTGTGTGTTTATTCTCAATATGTGATAAATGTTTACATGTATGCACTAACACTTTTGCTATCTACATATAAGTACACAGGTGACTTATGGCATTAAGACTTTATCAGCATGGGTTTGGACTGTTCATATTACTCAAAAGTGAGGATGAGCGATTGTGGTAGTTCCAAATCCTTTTGTATCACCATTGTGTATTGGCTCTATGCATAATATTTAATAAAAGAACTGTTTTAGAGATCTTTTAAATTCAGTTAGTCTCTCTTCGCTTATAAAGCAAGATGTTTTCGTAACATGAATCCAGCTGTACCAAATTGGGGGGGAGGAGTAGAAAATTCTAGCTAAAACGAATCCCAAAACTGTACAGTAATTATTATGAAATAACATTTCTATACATATAATATCACAGATTTGAGGTCCTCTATCAATTAGTCAAAGAATTTTAGAAATTGAATTTTCTCCTTTCATTTCTAATGTATGAAGATTAAATGTACATCCTTTAACTCTGTCCAGTCTTGTTTTGAGGAGAATTGCAAGTTGTTTTGGGGATGAGACATTTTTTTCTGTCAAGTTCTTAAAAAAAAAAAAAAAAAATAGTGGCTGTTGGAAGCTGCTCAGAAATTTGGATATATTCCTGGCAGAGATGGATTACTGGGCAGAATGCATATAACGAAAGATTATTGATAGCCTGGAACCTATCTGATCAGGGTGACGTGACATAGCCTTACTCATTGAATTGTATTTCCAGTTCTTGTCTTCAGTGGCTGTTATTGATCCGCATCTATGCTGAACTCTCAGCTTCTCCACCTAATTGGCTGAATTAATTTGTAGCCTGCATCTTCGGGTACATCCCAAATTCCTTTGCACAAGTCACAGCATTACTTCAAAGAAGCTGCTGTTGTAGCCTATATAAATAATTTTCAGAGTTTTCTGAGGCTGAAGGTGCCCGGAATCTTAGCAGTTGCTTTAGTAAGTTGCTCGCTTTTAAAAGTAAATTCATCACAAAAGCTTTCTGTGTTTGTGAGAGAAATCCCAGTGCAACAGAATCAGCCCTGTATAACTGCTGTATATTTGTTAAAACTGGAGAGGTTCTGACATGTGGGGAGAAGGCAAGAAGACATCTCTAAGGAGGGACAAGGGAATGGAGTGGCAAGGATTGCTGTGTATGAAGAGGGCTTTTGTGAAAAGTAAGGGATAGGAGATGGGGGCAGGAAGGGTGGTATTTGTTCTGCTCCACCCTTTTAAAGGAAACAACTTTACACACACACATACCTGTTGTTGATGCTGAACTATAGTTATATCTAGTCTCCTTGGATTGAAAAAGTGTCGTCTATAATTTGTATCCATTTTTGGTGTCTTGGTGCTTATAGGAGTACAGTTTTCCACTATGAACCTCAGCATTAGTCAGTAAAGAGTGTTGGTATGTGTGTGTATATATATTGCAGTGTGGATTATGCAACCAGTGTTGGCTTTATATTTGTGGAAATAACACGCTGAGCTCCCAGAAAGATCAATATTTAAAATCAATTTTTAAAATGTTGTTATATCTGGTTTTTGATCTTGCCATATTACTAGGGACATTTCTGTATTTCAGAGGGCAACATGAAGACTTCTGGCACTATGCTTCTTCATGCAATAAAGAATCAAAGCCAGGAGTCGGAAATCTATCCTGAGCTAAAAGTTAGACTAATAAAATCATTTATTCAGATACTATACCATTTTCCTATTGAAAGTTTATGTGGGAGTTGGACAGAAACTGATTCAGAAATCCTTTTTTCACTCTGTGTATTCATCTAATAGGCTGAAGTTGGTATCTCCTGTCATTCGAAGATGGACACAAGAACACATTGCTTAAAGCTGCTGTAATAATGATATCACACACTTACAACAGAGTTTTTAGGAGTCTGCGTTTGCTTTGTTTATCCAACAGAACTTTTGAAGTGGTGGTGCAGAAGTTGTATATTGTACTGAAAACACATACTTTTTGACTTTTAGGGCATCAACTTTTTCACCTCCTCAAAAGTTATTCTCCATTGTGAAGCATGCGATTAACGAAAAATTACTCTGGCTATATTGCCCCCCACCCCCCACACACACAAAACTGACAAAACATTGGTCAAACCACTCTCTAAGAAAGTGTGTCTATTTTTGAGTTAGTATGGGTGCAATGTGATATGTGCTGCAGTCGAAATTTTCCAGTTGTTAATGCTGATTCCTAATGCCAGGTAGTTCACCGGCGTTTTGGTTAGAGTGAATACTGGGTTTCAACGCCAGCTCTCTAATTTCTGACAAATGGCCAAGCTCTCTAGAATAGGCAGAGCTGCCATTTTGTGTTGGGAACATGCAATCCACTCTTTCATTGTTCTGCTGCCGTTGCTCTCCCCCCATTCGCAAGGGATTGTTATGACATTTGTGCCTACGGTAAATGCAGAATCTTATTTATTTATATTTAACATAGATTACATTTTCATGAGGGACAGAAAACACTGGAATTGTGTAATATAATGATGAACAAGTACCCCTTCTTATTGACACCAAAAACAAAGAGGGTTGAAAATTGTCTCTCTCATGGCCATGTTGATATTCCAAATGTATAGAAAATGTTTATACCGATTGCCAGACATGCCCCGTTTTTTAAAATTGAAATTCTTAAATCTACTGTGAAATAAACTAAGTCTGTTTGGAATGTATGGCTATGGGATATATCTTAACTCTGATGTGGGGGAAATAGTTGGAATAGGGAAACTTAATAATTTTGTAGACTTTGCATACCTAGATCCATTATATATAGACTTGCTATTCAATTTCCTGATCAAAGCATCAGAATAACTTTAGTTTTAATACTATCTCAAGTTAATGTTTATGGAACCATGTAGTAATTGCAACTGTGGAGTACCGTTAGCCAGCCAATCTTACCAACATTACCTTGTGTAGATTTACATTTTTGTTGTTTCAATGAACAGGTAGAAAAATTATTCTTCTGTCGCCTCTTCCCCACACGCTCTGGATTTGAGTTCTCTTGAGCATGCTCATGCAGGATTAAAACTACACAGTGGGGAATATTGGGAACTTTGAAGGTGCAGGTTAGGTTGTATAAACCCACAAAAGATTAGATACCAAAGTCAGCCGTAAAGTAAGTAGGCTCAACTCTCAGTCATCCCAGTTGTCCTCAGTTCTCTTATCCATACATTTTATATCTGCAAACCAAGGAGGGGAATCTTGTAAGAAATAATGATTTGTGAGCTTTTTGGTGCTTCCGGTCTGACTAGAAAAATACCATGACAATATTCTTTCAGGTGCCATTTTGAAATTTCTGCTTCTGGTCTAGGCTTGTTATAGGAAAATGCAGAAGTGAGCAGTCTCCCTTGTTGCCTCCTCCCCTCTCTCCAGTTTTAGTCTATCAGTAATCCCAGCCCTGATACTCTGTGTTTTTCTTCTACTCCCACTTTCAAATTGAATTTAGCTGAACTTTTTGAAATTCCAGCCCAGAGCAATCCGCTCTTTCTTTCTTTCTTTCTTTCTTTCTTTCTTTCTTTCTTTCTTTCTTTCT
>ML685784.1:8540626-8552050 GCA_007922175.1 Pelusios castaneus | reverse complement strand
TCTTTCTTTCTTTCTTTCTTTCTTTCTTTCTTTCTTTCTTTCTTTCTAGATGATTTTGGTTCATTTTGGGTTTGGAGCAAAAGTTTGGGTGCATTCTTTAAAAAAAAAAAAAAAAATCTGCCAATTCATCCACCTCTAACTAAAAGCTTTCTCCAACTTATTTTTGAAGTTCTAATTTTTCAATTTTTGGCCTCCAGTTTTTTCTCTTGAATGCTCAAACTCATCAGATTTTTGGAGAGAATGTATCAATTCAACATCTTTTGTTTTTTCTTGGTGAGCAATTTCATCTGATGCTTGTTTTTGTGGCTCGCAGTAGGCGCATGCACAGGGAGAAGTAATGGGCATTGAGCCTGGTTCCATTGAAGCCCATGGGATTTCTGCCATCATCCCATGGGATTCCACAAGCCAAAAGAACAAATGAGTCACTTCCATCAATATCTGATTTCTGTCAGCCTAGGAACGGGGGCCTGCCTTTTCTCTTTGCATTGCAGTGTGCGGTACTTCTGACAAATCTGGGTCCGGTTCTGTTATTTGAACCAAAATCCTGTTGCCTTCAAAGATAGTTTGGGGTTATCGAGAAAAGTGTGCTTATTCCCTGTCTGAAAAGAACAACCTGACACACCTTCTGTAGCCTTAAAAAAGAAAAAATAAATCAATGAAGAAGCTATTTGTTTCATTTCAACATGGATGGGCTGCCACTTGTTCAAATTTAATATAACCAAAATTGAAATACTTATCTCCTAAATTGTGTGTGTTTCCTCTTATAGCTAATGCTGTTAACAATGCCTTCCTGCCTGTTTCCTTCAATCTTTGTGATATCTTTGAGTCCTCCTTTTCCTCTCACATATCCAAGCTCTCACCAGACCTTGCTGATCCATTCTTTGAACCATAGCAAAAACTCCTTCCTTCCTTTTTATCCTTATGTGCAAAAAACAATTGTCTATGGCCTCATCATCTCTGCCTTGCTTACTATAACCTCTTCTTTTCTGGTCTCCCTGATGCTCATATTGCTCTCTTTTAATGTGTCCAAAAGCGATCAGCAAATACTTCCCTTTGCTGTTCAGTTCTGCCATGTTACTCCCTTGTTTGAATTGCAGAACTGGCTCGTTATCAAAATTAAATTTTCTATCCTTGCCTTAAAATCATTGTATAACTCTGCCCTCATCTGTCTTAGATCTCATCTATTATGATGTTAAACTTATAACGAATAAGGGAAAAACAATGAATTTAAGGTCAATAACAATATAAAATGGAAAGAAAAAAGTCCTCAGCTACAGTTGTTTTTGGTAATGGCAATATACCGTGATATTAGGTACTAATTGTAATATTGTACTGCTGTTCCCTTGGCTCACCAATATTTGTAGATTTGTACTTTGTTATATGCACAATAATGTACAAATTAATATTATATTCATCTCTGAATATTTTGGGTAACTAATTTTTCAAAATGGCATGCGCAATTAATTCCTGAATCTGTCTTTCATTCTATTTCCATATGTGACACAGTTTCTGAACTAACATAAGTATCTTGATACGGGCATTTGGAAATTTTATGTTCTGATTTTGTGTATATAATTGCTCTTTTCATGCTATAGGTTATTCCAAAGTAGAGGAAGTTCAGAAACAGGCAATGAGAATGATTAGGTGGGATATGGAAAAACTTTTTATGAAGAGTAATTTGAGAAGATTGTGATAGCTTACCCAAGAAAAGAACATGATAAAAATATGTATAATAGTGAATAATATAGAGAACGTATATTAGAATCTTCTATTCACCCTATACCCAAATGCAAGAACAAAGAAACATTCTGTTACATTTAAAGGTGGGTAATTCAAAATTGAGGGGAAAAAAAGGCAATGCATTTTCACACAACACATTTTCAGGTGGAGGAATCTATTGCCATAAGATACCATTTGTAATAGACCATAGGTCATAATAGAACTGAAAAAGGTATCAGAGGTTTACATGGATGTCAAGAATATTTAGAGTTATAATAGCAAACACTAAAACATAAACAAGTTTTGTAAGAGATATAAATCCTCATGCTTTAGAAAATAAGACATCCTGTATTCAGTGTTTCTCAATGTCACTGATGCCTTGGATCTGGGGTGGGGAGCCCACTTCAGTGACCTCAGCACATATGGATTCATAGACTCAGACTTTATGGTCGGAATGGACCAATATAATTACCTGATCTTGTCTCCTGCACACTGTAGGCCACAGAACCTTACCCACCCACTCCTGTAATAGACTCCTAACTTACGAAATCCTCAAATCATGGCTTAAAGATTTCAAGGTACAGAGAATCCACCACCTGTGCCCCATGCTACAGAGGAAGGTGATGAAACCCCAGGGCCCCAAATATGGTGATCAACTAAATCCTGAGCATGTGGGCAGGACTCACCAGCCAGAAAACGCAAGAAAGAATTATCTGTAGTAACTCAGAACCCACCCATCTGTACATATGAGGATTGTTCCCTCCAAATGAATGTCACCAAGCTCAAGGCAGTTATGCCTGGCTTCTCAGATGTTCTTTTCCTATTTGCCTGACAAAGTATTCCAAATTCTGATGGATAATACTGTTGCAAAGTTTTGCATAAATAAGCAAGGCAGTGCTTGTTCATCATGCCTTTGTCAAGAGGCTATCCACTTATGGGACTCTGCATCCAAAATGGCATCCATATTGTGGCTTCACATTTCCTGGGCCCCAGGAATGCAGTAGTGGACCTCTTGAGCAGGTCCTTTTTGCCTCATCATGAACGGTCACCCCACCCAGAGATTGTCAGCACGATTTTCCAAAGATGGGGGATTCCTCAAGTGGATCCATTCACATCCAGATAGAACAAAAAGTGTCACTAGTTCTGCTTCATCTGCAGGCTCTCAAGAGGCTGTCTGTCTGATTCCTTTCTGCTCTCCGGGGTGCTGCTATATGCTTTCCTGCTGGTATCACTGCTCCACAGAGTCCTACTGAAGATCAAGTGGGACAAGGCGAATGAAATTCTGATAGACCCAGCATGGCCATCACAGCACTGGTTTGGCATCTTGTTGGAACTCTCAACACTAACCCTGTTGGAACTATCATTTTGGCCAGACCTTCTGTCTCAGGGCATGACCATCTGTTGCATCAGGACCTACCATCCCTGCACTTGACACTATGGTTGCCATATGGCTGAATGCAGAGGAGCAAGCTAGCTCTGTGCTAGTTCACCAGGTTCTCATGGGCAGCAGAAAGCCTTCTACCCAGAGCAACCTACTTGACCAAATGGAAGAGGTTTCCTGCCTCAGACTGGAATCATTCTCCTTACCAATCCTCAATACAGTCCATAGTGGACTACCTGTTACATCTCAAGCATAAAAGTGCCTTTCATAACTTAAGGTTCACCTGGCGGTTATTCTCGTCTTCCATCCTCCAATCCAGGGGAGATCAGTTTTCTCCCATGACATGACAACCGGGTTCTTAAAAGGCTTGGAGAGACTTCACCCATGGACTCAACATGAGCAAGCACTCGAAGAAAGAAACAGTTACTAACTTTCTATAACTGTTCTTGGAGATGTGTTGCTCATGTCCATTCCATGGCCTGCCCTCTGTCTCAACAATGAGAGTTGATGGCAAGAAGGAACAGAGGGGGCTGGTGGCACCTCATAGACAACTGTGTGAGTGCAGGATTCCAGAGCCTGTCCCATAGATGCCACTAAAGTAAAAAGAATCTCTGACACCTGTGCATGAAGATGTATACACACCTAACGTGGACATGAGCAACACATCTCAAAGAACAGTTATGGAACATTAGTAATAGTTTTTGTAAAGTGCTTTAAGGGCCGTGGTTGGAAGATTGTGCAAAGCTGAATTACAGGAAAGAACTACCCTGTCTGCTTTCAGACATGTCCATCCTAGAAAAATTAACAGTACATGTTTAAAAAAAAAAATTAATTGTTAAAACCAATTTACATACAGGACAGTAAAGTAGATTTACCTTGAACCCTTAAAAACCACTTTTTTAAAACTGTGAATTTAGCTGAGACAGGGCAAATGTTCCAATCATGCATCCTCTGTTCAGGCAAATCTCCTTTTGACTTCAGTGGGAATGTTACCTGAAAATTATTGTAGCATTATGCTGAAAGTAAATTTTAAAAAGTAGTGAGTAAGCTTTTAGTCAAAGATTTGAGCAATATGTTTTGAAACTGAATTCCTAAACTCCCTGAAATGAGCAAGCTAAATAATGTCTATTTTATCCCATAGAAAAACTTTAATTTATTCCAGTGGCTAGAGGGCTATTAATGTGCTCCATGCTCTGAAACGTATGCTAATAGAAAAGATTGTTGTGGACTAACTTGATGCGAATTAATAAGAAATTTATTTGATGAGAGTTGTTTGAAGGTGATCACGTTTCCTATCTCAACAGGATTTAAGATGTCAAAGACATACCTTTTAAGAATTAAGAATGATCAATGAAGGGAGAGCAAATTTAAATGGCAATGAACAAGATAGAATAGAATGTAACTTTTTTTCTTAAAGTTTGAAACATTTTGCGAAGAAACTAATTAATGTTCCCTGAGTGTACTGGAGAGGCTAAAAAAGGGGGG
Organism: Pelusios castaneus; assembly: GCA_007922175.1. Classification (NCBI taxonomy): domain Eukaryota; kingdom Metazoa; phylum Chordata; order Testudines; family Pelomedusidae; genus Pelusios; species Pelusios castaneus. The sequence goes on along the minus strand of ML685784.1, from coordinate 8,547,465 downwards.
AGAGGAAGGGAAATCCCAGCCATCAAGACCAATGAGCAATATGTTTGTATACAGTCTTGGATTTTCTAGCTTGATATGAAGCCACAACTTATGCAGTACATACAGGATATCGAGAAACAAGCCAGTGAGTCTTTTGAACCCATCAAACAGAAAAGTTTGCAAAATAACTGTTTGATCCTGCAGATCTTTATTCATGTCAGGAGCTCTAACTTACTTAAATCAAGTTCCAGAGGGGTAGCCGTGTTAGTCTTGGTCAGCAAAACAAACAAGGAGTCCTGTGGCACTTTTAAAGACTAACAAATTTATTTATTGCATGAGCTTTCGTGGGAGAAAATCCCACTTCGTCAGACACTTTGAAGTCTTTAAAAGTGCCACAGGACTCCTTGTTTGTTTTACTTAAAGCAGTTACACACATGAAGGACAAGTTATGTTATTTCAGATTTGTGGGATCAGGCCCCAGTAAATTAAAAGTCGGTGGTGGGTGCACTTTGCTGGGACCATCACCTCCCTTACTTCCTTTTTTTATGGTTTTGGAAAATCCACACCCCTGACTGATGCAGATATAGTGACGGAACTTCTGCGATAGACAGAGCTATGTTGATGGGGGAGCTTTCCCCATTGGTGGAAAGTGAATTCTAAAGTTAAGGGGTCCTGATGGGGAACACTCTGCTGGAAACTTTTTCTTTTGACTAGGCATTTCCAGCCTGGGAGTATCTATTGATCATAAATACAGCACAGTGAAGAAGATGAGGGAGAAAAATCACGTGTTAGCTAAGAAGGCTTCAGCCCATTTAGGACTTTATATAATTGGGCAGAAAACACCTTTAACAAGACATCTAAAGTGTGTGCACATGTGCACGTGCTTGTGTGTTTTATGAAGCCCGGCCCTATGGTGTTTTTAGTATCTTTCTGTGGAATAATCTATCGCCTCCTCTTTCCTCCTACCCCCTCTGCAGAGGATGAGGGAGAGACTCTTAACAGCATTTTCCCATGTCACTGCAGTGGTGAATGAGAGTATCCTGGGAGAATAGTTGATTTAGTTTCATGGTGTGGTGGAGGGTGGGAAAACATCAAATTATGTCTTGTTCTTCGTCTTACAAGAGATTGTCAAACCAGTTCCAAAAGCCCTGTTTTCTTATCCAACCCTACAGTACAAATTAGTCTGAGTATGCATTATTAAAAGGATGAAATTCATTTTCTAGCTATTAATGTATTATCAGATCAGTGGGGGGTGGGGTGGGGGAGTTAAAGGATTATGAAAATTAGTCTGATGGGTCTTCTTTTAATAATAAGATCACTTCCAAGCTCAGCAGAGAGAGTAGGTTGGAGTTCCACAGATTTTTTGTGCGTGTGGTCCTAATGATTTGAAAGCACAATATAGCTGCTTTCAGTAGAGGCTCATAGGCTGTGTCTACAATTGAAAAGTTAAGTCGACTTTATGAAGTCGACTTTCTCCACTTAAAGTGGACCTTATTAAGTTGACTTAACAGAAGTGGCCTTAACTTTTCAAGTGTAAATGTGGCCCCTTTTCAACCTTATTAAGACGACTTTACGTTTTAAGTCAACTCAAAAAGGTCCACCTAGGCACTACTCTGCGTCTCCACTGGCGTAAGTCGACTTAATAAAGTCGACTTAAGCGCTAGTTTGAATTAAAACAAGGTGTTGTTAATTCGAACTAACTTTTCCTTAATTTGATTTAAGGAGCAGCTTAAGTTGAATTAAGGAAAGCCCAGTGTAGATGCGTAGTAAATTAAGTCGACTTAAGTCGACTTAATTTGTAAGTGTAGACGCACCCACGGAGCGCTTTATGGTCATTAATTAATTAAGCCCGACAACACTTATGTGAGGAAGATAAGTATTAGGCTTATATTAAGCGGACATTGAGAGTTTAATGACTTTTGCTGCACTGGTCTGGCAACATGTCTGATGGTTTTGCTGTGTGTGTGTGTGCGTAATTTATATATGTGTGTATGGTACATGTGGTTGAAAAGCATTATTTTCACTGCTCATTAACACAGAGATCCTACTTCACGCTGTTAAATGTCAATATAATTTTATGATGATTTTTCTTTTTCATTTTGGATTTCTGGGATGTATGGGCATAGCTAAAGTCACAATGAGCACACGTCCCGTCCATAGGTCTTCTACTTGTCTACCTATCCCCAAATACCATATCTGTCACTGATGTGGCACAAAGTTAACACATTTTTCCAAAGAAGTTATTGTCTATTATAAAAAGCATATGAATAAAATCTGGCCTGAAGTTTAGTACCTTTCTAATAGTCACATAACTAAAGTGCATATCAGAGATAGATGGAAACTAATTCTTTATTCAGACAGCCTACTGTCTGCTTTGAATACTTTTTACCTTGACAAACAGCTGCCTTATTAAATACTGTTCAGTGCCATTCGTGGGGAACAAATATTTGATAATGTGCTCTTCAGTCAAGCAGAGAAAGGTATGAAACAATCCAATGTCTGGAAGTTGATTTGACAACTTCAGACTGGAAATGAGATGTAAATGTTTAATGGTGAAGGTAATTAGCCATAGGAACAATATACAAAGGGTTGTGGTGAATTCTCCATCACTGGAAATTTTTAAATCAAGACTGGATGTTTTTCAGAAAGATCTGAGCTCTAGATCTGCTCTAGGGATTATTTTTGGGAATTTCTATTGCCTTTGTTATACAGGAGGTCAGACTTAGATGATGATCCCTTTTGACCTTGGAATCTATAAATTTACCCACATTGACATAAAAATATCCAGTTAAACAGGAAATAGGTTTTAAGAGGCTAGGGGAACAATCCACTGTCTTGGGGCAGTGTAATTGAGTCTGTCAATTGCATAAAAAATATTTGTATTTGGCATATTCTCATTCTTAAATTCAGCTTGTGAAATCTCTAGCTGCTGAAGGTGGCTGGGGTATAGGTTTTCCACATAACAGTTATTATGGCCCAGACAATGGAAAGACCACCAACACTTTTCTTGTCCATTGTGGTCGCATCACTGTGCTGAATGACAACCTTCGAGTTTGAGTATGTCAGTGAGATGATCTTTGGGACACTCCCACATTTATCTAATTTTATTTTAAAAGAAGATCTTTTCCCCCTTTTTGGGGGGCGGAGAGGGGAAGAAGGGAAGGTATCTACATGTCAGGAGCAGGTATTTTCATGGCGGTAGCTTGTTTGTTTTCAAGGGATCTTTCTCTAAGGGTGCGTCTACACTTGTAAATTAAGTCGACTTAAGCTTGCTTAAGTCGACTTAATTTACCCTGCGTCTACACTACAGTTTTCTTAAGTTGACTTAAGCAAGTTGCTTAAGTCGACTTAAGGAAAATAAAGTCGACAATGAAAATTAAGTCGACGTTATTAAACCACCTTTTAGGTCCACTTTAGGCTTAAGTCGACTTTTTCAAATCGACTTAAGCCAGTGTAGACCTGGAGTAGCCCTAAGTTGACCCTGCCCCTATGCCCTGCCAGGGTCCCTGTCCCCCTTTGCCCCATTGTACCCATGTACAATGGGGCAAAGGCTGAGCCCCCTGGCACTGGGCAATGGGTGCCCCCCTGCCACCGCGGACCTGCCCTAGGTCCCCTTAGCCCTTAGAAGTCGACCTAGGTGTCCAGTGTGGAAGTTCCCCCCCTAAGTTGACTTTAAATTTAGGTGTGGACATGCTAAGTCAACTTAACTAAGTTGACTTAGCTAAAGTCGACCTAAATTTACAAGTGTAGACATAGCCTAACTGAATAGCCTCTGCTACTGGAGTGTTTTGTATGTATTCTGGTGAATGTAAAAGTTTATATGAAGATGCCTCTCAGCCATTAACAGTCATCACAACACTTCTGTGAGACAGGTAAGTTTTGTCTCTGTTTTTTACAAACTGAAGCAGAGAGTCTAAATGATTTGATTAAAGTCACAGAGAAAAGTCGGTGTAGTAGAAGAGATTGCAATGCAGACATCCCTTGCTTTCAACGTTTGCTTACTTAGCTAGACTATGATGCCTCTCCCGCTATCAAGCTTCCCTTCTTATGACAAGAGGTTGATAAGCAGAGGAGCTGGTTAACTGCTTTGTTGGATGATGGCTGTGAAAGAACTTGGGACAGCTAGTGTTTGGCAGCAGCCCAATTAGCACGGCTCTCATCCCACCATGATGAACTGGCTTGGGGAACCATCAAACGTGTGTATCCGTGGCTGTGGGTTACAGGAGTCAAACAGACCAATCCTGGCTGTTGGAAGGGTACCATGAATAACTACTACTGTGGTTAAAATAGAAGCAGGGTTGAGGGCCTCAGATTCTATTGTGATGGTTAAGGGGACAAAGTACCACCTAGAGATAATGCATAGACTTACAGACTTAAAGGTTAGAAGGGACTATTACAATCATCTAGTATTACCTCACAGTGCTGGCCACAGAATCTCACCCACTCACTTCTGTCATAGACCCTTATCTATGAGACTCATCACTTTCAGGGAAAAAAAAGAATGTGACTGTCTTTGAACCCTATTCATCACTTTACATCAACTTATATTTTCAAGGTTATTCCCCACAATTAAAGTAGGATAATGGGGGTGAGTGGGCTCAAGCATGGAGAACCCAAAGACCAGTTCTACACAGTACCTTTTGAAAAGCCTGATCCAAAGCCTGTTGAAGCCAATAGGAATCTTTTCCTTGATTTCCCAGGGCTTCAAATCAGGCTTTAAGTCTTTCCTTTGTTGTGGGAAGATTACTACTTACAGTGATGAGAAGGCAGTTCAGTCTCTGTGCACATTCAGCACTGAGGCTCTTTGCTGAGACTGCAACAAACTTTTCTGCTATTGTGACAATGTTTTTGTCATATGGACACTTTTCAACTAGCAACTAAATTAATACCACCAAATTCATTTTAGTGTGGAACATCAGGTAGTCAATAGATGATCACTGGCAGTCACAGCCAGCCGGGGATGCATTTGAACAGTTGAGTTACTATCCTATCACCAGTCCCTTAAAATCAGAGGTCGGCAACCTTTACCGGCCCCTGTGCCAGCCCCTGCCTCCCAACACTCAGCAGGTGCTGGGGGTGGGGCCAGCACAGGAGAGGAGCTGCTGTGCATGTGATTCTTGTGGCTCCAAACCCCCTTGGAGGGGGTGGGGGGTGTGGAGCCAGCAGGGGGGAGCAGCCACCGCAGACTTGCAGCTGTGCCAGAAGCCCTGAGTGCTGCTCAGAATGGGTACGTCTGCCATCTTTGGCACATGTGCCAGGGGTTGCCGATCCCTGCTTTAAGTCATCCAATTCCCAGCAATGTGGAATATATGTTAATATGTTTAAAATTTTAAAGTGTTTTTTGCTATACAACATGTCCATCTAGTTTTCAACATCTACTTACATTCTTGTGTGAAACTGATGTCTGGGGCAATTTAATATAACACAATTTCTGCGTGTGTGTGTGTGTGTGTGTGTGTGTGTGTGTGAGAGAGAGAGAGAGAGAGAGAGAGAGAGAGAGAGAGGGGTAATATTTCTCAGGCTTGACTGAAGAACAGAGTAGCAGAATAGCTTGTTGCCTTTCTTGGTGTAGTGCCCAGTGATAAGATGCATGTGACTATAAAATAGGCATAATAATGTTTGTAAGTAAAAGCAACATTTTGAATACATAATTTAGGAAGGAAAACCTTTTGTTTGTTTTGTTTTGCAGATGTACAGATCAGCTCTCAAAATGTCTTCTGTGTCTTCCGTGCATCTTCTAAGACAATTGCATTAGCCCTCCTGCTAATTGACTAATAGAATTAATCATTGTAAAAAGCACTCTAAAGCCACATGCCTTATGAAGTCAATGCTGGGTATGATTTTACAAGTATGTGATCCATTTTTTCAAATGAAAACGTTAACCGAAAAAGTTCTTGGCACACAATAAAACATTGCACAATCTGTTATTTGTCTTTGAGATAATAATTTGAGTGGCTATATTCTTCCTGTATCTCACTTATGACTTGCTAGTGGATGGTTTTCCTGATTTAGAAGTACTGCAAATGTGCTTTTATTTACATAATATGTCTTTCTGAAAAATGATTGTGGTGGAATTCCAGCAACAACAGAAAAAGTGTCATTTCTTTTCCAAGGGATGTCTAGATACCAACCAAATAAATCACAGAATATTACCAAAAAAACCCCCATTCTATACAGTTTGAGAACAATTTCTCTTTATGAAAATTTTCATATTTCTTTTTGTTTTGTGACTGTAAAATAGATCATGGAAAAATCCATTAAACAGAAGTATTTGGTGTTGCCTATGTATACACATGGCTGACAGCCACAGAGAATGAGACTGAACACAGGACATCTGTATCTGGAGTCCTATCAAACAGGGCTCTATGCAGCCCAAATTTTCTTGGTGTGCTTGCATGGGTGGGATTCTTTTATACTGTCTTTAATTCTGTCTCCCTCCAGTTACATGAAGATAACGAGTCTACAAACTCTGCTTATCTACGCAAAGAACCAGTTACAAAAACATTAAAAAACATAAATGCAGTCCTGTTTAATTTTAACCTAAGAAAACACCATGATGTTGTCTTATTAGGCCTATGACTCCTTACTGAACGCAGTTGATGTTCCTTTTTTTCTCTGCCTGTCAGTTTCAGTGGAATTATGATTATTTTACAGATTGTTCAGGTTGTGTAAGGAGGTGCCAAGCAAACATGGATTTAGAAAAACACCTAGCACAGACCTTGAGCCTGCAAATCATGTGAGCATATATATATGCTCACATGATTTGCAGGCTCAAGGTCTGTGCTAGATGTTGTTTATCTATCTATCTATCTATCTATCTATCTATCTATCTATCTATCTATCTATCTATCTATCTATCT
>ML685784.1:8494272-8539792 GCA_007922175.1 Pelusios castaneus | reverse complement strand
TAAATTTAGGTGTAGACATGCTAAGTCGACTTAGCTAAAGTCAACCTAAATTTACAAGTGTAGACATAGCCATATAGACACAATAATACCATTAGTCAATTGCACTATGTGGTGCTTCAAATTGTGTAGCTGCTTATGTGCTTTCTTGGATTGGGCTTTGTAGCTTAACGTGTCCTTGCTGCATCAGTAAAACTTTCTGTTGTTACAGCCCTGACTGGTGACAGACCCAATTGTTCAGGTGTCATTTTTTTTTTCCAGTACATGTGTGCATTGACAGTTAAGATCTCGTTGAAAGAGGAGAAGGCATTTGGTACACAGGCATGTTTGCTTAGTACAATAAGGATTGCACTAGAATGTTCAGAAACCAGCTAAGACCACACGGAATGTCAAAATGTATGTAATTTGAGTTAGCATGGCATGTGAATGGAATCTAGTTGCAGACAATGCTGCCTGTGGATCAGCTCAACCACAAAGACACCAGAGCTCTAGACACAAGAGGGCCACTTTCCATAAGAAGCTGTTTGTTTTTATCAATGTAGCATACACTGCCCTTTCATGCAGAGCAGATATAAATAGGGGGAAGTATAGATGCTTATACAATTATTTTACCCTCTCTCCCAAACCCCACTTCTCAAGATATTGTTTTGAGATGATCATCCTCCGCTGTAGGAGGTCTGCACCTAGCACCATTTGCAGAGCATCTGCGCTGCTCTCAAAATTGCCAGGTGGTCCTCTGCTTAAAGAACATTGTAATGTAGCCCTCATAGTCATTGCTGGCTGGGAGTAATGATCAAGTTTGAGTTTCAGACTTAGATCACATGTATGTTACTGCTGCCACTAGACCACACACCATTTGGCAGGGGAAAACCAATCACCATTGTGGGCAGTGCTCGCACAAATAAGACCATAGAAAATACTGTAGAACATGTCTTCTACCCATAGTTAGTGTGTGAGCACAAACTGATCAAAGAAGCTGCTGAGGAGCATCCTAAATCAGAGCCTAGAAGTGCACAGTGCAAGAAGATACCATGTTAAAAGAAAAAAAAATCTTCAAGAATAATCAGTTGCATATGCAGTCCATTTTCAGTTAGGTACCTACTGATATATCAAGGTCATCATTCTTTTGGACCATGCCCTTTTCCATTAGTCATCAATGTTGGCATCTTCCTTTCAGTCTGGTCTCGATCACTGTTTGGTCTGAGTTTGCATATATGAACTTGAGAGGTGTTCCTTTCTACTTGGTAGCATTGGAAATGCCTGAAGTTAGGTTTCAGTAGACATACAGAAAAACATTCAAATCGTTAGTTCCACTTCAGCTTCAAGTGTTTTCTGGACAGACCTGTAATCAAAGAGTGAAATAAAATGGATGGATCCAGTCCTGTAAAATTTGACCCACATTCATACTCCTATGGAAGTCTGGGTTTCCCTATGTGGCACGTAGAACTACTTGAATAAGTAACAGTTTTCAGACTGTAGTCTTGAATTTCATTTTAATCTAGTTTGAAGTTTACAGGGAATAGAGAGGGAACATTTATTAAGAAGAAACAGATATCTGTTTAGGAAAGATAACTTTCCTCAAACCTCAAAGTAACCTGCTCACCTAAATCTGGAACCTGTACAATAACATGTTCAAGTACTCCTGGCTATGTGCGGAAGACATATTTCTACTGAACTATACTTTTTCAACTTATGTAATGTATTAACATTAGACCACAAAGGCTATTCCCCAACCCCCATATACAAAAATGATTTTCAAGAAAGCATTCTTTAAAATTCCCACTGCCTTTAACTGGCCACTATTTTCAGCAAAGTTAATGAAACCTGTAATTCACTTATTCTGATGGAATTTAGCTATTCACAGGTTATTAAAGAGATATTTAAAGAGATAATGTGACCATTTTTGTGTGTGTGCTACATAGACTAGCTAAAATCTGTCTGACAAATCTGTCTTCAGGTTTTATGTATTTATATATTATAGAATGCTGAAAAAGTCTATTGTATATTTCAAATAATTTCATAATTTTTGTCTCTTTTTTGGCAGATATGGTCCGGAAAAAGAACCCCCCTCTAAGAAACATTGCTAGTGAAGGTGAGGTACAGACCCTTGAGTCTACAGGTACTGAAAACGAAGAGTCTGGAAGGAAAAAAGAATTTTCTGCAGATCAGATGCAAGAAAACGCTGACCAGAGTGATGCTGCAGAGCTAAACAACAAGGAGGATCTTTGCTTGCATGTCCAAGAGCCATCTTCCAGCATTAAAAAAGACTTAAAAAGCTCAGTGCTGAGTGAAAAGGCTGGCTTCAATTATGAAAGCCACAATAAGGGAGGAACTGTTCCATCCCTTTCTCATGATGAGGTGACAGACAGAAATATGTTGGCTTTCTCATCTTCAGCTGTTGGGGGAATCTGTGAGCCCTTGAAGTCTCCTCTAAGATCAGATGCAGATGACACCCAAGATGTGGTCTTCACCCCAGCAGGAGATCCAGTGGAAACAAACAAAGAGCATCAGATGTCGCCAAAAGCTACAGATGAAACAGTGCAAGTGCAAAGTGGTCAGACTGATGGCCAAGGCTCAAGTCCGGTCCCTGTGGCCTCAAAAAACCCGCAAGTGCCTTCAGATGGGGGTTTAAGGCTGATCAAATCAAAAGCAGATTTGTCAGCAAATGATCATCCAGATACGGCGCCTCTGTCTCCAGAGCTTCAGGACTTCAAATGCAACATCTGTGGTTATGGTTACTATGGGAACGACCCCACAGATCTCATCAAACACTTCCGCAAGTACCACCTAGGATTGCACAACCGCACCAGGCAGGATGCGGAGCTCGACACTAAAATTTTGGCTCTCCACAACATGGTGCAGTTCAGTCACTCCAAAGACTTTCAGAAAGTCAACCGCACTGTGCTTTCAGGAGTGCTGCAGGACATCAATTCCCAAAGACCTGTCTTACTAAATGGGACTTACGATGTGCAGGTTTGTAACTTCCATGCCCCCATGCCACCTCCTCATACACATACTTCTTACAAAGAAAGAAACAGGGAATGGGATTGGTATCTCAGGGTGATTATAAAGTAACTTTACTTCCTCATCATAAGCCAACGTACTTTAAGTATTTCATGTAGCCCACTTAAACCGCAGGACTGCTGAGATGCATTGAGGCTTATTTTATTTTGTGTTTGACTTAGCCATTGGTTGCTATAAATTACCAAAATTGTTTCCCTGATGAGGGAACGGGATCCATTAAGTTCGAATTTCTGGAGGTTCCCTGTAAGGCTTGTTGAATAGTAATTGGTTTTTCAGTTATAGGCTTTCTTGTTTGTAATTTAGGCTTTCTGATAATGAATAGTAAAAGATCTTAATCAGCAAACTCGCAGCTTAGCGTAATCGTGTCAAAAGGTGTCTCTGTGCCAGAGAGAGAAAAGAAAACAGAAAACTGTTTAAAACAACCAGAAGGACACTAGAATGTAGCTGCAAATTAAAATAAAGTACAGGATTTGGCTGCTGGGAATCAAGTTTTTGCTTATTGATCATGCAGTATTAGATAAGAGGAAGTGTGAGTGCTGGGGACACTAAAATGATCTAGTGCTAGAGCAACATAGTTATATTTCCACATAATGGGAAACCAAGATTAGGCTCTAAAAGTAATAAATCAATCACAGAATCATAGAAATTTAGGGTGCATCTACATTTAGAAATTAAGTCGATTTAAGCTTGCTTAAATCGACTTAATTTAATCTGCATCCATACTACATTTTCCTTAAATCGACTTAAGCAGCTGCTTAAGTCGACTTAAGAAAAATTAAAGTCGACTGTACTAAACCTAGTTTTAAGTCGACTTTTCTGGCTAAGTCGACTTTAGAAAGTCGACTTAGCCAGTGTGGACGCAGAGTAGCCCTAAGTCGACTTTAAGTTGATTTAGGGGGCTTCAGGGCTTCCCCACTGCCCTCCCTGCCAGGGTGGCTGGCACAGCCACAGCCTGGCGTGCCCCCCCACAGGGCAGGACAGAGCTCTGCCCACCCTGCTCCTATGCCCTGCCAGGGTCCCTGTCCTCCTCAGCCCCCATTGTACCAAGGTACAATGGGGCAAAGGCTGAGCCCCCTGGTATTTGGCAAGGGGTGCTCCCCTGCCACCGTGGACCTGTCCCAGGTCCACCTAACCCCTACAAGTCGACCTAGGTGTCCAGTGTGGGCGCTCTAGGTCGATTTGGCAGGGTCCCCTCTAAGTCGACTTAATTTTTGAGTGGGGACATGCTAAGTCGATTTAGCTAAGTCGACTTAAATTAACAAGTGTAGACATAGCCTTAGATACTGGAAGGGAGCATGAGAGGTTATTGAGTCCAGTCCCCTGCACTCTTGGCAGGACCAAGTACCATCTTAAACCATTCCTGAGAGGTGTTTGTCTAACCTGCTCTTAAAAACTTCCAATGATGGAGATTCCACAACCTGCCTAGGCAACTTATTCCAGTAGTTAATTATCCTGACAGTTAGGGATTTTTTCCTAATGTCCAACCCAAACCTCCCTTGCTGTAATTTAAGCCCATTGCGTCTTGTCCCATCATCAGCAGTTAAGGAGAATAATTTTTCTTCCTCCTCCTCTTCATGACAATCTTTTAGGTTTAATAATATTTACATTGCAGTTCAAATTAATATGAATAGAAAGGTTGGGCTATTGTCTCGACTAATAATTTGGTCTAAGTTTCAGCAGTGATGCTATTATGTTGACCAATAAAAAATTGCACATTCTTACTATAAAAATGGATTTAAAAGATTCTCATCTTGTCTACTATGTTACTTATTTGAATCTAGTCAGAGTAATTAATGGCTAACATTACTTAGTGTAAAAACCAATAATCTTAAAATAATCTACATTTTACTGATTTTTTTAAAGCTATTTTAGCCTTGTTTACAAAAGATTGGTGAAAAGTACTAGAAGGAATGTGCACTCTTTGGCTACTAATTCACTTTTGAATAAACTTTATTTGGATCAGTTAGGAACAAAGATCACAATTAAAATGAGTTCAGTGTCAACTCAATTTGAAGTACACGTTTGCAGCGGACATGATGCACTGACCAGAGACCAATTACCAGACAAAATTCCAAGAAACATTAAAGAGAGAGAAAAAATGCAGATAGTGGAAATATTTAGTCACACCTGCAGAGAATACTGCCATTACAAAGAGACAATTCAGATCAAACATTTCACCTTAAGGAATACTTAGACATAGGACCCCTCTTCAAGCACTTATAGCTTTTTAAGTTACGTAACTTTTTTCCTCTCACTTTGTGAAATTCTACAAAATCTTTTTATGGAGCAGCAAATCAAATCAAGATCGTTATTATGCGTAAAAGCTACAATCTTTGAACTGCTGTCATATTAAAAGATCACTTTACTGTCTTGTGTCAGATGCTTGCTCCTGTCAAACTGATTAGAAAGCAAATACATGATTTAGATGAAAGAGGATAGAAGTGAATAATGTCAGAATGTGAAGTGATGGTTTATAATTAGCACGTAATATAATGTTAAATACCTGGATATAATTTCTGGTATAGTTTTAGTTTGCTGTCTCTGATCCATTCTATCGGGCATACATTCACACAGTGACAGCTAAGGCATACAGCACAGAGGAATTTGAGTTTCTAAACACACTTTCATTTTCCCCAAACAATTATTTCGTTAGGTCCTTGGTTATTTATAGGAAAGTTTATGCTTGATTAGAAGGAGCTGGACACTTTTCCTACGCAGTGTTTTCAGAAATAAAACAGATGTGTGAGCTATCTTAGTTTGAACTGATAGAAATAAAACAGCTGAACCTAGACTATACTTGTCTAGTGAGCCGTGCCAGTAAGATATTGCAGAAAAGACAAAAAGGGTAGGAAACAGCACATAGATAATCTAGCTAAGATCAGTCTTTTCTCAGACTAGAAATGTTCTAAAATAGAATAGACAGCTCATACAATGCTGCTGGTTTTAAAGAAACAGTTGGATCTGAAAACTTCAGAGAGTGCTAATTTTCTGTGCCCAATTTGGGAACAGAAGATTAAATAAGCCTTTGTGCCAAATTCTATACTTCATCACTTGCACGTACACCAGATGTTGATGCAGAACACATTGGAAGATAAGTAACTGATTTGATATTATCATGCTTCGGAATTAAATACTGAAAACTTTTCTACATTCATAAACATAGTAAAATCACATCTGAAATTGCCCTTTGCACCCACATTTGTTTTGCTACCATGTCTTGTGTGGAATTGTATTATTAGAGCTTTAATATAGTTTTATTGGAAAGTCATTGTCAGATGCCTATAGTCTAAGAAAGAGGAACTGCATATGAATAATATTAGTTCATCCAAACAATCTTATTAAAGTTCTGATATGGCCTGAAGAAAAAACCCCAAGTCCCTCTGTTATCAGAATTAACTTGAAATGCTAACTGATTTATTTATTTATTGATCTTGCTGTACTTAATAAACTGTTTTGTTGTTAGAGGTTTATGAGGTTTTAGGCAAGGGAGATGAGTTTAGAAGCTAGAGAGCAGGCATTAGCACAGCCTCACACCTTTGATCTTGCTCATGGTGTTTAGTTAGGGTTTGTGCTATATGAAAGTTTGTATTAATGAAAGTTGCTATTGACTCTTGGATTCTGTGTATATAAAACCTGTTTGGAAAAAAAAAAAAGTAAACAACAACAAAAACAACCACCAAACAATCCCATTCCCCCCACCCCACACAAGAGAAAAAAGAAAGAAAACCCATATCGGTTTTTAGACTGATAGGCTATGTCTACACTTGCTAAAATTAGTTTGAATTAGTTAGTTCGAACTAACTAAATTGAACTCATTTTAGTTAGTTCGAATTAGCTTAATTCGAACTAGGAAAACTTAGTTCGAATTAGCGATGCCCATTCATTTCAATAGCCGGTTAGTTCGAACTAAGAAATTAGTTCGAATTAACATGGCACCAAATTAGTTAGTTTGAATTAACCTTTTAGTTTGAATACCCTATTCAAACTTATTAGTTCGAATTAAGGAAGCCGTTAATTCGAACTAACTAAAGCCTAGTGCAGCCATGGCTTTTGTTAGTTTGAATTAAGCTTCCTTAATTCAAACTAATTTGCCAGTGTAGACATAGCCATAGAGATTACATACATTTGCAAGGACTTTCGGGGGGAAAAAATAAATCTGTTTTGAAACACTACTATACAAGCAACACTTGCCTCTATGCAGCCTTTTAAAAATGTATTTTTATTATCTTTGATCTCAGAAGCTCATAAGGCTTCAAATCCAGGTAGACAGACTCCTTTATAACTTTTTGTAAAACAGAGTGATTTTGAGAAGTACAGGTGTACATAATTCAGACCAGAGAGCCTGGTAGTCTTATTTCTGTGTAGGTGCTGAATAGTCTGGAATATTTAATCAAGGAAAAAATGTCTCTTTTGTCTTTACAGACAATATGTAATTTGGGGAGGCAATTTTTACATGCCCCCCATTTTAAAAAAAAATTATAGGGATACATTTTGTTTTATGTGATTGGGTGCATTTTGATGGGCAGTTTCTGGGTAGTTAATCCAATATTGATTTTAGAAAACACATGTTAGCAGATTGCTGTTTTGCTATACAAGTGCTTTATCAACTTTAAGCTGTTATCAGAGTGGTATCTTCTCATGAGATATATGGAGTGCTCAATTTTGCTAATTTACATCTCATTTATTTCTCTTCTAATTTGTTAATCTCCACTAGTAACTTTGTCCAGGTAGCCATTTTATGCTTGTTTCATAGCTCTGCAAGTAGGAGTGGAACATATCCAACTTTAGTCTATTTAGTTCCCTCCCGACCCCCACGGCCGTGTAAATATTACTGCTAAAGACAACTCTGTGTCACAAACTGAGGGGCAAGTTTATGAAAGATCATTGATTAATAAGAAGCCATTGAAAGTGTTCCCTAATTGTTATCTGACACACCCAGAGTAAGCACTCTGTTGTGTGACCATCCCACAGATTAGGGGCTGGGGGCAGATCTGTTTCTCACATTACAGGTATGAGGTCTCATTAGGGATATCAATCAGTACTAGCATAACTAGGATTTAGTCCAGTAGGAACTAGTAATTTAGTTATTAATAGTCTCTGCTATTCATCCTCCGCTTTTCAATATGTCATTAATAGTTTGATTAGATAGGGAGCTGTGGAATTAAGAGCAAGAGGGCTTGATCAGTCTGTGGGGATATAAATGTATTTGACATCCCTCCTGATCATTATGGCTTCCATTGGTAGTTTTGGCAAAGGACTCTTTACAGATGTGCTCAGAATCTATATTGGAAGCATAAATAACTACACTGATCGCACTTGTAAGCAATACAGTCCACTTTCAAGAGGAATCTGCCTTCTGATTCTGATATGCTATTAGCATTTAATGAGTAAATAATAATGACTAAAGTACCTGCATTTCTGTGGATGTGAAGGATGAACGGAATGCATTGCTTAACTCACCCCTTTTCAAGTCCATCTTGCTCATTAGGTAGGTTACCTGTAAAATCACGAATTTTATGTTGATTTTTGACATTGATTAATGAAAACTTTCATTTAACTAGATCTTAACATTTTCTTGTGTTTAGAGAAATTGATTTAATTTGATTTTATTGGGTTCATTGACATTTACCTAGGTTATTCCAAAACCAAGGCCTAAAAATATGGAAATGACTTAAAATACTTTTTCATTTTAGCATTGCTGTACATGTATGTGTCCTGGTATGCTCTTTCCTGGAGCATCTCCTGCCTAACTTCATACATGTTATTGCATTTGGGTAGCCCTCCATTCCAATATGTGATTGTTGACTGTGAACCTTAATTTCCAGCTAGATATGAATCCGTTGTGCAACTGATTAGCTTCTTTGTTTCTTTTCACTTTGTGGTCTCCTGCATTGCTAATATACATCTTGCTAGCCTTATGACATCAGTTGCACTGATCCAGGTGCCCATGAATGGGCAAGACTGATATTTTCATTTCTTCCATTTGATATGTTATTGCACTTAGGTTAAAACTGAAAATAGTCACTTTTGGCCTGATACTACAGTGAGTTCTGTGGAGATGCTTCAAGTGCCTGTGTGGAAACCTGTTGATTCAAATGGCACTTTGCACGTGTGCTAGGGGTCTGCCCACAAAGAACTGGCTGTATGTTTGCGGTCTTTCTGTGACAGCTGAAGGGGTCTGGTAGTGAAAGTTGCTTTAGTTTGAGCTGGATATGCTTGTACACTTCAAAGATATGGCCAGAACACAACAGTGCTTACAACAAGAGTCCTGTGGCACCTTAAAGACTAACAAATTTCTTTGGGCGTAAGCTTTCGTGGGCTCCAACCCACTTTGCCAGATGCAATCTGATGAAGTGGGTTGGAGCCCACGAAAGCTTATGCCCAAAGGAATTTGTTAGTCTTTAAGGTGCCACAGGGCTCTCATTGTTTTTGCCATACACACACTAACACGGCTACCTCTCTGGAACTTGACAACAGTGATTGACTCTCATGATTCCACTGTTTTACATAATTGCCGTGGAAGCCAGTGCCCTTTCTCTTTTTTCCCTAGAGTCCTCTCTTATAATTTGTTTTGTTCAGGTTTGACTGGCTCCCCATATCTCCCACTGCATCTCAGTAATGTGATTTTATTCCATGAGGGTAAGGGTAAGCCTAAAATGAGTCCCAATGAACAGTAGGATCAAGTAGAGAAGTCTGACATGTCTGTTTGTGGTGCATATTATGTGCCCATCCCAATTTCCTCTGTATTTAATTTCAATGGTCATGATACTAGGTTTGCAAAAGATCATGGATGGTCCTATATTGGTTAGCCAGAGTTCATCACCATGAACAGAACAAGTGATATATTAGTTATTTTCTTGAGATTTAATACAAAATATTATACTTGTGCATATAAATAAGCATTTGGTGCTATTGACGTAGGATAAGAGTTAAAAAAAACCCCAAACTGTTGATTCAGTTATCTAATAGGTCCTAACTTTACTTGCTGCATTGGGTTGGAGACTTGGAGTTGGACTTGTAGCCTGGCTGGGAGGGGAAGCTGCTGCAGACGTGTGGTTGAGGTCACTCACTGTCTGCTGCCCACACAGAATAGATGCAGTCTCCCGGTAGGAGGGAGGAGGAACTGAAGGGGGGTGGGGATAAACCCAGCAGGTGAGTGAACACCTCAGCAGCTTGGGCTGAACAGGAGCCTCACACAGCCAGGGCCAGTGCTGCTTGACCAGCCTCACGCCCTGTCCCTTCTTATTCCTATAGCTTTTCGTTTGTTTATTACATAGTCCTGTGGCCCTTGTTAGCGTCTGATGTTGCCCTGGCCCCTGACTGCCAGAGGAGTGGCCTTGGCCCCACCAGGGAGGCTGACTCAGCTTCTGACAGAGGACAGCTGAACAGATTATTAGATCAAGCTGATTACAGCTTACAGCAGCCATGTGGGGGAATAGCTGATAGCAGAGTATGGCACTTGGGGTGGGTGCAAAGCACCCACTATTTTTTTTTTCTAACTTCACCCCTGGAGTTGGCATCAATTGGCCCTTGTTGAAGTCTACTGAACTCTCATGTGAGTGCTCACTTATAGGAGTAAAGGTCTTTCAGTCTGGTTCAGAATGTTTACGTCTTCAAAACACATACCGAGTATTAACTAAAATGGAATCTCTTCATTTACTAGGCTATCTACCGTGAGTTTTCTAAATATATAATGCTTAAGATTGTAAACTCTAATAAAGATGATTTTAAACTAAAAATAGCTATAAGGTCCAGAACCTTGAGATATTGGGCCCCAAAGTAAGATTCACTTTAAATTGATATTCTTATAATATCCTCAATTTTTGTCAATCAAAGCATTTAAGGGCAAATTACATCATTGGTAGACCAAGTATATAGATCAGCATTTTTAGTTCAAACAAAGGTTATTGTTACAGTTGTGGAAAAATGCTATAAACTGGAGTACAATTTTCGGTAGTCTGGGGCAGGCACTATTAACTTTTCTCCATTTTTTTGATGTATTGTGTGTATCTTAGTCTTTATGCTCATGATCTCCACTGGTGTATCAAGTCTGTTACTGAACCGAGTTTGTAAGTACAATAAAAATAAGGAGACACATAAAGATATAAGCTGAAAGAACAAAATGAATAAATAAAGCATAGAAAATAGTTTTCTAAAAACCTGGAAAGAGGGCCTTCATTGCTGTAAATCAGTGTAGTTGTATTGAAGTCAATGAAACTATGCTGACTTGCAACAGCCAGAGATCTGTCCCATAATTTAAAATATATTTAAAATACATGAAGATGGCATGGCATTACATTTCCTCTGTTGTGTTACATCATTGCCCTTGATTCTAAGAAATTCTGTGTGTTCCTGGCTCCCATTGTTTTAACAGAATCTGGTCTGGTGTCCTTAAATTGAAAACTATTATGATTCTGTTACAGACCTTTAAAAATAAATAAATAAATAAATAAAAGGCCTGATCTTACTACTTTTTAAATTTGGTTCCAAGTCTCCCTTTGACTTTAATGGGAATGGAATCAATCCTGAGAAGAGTTTGCTTATTCCAAGTTTCAAAGGGATAGCTGTGTTAGTCTAGTTCAGAAAAACAAACAAGGAGTATGGTGGCACTTTTAAAGACTAACACATTTATTTATCGCATGAGCTTTCGTGGGAGAAAATCCCACTTCGTCAGACCATCTTCAAAGCGTCTGATAAGTGGGATTTTCTCCCACAAAAGCTCATGCGATAAATAAATGTGTTAGTCTTTTTAAAAGTGCCACAGGACTCCTTGTTTGTTTTGCTTCTTTCAAATGACTGTGACCCACATAGATATCTGCTTGCTGAAGAGATGGAAGTAACATAGAAAGCTTGGAGTCTGCATTGGCTCTTTGCATCGTTAACACAATTCTATGCTCCCTGCACATGCATTAATAGCAGTTCAATGCATAATTCAAAGAGTGAATATATCCCAAAGGTGTTCTCATGTTGTGAGAAGTAGTTCTCCCTATCAGAGCTTAAGGGACTGGTAGAGTGGTTTTATAGAAATAACATTAAAGCCAAGAATCTGTCCTGGCCTGTAGGACATGAAGAACTTCATAAATCTGGGTTTGTTGAAATGTTCTGGATGCTGTATTGCATAAAGCAAGTGGATAAACAGGAGCATTAGAAAATATTTTAGGATTAGAAGATTAAGAGTAATTGGCAAATGGAAAACTGGATAGTTTAGGGGGTTGGTGAAGGATGTACAGATTTCACCTCCTGGTTAGTTATTGAAATGTGACCCAAGTAATCAGAAATAAAGATTGATTAACATCTGATGTTCCAGTTTCATTGCATGGTCCAGTTTCTAGTCAGCAAAAATTAGTTTTTAAGAAATTACCCTGACAGTGTATATAATTGGCACCCTAATCAACAATCATATCAGCAGACAAGGATTTCATGGGTGCAGAAGCTGGATTTTTACTCTTAAGTGTTGAGTCTGTTATGTGTATGATAGTTCCTACAGGTGGAATTTGCTTTCTAAAATAGATAAACAAGTAATTGGCAGATACTGTGGATTCTTTAGCAGAATGCTATTTTGTTAAGCCAGAAAAGTAGTATAAGCCATTTGGAAAGAAAAGAAGAGAAGCAAGTAAAGTTGTGATGGAAGGTATTCTGGTCAGGAAAATCAAATAAAAGCACCCTCTAAGATCTAAAAGCCCTGAAATAATCTTTATTCTTCTCCAGAGAAATGAAAAAGGGTATATGTATCCTATAATAATTAATGAAAAACTAACAAATAAAAAACCCAACCACCCCCCTAAGACATGAAATAGACCATCAAGAGTTAAGAGAGGCTTAAATAAAGGCAACATAAATTCAAATATCTACCAGGAATGTGTTATAAAAATTGCTTCTTTAAAATGTTTTTCAACTTGATCTAATAAACTTATTAAAAACATGAAACCTCCGAATGCTGTCCATCTTTCAGATGGGGAATTTGAGTCATTAAATGACTAAGCTAAGGTCGCAAAGCCAAAAATAGAATCCAGGAGTCCTGATGCCCATTCACCTGCTGTAATCATTAGACGAAGGGGGACTAAAAATCTTTAAAATGGAACATGAAAGAAGTGTTGTTCAGTTGTAGTACAAAATTATGTACAGTGAAAACAAGGCAAAAGCGTCCCCTAACTACCGGATGTTCTACGGAACGTCCAGTGAATACTCCAATCAATTTTTTAAATAATGATTTATAAGAGCAAAATAAAGATACAGATGTTTTGAACATGACAAAATAGCATCTTATTTTCTTAAAAGCTGCTGAAGAAGCTTTATATTGGAAAACCTCAGAAAACCTTTCATAACTTTGTACACTAAATATAGTCATGTAGCTGCTTTGGAAGTTAGATCTTAAAGGATTGAGTCTACCCAAAAGGAAGAGTGGAGAATGCACTTGAAAATGTTCTAGATAGAAACCATATGTATGGAACACTGGAGGAAACAAGGTAGATGAGATAATATCTTTTACTGAGCCAACTTCTGTTGGTGAGATAGACAAACTTTTATGCTTACATAGGGCTCGAAGGTTCTTGCTTACCAACAAGAGTTGGTCCAATAAAAGTATTATTTCACAAACACACACGTATCTGGTTTCTCCAGTGTTTCTTACAGATGGTTACTACCTAGAACAGTTTTAATAGCACATTCTTCATTATTTCTTTTGGATAGCCTCAATCCTTCAATATCTAACATGAGTTAAACTATTTCTCTAATATCCTGGGACCAATACTGCTATAGCCGCACTGTATGTAAGAAACACTGACGTAATAAAATTAAACTTTCCATTATCAGCCTTTTATATTTTCTAGCTGTTTCTAACAATAATGGAAAAGAAGCATGAATTTAATTCTACTGAAGAGATGGAACTGAATCCCTACAGTCATAACCAGTTAGCATTGCTAATAATTTGAGAATCAACTCAAATTCGTAAATGTTGATATTCATGATTGAATTAAACTATTAACTAAAAAGAGTTTGGACTTTTTAGATGCTTTAGACTAGTGATCCATACTAATGGGATTTATTTCAGTTTAATTTCTAATAGGAATAACTATGGCCTATATATTTTCTCACACATTGGCTGTGTCTACACTGGTAAATTAAGTTGACTTAAGCTTGCTTAAGTCGACTTAATTTACCCTGCGTCTACACTACAGTTTCCTTAAGTCACTTAAGCAGCTTGCTTAAGTCGACTTAAGGAAAATTAAGTTGACTTTATAACACTACCTTTCAACTAGACTTAAGGCTTAAGTCGCCTCCCTAGAGTCGACTTAAGCCCATGTAGACATGGGGTAGCCCTAAGTTGACTTAGGGCTACAGCAATGCCCTCCCTGCTGGGGGGGGGGCACAAGGGGAGCCTGGCATGCCCACCCTGCCCCTATGCCCTGCCAGGGTCCCTGTCCCCCTTTGCCCATTGTACCTAAGTACCATGGGGCAAAGGCTGAGGCCCCTGGCATTGGGCAAGGGGTGCCTCCCGCCGCCCCTGTGGACCTCCCCTAGGTCCCCCTAAGCCCCTAGAAGTCGACCTAGGCGTCCAGTGTGGATGCTCTAGGTCGACTTTTTAAGTTCCCCTTTAAGTTGACTATTTTTAAGTTCCCCTTTAAGTCGACTTTATTTTTAAGTGTAGACGCACTAAGTTGACTTAGTTAAAGTCAACTTAAATTAACAAGTGTAGACATAGCCATTCAGACTGCAGAAGGGAGGACATCTGTGTGAAGAGCATCAGTGCAGCCAAAATCCAGGAAGTGGCTCCATGGAATACTTCTCCCTTTTAATAGCCATCTTTCACCTCTGCCATGAGCCTCATGGGCAAAGCAGCTAGGGAGGTGGCAGTATAACTCCACGTTCCTTCACTTCCAAAACTGTGGCTAAATCTCAAGGAAAAATGATAGATATAAAGTTAATGCAGACCAAGGCAGTGTTAATTTCCATTGTGCACTCTTTCATTTCGCTTAGTGGAGTCACAGAGCATAGTTGGGGTTTGCTGTCAATAGTAACTTGGCTATTAGTCCGGCTATGCTAATCTGGCACTGTCTGTCTGTTTTTATGGCTCTCGTAAAATATATGTAGGTAGCTCTCAATTTTGGATGGGATGTTTTCCCACTCATCACATGTGTTAGGGTGTCTGAGGCACGGAGGGATTAAGGACCAGATCCTCAAAGGTATTTAGGTGTGTAACTTTCATTGAAATTTGTGACTGAGGTAGGAATGGGACCAGGACTCCTGAGTTCAAATCCACTGTTCTATTCACTAGACTATTTTTCCATCCTAAGGAGGGCCTGCTGCAGGAGTATGCTATGCTGAAGGTGCATCTTTTGTGCATCTGTGTGGAAGCCAGAGATCTGAGGAAGGTGTTTTTATTTTGTTTTTTAAAAATCCCAGCTCCGTTCACCCTACACTCCTTGTGGGAAGAGTAAAGTTGTGTTGAACTCCATAGCTCTGCTAGAACTGCAAGTTTAGCATTTTTACTAAAATGGGAGTGAACTGCTGGAATAATTACCTGAATCCAGATGTCACCTTGGAAATTTCAGAGAACTGTGGATGGCATATGTCACCTTTTTTGCTCCCCCACCACACACGTTTTTCCCCTCTCTATATTTTATTTCATACTCTCTGGAAAAGGAAAGGGAGCAAGAGGGGAAATGTATACAGATATACACACATACAGAGAGAGAATTTGGTGTCCTTACATAGAGATATGATATATAACTGAAAAATCTGAAAGTCAAGCCAAGACTTGAGTAGAATGCATGAATCCAAACACTTTGGCTAATGTGCGGGCTGTATCCAAATTTGGCTGGCTGAAAGCTGAGGCAGTTTTAGTTTATACCATTACCACTTTCCTTCAAGTGCTTCTGCTAGCCTTGCTATATGGAAGCTAGTTTCTTTAGTTCCTTTACCTGATGACCCCAGAGGAGACTTGAAATAGGTTTTCTGTTTGAAAAATGACTTTTGAGTGTAATAACATTAAGATGACCTTATGTTACCTTTCACGTACACCTTCTGCTAATAGGGTCCATTATTTTAAATTGTGGCAGGGTACTCAGTGAAATGCCAGTCCAACAGTTGATAAATCAGTTACATTCCAGTGTTTTTAAGATTTTTTTAAAAATCCCTTCTTGCAACTGGTAAGCACAAAATATACTGTAAATTCTTAATTCTCTTTTAGCCTCATTCCAGAAAAGGAGGTTAGCGTGGGACACTGAACTTGCTGTGTAGAGCATTAATCAAGATTAGGAAAATTTAATAAAAATATACTCATTTACAGCCACTCTGTTGGGTAAAATACTGATGTGATTAATATGTTTTTCCGTGTTCAGAAATAAAAATAATTAGCAAGAAGCAGCAGCTGGGATTGTCACTCTTGCTTCCTAACTGATGTGCAAAGATGGACTTGTTGTCTGTATGCTTTCTAGATGCACTACTAAGAATAATGAATGTATTTACTCATTAGAGGCACTTAAGGTAAATTATTTTGGCTGTTTTTTTCAGTTCAAGAGCAAAATAAACAAATACTGAATGAGCAAAAACAGATCTCCTTGCAACTGAGTTAATCGCACTCGAAGTAGCTATTATTTTCTGATTTTCTTAATTCCATCAGCGCTCTTTGAAGAAAGAGATGTTTCACTGAACATCATTGAAACTTTGAACAGTGAAATAACGTGATGAAGACATCATGAACTAAATCCTATGGAGAAACTGAAGTTCTCACTCACTTCAGTGGATCAGGCTCAGCATGTTGTGCTTATAATTTTTGCTATCCTATTTTTAGCATTAGGAATCAAAGACCCTCTGCAATACAGTAAATTCACTAAAACAGTCCCCTCTCAGAAGACAAATCAAAGAGAAATTCTTATCCTGAAATTAGGGCTCTGACTCATAGAGTTTAAGGTCAGAAGGGACCAGTACGATCATCTACTCTGACATTCTATAGCAATGTTAAACACTGGTTATATGATGGTGTCTTTCAATCTCATGGTGACCTGTTTAAATATCTTTGCCAAACAAACAAAAAATTAATTTCAGCTTACCAGAAAAAAGTTTTAACCAGCTCACTGGAATCATGTTTCTCTAAAACAAGAATCAGAGGCTGAAAAGCATCATTATGCCATGATTTAGCAACTAATTGACTCACTATATGTGTTTAGTGCTGATGGCATACAAAGCATAACATCTTATTCTGCAAGCTAAATGGCTAAAAGGCATTTATATTGTATGCGGTTTAAAATGTTTATATTACATGCTCTTTGTATGTCTGAGTCTTTCCGTATGGTGTGATTCTGAATGAGTGGTGATCACATGCTTTCTTTGCAGCACAGCTGTTGAGGAGGGGAAGAAAAAAATAATTACACCATTTGCCTAACACATTACAGCGGAATCTTGTAGAAAAGCAGTAAATTCACTTAACGGTTGGGAGAATGAAAATCTGACCCTGAACAGAGTCTGTCGAAACTTTATACTCCCTCATTAAAGCCCTTCTCATACATAAAAATCCATGGCATGGCACTGTTGTATGGAAGCTTCCACTTACATCTCCCCTTATTAAGAATTGTATACAAAGGGGTGAACTGGTTGAAGAGTGAGTGGGTGTAAAAGATAACTGGTTGCCGAATACTATGTAATTGTTATAATTCATAGAAAGAAATAAACTGGTGACATTTGGGTCATGAGAGACTTTTCTCTCCCCCTCCCCCTTTCCCTTTTTGGCCATAAAACCAGTTGTACAGGAGCAGCAACTCTTTCTATGATGTCACAAGGCAGGTGTGGTGCACTCATGGGAAGGGCAGGACGGCCTGCTATGAGAACAGAGATTTTAATAACATAAGCCCTGGAAGCCTTGCTTCCTTCCTTCCTGCAATCCATGTGCTCATAGATCATGAGAACAGTTTAAGCAGATCTACTTTTTTTTCTCTTAATTAGTGATGTCATGATTTTGGGTGTAGTAAGTTTCTTTCTTTGCTACATGCCATTTTTCTACTGTAATTTTTCCATCCTTATTTTACTGAGTTAAAGTTCTTTATAGGAAAAGAACAGAAGATTTCCTTGGAGAATGTCTGCATTGCGTAATCTTAGAGAAAATTGCCTTTCGGTTCACATAGCAGCCCCTATATTTCTCAAAAGGAGTCTCAGTGGATACTACTGCATGTTGTTGCAAGAATGTTCTTTATATGAAGGAATGAATGTAATCAGACTCAATCAACTGAATTCAGTTTTCAAATTTCATTTTTTGTTTGTTCAGATTCGTAAAGCAGAGGTACTTTCTTGTGCCGTAACTTCCACTCCAAATTCCTTGTTATACTGGCATATCAAGTCTGCAGGCATGATCTTGTATTCCACGCTCAGCTAAAATGCTCACTGAAGTCTCCCATTGAGGGATGTCTAGATTAGCTAGATAAAAAAGGAGCATGGTGTAGTACTTTAGAGCAGTGAAGAATGAATGGTACAGTGGTAGTAGCCCAGAATTTGGAGAATTGGGTTCACATACCTACTTTGCCACAGACTTCTTTTGTTACTTTGGAGGAGTCCCTTAACCTCTCTGTGCATCAACTTTCCATCTATAAAATGGGGATAATAGGACTTCCATCCCTCAGATGTTGTGAATTAAACTTTGTGAGGTGCTTGAGTGCTACACTGATGGTGGCCCATATAAGTACAGATAGATAGGAATTGAGTCAAATGTACCCAGGCCTAGCTCTGTGAAACTGGGCAGGTCACTTTAACCTATGTGTGCCTCAATTTCCCCAGCTGAAAAAATGGGCATAATATTCAACTTCGTAAAGCACCTTGAGGTCTTCAGATTAAAGTGCTGCAGAAGTGCAAGGTTTGATTACTATTGTATTACATAGTTGTTACACAGGAAACATTGGTGAAGCAAATCTTATGAAAACATTATCCTTAATTTGCTCTATGATTTGTTTTATTCCTATTTGGTGTTTGAACAGTTTTACAGTTTGAACTAAGTTTCTTATTCTTTTTTCATAGGTTACTTTAGGTGGAACCTTTATCGGCATTGGACGCAAAACTCCAGATTGCCAAGGGAACACCAAGTACTTCCGTTGCAAATTTTGCAATTTCACTTACATGGGCAACTCATCAAATGAATTAGAACAACATTTCTTACAGACTCACCCGAACAAAATGAAAGCAGCCCTTTCCTCTTCTGAATCCGGGAAATCTTCAGAGAAAAACTCAAATAAATCCAGTCCTAATGTTCGATCATGTGATTCTGGAGACTTGGGGAAGTGGCAGGACAAAATCACCGTAAAAGCAGGAGACAACACACCAGTTGGATATTCGGTGCCTATCAAACCCATGGATTCTTCTAGACAAAATGGTACAGATGCCACTAGTTACTACTGGTGTAAATTTTGTAGCTTCAGCTGTGAATCATCCAGCTCTCTCAAACTATTAGAACATTACAGCAAACAGCATGGGGGAAGCCAATCAGGAAGCCTTCATCCGGATTTAAATGATAAACTTTCTAGGGGATCTGTCATTAATCAGAATGACCTAGCCAAAAATGCAGATGGGGAGCTAGTAACAAAAACAGAAAAGAGCTCTAATATGGCAAAAAAGAAAGACTTCTCTAACAAAGGAGCAGAGGATAATGTTGTGACAAGCTACAACTGTCAGTTCTGTGACTTTAGGTACTCAAAGAGCCATGGCCCAGAAATAATAGTGGTGGGCCCACTTCTCCGTCATTATCAGCAGCTACACAACATTCATAAATGTACCATTAAACACTGTCAGTTCTGTCCCCGAGGCCTCTGCAGCCCAGAAAAGCACCTTGGAGATATTACTTACCCGTTTGCTTGCAGAAAAAGTAATTGTTCCCACTGTGCTCTCTTGCTCTTGCACTTGTCTCCTGGGGTGACAGGAAGTTCGAGAGTGAAACATCAATGCCATCAATGCTCCTTCTCTACTCCTGATGTAGATGTTCTCCTGCTTCATTATGAGAATGCTCATGAAGCCCAGACATCTGATGTCAAACAAGAAGCAAATACCCTGCAAGGGATGGATGGGCCACTGACTCTCAAAGAGAGCAAAGAACACTCATGTACCAAATGTGACTTTATTACACAGGTGGAAGAAGAGATTTCCCGACACTACAGGTACAGTGAATTTTCAAATAGGAAAACAAAACAAATAACCCCTCAAACTTTTCAATGAAATGTCAGGGCCATATATGGGAGAAACTTGAAAATGGATCAAAATGGCTACACACATGAGTGCCATATCCAACTGACATTTACTTTGGTCTAACTCCAGTTAAGGCAATGGACTTATTCTAGATTTAAACCAGTGCAACTAAGAGCAGAATTTGGACTAATGTATGAGCGCTGTGGTTCCTACATATTTCAGATTTGGTCAGCTGTTTTCCATCTGTAATACTTCTAGATATTTTCTGCCAGAAAGCTGACATCTTCATTTATGAAGGAAATCCAACTGGTTTTCTTCCCAAGATGAACTATAGGTCTATTTTGTTCATGCTTGATAGCACAATACTCGTATTAACTACCTTTTCGTAGTATTTTCCATCTCCAATTCCAACAATGCAAAGATTAATGACGTTCTGCCATTGTTTGGTGTTCCTTTCAAACTGGGAACAGGCACGCTTTTTTTTTTTTATCTGAAAATGTCATCCCTCCGAATCCTTTTGCTAATGATTATTTTTAAGTTGTTGGTTTCAAGTGTCATTTTATTTATTTTAAGTGCTATCATTTCCATATGAAGAGGGACTGAGCTGGTCTCCTAGTTCACTCTGACACGATGTCGTTATGGCAGTCAGTTTCCCAGATAAACTTTTTGGGGTAGCGTCTCAGCTCTTGGAAATTGACTTCAGTGAATCTATGTCAGTTTACATCATCTGTGAATTTGGCCATTTGATTTTAAAGAAACAGTTGTCACACATTTTGCAAAATACTGGGTTAAATGGGGGTAAATAATGTTTAACATATTTAACATTTATAACCAAAGACAACAGAAAATCCAGACTTCTACCATCTCTAAAGGATCTTTGCATAAAAGCTATAACAGTGATGGCAAAAGAAGATCCAGTCTCAGACCTCTTTTAAATGTCTAAGAGCCTGTGATGCATTTGTTGGATTCCAAGACACTGAGGCTATGTCTACACTTGTTAATTTAAGTCGACTTAGCATGTCCCCACTCAAAAATTAAGTCGACTTAGAGGAGACCCTGCCAAATTGACCTAGAGCGTCCACACTGGACGGCTAGGTCGACTTCTAGGGGCTAGGTGGACCTGGGACAGGGCCATGGTGGCAGGGGGGCACCCCTTGCCAAGTGCCAGGGGACTCAGCCTTTGCCCCATTGTACCTTGGTGTCCTGCCCTGTGGGGGGGCACGCCAGGCTGTGGCTGTGCCAGCCACCCTAGCAGGGAGGGCAGTGGGGGAGCCCTTAAGCCCCCTAAGTCGACTTAGGGCTACTCTGCGTCCACACTGGCTAAGTCAACTTTGGGGACTACAGTACCCAGCATGGCTAGTGGGACTACAGTACCCAGCATGTAGTGCCCTATTTTTTATCTAAGTCAGCCACAGTGGTGGTGATAGTTAATATTTGTAAACTGCTTTGAAGATGAAGAGTGGTAGCTAAAGTACTAGATATTATTTTCAGGGCAGCTTTGGGCTGTATTATAGAACTCCATAGGCAGCGCTTTGTCTGCTGCTGGGGCCTGGTGTGATTTTTTTCACTCTATTAAAAATCTGTTGATTGGAATAGTTTCTCTACTGGGAAAAGAAATAGCTTTGCTGTAGCTGGTAATTCAACGTAGAATCATAGAATATTCAAGATGGAAGAGACCTCAGGAGGTCATCTCAACCTACCTCCTGCGCAAACAGGACCAACCCCAACTATATCATCCCAGCCAGGGCTTTGTCAAGCTGTGCATTAAAACCTCTAAGGATAGAGATTCCACCACCTCTCTAGGTAACTCATTCCAGTGCTTCACTACCCTCCTAGAGAAAAGGTTTCTCCCAATCTCCAAACTAGAACTCCCCCACTGCTACTTGACCACTCTTGGTCCTAGTTCTTTCATGTGCTACCACTGAGAACAGCCTTGCTCCATCCTCTTTGCAATCTCCCTTCAGGTAGTTGAAGACTGCTATCAAATCCCCCCTCACTCTTCTCTTCTGAAGACTAAATAAGCCCAGTTCCCTCAGCTTCTCCTCATAAGTTATGTGCCCCAGCCCCCTAATCATTTGCATTGCCATCTGCCGGACTCTCTCCAATTTGTCTAAATCTTTTCTGTAGTGAGGGACTAAAAATTGGACACAATGCTCCAGATGGGGTCTCCTCAGTGTTGAAAGAGGGGAATAATTACTTCCCTTGATCTGCTGGCAGTGCTTCTGTTAATGCAGCCTTATATGTTACCTGTCTTGGCAACAAGGGCACACTGTTGGATCATATCCAGCTTCTTGTCAACTTTAATCCTCAGATTCTTCTCTGCAGAACTGCTGCTTAACTAATCTGTTCTTAGTCTATAGCAGTGCATGGGATTCTTCTGTCCTAAGTGCAGGACTCTGCACATGTACTTGTTGAACCTCATCACATTTCTTTTGGTATAAACCTCCAATTTGTCTAGGGCACTCTATATCCTATGCCTATCCTCCAGCATATCTATTCCCTCCCCCCCAGCATAGTGTCATCTGCGAACTTGCTGAGGATGCAATCTACCCCTATCCTCCAGATCATTAATAAAGATGTTGAACAAAACCGGCCCCAAGACTGATCCTTGGGGCACTCCACTTGCTAAGACTTGTCAGCTAGCCATTAAGCTGTTGATCATTGCCTGATGATTGAGCCATCTTTCTATCGGCCTTATAGTCCATTCATCCAACCCATACTTCTTTCACTTGATGGGAAGAATACTGTGGGAGACAATATCAACCGCTATGCCAATGTCAAAGCACTTTTGAAAATCAGGAGACTTGTTTAAATGTCTAAACATGGACTTGGGTACCTAAGCTTAGTCTCCTTTGTTTGAAAAGCTTAAGAAGAAGAGTTCTATTCTGTAGAAATTGCAAGCTTTGCAGTGCCTTGTCACTGTGTTTCTGTAGTGTTTCTCATGCCAGTGGCCTTAGGAATGCTACTGCAGTACAAATAAATAATAGTAAAATATTTGGTTCCTGGATGTAATTACTCAAATAGGCTCATGGTCAGAATATTTGGCCCCCTACTCTTGTGAAAAGAGCTGTAGAATATTTTAATGCCCACAGGTGGTCAGATTTACATTATAATGCATTTTTAAAATGGCATCAGTGTCACCACAGTGCCCTCCTAGTGCCAAGGTAAAGTAAACACTGGCTTAGGGCCTAATTTGGTTCCCATTCAACTCATTGGAAAAACTCCATTGAGTTGAATAGTTCAGGAAGAAGCCTTTTCTAGAAGAAGAGTGGTACTTACACTTTCACCAACACCACTTTCTTCTACACCTGAGTTTTCTTTGGAAGGCTTTCATCCTAAAACTGATCACCCCTGACCCAGTGTGCGGTATCTTAGCTTATGAGATCACAGCATAAGATGGTACAACTGCCATCTAGTTGGTAATGATATCTTTTGAAATGCAAAATCAATTTATCATATAGTATGCTATGCAAACTGCGTTTCTTTTAAACTTTCTTGATTAGTTTTTGGGAGGGCGGGGGCTCCCTTCACAAGCCTGTACAGAATTCATCCCATTCTGAACAAGTAGTAGATTACAGTTCTGATTTTAAAACAAACAAGTCAGCCCTTAAAGTTGTTTCCTGGTGCCAAGATTGGAAGAAAAATCAGATATGTTCATGTAGCTTTTTTGTGTTGGGCCAAATTTGTACTGTGATCCGTAAAGGCTAAATTATTCACATAAACTCTTAAGGTCAGAAGGGACCAATGTGATCATCTAGTCTGACCTCCTGCACAATGCAGGCCACAAAACCTCACCCACCCACTCCTGCAATGAATCTCTAACCTATGACTGAGTTATTAAAGTCCTCAAATCATGAGTTAAAGACCTCACAGTACAGCGAATCCACTAGCAAGTGAGCCATGCCCCATGCTATGGGGGAAGGTGAAAAATATGTATGTCATTTTCCTCGCTTGCTCAGTTTTAAATTGGTGGTCATGGAAAATTTTGTTTAAGATCTATAGCGTATGTTGAGGGATTCCAAATCCTGCCTTGTCCAGTGTATCTACCAATATTAAGAAAGGAGTACTGAGCTATCCAGTGGGTATCAGAGATGGCTTTTATAACGTAGCTTAGAAAAAGGTATGTTTTAAGAGAGTCTCTTATTATTGTACTTCTCTGGAAAGACCCTAATTTCTCCCACTGGGTGGCATTTGCATAAAAAGTTACTCAGGCAAATTAAGAAATCTTCATGTAACTTTTTGTGGGTGAAAAAACCGTCTCCAAAAATCCATAACCTTTCAGTGCATTTAATAAAAGTGCATTTAAGTAGACCCGTGCCTTGTATTATATAGTTAAAATCCCTGGCTGGCTGCTTCTAGGCTGTACATTTATTTGCTTCACTAGTATCATAATGGTGGTATATACAATCTGGGTCAAAAATATTTAGCATGCACCTCATAAAGCCATGTTAGACAGAAAAAGATCAGCTGCCTGAAGGTGTGATATCTGTAGAAAGGAGCCAAGTTAGAAAAGGGGGTTAGCCGTTCAAATGGCCAAGTTAAACAAAAGACACTTAGTGCTAAATTGCCTCCCAAAGGATTGATAAACTTTCAGGCAGGGAGTAAGCTAGGGTTGGGCCATTAGCCCCAAATGGTGTCTTGTTTAACTTGGCTTTTTAGATAACTAACCCTTGTCGAACTTGGCCTTCTCTGCAATATTCCACCTTCATATGCCTGACTCCCTCTCCCCTCCCTGCAAGTTGGCTTTTTTGTATTTGTTAAATGGTTTTGATCAAATAGCACCCCCTCCTTTGGGTTCAGAAGAGAATTAAGTTATGAGGATATGTACTGTATCACATAGACATTAGCCATTTTTACTAAAAAATTATTTTAGAATGAGAATTCTCTCATACTATATATAGTCACTGCAGGATTTTAACACACAATTTTCTAGCCTAAAAAAAAAAGCCTCCTTTGCCATTAGGCTATATACTGAATAATTTATTGAATTATTTTGGAGGCTGAAGGAGCCCATCTAGTTATTTAAATGAACTATAATAATACTTAAAATGACATTCCACAAGCACCAGAGATCTTGATACTCAAATACATACTTATATCTGCATGCATGCAAAATTACATGAAAATCAGGTACAGCATATGTCTTATTTTGTCAAGAAAAAAAGACAAGATTATTTTTTAAATTTTGCCATTTATTTCCTCTATCAGATGTGTAAAAGGACATTTTAGGACAGATATATAGATGCACCAAGAGTTGAGGGCTGCTCTTACTTGAAGTGAATGCAAGTTCTGCCATTAACTTCATTGGGACCAGGATTTGACCTTGAAATAATTATTTTTCAACAATTGAAATTGTCATGGCAGTAACAAATTTCCCATACAAGTTTTGTCTTGTGTTGATAGTCAAGGCCTCCTTTTTCTAACTTGGCTAGAATCACTACTGTGATTCTAAGTGTATACTCTGTGTATGTGTATCTGTAGGAACAAGGAATTATGGATTCATATACATTTTGATGAATGGCAGTGACTGTCTTTTATTCTGCATTGATACAGTGCCTACCTCAATGGGGCACTGGTCCTGACTGGGAACTGCCACTACTGTTCTATAAATAATTATTGCCAGAGGGGTAGCTGTGTTAGTCTGTGTACAGCAAAAACAATGAGAGTCCTGGGGCACTTTAATAGTTATAATTAATAATATTTCATTGTTAGCTCATAAAAAGTATTCTGTTACTCTGGCATATATAGTAAACTGGTAACCTGTTGTGCCAATGTAGTAACATATGTTTTACATGATTTACTAATATAGTACTTTGCATAGACTTTTATAATGAAAGCAGGGATATGGATTATTATTCCAAAATATTCCGCACCTTTTAGCAGGCTGTGTTGGAGTTCACATATTCAATAGTTTCTCTGCTTCCCTATTTGAAAGCCTCTCATGCTCTATCAAAGTGCTTCTGCATTTGGCGATAGAATTCAATACATAAGGACACAATCAAATCTCTTGTGTTTCCTTAAGAGCAATCTCATTTCAAAACAGTATTAGGAATTTCCATAAAGAACAAATAAGAATTGTTTCATTTCAAGAACTCTTATTCTTTGAAGTACCTTTAGCTGTAAGTAAACCAGACCCTTCCTTCAAAGTCCTCTGTATTGATTAAATGGTTATAAAATTGATGACAGGCAGAGGAATTTTTAAAAGCAATTAAACAGGAACTCTTTAACACATCACTACATTATACAAAGTGGCTTTTAATTAAGTGTCAGAAAGAAGTATATCCCCTTTTAAGTATTTAATTTTGTGCTGGAAAATGTCGCATGGAATAAATAGGAGGTGAAAAGTGTATTGATTCAAATTATAAAGAAAATCATACAAAAGCGGCAGTAAAAATTATGTAGAGTTCAGAAAGATGGGATTGAATCTGAATGAACAGAAAGTGTCATTGTTAATAAAGGCAATTTACCAGTTGTAATGCTGTTTAGCTACTGAATTAATGTTTGTTACCCAGCATATACCGGGAAAAATAACCCATATTTTTGATTAAGAGTTAAACATGCTAGACAATTTCACTTCAAGTTCTGCATTTTGGAAATATTTGGTTTCATGCCTTCTCGTGTATTTTGTAAGAAAAATGCAGGTAGAGGAAAAGAGATGGACTCTGATATTAATGTAGCCTTAATTTTCTTCCAGGAGAGTACATAACTGCTACAAATGCCGTCAATGCAGTTTTACAGCTGCTGACACTCAGTCACTACTAGAGCACTTCAACACTGTGCATTGTCAGGAGATGGACATCACTACAGCCAATGGGGAGGACAGTCATGGCATGCCTGCTATCAAGGAAGAGCCCAAAATTGACCTAAAGGTCTACAGTCTGATCAGTCCAGACCCCAAAATGGCGGAGCCCATATCTGCCAGCATAGTGAAAAGGGAGAAGTTAGAAGATAAGGAAGTGCTGAAGGAGAAAGGTTGGACTGACAGCGCCAGTGATGATCTTTGCAGTGTGACCTGGAGAGGAACAGACATTTTGAGGGGAAGCCCGTCATATACACAAACAAGCTTAGGTCTTCTGACCCCAGTGTCTGTTGGCCAAGAGCAGCCAAAACCTTTACGGGATAGTCCAAATGTAGAAGCTGCCCACCTTGCACGGCCTATTTATGGCTTGGCTGTTGAGACCAAGGGATTCTTGCAGGGGCTGCCAGCAGGAGGCGGAGAGAAATCTGGACCACTCACTCATCAGTATCCTGGATCAGGTGATAACAAATCAAAGGATGAATCCCAGTCCCTGTTACGGGTAGGAAGCTTTCCTTTGTTTCATTAACTACATGCATATTGTGTTTATATACTTTCAGCTACTCGTGTCTCTTGTTTTGGAATGTTGCTTTATTTCCAAGGCTACATTATTGAAATCATACTAAAGGATTCAAACTTTTAAAGCTAAATTAGCAGGTAGTAATTCCCAAGCATTTATATAAACACGTACCAGATGCAGTAGGAAGCAATTGTTTGTCTTTGCTATTAGCTGTGACTGAATTTTGGTTAATCGTTCCTGCTGCTTATGCAAGAATATGATACATTTGGTGAAGAAAGGTTTAGAACCCCAGAAGGCTGCACATCTGTTATATGAACACATGTAATCACCTCTTAAATTTTGAGATGAGGTGACAGTGCATACTGAAGCAAGATATCATAACCTTAAATAGCTAAAAATGTGTAATTCGAGTCAAATGCTAGTAAAGAAATGTGATGGGGGAGAGTTAAAACATGGAATTACATGTTAATTTTGACATTTGTCCAGTTGCCTGATGGAAGAAGGAAAAAAAGAGAGTAAGATGTCAAAAGAAGCAGAAATGCTATATTTTACTGTACATTCTCATCCTACCCTCAAAAACAAAACGGCATTTGTTCTCTCTCTGAAAATACAGCATTTGTGCACACAAAGGGCTTTCCCCTACTCTTTTACTGTAGGTACTTTGCATTGTGAAAGAAGTTAGCGTTTCAGAAAACTCACTAATTCTGAGGAGGAGGGTAGTGGGGAAATAATTTTCTTCCTTTCTCAGTCAGCACTGGGTTTTCACTAGGTGCCATTTCCCATCTGAACTCCTAGAAAGTTGCTACAGTTGCATATCAGTTTGCATACACAGGTGATTTTGAAGTTCAGCTGGTATTGAGAATGGAAATAATGATTAGCTGTTTTTCTTTATTCTCTCATAAGGACATTTAGAATAATAAATCCAGGATAATATGAGTGTGCAACATGTCAGAAGGATAGAGCGAAGTTAAATGTGTTCCTCAGCAGTCTTCTATGATACATAAAAGTCTTTTGAGCTCTTTTAAGTCAGCAGTGTCAGAAACTTGATAATTGTGCTAATTCTCAATATCATACACTTATTTAAATAATAATTTACTTATATTTGAATTTATTTCATTTGGATTTATTTAAACTTAAAGCCTCCAGGCAGCTGAATGGATCCAAAACATTGTGTTGTATAGATCCATGAAATGTCACTGACATCATCTCCCAGTTTACTTATTTGAATAGTGACGTGGAAGGGTTTCTATATGCAGATCAGGGTTTGGGACAATTGTGTGTGGAAGCTTTGTATATATGAGTTCCTTTTCTCTATTTATCAATATCTGAAAAAGAAAATCCTGATTAGAGGTGAAATTTATCCTGACAGAAGGAACCATTTATATCCCAGCTCTATGTAGTGGGACTTAACCATGCGTAGACCTTTTTTAGCTGTCTCCATGGAGGCCACTTTTACCATGGGAGGCTAGTCGAGACTAAATTTCTTTTGTTTTTGCACAGGCTAGACCTGGTTGTCTATTTAAAACAAACAAACAAACAAAAAAACAGTTGAAAGGAATCTGGTAACATGCTGTCTTAGGTCTGCAAAGACCTTCAATACTCCTCAAACTGTAGCCTGAAACATTTAACATAATACCACTTTAGTTCTTCTATTTATCTGATTTTTTTCTAGAAGGAGAAAGTGGAGGAGGGAAGAATATGCTGGCCAAATTTTATGGTTGACTCAGAAAGGAATTCAAATAAAAATTTAGCGGGAGAGAGGTTCTTCACAAAAGGTGTTAGTTAATGTGGTGAGGTTTTCAAACTCATATTTTGGCCACTTATTTAAATTTAGAGCTTTTCAGAAGTGCTGAATTCCTTCAGTTCCCATTGACTTCTAAAATCATTGTCCTCTGAGCATGCAGTCCTCTTAGTTAGGTGCATAAATCAGATCAGGTGTTAAGTTTAGGTATCCACTTTTTAAAATTTTAGCCTACATCCCAATTTCTGTTGTACATACTTAAAATTATTTTGGTAAAAGGTCTGCACTGACTGGGGAAATTATGTTGGCACCTTTTTAAATAAGTGTTCAGCCAATACTACTACTGCATCCAGTGGAATTCAGCCTAATTGAGCATGTCTTTCCCTCAGTCCCAATTTCTTTTTATTTTCACATTTCCATGTTTCTTCTTTGAAGGTTGCTGAGTGGGTTTATATCAAATGGCTTAAGATAGTTAACCTTTTACTCAGACCTATGTCAGTGGACTCCTGGAACATACTGAATGGGTTTGTAAACATCATGAAACATACTTATGTTTCATGATTGTTGAGGGAAGAAGGAAATAACGAGACTTTAGCCTACATTTTGGGAGTTCTGCTGGTGAAAGGAATGTGAGAGTTTAATGTTAATTCAGATTCATAGCTGAATGGCGTAAGTGTGAAAGGAACCCCCAAACTCCTGATTCAGTTCTCTGGCTGCAGAATTGTGGGGTGAAACCCTGGTTCTCTTCAAGTCAAAAAAGCAATGTGCTTGACTTCTACAAGGGCTAGAATTTTACCAAAAGGAATTTTTGTCACTGGCATTCTGGAGGATTCGAACCTCACTGGATCCAAGCAGAAGCATTCTTTAGGATTAATTCTGCTGCCTCCTCTTCATTTCCAAAAATCTAAAGTTTTTCTAATCAACACCAGTTGTATTCAGTGAAAGAAAGAAAGAAAGAAAGAAAGAAAGAAAGAAAGAAAGAAAGAAAGAAAGAGGATGCTCTTTGTTTGCACATACCTTATTCAATTGTCCTCTTAGGAAAAAGAAAATGTAAGTTTGTAATATGAAGCAATTTTTTAGGTCCTAAGAACTGGCATGATTCAAACAACGCTTTCAGCTGGTACAGGCCAGTAAAATCATATTACTTGTTTGAATTCAAAGGTCTGTATCCTAAAGCCACTTGTTAACAAAAGAGCAACATATATGCTACTTGTATTATTCTGTTTAGATTATAGAGACTGCAATTTCATGTTTTTGAAATACTGACATGAATGAAACAAAGTTTTAATCTCAGAATAACAGGCAGGAAGTACTTAAGATATAACACGATCAAAGGGGAAAAGTGGGATGTGTCTGATTTTGTTCCCATTTACTAAGACTTGAAGTGCTTTTAACAATTATGATAGATTTCACTTTTCATCTTTGGACCTCATTTCTGAGGGTGGGTTGGCAATGATAATCACACTTGTTATAGCTGAGGTAATTGAATTGCTGAGAAGCTTAGAGACCTGCCCAAAATCACTGGGGAAATCAATGGCCGAACCAGGAACATTTTTTCCTTGTGACTCCCATTGCTTACTCCACTCTGTTCTGGTCTAAGTAGTGTTGGATGAAGTTTAAGTGGTCAAGGAATTTGGTTTATTT
The DNA here is from genome assembly GCA_007922175.1 of Pelusios castaneus. Taxonomy (NCBI): domain Eukaryota; kingdom Metazoa; phylum Chordata; order Testudines; family Pelomedusidae; genus Pelusios; species Pelusios castaneus. Next base: position 8,508,910 of record ML685784.1, on the reverse strand, counting down.
ATTTTTTTTAAGTGTGTAAAAATGCACATGGAATATACATAGTAATATTATTTTTGGGAAAAATTATATAAGGCAAATTAGGTTGCAAGCTGTATACTAAATAATGTCCAGTGTAGTGTTTGGAAATACAGTCCCATAATTTTTTATTCACAGCTGATGAAAGAATATTTATATGTAACAAAACATAAATAAAATTTGTTGTAGAATCAGCAAATGCCAGGGATAGAGTATTTATCCAACAGGAGTCAAACAAATGGAGGAAAATATCACAAACCAGTTTTCAACATGTTGTTGGTTTTGTAATATAGCTCTGATGATTGACATGTAGTTACCATGTCAAAAATAATAAACATTGATTAAAAAGGTGGAAAATGACATATTATAATTTGTCAACAAATTTGTCTAATAAGTACAGTACATTTGTAAGCTTTGCTAGAAGGCATTGCAGATGCTTTTTAGCCTTTCGTTTTTTGTAACTGGCCTATATGTGGCTTTGCTGCTCTCATTCTTCCATCCACAATCAGGGGATTCGTTGGGGGGGGTGGGGAGGGCGGGGTTGGATTTCATGTGGCTGAAACACCAAATTGGCTTTGTCCTTTTAGTGAACTGAGATATTGCAATGATGATGATTTGTACGTGCAAACAAAATGCCTCCTACCCCCTTCTCCCCCCCAATTAGAGAGAATTTTCAGGCTGTTGATGTGAGAGTAAATCTTTCTCAGGGATTTGTTGCACTCCTCTGGGTAGCTTTAGTTTTATTTTTCTTATTAAAATATTTCAGTAACTGTATTTACAGGATATCTGTATGTTTTGCAAATGGGAATACAAAAAAAAAAAAATCCGACATCATGGAACAATGTGAATGTTAATCCCCCTCTTCCTGTGAGTAACTGAATTTATAGTTTAAAGATTTGTTGATCCTGGAGAAGGGTATTGAGATGCAAAAATGTTCCTTTTGGGATTGGGAGGTGGAGGCAGTGGCACATTGGCAGCCAGCAGACCATCAGCCAAGCAGCATTGTTCAGTGCTTTGACAACTCTGATTCTGGACAGCAGGAACACTTTCCTAAACTGATTTTAAATGAAGTGTCCTCTTTTATTATGTTTTAATGCTGCGGTACCATGTTTTCCACAATGTAGACTCTCAGAGGTGCAGCGTGATCTTGGGGATTTACACGCAGACCTGTTTAGCATACAAAAGGGTACGTGCACAGGGGAATGTGTGAATGTTACTCCACACTCGACACTTTCATATGCATGCCTAAGATCGCTGACCAAGATGTGTTCTAACGTACGTTTCTAAAAGTGTCATACACATTACGGTCTATTTGTGGTAATTAGTGTAAAATGTATATATTATTAGAGTGACTGGATCAAATTGTAATAAATGGAGAACTTGGACTGCAGTATTAAGGTCTTGACTAACATTATGTTTAAAATTGCTATAGAAGATTTCTTTTGAGGCCTAATCCTGTGAGGCGCTGAACACGCTCAACTTTTCCATGGAACCCAGGCCACTTAGCAACACATACTACAAGAAAGCATTTCATTTCAAGACAGATTCAGTTTACCTCAGGAATAGTTGGTTATTGTTTAGCCTGCGATATTTACATTTCAAATGTTCCATATACTGTGCTATAAATAACTATCAAGAGCTGGTTATTTTTTTTTAATTTTGAATTTCTGCTGTGGCAATCATGATGCCACCCCTTCTCTCCTAAATGGACTGTAGAGCTGGTTTATTTGTTTTTAAAGTCTGAAAGAAAAAAAAAATGAAATTTTCACTTAGTTCTGTAAGTGACCTTAAAAATCATATACAATTTTCACTGTGGTCTTGTTTAACTGTGAGGGAGATCTTCAAAGGGGTAAGTGTCCAACAACCTCAGAAACTCGGTGGAAATTTCTCACTCCCCTTTATGCCTTTGAAAATATTCCTCCCTGTGTACAAAGTTCACATTGTTGGTTCTAGAGGGATAACATGGAAGAGGTGAATCCTACTCCCACTGAAGTCAGTAGAAGTTTTCTGCTGACTTTAACAGAAGCACAGTCTGCATGTGAGAATATACAAAATGTTTTCTTAAAAGTCTCTGTAGCATTAATAGATGTATATAAACAGTGGGGAACACAATGCAATTCATACTTTTTTTTTTTTAAATGCAGAAGTATTTTATGTTGATTTGTAGAATTAAATTTGGGAAAAATATTATAGTAACTTTTTATTTTTATTTTTTTGTTTTTTTGCTTTAGTTGGTAGAGTTCTTGGATGCAGTTTCCTTATCCCTACTCTCTTAAAAAAAACTTTCTAAAGAATAAACAATTGAAATAGTTTCTCTTTAGCTGCATCTTATTTTTTTCCCCATTTTCTCTGCCTCTGCTAGGGCTCTTTCAGGAAGTATTTATAGTCAAGACCATTCATTGCCATACGGGTTCTCTAATTAACACAGGGAAGCTCAGCAGGCACTATGTCTTACTAATGCACATTGCTATGTTAGGTCAAAGAACTGCTAAGCCCTTTCAGTTTTGTTAGAAGCACCTGTTTCCACAATTCAGAGTTTGGAGTGGTAGGGGGGTTAATTTTTAAGTGGAAGTGCGACCTGGCAAATTTAAATAATTATCTGACTAGCAAAATATCAGAATAAAGTTAGGACTTGATTAGAAACAGGTTTGAAACCTTAATTTCCTGCACAAAACTTGAGAGCGATAAATTCTTGGTGAATAGATTTCAAATGAAGTTAAACTAACTTTATAGAAGTTGGAAATAGCTTAGAAACAAACATGTTTGACTCCTTTTAGTAACTACTGGAACAAACCCACAAGAAAATTGAACGTTTTGCATTACTCATCATGACACAGTGATCAAATAGGATGAGCAAATAACTTCTAAAAAATGTTAACCTGCCCAGTTATATAGATGTTTCTGGTTTATGTGGATTGAATTTGAGCATAGTCATGTGGAGACGCGTTGTCATATGGAAAGACGGCCCCACCTTTTGGGTATAAACCCACTCATTGTCGCATATATTTCTTGAGGTGGAGAATCAGTAGAAATGTATTAGACAGTAAAATCATTATTTGGGTGTGGCACTGTAATCATAGAGTGGGTGGATGTTTATATCAAAAACGTTGAGGAAAAGGTGACTCAGTCTGGAGAACAAAGGGTAAGAAGCATTAAGTTACAAGCTGCCTGGCCTTTTAATAAGCAGTGGTGTATACTAAAGTTGCTAGGATCAATAACAAAAATGATTATAGTAGAGAATACCAGATTCTTGATTTAAAATGAGCTCTATCATTTGGGTTGTTGAGTCAATAACAAAGACAAAGGCCACACTACATTCTATAATGAAACAAATGGCTGAAATAGATTGAAATTCAGAATCGCATAGAATTAATTGAACCTTAATATTCCCATCATTAGCTCACATATCAGAACTGCTGACTTATTCTGAGTGGCTTCTGATAGTTAGCTTATCAATATAATTTCTTCAGTGAGCAGCAGCAAAATATTATGCATGCTTGGTTACAAAGTACTCTGGTTGAATTGTGGTCCCATTATTTGAACCTCTGAGAAAGAATTCTCATGAACGTAATATGGATTTTGAAGTGAATATGATTTTGTGGTAATTATGTCATTTTGTAAAATATGCGGGAAGGAAATATGACGAATAATAACTTTGCTTACAAGTCTCTGATTACTTAGTGCTATGTTTTCTGATCAGAGCACCAGCTTTTGGTATATGTGATGCTAATGTTAAATTCATTTGAGTTCTGGGGGGCAGTGGCGGGGGTCATTGGCTGGTATAATTCTTATAGCTCCATTGACTTCAGTGGAGTTTTGACAATTTTCACTGGTTGGGGATCTGTTCCTGTTCTCCTTTTGGTTCTCTTTTTTATTTATTGACAATGGTCCAGCCCTGCAAACCTTCCTTATGAGAGTAGTATAATTAATTTTAATAAGACTAATCACATGAATAAAGAATATTCACATAAGAGAGGTTTTCAGGAATAGACCTAAAATCAAAGCAGCATTTTTTTTATACAGGCTTCAAATGGATTACTACATTTTAATTTTTAACTTGTACTGCTTTCTTCTAGTATTAGTTATAGCTGTAGCATAATTATTGTTTTAAATAAAATACTGTGACAGTCCCAAGTAAATACAGATGTGAATATTGCACACACAGACAAAATTGAGTGTAATTTAAACCCAGTGGTTCTCAGCCTTTCCAGATTGCTGTACCCCTTTCAGGAGTCTGATTTGTCTTGCATACCCCTAAGTTTCACCTCACTTAAAACTATTTGCTTACAAAATTAGATGTAAAAATAAAACACAGTATGCTAGTCACAGCACACTTATTACTGGAAAATTCCTTACTTTCTCATTTTTACCATATTATTATAAAATAAATCAATTTGAACATAAATATTGTACTTAAATTCCAGTGAATAATATATAAAGCAGTATTAACAAATCATTGTAGGAAATTTTAGTTTGCATTGACATAACTAGTGCTTTTTATATAGCCTGTTGTAGCTGAGTTGATGACTGTATCCCCAGAAGACCTCTGCATACCGCAGGGGTATATGTACCCCTGGTTCAGAAACACTGATCTAAACTATATAATTCTTACATTGTTTTTTCAATGACAAGGGCCTTTTAAATTTGTAAGTAAATGTTTGCGCTCTTCAGATTAGTTTTTATCATTAATTCAATTTATCAAAAATGTTGAGAGGTAAAATAACAAAATTGTAATGATTTATTTTTAGGTATATCAATGTGTAGCATTAGACTGTACATTTCCCGTGAAATGAAAGCTCGAATTGTACATCCAAACTAAGGACTAAATTATGGCAAATTGAATTCAATAGGAACAGCACACTCATGTCTGAGGGCAGAATTTGTCGCTAATTTGTACATTTTCAATGGTAAATTAAATTTCATAGATATATGCTGTCAAGGATTGTAAATAATTTTGATTTTGCCTGAAGTAGAATGGTGTTGAACAGTAAAAAGCTACATCTAAGATATGGAAGTGAGAAGTTGTTTGGTGTGTAGAATTTCAAGTATCCTTTGTACATGAACTTTTGATAATTAAAAGGTAGGCTAAATACACCTTTTAGAGGATGGATATTGTGGTAGAGTGCAAATAAGTGCTTAATTTACTGATGTAGGAAAGCACAGTTATAATTTAGGTTAAGTTGAGGGAATCCCGATGTAAATATCTGCATGAGTTTTGAAGCAGTCAAGATTTAAAAACAGATTTATAAATCAACAGTACATACACCCGTTCTGTTAATTTCTCATAGCTATTTTGTCCAGAGGTTAGTACCTCTGGTTAAAAAATGCCCACTGTGAGAAATAGTTTTGATGTATGTACAAATGTGTTCAGCAACAGAAGAAATGAAAGTATGTTTATATAAAATATATAGATATAAATAGGTATTGAGGAAGTTCCTTTGATATCTAAGAACTGATCAAAGTAGGTATATGCATGTTGCCACTTTTAATGTGGTCTAATGATCCTTATTTTAACATGGCTATTGTAGTATAGTTATATAAGGGAGAGCTTCATATCTCATATATCTCATTTATTTCTTGTGCTAAATTCTAAAATGCATGGCTATAATGATTGAATAGCTCTTGTAATGTTTTGCTACATGTTCCTTGGAGAATATATGAACATAAAAAGTATTGTGAGTATTTTAAAATGCCATATTTAAGGGTTTTTTTAAAGTATGATATATGTATGTATAGATAGTATATTATATTTGAGATATTACATTTATTTAAAGTTTAACTAAAATCACAGAGCAAAATTGTGCCGGCCTACTGGAGAGGGAACAAGGAGCTTTTTCTTCTTTATATCCTGCACAGCAACTGGTTTCTAAACAGAGTGCTGTAGTGGGGGTCATTGTCACAAAACGAGGATCACTGCAGAGGTTACTAGAATAGCAGTGTGGCCTGGTGACTCAGTTTTGCTGTAGCTCTTGCTGAGGTTGCGCAGCTCCGCATTGTCCCAATTCAAACAAACCTATACAGTATGGCACATATTTTAAAATTAAGGTTACTGCTTAGGGTGCAGTTCCATCCTGACCAAAAGGAAGTAGCAGGAGACATTCTGTATAGGAGAAGGTATAGCACTCTCTGGCATGCAGAGAATGCAGGTCCGCTGTGGAGTGGAGCAGCGACACCTTGTATGATCGGCCAGTTCATGCCAGTGTCCTTTTCTCATTGAGAGAAAGGATGGGCCAGTATCAGGATGGTAGCTTGGGGCTTGATGCAAACTTCCTATGAAACCATGGCCAAGTCATTTAATCTCTCTGTGACTCAGTTCCCTATCTACAAAACGGGAAGAATAACACTTTTTTATATATCTCAGATAAAAATGTAAATACATTCATGATTTGTGAGATGCTCAGATACTACTGTAATGGGGGGGAGGGGGTATAAGCAAGTGAGATAAAAAAGTTCCCTTCACTGCAGAGAGCCCTCCCAGAGAAAAATTACACAGAATTTGCAATCTCCTGTTTTGATTAGACATGTCAGACTTGTTTTACTCGCAGAAAGTTCCAGTGAAAAATTGAAAATTGAAGTATTTCTTTTTCAAACTGAAATATTTTCATTAGGGGCTGCCACTGCTTTACCTTTTGGGAATTGTAATTCAAGTGCCGCATGCTCTCATTCTTCTGTAGATTGTGCTCCTTAGTTGGACTACATCTCCCGTCATAAATCATAGTGTCCCTCAGTGGTTAATGGGAGGCACTGCATCATTGGAGTCCCAAGGTCATGATGCATCATGGGAGATGAAGCCCAGTGAAGGAGCCCACATAGAATATAATGGACAGACAAGGCAACTGAATTACTTGTTCCATGAGCCACTGTGGCAACATATCCCATAAAAAATATTTGTTTTTAACCACCCCCTCCAATTTTTTCAGATTTTGAGCACTCGTTTTTTTCGTTGAAAAGTTCCGCTTTCTTTCTTGAAAAAGCAGATGCTTTCTGGGAGAACTTCTTTAAAAAATAATTCCATCAAAAGAGTTTTTATGGAATTTTTTTTACCAGCCCTAATTTTTTATAGTGCAAATTCTGTTTATTAACTTTAGTTCCACAGCACACATTGTAATTACAATAACATAAATTCTTGCCTATTTTGCCTGTATGTTTGTGATATTATAATTTTTATACATACTGTAAAAACAACATGATTGCAGCCAATATGAGGAGAATGTTTCATGTAAGATGGGAAACACTGTGGGGTAAGATTCTTCTTACAGAGGTCAGTGAGGGGCTAGTCAGTGTGAGTAAGGGCTTGTCTACACTGAAAATACTACGTTGATCCTCCTCATTTAAGTGGCCAGTGTAGACCCACTCAATTGATCCTGGAAATGCTCTCCCATTGACTCAGTAACTCTACCCCTTCCAAGTGGAGTAACCCTGCATCGAAGGGAGAGCACTTCAAGTCGATGCAGCTGAGTAAAGACACCGCTAAATGAAAGTAACTAAGTTGATGGGAGATAGCATTCTGTGGCATGCAGGTAGCGTATCTCCTGTCAACTTAGCCCTGCAGTGCAGACTAAGCTTAAGTGTCACTCTGCTTCTGTTTTAAGAATTAACAAATGCTGTAATGTACCATTGTGTATAAAGGGCCTGATCCATCTCCCGCTGAAGTGAGTGAAAACACTGCTGTTGAATTCAATGGAAGTTGAATTGTACCTTAATTTCCAGAGCACAAGTTAAAGGAAAAAAGTTTAGGTGGCAGGTATATGGTCGCTTTGTAAAATATATCTATCCTCTTTCTCATCCTGAACAGAAGAAATCATGTACATGGAGCAGTAGTTTAATGTTTTTCATTTGTCTTTGACCTCATTCCAGCTTATGCACTCCTGAGGTGTTTAGTGGCAAACTACCCATTTTCACTTATGAGGAGACATCTTTAACAATTTGTTATTTTGTAGTCTTTAATCACGTTAGCTGCCTTCAGCGCTTGCAAAGAGTAAAATTCCAACCTGTGCATTTTCAGTTGGATTGTACCACATGCTTTTTCTTCTTGGAAGAAGTTTTTTATCTGAAATTTGTTTGTACAGATTAATAAATAATAATGAAAGAAATAATCAGAGCAGTTATCAAGAATTTTGTTATGAATGGGGATGAAGAAAGATGCAAACAAGCTGGAGATAGGTTTTAATTCTCATGTTATTCTGGGAACCTACAATTTCTGGTGAGAAAATGGCATATTTTAGATCCAGTTCCTCAATTTTTTGGCATGGGATGATGCCTGCCTGTTTTGTTCAGTCAGATGTTCAAATCAGAACTTCGGATGCTTTCAGCTAATTTTAGTAGGTGGGGTGAAGATTTCTTATGATGCCACAAATAGAGCCTCATCACAGCTGTTTCATTACAATTATAAAAATAAAATCTCTGTGAATCATTTGAACTGTGTTTACTGGTTGTAGAGAAATAAAACCCATCCATGCGAAAGTATCTTACATCTTTTATATTTTTTTTCCAGAATCGGTGTGTCATTGTTCATGTGCAGTGTATTTTAAGTTTGATGTATTCACAATACCAAAGTCCTTTAAAAAGTCCCCACAGAAACTGAGACCGTCTTCAATTGAATATTGCATGCTTTTATGAAGAAATTGTTTCTCTTTGTGGTGGGATGAATCTCTGAGCATGTTCTGAAATTACAGTAAATCACACACAAACGTCTTCACGCTTAATAGAAAAGCTTAGATACTTCACTGGAACTTGGGCACTTCAAAGATTTCATTGCTCCAGTCTGTACATGACTAAAAGGCTGTAAGGCAGATAGTACAAGGTGAAAACATTCAAATCAAAGAGACTTAATATACCACTATTATATCTTTATAAGACATTTGGAGAATAAAATCTCTAAATATTAATGGGTTTCTTTTTCTGATGCATGCATGTACAGTAACTTCCTTTAATGTTTGTGGTGTTTGGCCCATAAATTGTAAGGGGAGAAATATACCCTCTGGTATACGCTATGTGTTTCTTTGATACCTGAAGATGGATACACTCTAAATCCCAAATTGACTTGAACTAGAGGTATTGAAAAGCCTGACTGTGAAACTAGATTTAGTCAATCTGGTTTTTAAGGAAAGCACTTCTTATGAATTCAATTAACACAGTGAAATGTCAGGGTCATTTTGGCATTCCACTCTGCAGCTAATAATGAGGAGAGACATCTATGTGTGTGTGCTTTGTTTAGTGTGTCACCTGGTAGTGAATTATTAAAATTATTTCAGATATTACTGTGCTGTATAATGAGCCTAGATTTTCCTTTTGCTTCAATTCTTATAAGCCCTGGGATACTAAGGGGAGTGGGGAGGCGACAGAAGAGGGGGTAATAGAAGTCTTGATTAAAATCTTTTAGGCTTCAAGACTTCTGGTTCTTATAAACAACTTGGAACTTGCACGTAATTTTTGTGTTTTTTACTAGTCTGTTTACTGGTTTTAAAATAAGAAGCAAAATAAGAAAAGTCAGTAGAGTTTTTTTTAATTAAAAAAATGAAAAAGCTTTTCCACTGATCCCAGAAACTTCTGCAATTATTTAACAAAGTGTTTTATAGGAGCAATGCTAATAATTTTAAAAGCAAAGAGTATGTTCTGAGTATACTGATTTTTCCATTACTGAAAGTTACATTCTGCTTAAACAGAAGTCTTAAATCTGGGTTGGTTTTTAAATAGTTCCTTTTGTGCCTACAGGACTGTAAACTTAATTTTCACTTAATGAATTTGTCCTTGCCTACTAATAGTTAACTCAACTGTTGAAGGGTAGAGGTCCTTGAAGTGGATATCCATAACTGTCAGATCAGATTTGATTTAGAAACTCAGGTTGGAAGATAAAAGAGATAATGGGTGTTTGTTAATCTTGATTCCATGGGCGTATTCTGGCCTGATGGTCCTGTAAACTGTTAAATTATACTATTTTACATACGATGGCAGATTCAATCAATACAGATCTTGAACTTTTTACTTCCAGGTGTGTCAGGAGCAGGTATTTCATGAGACTCCAAGGCCAGCATTGGTACAGACTTTCATATTGATTGCTTTTTCAAATTCAGAATTTAAATTTGTGAATAAGCATCTCAGCATGAAGGCTTAGTAACTGAGACAGGTACTCCAAGGGCCTCTTCCTGTTACTGTAGTTAAGATGGATGAACCATAAGAGTATTTAGGCTTTGCTTCCTTAGACATCTCATGGCTATAAAGAAAGTAGATTTTAAAAGCATAAGGTTGAAAAAATGTTTTATCTGTTACTATTTCATAGCTTCTAGACAGGGAGTTTGGATTTTGAAAGCATTAGGTAATTAACTCTCTCACAAGCATATCGGTCCACCCATCCGGAGCGACTGTCGCACTTTGATAGTTACAGAAAGAGCCCAGCAAGTATTTCCAATTCCAAGCTTAGCTTACGAATGTGCACTGTCTACAAATTCCCTCTGTGTATTGCTTCCATCAGTAATGTAGAAATACACTCCCCTTTCTGCCTGCCTGTAAAAGTTACAAAGAAATATATAATTTCTTTTGCTTTACTGGGGTTAGTATGACCAGATGTCCCGATTTTATATGGATAGTTCTGATATTAGGGGATTTTTCTTATATAGGTGCTTATAACCCTTCTGACCCTGTCCCTATTTTTTACACTTCACCCTAATGGGACCCCTTAATCCTGGGATTCTCTAATTATTTGATGTGTTTGAGTTTTATTCCTCTTCTTCCTTAAGGAAATAGCCTCTCTTCTTTTTATACATTTTTGTCATCATTCACTTGGGGAATTCATGTCTCTCAGTAGCAGAGGTAGTTGAAATTTTCCAGCTTTTGAGTTTTTAACTAAAGGCATAATCATTTTTTTTTTCAAATTCCTGAAGTTCTTCAGGTTTTTCAAACCACTTTTCTTAGCAGTCATTTGCTCAATGATATATAGTTAAAAAATGGGAGTCTCCTGGTAGGGAGGGATTACTCAAAACTCTGTAAACCCTCTTTAAATTCCATCTTCATTAATGCCTATCAGCATGTATGTAGTCTGTCAATGACATAGGAACTTTCCTACTTGAGATAAGAAGTAGTATTAGAGCAGATCAGATACACAACTGACCAGAATGGTTAATGAAGCTCCAAAGACTAAATGGATAAGCTCACCTAAAAGCAGAGAATGCTCTGCGATTGGATCTTTCCCTGAAGTTCCATTTGTGATTGACTGACTCTGGATGGGGTAGTTCTGACTGACTGGATCAGTGGACGTATCCATTATGGGAAGACCAACTTTTGATTAATGGACAAAGTTTTCATACTTTACAGTCTGGCCAATATCAAAACACTTTAATCTAATTTCTGATTTTGTAATACACTGTCTATTGGATACAGCCATATGGATTCAAATAGCACTTTGCTTGCCATCTGCTGATAGAGGAAAGTGAGATTCTAATATAAAATGACAAATATTTTTCTGTCTGAAATGTGGTAGAATGCCTTTAATAGTTGTTTGTACTGCCATTATTATTTATGTACTGCATTAAGGGGTTGTGTTAAGTTGATCAGAATCTGTTTTCAATCTGATAATTATGATCTTTCAGTTTACAAAAATACCTACAATAATTTAGTCATGACTATTAATAGTCATAAAGTATTTGGAAAATAATGCTCTTTAACTTTTAAAATATTTCATAATTACAGCTCCTCTTAGAAAATGTCAGAAATTGCAAAAACTTTCTATTGTTGAAATGTATGCGTGCCAAATAGTAGAAAGGCCTTAATAATTATTAACAGAAGCTATTTTTTTAAAGGACTACAAGAAAACATTTCCTCTTTAAGAGATAGGATAGTGGCAAGCAAAGGCAATACATCTCAATACAACACAGCTCTTGTTTGTAGAGCAGAATGGAGAATTCATATTTTTTGGGTCCTAGTCCCAGAAGTGCCTTTAATTCACTCTTTGATCTTGGGAAAGGCACAGCTGGCTAACGGTTTTGTAGGTTGCTTCTAATTATTAGGGCCTCAATTTTTGTATCTTACCTGTCTATCTATTTATAATGCTGCACAGCTGGAGATAGGTTTGACCTGATCTTCAGAGCTGCTAAGCAACTGTAAATGCTTTGGCCTTTTGACGGTAAATGTTTTGGGAACAGATCCTCTGGAGGTAGAACAGTTTACATCAGAGGAAGGTTTGTTTCCTGAAATTGTGATACTTCTTACCTCTGAAAATCAAGCTCTGATTGTTTCTGATTTTGCACTGAAAATTAACAGACAGACTTGAAATTTCATGCCTTTACCTCTTTCCGCACCAGTTTCCCCTCTGTGAATTGGAGATAATAATAACGACTAATTTATCTCATCAGTGTGTTAAATTGACGGTGTTAGTCTGTAATACTTAGATTATCTTAATTTTGTTATTTATAAACATTTTGATTTCTGGAGTTGAAATGTGATATATAAGTGCAAAGTATAATAAACACTCAAACACATATTCTTAAAATCTATAGGTTGTATTGTATATTTTGCATCAGTGTTCAAAGGATTGAACTACTTAATAAGACCCATCTTGACCATGATTCTGTTGTCCTTACTCATGGTGAGTAGCACCTTATTTGTCACTGGACATAAGAAATGCCATACTGAGTCCATGTCTATATTGGGGGCGCCACCTAAAGTCGACGTGTTAACATCGACATAATAAAACTGGAGGAGAGTGTTCAAAGGACACTCCTTCTTTGGCTGCCAGTGTAGACACTGGCCTCTGGCTTGGCAGCCCCCGGGCTTGGCAGCACTCCTCTAAGGCTGCCGCTGGTCTCTGCAGCCCTGCTGGGGGATTGGCAGGCCCCTGGCTGGGGCTGCAGCCAGTACCCGCAGCCCCACGGGTGGGACTGCTGATCCCCCAGCGGGCTGCCAGGCTGGGGACAGCCCCAGAGGCCAGTGTCTATGCTGGGTTAAGGGCGAATGTAGTAATTCATCTCCTGGAGGGGTGGATTTATTAGGTCGACTTCTAAGGCTGCTTAATTTGATCTTCCAGCCATGTCAGTATGAATGCCAGCTGTAGAAGGTAGAAGTAAGCAGCATTAGATCGACCTAACCCCTCAGTGTAGACCAGCCCTGAGTCAGACCGGTGATCCCTCTAGCTCAGTAATATGTCTCCTGCCAGTGGCCAATTCCAGATGCTTCAGATGGAATGAATAGAACAGGTAATCTTCAAGTGATCCATCCCATTGTCCATTCCCAGGATCTGGCAAAAAGCAATCTCTGTCTGTCCTGGCTAATGGCTATTGTTGGACGTATCCTCCAGGACTTTATCTAGGTTGTTTTTTTAAACCTCATTAGAAAGGCCTTGCCTTCACATCTTCCGGCAAGGAGTTCCACAGGTTGACTGTGCATTGTGTGAAGAAATGCTTCCTTTTGTTGTGTTTACACCTGCTGCCTATTAATTTCATTTGGTGACCCCCTAATTTTTGCGTTATGAAAAGAATTAAATAACACTTCTTTATTTACTTTCTCCATACCATTCCTAATTTTATTAGATCTCTTATGTACCTTCTTACTCATTTCTTTTCCAAACAAAAAAGTCCCAGTCCTAGTAATCTCTCCTCATATGGAAACTTTTCCATACCCCTAACCATTTTCGTTGTCCTTTTCTACACCTTTTCCAATTTCAGTGCGTGCGCGCGCGCGCACACACACACACACACACACACACACACACACACACACACACACACACACACACTCTTTTATATGGGGTGACTAGACCTATATGCAGTATTAAAGATGTAGGTGAATCATGAATTTATAAAGAGGCAATATGATATTTTCTCTCCTATTATCTATCCATTTTCTAATGATTCCCACATTCTGGTAGCTGTTTTGACTGCTGCTGAACACTGAGTGGAGTTTTTCAGAGAACTGTTAACGTTTCGAAGATGTTTCTTGAGTGATACCAGTTAATTTTGACCCTATCATTTGATACGTATAGTTGGGATTATATTTTTCCAGTGTGCTTTACTTTGCATTTATCAGTATTGAATTTTATCTGCCATTTTGTTGCCCAGTCACCCAATTTTTTGAGATCCCTTTTTAACTGTTCGCAGTCTGCTTTGTACTTAACTATCTTAAGTACCGGTAGTTTTGAATTATCTGCAAATTTGGCCACCTCATTATTTTACCCTTCTTTCCAGATCTGATTTTATTAGTCCCTTTGGAACAGATAATATAAAAATGTATACAATAGATATATCATGAGCTATTTTCTTTAAAAAAAATGATTATTAGAGTGTAGGATTTTGATTGATTAAGACAAATACATTTTCTTGTGTTGCAGCAGTTGGGCTATTGATATGCCAAAGGTGTAAAATGGGATGAATATAGGAAATAAGGAGGATAAGCAGTATAGAAAAGCACAGTTTGTCCCATTTACTGCATACAGAATGAATGTCCCAAAGCAGTTTCTGTGTTTTTATAAAATAAAGAATTATGAGATATGTGTGTGATGCATCTGTCTGTTAATATAACTAATCAGCAACTCCTGTTGCTCTATGATAATTCTGAGTCTAGTTATTCCTTAATATACCTCATTTAAAGGAAAAACAACTGTGTTATATATCTATATATCTATATATATATATAT
>ML685784.1:8477688-8489101 GCA_007922175.1 Pelusios castaneus | reverse complement strand
GTGGGAGAAAATCCCACTTCACGAAGTGGGATTTTCTCCCACGAAAGCTCATGCGATAAATAAATCTGTTAGTCTTTAAAAGTGCCACAGGACTCTGTTGTCTTCCTAGAATATCATGTTATTCATATACTAAAAGCGTGCCTAATACATTATTAAATTGAGTGTTTTGTTAAGAGGACAGCCAAAATTAGAGACATAGTTCTGAACTAACAACTGACTACTTTCACTTTGAGAAGGTTTTGTGGGCAAGAGAGATCTAATCTAGAAAGGCAATCCAGGGGAAAAAAGAGAGAGAGTGAAGAATGTAGGTTTCTGAGTGTGTGTGGAGATAACTCGGCCCTTCAGTGTGAGCTTGTGAACTTTTCCTTTGAATGGGTTAACTGGTGGCAAGTCAGAGAAACCCCCAGTCCTTTGGAGATTCAGGGCAAGTCAAGGTTTTTTACGAGAGCTGTGTACAGAAAGGAGAGACCTGCAGAGGGAAGTTAAGACAGCACCTGGAAAAGTTACCTAAGTGACTGCTTCATTTTTATTGTCTTAACATTTTATTTGGCATTTAGACAAATGTTTCTGTGTCTATGTATTCTTTCAAGCCCTCTTTTTTTGTTCATAGTAAGCACATCTACATTCCTATCCTAAACTGTGAAAGGAATATCAAATTATAGTAAATCTGCTAGTATTCATGGTATGTAAAGGTAAGTCATGTATTTACATTCAGCCAGATAAACAGTGACAAAACGTTGTCTTTGGTGGCCTGCTGCAATCTTTGGTGGCATTGGTCCAAATCTTAATGGTATCAGCAATACAGAAAAAAAATCTTGAAAAGTGACATCCTTCTCAGTACACTCAATAAAGGGTTCTGCAATTGAAAAACAACTGAGCCCCTATTATGTGATTTATTTATTGCATGAGCTTTCGTGGGAGAAAATCCCACTTCGTTAGATGCGTCTGACGAAGTGGGATTTTCTCCCATGAAAGCTCATGTGATAAATAAATCCGTTAGTCTTTAAAAGTGCTACAGGACTCAGTTTGTTTTTCTGCAATAGACTAACGCAGCTACCCCTTTGGAACTTCTTTATGTGATGGTTTCTTTTAGGTGAGGCCTTAACAAGTCAAATGTTCAGCTACAGACGCATTTAGTTGTAATGTGAGTGAAACAAACAACAATTGAGGCCCACTGCACATCATATTTTTATGTGAGGTGAAGTGTGCACAGTTACAAATCTTTAAACTACTTTTCTCTTGTGAACGTGTTAAAGCCTCTCTGTTATACCTGAAGGCTGTGCAAATCAGCTATTGTTAGAATAAACAAGCCCAAGAGCACCTGGATATTTGACATTAAACATTGTATATGAATTTTAAAGAAAGCCCTTTAGATCTGCCTTAAGTAATGGTTATGTTAGATCTGCCTCAGGCTTACTTAGCATACTGTATATGGTAATAACATGAAGGTCCTGGATTTTTCCCACTCTTCCGTTCAGCTGTTCTATAGCAGGATATACTTTATACAGAGAACCTCATTTAGATGGCACAGATATAACGATGTCTGGGGTATGTGAGATGAAAATTTTATTTTACAGCATATACAACAGATGCTACAATTTGAAACCTTAAAATTGAAAAGCTAGTGAGGTCTTACTGCTAATTGCTCATGATTAAGTGATGGGTGTGGATAGCAGTTAAAAAAGAATAGAATGCTTGAAAAGATGAGTACAAAGAGCTACATGACCAGATTTTAGTGTTTCAGTAATCTTCTCTATACACGCATCTATCATCCAGTTGGGATTCAAGAATGGACAGAAATCTTGGGCACAGATATTGAGAATGTGTACTATTTAGGGAATTTCTAATGTGGGGGATCCTGTGGAGATGAGTAAAACAAAACATAGGTCCAGGTTTTCACTAATGTCACTTTATACTGAATTGAGTGTAAAGAGGCTTTAAAGCAAGGATCTTTTAGAAAATGCCAGAGCATTTGAGAATGAGAATCTGGCCCATAGTGCACTTTGAACTGGTTTCAAAAGTGGAGCCGGGGTACCAATGAAGCTGAGAATAATAAGAGAAGGACTTTGCAATTTCACAAGTATCAGCCTTGTTAATTTCAGCTCCCTTCAGAACAAGAGGAAAAAACAGCTTCCAGGTTGAAAAGTGAATGAGTGGAGGGAGTATTTTTCTAGAAAGTTGAAATATACTGCAGTATTATCCAGGGCAAACTTGAATTTGTGGTATTGTCAGTGAAAGTGTCTCCAAATGGCCAGGTTTGGGTGGCAGTTTTTGAGTTTCAAAGTTGTTTAATAGTTTCCTTTTATGAATGGCTTTCTCTAATCTGCCTTTTATACTGTTTCACAACCGCACTTTAATAATGCAATGTTTCCCTGGGTTTCTTCACAGGTCTGACATACATTTTATTCCACAACTGTTGTTTTTTTTTAAAAAGAGGATCTGCTTCTTTAAATCTCTCCAAGACAGAGCTTGTGCTGTTGCTGCTATTTATCTTCAAGCAGTGAAGTGGGTTTAAACCCTTCAGAGAGTAACATCTCCATGTTTATAGCTGCAGTTAAAGGATAGCTGTGCTGTTTATTTCTTAAATGATATGTGAATTCTTTGTTGTGTCCTGTTTAGTGACTAATATCTCTTATCTCGTGTGTATGGTACCTTTCTCTGCTGAAGTTGACATCTGACGGCAACTGGGAAACTGGTTTTGCAGTAGTGTCCTTATTCCTCTATAAAATGGTAGAAGAGTGGGATTCTCTATGACAACATTTCTGAAGCAGTTGGATCCATTAAGCATATATGACATGTCTGTGTGCTGAATAAACACTCTGTCTAATTTATGAAATAATGGTAATGTTAACAACGTGATAAAAGATTCCCAACACACCAAGTAATGTAGGTCAAACTTAGTGCAAAAGTGATTCACAGTGGAGAAATTATAATTCGTCATTTTCCTCCGCTCTTATCAACGGGTCAACGGGACTCTGCAGGGGCACAAAGGTCTGGCTGCTATGATCCCTTTGAAAGAACAGGGCCTACGTATGTTCCACGGTGAGCATGATGTATGCTTTCCACTGCTGTTTCTATGACACCTTGCAACGTTTGAGGTGAAAAGATCATTTAATCTCCACATTTGTTCTTCAGCTCATCTTTTTCATTAGATAATCCTATATTTCTTCATCTGTTTAAAATTTTAACTTGAAGAAATGGGATCTGTGAGAATGTTGCCAAAACTAAGTTACATGCAGGCATCATTTAAGCTAGCTTTTGATCCTCACTCTCTAGGAGTAAAAATCCGCATTGGGGAAATCTTTGGCGGCTACTTGGGAATCCACTTCAAACGCAACAAGAGTAAATCTACAATGTTTGCAAACATGTAGAGCATCGTCTAGATTAGGATTTAAAGGTGTGGTGATAGAACATGTATCTAACATGTTATAAAAACATAGACTAGATAAACGAGGTGGATGAGGTAATATCTTTTATTAGACCAACTTCTGTTGATCAGAGAGACAAGCTTTCAAGCAATGTGCATTGGGTAAACTAGATTTAGTTAACACAGTCTGGCAACACATTTTTAGTTTGGACTAGGTCTATCAGATTTTGCCAGTTATTTAATTTACTGGTTAGCTTGTCTAACAGAGTGTCACTTTTGACAATCACATGCAAATCCAATAGTGGATATTGCCCCAGGAAATGGTTTATGACAACAACTTGTGATCAATGTTACAGAATCAGCAAATCAAGCCATTAAAATATCCCCATCAGCAAAGAACACAAAACACATGGGGCAAAGAAGCCAAGATTGGTAGCAGCATTACAATCCCATTTTTAATACCCAAAATACAGTATTTTATGAGTTGCACTAAAAGCATATCAACAATTTGGGGGGCTTGTCCTTTTAATTAATATTGTGTTATGATGATTTTTGCTCAGTTTATAGTTGTGTAAAGGGAAATGAAGCCGTGCAAAGATATATATATTTTCACCCTGCAACTAAACCATTTAGTTTAGTGATTAGCACAGAAGCCTTTTACATTGTGTTTTAAGCTCAGTTCTCTGGCTGCAGTTCACTCAACCTTGACGTAAATCTGAAATGAGTACTTTGTGAGAGGTTAGCCTTTTGTGCAGGGTGTGTGAGAAATCCTGCCTGACCAGGTTTGTTACAGAAACCAGTGTCAAATTGCCCCAAGTGTTTGAATATGAAAGCGGGATAGAAGGGGAAAGGAAAGTGGTGGGTGTGTGGGGGGGAGGGAGGAAATCTTTTAAAGAATATCCTCGCTCTCAACTACTGAACGGGTAATTATTCTGAAAAACTTATGTTTAGACTCATGATATTTTAGCAATGAGAAGACTGTTTGGCACCGTCAAGAAATCCTTTTGATGATTTACAGTACACAGGTACAGTAGATGAGTATGTCATTCATAGAATCCTCACTCTACGTGTTTCTTGTTGAGGCTGGTTGCTTTTAATTTAATCTATTTGATCATGCTATTTGCCTTAGGTGATCAGCAACCTTTCATGTAAATTCTAGCCAATCTCATAAAAGTAATGGAGAGGGGAAGAAACACAGGAGCTGTAGTCATGTTTTCACAGTTGATGTCAGCAGTGTCATAGGAAGGCAGATAAGTATGTGACCCTCCCTTTTTTATATGGTACATCTCCTCCCTTCTGGCTTTTTTTTTTTTTTTTTTTTAAAGAAACTCTTAAGTTATATCCTTTGGAAATGGAAACAATATATTATCTTATTACCTCAGGGCCTTTTACTTGAAAAGCCTATTGAAAACATTTAGTCAGACTTCCATGCAGTCTAGAAGCAGCCTTTTCCCCAATTAGCTTTAAAACTGAGTTTCTATATGCTTCTGTTTCCTTTAGCAACCTTTATGTTAATTGAAGTTATGCATTAGTTGAGGCCTTTTGTATAAATGCTCTCATGCATAGCAGTTAAACCAGCACATGTGTTTGGAAGTTTGTGTGTGGTGGGGGGGTTGTTATTGGAATTTTTTTGACAGAGCAATCATATTAATTGTAGTATTATGTTAAAGGCTAACAGTGTTTCTTCTGAGTAATAGGGACTCTGCTTTACCAGACCAGGCGACTGGGATCTGAGAAGAGGGACAGGAAGCAAGAGGCAGCCTTCCCTGTTCAAGCCGACATTGTAAATAGAATGCTTCAGAAATGAAACATGTTGCAGAGGGGCTAGCAATCTCTCAAGCTGTGATTTATTTAATGGAAGCATTGGCTTCAGGGGTTTTGGCTCAAGTAACGTGTTGGTTTTTTCCTCTTTATCTGTTAGTTTGTCAAGAGTTGGAATTATGTCTAGTAGCAAAAAACAGTGACAAACTCACACCTTTAAAGCAATTTTCTCCTGACTACAAGTTTCTTTGTTCTTCCCCACTTGAGGTCTTGGTGAACGTACTCTCTGCATTTGAACTACTTACTAGTCAGTATATAAACAAAGAAAAGAACACTTTCCCTTGTTATTAATTCTTCTAGGACCTCATTTGGATTTTTTGATTTGCAAGAACTGGAGGCATCCATGGTTTCTCCCAGTGCATGAATAATACATTTTCAGCTGGGATTGTACATTACGAAAGAAAAACTGTTCATCTTGATACAGTCCAGTTTCAGACATTGTGCTTTTATAGCCACTTTGCATTTTTTTAAATGTACAAGATCTGAGTGTTCAGTAATCTTTTAGTCTAGTATGTGGTGCCTGACTTTTGGGATCTTTCTTATTAGGTGTACATGAACCCTGATCTTTTTCTTTACTAAATTCCCCTGTGCACCTAAGATAGCCAAATTATACAGTGAAGTCTTCCTTAGTTGCATTGTTTACAAACTTGAGGCCTGATCTTGATCAAGGAAGATGTTCCCGTTTTTTGATGAGCTAGTTGTACTCATAAGGGTGTTGTCGGGATTAATTGATCTTCCCTTTGTGAAGAAAGCACTTTGAGATCCCTGGATTGAAGATTTTTTTATGAGTACAAGTATTGTTACTATGCGACTTGTGATAAACCCTCATTTTTCAAAATAAAATCTGTACCAAAAAATGGTCTTGCCTCTTGCTTTTGTTTTATCAAAATACATAAGAGGATATATGGGTTGTGACTGTTAGCATTGAGGCCTAGAACCTTATTTTCACTTTGTAATCAATTCCTCTTCAGCCTGGTTGAGGTTTTACTGTGGTGTTAATCAGCCAAAGTGAGTGTTATATTTAACTGATGCTGTTTAATATATCAACAATCAAAATGGGAGCAAAAAAAAAGCCACTCTATTCATTAATCCTGTTGACTGTCTGGGTAAGTATCATCGGAGCTGTGCTGTTTGTTGGTTATCACATTGCTAGTGATCTGTTTCTGGATTGTTCCAAAGGGGTAGCCGTGTTAGTCTAGGTCAGCCAAAAAACAAGGAGTCTAGTGGTACTTTTAAAGACTAACAAAAGTATTTATCGCATGAGCTTTTGTGGTAGAAAATCCCACTTCGTCAGACGCTTTGTTTCTGGAATGTTTCTCTGGGACGCACCTGAGATTGTCACAGTTTGAAGGAAGATACCCGTAGTAAGCATGCAACTATTATTCATGACAAAGTGTGCATTGACTTCATAACTAACCACATCTGAAGGAAGGTACAACTCAATTTGAATGAAGTCTGCAGAACCCGAGTCTAAATTAAGGGACGGAACAAATTTTCCGCCATCTGACATGAATGCAGAATTTTGTGAGAGAATCTTCAACGGTGCCATTCGTGATAGATCTGAAGCAGAGCTTTGGGCCTCCTTCAATTGGATTGTGCAGCAGAAACCTTGCATACTGAGTTTAGTACGCCATAGTTGGATTTAAATACAGATACTCCTCCATGTATGAGTGCGGTATTTGTGGTATTTTCCTTTCTTAATATAGGGAATAATACAAATATTGTGACTGAAGGTAAGTACTGCATCATGGTAAATATTCTTTAGTTTTAATAGCACAGATTGTACAAAGTCACTTGGGATGTCACATATCTTGCTAATATCATAGCATCATACTTGTTTGGACTAGCTGTGAATTCATTGGAGCGTGGGGGAGGGGAGGGGAAGGCAGGTCCTTTTCTTTTATGTTGTTCCCTTGTGGTTTTCAGGCTCTATTAACAAATGCTCCTGCGCATCATTATGGTTACATGAACCTGTATATTGTGCCTGTGGCATTATCTCTTTCACCACATCTTTTGCTCAGAAGTAGTATGGATGATCTAAATTTTCAATTTTCATTACTCTTCCCACGTTGATACTGAAGAAACATAAGGGCAATTGGGCAATTTAGTTTCTAATCTTGCTTGAACATTTCTCTGGGTATCAGGCTTCAAAATAGATGTGGATATTAAAACTTTCAGATAGAAATCCAAGATATTTTAGCCTCCAAGCCAGTGCAGATGTACAGGACTATTAGGCAAATGCAGTGTTGAGTGGATGTAATAAGTTCAATTTTAGAAGAAAAAAAATACAACAAGCAACATTAATGTGCATGAGAGAGAATGCTGGTCAGAACGACTGCACTGTGCATGTCCACCAATATTTAAATTGTGATGAATCTGTGTCGAGAAGAACCCATATAGGCTTGTGTTTCATCACACTTTGTCAGAATGTATAACACCAGCTGGCCTTGGCCATGAACAACAATTAAATACACATTGCATTTATTGATATTAATAGATTAAACAGAGTAGAACAATCAGAAGAACAAATCTGAGGAGATCCCATATTTACTTCTATCACAATTTATAATTAGCAAGATACTTGTCCAAATTCATTTAATTTGAAGCAGGAGGGGGCTGGGAAGGAGAAGCAAACCATAGCCTTGATGAGATTTTTAAGTCAATGTTTTTTCACACTTGACATAAGTAGATTTCTCCTCACATCGCTCCCCCTGCACCTTACCTCGGTGTAGTTAAAGTGTTGCTCAAGCTTCAAGGGCTGTTTGATGGAACTGAAGACTCAGAAATGCTCTCTAAGTAATGGGATCCATACAAATGAGGGTTGAATTGAAGTAGAGTGTCTCTGCAAAATTAGTTGGGTGAAGAGCTTCAAATCCTTTTTTCAATCACTACATTAGCATTCCAGAGAATTAGTAATAGTGAGACCCTTACCATTGCTCTGTCTATAAGCAGAAACAGAATTATATATTTGACAGTTTGAGCTTCAGTAACTTTAAAATACATACACACATATATTTCATATTCATATTTCATAAATCTATACAACAGAATTTTGATCATATTATGGATTTGGATATCTTAATTTTCCAGAAACCTAGTCAAGAGATGAGGAAAATGGAGTGATTAAAAATTGCTTAATAATATGAAAAGTCATATGTATGAGGTTAGCTCAATGACTCTAACAATCAGTGCTTGTTGATGCTAATTGCTTATAATTGGTTTTGCATTAGTGAGTGATATTGGGAGAAATGTAAATATTAATGTCAGTGAGTTAACGTGTTTAACATTTAACAGTTCAAATGATCATTAATGTTTTAAAATATATAATACTCGTATCACTACAAAATATATATTAATTGGTTGGCTGCATATGATTTTTGGATTTGTTCCATATACTAACCAAGGTCTATACTTCAAATACCCTTAAACTTTTAGGCTCTGAATACACTGGCAAGTTAGTTCGAATTAAGGAAGCTTAATTCGAACTAACTTAAGCCTTGGCCACACTAGGCTTTCATTAGTTCGAATTTAGGTCTTCCTTAATTCGAACTAGTATATTCGATTGTACTTTTCGAACTAACAGTTAATTCGAACTAGTTAGTTCGAATTAACCCAACGTGGCCATGTTAATTCGAACTAAGCACTTAGTTCGAACCAACCAGCACATTGACCTTAATGCAATTGACTAATTCAAACTAAGCAAGTGCCATGAATGGCACTTGCTTAGTTCGAACTAGCATTCTAGTGGGGCCATGCTAGTTCGAATTAAGTTAATTTGAACTAACTAAAATTAGTTCAAATCAGTTAGTTCAAATTAACTAATTCCAACTAACTTAGTAAGTGTAGACATAGCCTTAGTGCTATCATCTCAAAGCAGAGCTCCATGAGTACCAACCCCCTCAAAGGATCACCGCCGTTGAGACTGAAACGCCCCAAAATGCATTTGCCCTCCCTTAAAACTTACATTTATTTGTGTATGTAACTGTCCTCTGGATGGTGAATAAAAGAATCAGCTCCATCGAAAAAAATGCTTGTTGACTGGCAGCACCAAAGTTGGAATGCTGGGTTTGTTGTTACTAAATGGCTTGTGCATACATCACGTCTCTCTCCTTTTCCTTTCAATTCTACTCCTGTTGTTTAAGAGAAGATTGAATTTGACAAGATTCTTGCTTTCTGAAGTGCTCCGTCATTTCTTCCTATTTGCCAGGTATTACCCTTTCTGGTTTGTTGCTCAGAGATCACCTATTGAAGCAGAGGGGATTTTAATACTGTTACAGCTTGCTTTCTGGAAAGCTCTTTTCCCCTTCCCTTCTTCAATAGGGATTTCAAGTCTGTTATCTTTGATAGCATGACATTAACATTTAATAAAACTTTTGGGCCCTATCCTTTGACATGTTGAATACCTCTTCATTAGAAGAGCCCTCTGCAGATACAAATATGTGGATCTACATCCCATATGGATCCGCAAGAAATGGTCTGTGGATATCTGCATCACATCTATGGATGCAGCTATCTGTGGATATAATGTGGATATCCGCAGATTTGCAGGCCTCTACTTATCTGTAGTTTTAACCCAGGGGCTTTGTTTTTCCACAAGAAATTGCGGATTTCCGTGGATATGCAGGGTTCTCTATTCATTAGCTCATTGGATTTGGTTCCTTAGGCATAAATCCAACAGAATTATTACAGGGGGTGTGAAAAAGGTGTATAGAGTATACAAGAACACATAGCTATAATATGTATATGCAAGTTATACAGTGGGTACCCATTCTAGTTTGAATTATTCCCCATTTTATGTATACGGATATCTTCTGGAATTGCTAACACCTCTAAAAATGAATGAATTTTGTAAGTGTCTCCACTGTACATGTGCTCAGTACCCTCTACATCAATATTTTACATGTTGCTTGGGGTGGCAATGGAACTAGTAAAGCCATTTGCCCATCATCACCTTGACCACTTTTGCTATGTTTTTGTGTTCCACACGCCCCCTCCCCGCCACCTTTTTTGAGATTAAATTGTAAACCCTTCAGGGCAACGACTGTCTCTGTCTGTAATCGATTATGTCTGCATACCCATATAGAAAAACAGTCACCTGCCAAAGACATGCATGTAACATGGGGAGTAAAAACCCTGATCTTTTGTTTCATAAACACAACACCTCTAAACCTTCGCTAAGATGACACCTTATTAACTCTCCATAGTAGTGGTGCCCGACCTTATTATACAAGAGGGCCACATAAAGCTAAGCACAAACTTGTGTAGGCCAAAGAGCTTCTACATATTTTAATAAGATTTAAAGGCACCTGCATTGATTTATATGTTAAATTAAATGTATTTCCTATGTATGTTGGTATTGACCATTTACACATTTGTGTTAACTAAAGTTAACTAAAGTAAACAAAATGATAATGAATTGACTGTTGGCATATTGTGTTGAAGCAGGCAGCAGGACGTATGAAATACTCTGTAGGGCTATGTATTGGGTATCCCTGCTCAATACTAAGGTTTATATTGTCTCATACAGGAATAGTCAATGGAGGGCCCAAGAATCACTAACTTAAACACTTAGCAAGTCTTTAGTCCATTCTCTAAAACTGGTTCATGGATAACTCATTCAGTAAGAAATAAGTTCCCATAGCTACATAGTTGACATGAACAGGTGCCTTCCTGATGCAAAACAACCTCCTCTTAACCAACTTGCCACAAGAGAGAGGTGATTAAACATGATCACTCAAAAGTTAATGGTACGCTGTCCATACATCTTCTTTAGAAAGATTATTTTACTTCTCTAACCTTTCTTTAAAGTTGTATGTCATGTGGACTTTAGAAATTTCCATGTCACTAAAACATTTACTTATTTTGATATTGTTTATTTTTAAACACTTATATTATAATCATAACTTTAAGAGGCGTGAGGAAAAATGGTATTTTTTTAACATGACCTTTCGCTAAAATAACTTTGATGCAGCTTTATGTATGTAGGAAAATTAGAGGCTGTGATGAGCAGAAAATAGACTTACTGTGCTCACTTTTGAATTTCCATATGTAAGTATTGTGTGTGTTTTCCTATACTTCTTTTTTATGTACAGTTGTTTTCTCCTGGTCCATTGTTAAACTGATGCTGCCTTATTCGCTTATGCTCAAATACAAAAAGAACTATATCAAGAAAGAGAAGCAACACCTATCAAATTGTGTGTGTGTGTGTGTGTGTGTGTGTGTGTG
>ML685784.1:8361155-8477678 GCA_007922175.1 Pelusios castaneus | reverse complement strand
GAGAGAGAGAGAGAGAGAGAGAGAGAGAGAGAGAGAGAGAGAGACTTTTTAAACTATTTTTTGCATCTTTAAACATTGTTTATTCTCTGTATTATTCTGTACAAAACTCTCCTAAAATGAGCAGCTGTCATGTCAGGTACTCTGAATGTAAACCAGCGGTGGAACAGCAACAACTGTGTGCGGAGATCAGTAAGTGTTTGAGCATGTTTTGGCCAGACAGCTGGCTCATTGTTTTGGAGGTTTCTCTTCCGCAGATGTTTCCATTAAAAGATCGGGAGATATCACTAGCTATCATAATCCTTCTTTGACACATCTTGAGTCAGAATTATAATCCTTACCTTTCCTTTCTTTGTCTGATTCACACTTGCAGTATTCTGAGACTATATTTTGGAACTATTGTCATCAATTTTTATGGTGATTGTAGGGACTGGAATGAAACATTGCCACTGTTTAATTCTTGTTTGTGCTCCATCTTATGTTGCTATTGGTCATTTCCAAGATTAATTAATAGATGTTTCAGATAGAACACTTGATGATCAACAAATGTTGTTTTGCTTGTCGAAGTCGTTCATGTGCAGATGTGCTAAGACAGGTTCCAGACTTGTCATGGCTTTATTTATTATTGAACTGTTGATAGATACGGCTATCACAGCCAATTGAAAATAGTGCTCATTGGGACTGCTACATCTACCATCCCTCTTTGAAGGACTCAAACAGAGATTCTACTCCCAACTCCAAGCAACCTGTACATATTCAGGATCTTCTGAAATAATGTAAAACATGCTGTGAGGTTTTTGCAGTAAAATATCCACTAAAGTTTTATTTCTATTTATTTATTTATTGGTGGGGCAGATGACGGCAGGCTGCAGATAGAAGAAAAGAGATGTTTTGATGATGTCACAGTGTATGTTATGTGATTCGTTTCATGTGCTGAAAAACTGCATTGTTATAGTGCTGATCATCATAAGAAGTTAATTTTATACTTTGTTCATTGTTGGTTAATGAACCAGAAGAACTTGCAGTGCCAGAGAGAGCAGTTTGATGCTGCCAATACTGTTTTCTTGTGGCTTTCTCATCCCCCCCCTTCCCCCCCGCCCCAACACTGAGTTTTTCAAAAACTGGTATGTTGTTAGTAGGCTCATTATGAAGTGCAACATAATACACAGTAAAAAGAGGAGTGAATCATTTAAACGAGAAACTGTTGTTATTTCAGCTTCTGGGCTGGCTTGTTAAATTGTGATTGTTTGGTATAATATGACCATCATGTACTTTCAGTTGGTTGAACTTTGAAAGAGAAAATTTGTAGTCCCTCTTTAATTGTACTTAGAGTTAAAGGCACTCCTGTTAAAGAGTAGTGAAAGAAGATTGATATCTTTGAACCTCGAACAGTCAGACTGCAGGGAAAAGACACATTCTCTAGTTTTTTTTTCTTACATATTGTCTCAAGATTGTGATTATATTCATATTTAGTGAAATGAGACTCAGTTATCACTGCAACAGCATAATCTTCATCAAAGAACAGTGCAGCACATTTAGTTTTGTCCTATTTACTTTGTTAAATTAAAGTACACAGTGTGGGTCTCTTCTGCCCCACTCATACATCAGCTTGGAGCTGCAGGATTGGTTCCTGTGTTCATGTGAATGATGGGCAGAAGTACAAGTCAAATCCAGCCAAAAGATTTGGCACTCTTGTCTCTCCCAAATTCCCTACCCACCTCTGCCATGCAGAAGCAAGTTCCTTCTCCTGCATAACAGAAAGTGATGATAAAACAATTACTCAACATGAGTCATACAGGAGATAAGCCCTGAAGCATGGCAAGAAATGTTTATCCTGTGCAGCACTATGTTAGACCAAGGCTGTGGGGTTTAAATTATTTCCCTCTCCTGCTCCACTCCTAAACTGCTCACTGGGACACTTTTACAAACACCTGTTGGAAGTGAAAGATCAAGGCATAATGCTTTTGAAGAACCTGAAAGTCTATGAAGAAAGGGGGAATCCATCCTCAATTTGTCCAATTGGTTGGAAGAGCTAACCTTCCTACACCTTTTCATTTTAACATAACCTCTCAAATAGCACAAAAAAAATTGTAAAGGCTAAAGCATAAGCAGATTCTGCGGCATCCTCCTCCTACATTTTAAGAAAGCGGACAAGCTATTCAATCAAAGGCTATTTCTGCTGCTACTCCACCACCCCTCAGTATCTAGCCTCCTTTCTCAGCATAGTTTCTAACTATTGTCTAGCTTCAGCTCTAAGAAGAGAGTTAGGAAAAGTTGCTAATCATTGGGACACATTAGCTTGTCTTCTCAGGAGCAAACAAAATTCCTCAATCCATTTGACATCAGAGATGCCAATTTGATTCAGCTGGACAAATCTTTAGAGGTTCCTCTGTGTTTTCTGGAGGAGACCCTACCCAGTATGTTAAAATATCACCAAATCATTTAGGATTAGGTTTATCCCTCTCATTGTTATCTTGCGGGAAGTTCCTGTTACTGGTGAAAAAGAAAGTTCAGATGAGGGAATATCCACTGTAATGTTCTCCTTAATGACCCCCAATAGCTCCCACACTGTTTACCCTTTTTGCTTAGCAAACTGTGCTCTACAACTTCTCTACTGATTGAGAAGATCCACTCTTTTTTATACCCAAAGGGCAAAGAGAGTCTTTAAACTTCCTGTTGCCCTGTTTTGTACTCCTTTTTACTCTGTTTATGCAGATCATTTGACAGGTTGGGAGAATTATTTCTCCCATAAAGATGCTTGATTTTTCCACAGAGAATTTGACCTTCTATGATGTATTCTCCTGGTGTTATTTCTCAGGAGCACAAGGTTCTCTTTGTATCTTTTCTGGCCACTCTATGGTAGTGAGAAGACACTTGTCTATTTAAAGCCTAGGCAGAGGTAGACTGTTAGGTTAAATTTACGTGAGTATGTATGTTTGGGGATTTCTTAGGCTAAACTATCAGAGATCATGCCAGAAATTTACCATCAGTTGTCTGTAGGAAACCTAAATTTTGTGAAACATTTTATCTGTCTTAGTGGTCCATATTACTACAGGTTAAGTAAGAATTACTGTCAGTGAAACTTTCCTTTCAGGTCCACCCAGTATTCCATCATTCTAAACATTTTCTAAATACCTTCTCCATTAACAATTTCTTGGGAAACAGGCCAATCTCTACTTTGACCAGGCATTGGTTCACAATTTGTAGTCCTGGAAGGTAGTCACATCAAATTTGCTTATATTCAACTATGAAAATGTTGTTTTTTCATAATTGCTAGCTCTACAAACTCACCTTAAACATATTTAATTGTTATGCTGAATTGGGGCTCTACGGCTATGTCTACACTTGTTAATTTAAGTCGACTTAGCGTGTCCACACTTAAAAATAAAGTCGACTTAAAGGGGAACTTAAAAAGTCGACCTAGAGCGTCCACACTGGATGCCTAGGTCGACTTCTAGGGGTTCAGGGGGACCTAGGGGAGATCCACGGGGGCAGGGAGGCACCCCTTTCCCAATGCCAGGGCGCTCAGCCTTTGCCCCATTGCACCTAAGTACAATGGGGCAAAGGGGGACAGGGACCCTGGCAGGGCATAGGGGCAGGTTGGGCAGGCTCTGCCCTGCCCTGTGGGGGGGGGCATGCCAGGCTTCCCCTGTGCCCCCCCTCCCCGGCAGGGAGGGCATTGGTGTAGTCCTGGGGTAGCCCTAAGTCGACTCTATGGCTTAAGTCAACTCTATGGAGTCGACTTAAGCCTTAGGTCGAATTCAAAGGAGGTGTTATTAAGTCGACTTAATTTTCATTGTCGACTTTATTTTCCTTAAGTCGACATAAGCAAGCTTAAGTCGACTTAATTTACAAGTTAGATGCAGCCTATATGCTTATACACACATATAGACATAATAAAATACAGTTTCAGTCTAAGGCACATGAATTCTGGGTATCTCTGTGGCACAGTGAGTTGGGAAATTTGCCTTTTATTTCTGGAAATTGATATTAAATTCTGATTGGTTTGAAACATTGCCGAGGAAACTGTTGATGTTTTACCACAACTATTTTGCAGTTTTTTGCACCTCAAACTGTGAGAAGTAATGAAATTAAACTATATGAAAATTTTGATTTCTAGCTCTGAAATTTTCTTCTGAATGATTTCGTGCTTGCTTGGTATAAGCCAGCTTTTTAACAGACAAAGAAAAACTTTTTTTGAATAAAAAAATCATGAACTTCGGAGGATTTTTTGAGTGAAATATATTCCTCTTTTGTTGAAGTGTAATAAAATGTGAAAAAGTGAATTTTAACTAACTTTGTCTTTGTGAATATTTTGCACAAATATACTCAAAAATTAAACCATTTTTCTATAAAGCTTCACAGTAGTAATAATAAAAACTTGCATATATTTTCACCATTAGGAGTTTGAGACCAGGAGAGGTTCAGAACTGAAATATGGTGGCTATGAAATTAGGGTGAAGTCTGTGGTGACAGGGGCTGTTTTAAAATCTATTGAGGTCAATGAAAAGGCAATAGTTCATGCAGAAATTGTGTGAGGTTTTGGGGCCTGTGTTAACAAAAGAGGTCAGAGATGATCAAAATGGTCCCGTTTGGACTTAAAATCTACTAACTTCCACAAATTTTGAAGTAAGCTCTAAGCAGAGTGAAACAAATTGGCACAGCACCTATGTGTAGTGGGCATGGCTCTAACTGATTTGAATCTATTATCTTTCAGTTTATTCCAGGTAACTCCACAGTCCCTTGAAAAACAAACCAACAAAACACGGATAGTACACAGAGATGATAAGAGTTCAGATCTTATTCATTTGATTAGATCATGTACGAAGCTACAGAAAGTTTCTATGTGGCTAACGCATTATTGACTTACTTGTGTCTTACAGGTGTCCTCAGAAGATATTCTGTTTCAGAGACTGATTAATGTCTCTGCTTCAATATTCATCCCCTTTGCCCTCTAATTTCCTTTTAGTGATACAGATTTATATGTAAAAGTGCTATATTTCTTATATCTATTTCTGGATATAGAAAATAGCTGGAGCTCTGTTTAACAAAGTGATCCAATGGTCAAACTGTAGTAAATAACAAGTAGTAAATACTACAATTCATTGTATTCAGCTGAAAAATCGAACAGTTTTGTAAATGCTGAAATATAGAAGCAGATGTTTGTTATCAATATCTTTCCAGTTTCCTTATAAAATGTGACTTTTGACTTCCACTACTTTTGGGGCATTAGTTCATTTTATTAAAAAAAACCTCACAAAGGTCTTTAAGCATTTAATCTGCTGATCCATTGTACTAGGATGTGTCTTGTTAGATTTGGTGATTTAGAGGTCAAAAGATAAACTGTAACTGATACTTCTGTTTATTTTTTTGACAATGTTAAATTAGCAATCCCTCAGACCTCTTGCAGAGAAGTACAACCTGGGTAATTGAACATGTCACTGGGGAGTATAGTTGGTTAAGCTGATTCCTATTATGTTGATTTGTCAGGGACCAATAATTAAAGCTGAAGAGGGATGCTCATTAGTGCCTACAAAATGATTCAAAGAGTAAAAAACAAAAAGACCTTGAGGTACACCTGCTAAAGACCGGCACTGCATGGGGAGGTGAAAGCTAACCGACTGGTTTGTTTTACTGCTGTGTTAACAATACATCTATAAGGGAAAAACTAGAAGTGTTGCAAATACATTTTTTCTAAATTAAGTTACAGAAGTATGTTTGACTTCTTTGTCTGAAGATTATTTTGCTCCGTACGATTGTTTCTGCACAATTGTATTTTTAATATTATGGCAGGTACTTTAAAAGATGCATACAGCACTTCTATTAAAACCTTTCCTCCCTCAGAACCTGAATAATCATTTCAATCATTTTTCTGCAAGGATCATAATATTAGTAATCTGTTCTGTTTCTTTGAACTTTCAAGTATACGCTTGAATAACATTTAGGAGTTACGGTGCTTTTGATGATAAACGTCTTTATTAGCATATATTTTCCAGATTTGCGTTATAAAAAATGGAATATTCTCACCAATACAACCACTCTATGCCACCCATAGTAACAGATTAATTTCTGTGAAAAACAAGACAAGAAGATTTAGTGAAAGAAATTGGCTTAGAAAAAACAGAGCTTATCCGACAGGAAACCAGAATTCAGCAAGTAATGCTATGTTCTTACTGAAGGCCCCCCAAGTTTATATGGTTATGGGCTTTTTTTAGACTTGACCTGGGATGGTGTTGCAGACTTTATTCTTCTGTAACATACCTGACATGAAAGATATTTTCTTACTAGTACTTAAAAAGCTATTGACCAGTTCCCAGCTATTGGGAAATGGAGAGAGAAGCAATTTAACAAAGATAACCCCTATGAAACTGGTAATGAAAGTTCGTCCTGTAATGGGAAGCTAAGGTGGGGCATGTTGCTTGATGAATAATTTGTTTTTGCTCTTAATAGTTATCTGTAAATGAATTTATCAAACAATTTAAAATATTTTTCTCTTAAAATGAGTAGGTTCCACCAAGAGTCTTGACATCTGCTAGAACTCTCTGTCTGTGTGGGAGGAGGCAATACTATCATAGCCCGCTGCCTCTTGTTTCTGTTGAATTGCAAATAGAATCACTCAGTGGCATTTTTGTTTTGGGGGAGAGTCAGCAGTAGAGCCACTTCAAATGTACCTAAACTTATCAGAGATTATATTAATCTCCCTTGCATCTCTTCTGCAACTATTACAGTGGTGCCATCGTTGCAGCATGATACTGTGTGAGGTGGGAGGAGAAAATAGTGGAGCAGTAGAGAAGAGCAGCAATCTTTCTGCAGATGGCTCATTCCTTTGTGGATCTGAGAGACTCATAAGGTTAGGTAGTTTTGCCTCCTGCAAAGTCTGTAGTTTCCCAACCTCCTTTCCCTTGACATGAGGCCCTGCAGAAAACATCACATAGTTCACGTGACTGTTTTCCTGTCTGTGGACAATTTTTCCCAGGGACGGCTCCTCCCACTGATGTGTTTGCAGAAAGGGAGAATCCGGTTCTATCTGGGTGTCTCAAGTCTGTGACAATAGCAGATCATGTCCCAAGAAGGCAATTCATTGGCTGAGAGAAAACATATAGCAACTTCCCTGGGAGCTGCCTTTGGCATGTAGAATTTTCCCTCTGAAAATACTGAATTGTAAATTATTTTTAAAAACCCAAAGAATTTATTCTTCTAAAATTTCTTATTAATTAAAAATAGAATACCTGTTAATTCTGTTTTGCTACAAATTTGATGGGGAACAAAATATGTGTTCTGCCTCTTTGTGTATTTCCTTTCATCTGTATCTGATATATAAATGAGAGCACCATTGAATCAATTTTTAATACTATTATTAATCAGTGTAATCTCCATTATTATAGCAGTTTAATAGTTCAGTGCCACTTGTCACCAATATGACAGGGTGAGTTTTGCTTCAACTACTAAAAGGCTGCCATCTCTTAAAAAAAAAAAATTAAGATGAAAAATTAAGTAGTTAGGATTCAAAGATAATTTAAAAGGCCAGACTTCCAAATATACAGATCCTGATAATTTCCATAAGGGGATTATAACCTCTCCTGTCCAAAATTTTCTAAGTACATTGATGCTGATGAATAATGCCGCCTTGATTTTAATGCAATATTTGTTTTCAGGTTAATAACAAAACCACATTGTAGTCACAAAAATAAGAGGGTCTTGGAAAAATGAGTGAGTGCTTCATAGGAACTGATTTGACAGTTCTGTCTAATGAATTGCTTGGATTAGCAGTACAGGAAGATTTTTTTAAAATTAATTTTATTAGTATTGCAGTAACTATTCTACCTGTATGCCAGGTACTTTATCTAAAGCATGAAGTGCAGAGTGCACATGTGAGAATAACAGGATTCCTTAAGGGGCATTCTTCAAATTGATTTATTGAAGTATATGCTAATCTGAAGTTTGTAAATAATTTTGGGACTGAATATTGTTTAATTAAAAATCTTGTGATTATATATTTACTCTTGCCTAAGTCTGTAATGTTGTAAAGTGATGGTAGTATCCATATAATGAAAATTAGGAAATATGAATTAGAAGGTCTGACTGGATCACATAAAATACCAAGGTATGAAAAAAGACCATTAGCACTTAGATTCATAAATTCCAAGGCCAGAAAGGGGCCATTATGATCCCCTAGCCTGACCTCCTACATGATATAGGCCATAGAACTTCCTCAAAATAATTCCTTTGGAACTAGCATGTATCTTAAAAAAAAAAAAACAAACCCAAAAAATGAAAAATCAAATCTGGATTTTAAAATTTCCCATGATAAAAAAAATCCTTGATAAAGCATTCCAGTGGTTAATCACTCTTCCTGTTAAAAATGCAAATTTTCTCTCCATTCAAAATTTATGTATCTTCAACTTCCAACCATTGGATCTTGTTATACTTTTGTCTGATGGATTGAAAAGCTCATTATTGAATATTTGTTCTCTATGTAGGTGTATACCGTCTTGTGATCAAATCACCCCTTAACCTTATCTGTGTTAAACAATGTATATTGACCTCCATGAATCTATTGCTGCAAGGCTTGTAGAGTAATTCTATTGCATAAATGTCTATTAATAACTGAACAAAGTTAACAAAACTCTATAGAAACTCAGTGGGATAGAGGAGGGAACGTAAATTCCTACATTTCTGGTTAGCTTGGATCAAACATAAATGCATATGATTCTACTCGATCCTGATTTCTACTTCTGCTGGCCCTCTCCATACCTGGATAGATCACAGAAACACATCTTTCTGACTCCACTTTTTTCCAGAGGTCTTCAGTGCACAAGACTGCTTTGGAGCAGGATCGGACTGTGGTACATGTGGTGCAAAATACACCCGTTCTGCACCAGAAGGGCTGAATTCCTCCCAGTAATTCTAGCAAATGTATGAGTCTAGATGTTATCTGACTGAATGGATCATTTAACATGTTGTGGGTTCTGTACTATGATAGTACCCAGGACCTCCAATGGGATGAGGATCCCATTGTGCTACAAGACCTAATAAAGAAATGTCCCTGCTCTGAAGAGTAAGGGATAACTCTTTAATTAGCAAGTGTGGATAATTTGGAAGGAGTTAATTCTGAAGATCTTTGAAAGTGAGGGAAAAAGTTTAAAATTTGATATAGTAGAAAAAGAGTACATGGGGAAGGATTCAAAGAAGAGAGGATAGCATGGTCAGAATGATGTATCGGGAAGGTGTTTTGATTGCAGGGGGTGAGGGAGGGAGAGAGGGGAAGGAACCGATGATAAGAGAGTCCAGGAAGGTGGACGTTGTAGACGTGGAGATGTTGAGTGCCTAGCTGAGAGCTTTAGTAAGATGAACAGATCTTACAGATATATAGAAGAATAAGTAAAAGGATTTAAATCCTACTTGAATGTATGTAGCAAAAGAAATGGAATCAGCAAAGATGGTACCTACGTTACTGGCTTGTGTGATTGAAATCTGAGAGAGAGCAAGTAGGAAGTGGGAAGATTTTGGCAAAAAATTAAAGGGCCCAGAAAACTCAGCTGGTGAAAATCAACAGAATTCCTTTGGAGTAAATAGAGCTCAGTTGATTTACAACAGCTGGTCCAAGGAAGTTAGGTTTGCTCAAGTAAAGTTTAGGTTGATGGAAAGACATGTAGAAGGAAGATGTCAGAAAGATAAAATGGCGTATGTTTAGTAGATATTGATGAGATGGTGATGCTTTAACCATATACTTGTACTGGGCCTGATTTTTCCCACTACCTTGTACCTTTATTCAGTCATTTCCATTTGTATAAATTGAATCTGAAATGCTACGAAACCGTAATTCTTCATTCATTAATGTTTTCCATCCCCATCGTGTTCTGTTGCCATAGCTGTACAGTGAATGCAGAAGGCCATGGCAAGTGGAGGATCAGTGTTCCTGACCTTAATTTAGAACTAGTCTGTAAAAGGCTTGAATGTGAGTTATTTGGACAGTTTTTACTTGCCTGAATGATTTCCCTCTTAATGGATTTTTGGGGGTCAGGTTTCAAAGATTTGTGCCTTCTTTTCCAGGCAGGTAAGGAAGAGCCATGCTGGCTTTTGCAACTGTTCTGTTTATTGGTTGTGTTGCATGGTCTTTGTGTTAGAGAAGATAATGAGCTTGGATGGAGATAATATCCTTATTCTTTTCTCTCCAGTAACTGCCCAGCATGACCAATAAAAAAGGGAAACTTCATTTACCTTGCTGGCTTCCTCTGATATCAATTTAGGGCCATTTTCTCTGTGTGGTCCATGTGTTCAGCTCCATGTATGGCTGTAAGGGACAGAGGAAGGGCCAGGGAACATGGCCGCCCGGGGAGACAGACAGGACCCCTGAGCCAACCCCCGTCAGAGGGGAGGGGCCGGGTCCACCAATCCAGGCTGACAGGAAGCCAGGGGGCGGGACCCGGCCCAGCAGTATAAGAAGGCAGCCCTCACCCTCAGTCAGGGCCCAGATACCAGCAGGGAAGCACCAGGCTTCACTGCTCAGGAGCCAGGCACTAGGCCCAGGGCAGGAGAAGGCTTGGCTTCGGCTTCCCACTGCCTGGGGCCCCGAGGACCGGCCCCGGTGGCACAGACCCAGGCGGGTGGAGGAGGTGCCTGCCTCCCGGGAGCAGATCGATCCCTCGTCTCCGGAGATCCCAGCCCCCCAAGCCTCTGGCCCTGAGCCTTGGAGTGTAGAGACACGGGACGGGCCCTGTGACCTGGAGGAGCTACCTTTGGCTGCAGACCCCCCAGACCGTTCCTGTGACCTGGAGGAGCTGCCCCTGGCTGAGTACCTCCGGGAACCACCCGCTGCCCCGGAGCCCTATGGACCAGACCCCCCCGACGGCCCCTGTGACCTAGAGGAGCTGCCCTTCCCTGAGGAGCTGGACGAGACTCTGCCGGCCTTGCCACCCCCCGACGAGTTGGACGGCTTTGGGAACTTCCCCACGGCGGAATACCCTGGCGTCTACTGAGAGTGGAGATCCAGGTACCCCAAACCCAAGGGTGGGAGGAAGCAGCCCAGGGCGGTTGGCTCCCGCGTAGTGAGTGGCAGGACCACCGCGGGTCAGCGTGTTTCGGCCGGAGCCCCGCTGACCACAGTGGCAGAGGCGTCTGCCACTGAATAGGGCCCTGGGCTGGGACGCAGTGGAGTGGGTGGGCCTGCGTCCCCCTCCCACACCCCTTTACCCGAGCCACCTGTAGCAACTCAAACCTCAGCAGCCCCCTGCAGAGGTCTGTGTGTTGTGCCTCGCCCTGCCTAAGGGCCGGAGGCCACTGACTCTGTGTGTTGTGCCTCGCCCTGCCTAAGGGCCAGAGGCAACTGACTCTGGGCTTTGTGCTGCCCCGCCCTGCCTGAGGGCTGGGCCACTGACTCTGGGCTTTCTGCTGCCTGCCCTGCCCTGCCTGAGGGCCGGCCAGGCTTGGTTATAGAGACTCGCCCTGCCCTGGGCTCGAGACTGTACCTTGTGCCTGCCCCGCCCTGCCTGAGGGTCGGGGCCAACCGACTTTGGGATTTGTGCGTGCCCCGCCCTGCCTGAGGGCCGGGGGCAATTGACTCTGCACTATGCTTGCCCCGCCCTGCCGGAGGGCCAGGGCCGACGGAATGTGTATCAAACAGGGCGCCCCACCGCTGCTAATTCCCCAGAAGCACCAGAAGGGGGCGCCCTCTGCGCCCGCCCGAACAGCGGGCCGCGTACAATGGCCCTTCGGGAATAAATCATTCAGAACACCCTCCTGACACAAAGATCCATTGTCTTTCATGCTCTCTGGTCTGAGCAGTTCTATAAAACTCTTTACAGTTGAATTTCTGAACAAAATACGAGTGCAAACTTTCTCTGCATCAGTTTTAGAAAACAGCTCTGCAATGAAAATGAATTCAACTATAGATGGACTTCTGCATAATATGGTCCCATACATCTGATTACAAATACATGGAGGGCTAAATTCAGCTTGAGGTAATCCCACTGGACGAAATACTGCTCTAAGTAACAAGATACAAGGATTCTGTATTGGCTGTTCAAAAATTGGAGAGGATGCAGAAAAGAGTCACCAAAATTTTTTGAGGACCGGAAAGAATGTCTTACTATGAGAAGCTTAAGGCATTCCACCCCTGTAGTTTATCAAAAAGAAAATTGAGGTGACTTGATTATATTGTATAACCATCTTTACAGGGAGAAAATACTGGCTATTATCAAGCTCTTTAATCTGGCAGGGAACCAATGGCTAAAATGTTAAAATTAGACAAATTCAATTTAGAATAAGGCACAAATTCTTAAACGTGAGAGTGATTAACCGTAATGACAAACTACCAAGTGAAGGGGAGGATTCTCCCAGGTTCTGGAGTCTTGAAATCAAGACTGGATGACTTTCTGGAAGATACTTAGTCAGACACTAATTATTTGGCTCAAAAAAGGGTAACTGGGTGAAATTCTGTGGTCTGTAATATACAGAATGTCAGACTAGAGGTGTTCCAGAGGGGGAGCTGTGTTAGTCTATTGCAGAAAAACAACAGAGTCCTGTAGCACTTTTAAAGACTAACAGATTTATTTATCGCATGAGTTTTCGTTCCTCCCATTCTGTAAGTTTCCCATCTTCAAAGTGTCTGACGAAGTGGGATTTTCTCTCACGAAAGCTCATGTGATAAATAAACCTGTTAGTCTTTAAGAGTGCCACAAGACTAGAAATGGTCTCTTCTGGCCTTAAAATCTGATGCTACAAAGTTATACCTACTCAGCGCCCTACATTTCAGTGGAATTGCGTAGGTGTTGCTAATGGCCCAATCATGTCAACTGGAGGGCTGAATCTGGTCCTTAGAATTCATTTTACTGTCTATATTGTATGTGTTTTTTTCAACATAAAGACTGTTGTTTGTAAGAAAAAAAAATCTAGTGAAATCCATGTGCATGCAAACAAAGGAGCCTAATTGAAACCATTACTAAACACTCAGAATGCCTTAGAAAAATTGCATGTGTTTTTCATAATATCTACCGTCATAATGCTGCATTATATACGATGGATTATTAGATAAGAACAGACGTTACTGTACTGTGCACTTAAATAATGTATGTGATTTGTAAACATAAAGACTGAATGTCAGATAGGCACACAAATGAAATCTTAAGGAAACAATCTAGCCCCAAATGCAGTTTGTAGATTATACTTTTGAAAAATGTTTGTTTCTGGCAGCACCGTTACTGTGCTAGATGCTGTACAAACTCATAAGAGAAGGCACAGTCCTTGCCCATTAATCAACTGTGTTTCAGCTTTGTTGCCCATTGTTGGTGTTGTATCAGACATTTCCTAACAAGGCCCCAGCACTTAAATGAAATGGTGCCAAGTTTACTGTCTGTGTAATCTGAAAAGCCTTTCGTTGCTTCAGGGAAGTCACTGAGTTAGGGGCATGATAATTCCATTGTGTTCTGTTGTTGTATTTTTTTTTAAATGGATCTTAAACTATTTTATTTTAGCTTTCTTAGTATTGTCAGTTCTACTTCGTAAT
This sequence comes from Pelusios castaneus, assembly GCA_007922175.1. NCBI lineage: Eukaryota > Metazoa > Chordata > Testudines > Pelomedusidae > Pelusios > Pelusios castaneus. Next base: position 8,464,177 of record ML685784.1, on the reverse strand, counting down.
CGGAGCAACACTGTAAACAATTCAGTTTTTAGAAACATGTTTTTTATGCTGTGCCTCTTAACCCAGTTTACAAATGTTCCTGCTTAATAAAACTATGTTAGTGAATTGCTGAAGATGTCCTGAGAAAGAATGTGGACAGACAATAGGTCTCAGTAAGAAGAACCTTTCTAATATATACTGGAATCTGAAGTGAAAACATATACTGTGTGTAATTTTCTTTTTTAAAATGTTCTGCCCTTCTCTCATACTAGACTATAATCATGGTGTAGATATGGCTTGAAAAATCCCCCAGTCTACTCATGACGAAAACACAGCTTTTCCAAGTAGATACCAGCATTTTTGCACATTTTAAATTTATAGTTTAAGCCTGCCCGTGAAATAAAATAATAAATTAAATTTCCACTCCTTATACTTGGACTTCAGAGAATTGCTGGTGGAAACACACTCTCCAAATTGGCATGTTGGAATCTAGCAACTGTACAATTAGTCCTACATTGTGAGGTTTTAGTTGAGTGACTTTGATGGGAATCACATAGCCAAACCCCATGTGACACTTAGAAAATGTTGTGGTTAGTATAGATTGCTTTCTTGTTTTGAGCTATGTTCCCAACAATCCATGTGCTATTAATATACTTTTAAAAATACACTGGGTTCCTTTCTGGAGGAAAGAAAGTATATTGATGAAAAATGCCATGGCTTTGTTATATTTTATACATGCATAGGTTATCACTGGAATAAAATAGAAGGGGGAAATTGCTGTTAAAAGTGGATCCATCAATATTGAGTGAAAACCCACTGACTTCACTAAAGCCAGATTTCATCCATTGACTGCAGTTCCACAAACATATGTTAATAGAAAATTGGACCTTGGGTTTTGGGGTCAGCATGGTCAATATATCTTGTGTTCTTAGCCACTGGCAAAATATTCTAAATTAGTATTTCAAACCCTCTTAATAAAATTATGATAAATAATATCCTATAGTTTGGCCTAAAACACAACTATTTTTATCTCATTAAGGTGACTTTCATGAGTTAATTAACTATGAAAAGTCATGTACAGAAATCAAGAGTGTTTGGTAGCTAGTCTTGATAGTAGGAAGTCATAAAAAATGTAAAGGGTCTCATCATGTGCCCAGTAAGCTAAAAGAACTATTCATGTTCCCATGCATAAAGGCTACAAGACTGGAGAGTTTTATTTTGTCTCACAGTGATATAATTAGATTCAATTGCTTGTAAAATCAGAATTTCATCCAGTGCAAGGAAGCAGGGAACACAAACAGTTTTCTGAAAAAAGTAATAATCAAATCAGTTAGCAAACATGCCGTTTACTAGTCTGAATGTCAAGCTCTGTCTGACTTCAGTGTTTGGCTGACTTCTTCGTGTCACTGTTATTAAAATCACAGAAGCCCTGTCAGAGGACAGGACTTAGATCAGTAAATAAATTGACTTGCTTAGTTTACTGGACAACTTTGAATTCTGTACTCTATAAAGGATAACTTCACTTTTTCTTTAAATAAAAGGTTTTGGTTTTCTTTTTAATTTCCAGGTGTTTTGGACTGGAATTCTTGTTTAGCTTAATTTTGGTATTAAGAACTTCATCCTTTTTCAGTTCCCCGGTGAATGCCATCTCAGGGAGTTGGATTTTTTTCCTTTCTAGAACATGCTCTGTTTTGATAGTTTTTAATCGTTTTAAAGGTTTTTGTTCCATATAAAATTACATCTAGTGATTGGCAAACGCTAGAGACTTCAGCTCTGTTCAGAGAAGTATTCAGAGGTTGGGATACGTAGCTGAACTACCCAAACTTTCCTGGATCTTCAGAATGAGCCCAAAATGCCTCAAGAGCAAGCTTACTTCCAGGATATCAGAACTTATTCTTATGAACATGAGCTAAGATCAGAAATTAAAGAGAGATGTATAGTAACTATCTTAAAAAACAAAACAAAATTAAGAAAACATGCTTTTTGAACCTCTAATGAAGTTCAGTTTGCTTCAGTTCCAGTTTGGGTTGAAGCTTTGCTTGATATTTTTTACTTCATCCAAAGCAGTTTGTTTATTAGACTATAAGAAACTACAATTTCCAGTTTAGGTTACTTTGTTATGTATCTTATGTGTGATTTTTTGAAGGATCTTACCGGTATTTAGAAAATTAACATACTGTGATTTACAGGCACTAGCTAATCCTCAAGTTCCAAAGGGGTAGCCATGTTAGTCTATTGCTCAAGGCATCCCTGTGAGGCTCAAAGGGAATATCCTCATTATAGAGCTGGGGAAATTGAGATCATGTAGGTTATGTGACTTGCCAGAGAACATAGAAGATAACTAGTATCAGTACTGGTATTAGTACTCAGGAATTCTAAGCTACTGGGGCAAATACTTGGGAAAATATATGGAATGTTTATTATATGAGTAATCTACACATTTTGAATCAACAAAATGATTTTACCTATGTAAAACTCCTTTCTGTTTTCCATTAAATAGTTGCAGAAGTCTGACTTAGAGAAGGATTTCCTACCTCATTCAGTACATATGTACAAATTAGTGATCATATATAATGATTAGGGGGAAAAATTGTTCTTTTCAGAAGAAATATGCCATTGATTGTGGTAGGCCTGCATTGTAATAAGTTTGTTTGCCAGTCCCTTTTCTTTACATGGATTTATAAAATAGCTGAAGAATTTACATCTTTTGATCACATGATCAGATGATATTTATGGTTACTGTTGCAGCTCTGCTCACCATCCTACACATATTTCTTTTTTAAGATCCGGCAAAGGTAGATTGCAATCCAGCAAAGCACTTTAGGTACATGCTTAACTTTTAACATCTGAGTAGACCCACCTACGTCAATGAGTTACTCATATGATTAAAATTAAATACACACTTTTGTGTTTCACTTGTTCTGGAGCCATAGGGCCTTTTTTTACTTTCTCAGAAATGAAGTTATAGGTTTTGTTTTATAAAGAGTATGAAATAGTGAAATATGAAATAGTAAGATTTCATGCAAAATTACACGAGTGTTTATGGCAAATCTAATTTTAGGCTTCCACCACTTATCTACCATATTAACAGCTTTCATTGTAATAGAACATCAGAAAAAGGATGGGCTTTATTTATTGCATCATCAAGACCAGTGCACCTTCCTACAGACACAGTATCTTAAAATAGGCCAGATTCATCCCTGTAATAATTCAACCCTGTGAAGCTGGTCCAGTTGCAGCAAAGAAGAATTTCATACAGTGTGACTAATACAAAATGTTTTAAGGAAAATAAGCTTTTCATAGGAAGTCCCCATTGCCTTCAGAAGACTTTGCAGCAAACACACTCTCTCCATTGCTAATGCCTTGATCTTCAGCATTGTCCCAGATAAATTATGTCCAACTAACAATTTAAAAGTCAAAATATTTTAAATCAGGAAATAAATATAGCTGGCAGTCAAGAAATGAATTATAGTTGTGTGCCAGCTAGGGATCAAAAGTTAAATTTTTCATAATAAATGCTTCGTCCTTTAAACAGCAGAAGTAATGATAGTGATTAGTTAACAGTAGCAAAGACAACATGCATTCAAAATTAACCTGACAAAGCATTTTTATGTCATGCTGACTGATGTGTACAGTCCATTCTTTTAAAATTCAGGGAAGCTTATTTAAATTGTAAATTGGCAACACATTTATACTGAAGTCTTATTGTGTGATAGTGTGACAAATTACAAATGGAATATTGGCTGAGCCTCCATATCTTGCATTTCTTTTCAAGTTTCTGCTCCTATTATCATTAATCTGTTTTGCAGAAGCTCTATAGTGTATGGTTCTGGACATGGAAAGTACATTAAGTTTCATTGTTGGCTACAGCACCACTCCGTGTGGCTTCCTTGACCTCTGACTTCTCCTATTGGTTGTAATTCAGTACAGTTGCTACTAGTTTTGTGTCCTGCTGTGTGTGGACTTAAGAGATTCTGGCATAGTTTATGCCTGACAGCTCATTTCATAAGTATTGGATTACAGAGCTTGTGCTAAATTGTATCAAGAATATTTTAAGAAAGGGTGATGGAATGTAGTCAATATATTTTTTTAAGTGTACAAATAATTCCTGAAGATTTCCCTATCAGAAGTAAAGCAAATTTTCCTTTTTAAGGACTGAATGATGTTGCAAGAATGTTGGAGATGATTAAGTATAGTGATGTAATGTGCTAAAAGGCATTGTTTAACTCCTTCGCAGTTTAAGATTTAGAGTTTTCTCAAAAGAAAAGGAGAGCATCTCACTCTGGCATATCTTTGTTTCTTTCAGACAGGAATCTGCAGGGATGAGATATGTTTGCATTGATTGTACTAGAGCAAAAGTCAGTAATACGTAGGATGATATGGGATACAACATAGGAAGGGACTTTCAAAATACGGTGCATATGTGATGCTACTCTGTATTTGTGCATGTGTACATGAGAGAGGTAATTTTCAAAGCATATTAAATGGACAAATCAATTAGAGCTTGCAGTTTTGCTGTCTCTCATGTCCTGTTTCTCATGTCGGTTCATTTGTACCTTACTAAGGACAGTCTTCAAGCACCACATACTTCCTACTAGAGATTAAAATGACAAATTTATGCCAACTCACTGTGGTTTTGCAATGAGCTCTGTGAATCACAAAGGAAATAAGCTTCTGGCTATTTTAGGTTTCTTTTGTTTTATGTCTGTCTTTTGCTATCTATGGGCTTTTTAATGCTTCTCCCACTTGGCAAGCTGTTTAAGTATCCCAGTACTCTAGTATGTCTTTGTAAGTTCATCTATATGTTCTTGCTATAAATTTTCTGAATTTGGATCTATAAACTACCAACTTAACACCTTAGTTTAATGGGAGTTGAACAGGGAGAATGTCTGTCTGTCTTTTCCATTCTATCTTATGTTATATTCATTTGTAGCTGTGTGAAGCCCAGATGGTAGACAGAACAAATGGACAGTGTTTTCTTTTCCTTTCAGTTACAGTTAGAGTGAGACGGGCGTGCACACACAGTCATAACACCTGAATTTTCACTTGCCTAAATGTATTTTATCTTTAAAACAAAAACAGACCGATCAGTATAAGAGGTTTTATGGTCTGTTGTTTAGACAGAACTGTGGAAGGATGGACTCTTGTGTCTTACTCTTTGCTCTGCCTCTGACTTGCTGCGTGTCTCTGGTTGAGTCATTTAGCCTTTGATGTTCCAGTTTACCCGCTTCAGTTTACTCAACTGTAAAATGAGTACAGGGTTTAAATACTTTTACAGGTTGTTGGCAAAATAATTTGGATTCTGAAGTGAAAAGCACCAAGGAAATATAAAATATTATTTTAGTAACATTGAGTTAATTGGTCAGATCTTTAGCTGATGAAAATCATTATAGCGTCATTGCTGATTTAGGCCAGCTGAGGTTCTGACCAAATATATATAGCTCAATGTGACTTGCAGACAACCAGTTTAGAAATTGCATTGCTGTGTGTGTGCTGTTCACGTGCTTTGTTAAAATTCCTGAATCTTCGCTTGTCATCGTTCCAATATATTCTCTATTTTCTTTTTTTCTTTCTTTGTTCAAATCACAGCAAAAAAAAAAAAAAAAAAAAAAAAAAAAAAAAGGCTAGGAAGTATCTAACAGATTAAAGTACAAATCTGGCAACATGGTTCACTGGACTAATAATTTAATCTGTGAAACCCTTGATCAAATGGGCTCAATTTCAAGGTCTGCCACCCTTAAATTAGACAGTAGTAATATTCCAGGTATTGAGAGATGCATTTCAGAGTCTAAACTTCACAGGTGCTTGCTGTTGGGAAAACATGAAAAACACCATATGCTCTCCATTGTAAAAATACACCTGCATTTTTAAAGAAAGGTTTATCTGAATAATCCTGCTGCAGTAGATTTTGAGGCTGATTGCATCTAGGATCACCAGTAGATGTCTCTGAAGTAAGTGAGAATGACATACCAAATGCTCACCATGAATCAATCTCTTTGGTTACTTTTGAAATAAATCCACTTCGTAGTGGTTCCAATCTCAATTGACTGATCTGTTTCGCCAAGTTATATATTCAAAGAACAACCATATAAAAACATTATAATAAGTTAAAACTAGCAACATAAACCCAAGAAAGAGTATGGTTTGGATGTAATCTACTTTCCCCCCATAAATTCATCTCAGTCTGAGTTTTCCATATTACAGATTACTTGTTTCATAACTACTTAAGGAATTGTATTGTAGTCTCATAGCAATTATATATGTATATTTTATAAAATTTATGAAATTATGACTATACTTGTATATGCTAACATATTTTGTGTGTATGGGAATGTGAGGGGTGGATGGACACGGAATGGGATAAAATACTAATGGAAAACTTTGGCATTTAAATTGAATTTTTTTTTCAACAGTTTACAGATATCTCTGAAAAAAATTGGCCATTCATATTTCTTGTTAATGAAGTAAATGAAATAATACTTATCTTTGTAATCATATACAGTATTAATCCCTCTAGGGAGAGAGTCGATTTTAAATACTTTGAAAAGAAATAAACAACAAGTCTTGTAATTAAGTGTTGCTATTTTAAGTGGAATTGGTTTCACCCATCACCAATGTGTCTGTCCTTGTCTTCAGTCTTTGAGGAATTGCTGCACATGATGAAAAGTTTAACTTGTCAAGTATAAATTTAGATGTAGAGTCCGGAATATCAAACACCATGAGCGATAATTATCAGCATCTGGAAATAATTTGTACCAGTGAGTTAAGTATTTCTACAGATAGAGAGTTTTTAACCTCCCCATCACTGTAGCATTCCCTGGAGTTTACAGTGACATGGCATGTGGTTCATTCCCACTAGTAAACAGCACCAAGTAATTAGATTGTCATTAGAAGATGAACATTAGCTTTGTAAAATACGATTAAGATTAATTCATGAACATACGACTGGATAATTCACCTGGTACGTAAGTAATATTAAGTACCTGACCCAAAGCCTGTTGAAGTCAATGGAATGCTTTCAGTTAACCATCAGTTAGCTTTTGGATCTCACCACATTTCAGTTTTCCCTTTTATTTTATAGTTTTCATTTTCTCAAAAACCAGTGCTGTTACCATAAATGCAAATCACCCAAGTCTGAGTAATAGGGCTTTATGCAGGTACTTAACAAAACTGCATGAGTGAGACTCAGGCTATGTACACACTACAAACTTATCCCGCAATAAAAGCTATTGCGGGACAAGAAAAGTGCTATATTTATAGCGCTTTGGTGTGTACACACCTGCTACTTAAATCACAAAGGAGCGTTCACACGGTGAACGCTCCTTTGCGATACAAGAGCAGTGCATGGTGGGCACCTGTCCCACCATGCACTGCCCACAGCCAGCCCCCTAGCTCAACACCGGGGCTTCGGGTGGCAGCAGGGGCTCCCGCCGTCACCCGAAGCCCTGGGGCTGAGCTAGGGGACTGCAGGGCTTCGGGTGGAGGTGGGAGTGCCGCAGCCCCTGCCGCCACCCAAAGCCCCCTGGCTCAGCCCCGGGGCTTCATGTGGCTGCGGGGGCTGGGCTTAACCACTGCAGCCCCTGCTGCCACCTGAAGACCCCTAGCTCAGCCCCGGGGCTGAGCGAGGCGGGTGGACCGAACCGGCCGCGCCGGCCCCCTAGCCCAGCCGGCCAATTCCCCAGCCGCTGAACCTGGCCATTTTAATATGTCAATTTCACTGCTCAGCTAGAGCAGTGAAATTGACATATTTGACAGCTCCAATGTCCCAGAGTGGCCCGGTTTGGCACTCTGGGACATTTCCGGAGGCTGTCAACGGCACAACAAGCGTCCACACAGTCTGTACCACGGAACAACTGTTTGGGGTGGTTTAGATGTTGCGCGGCAAGAGGCTGTTGCCGCGCAACAAGAAACTTTCATGTGTGGACACTTTGATTGTTATCGCGCGGTAAGGAGCCTTACCGCGCGATAACTCTGTAGTGTGTGCAAGGCCTCAAATTTGCCTCTCCATCCTGCATGCAAGCTGCTTTCCGCTCGCTAGTCAGAACTCCACAAGGGATTTTTAAGAGTCCAAGGAAGCCTGGCATGGTCCTTGTTCTATTCTTCAGCAAATACAAATATAGTTTAAAAGGTTTTGCTGTATTTGCAAATCTATCTGATTATTGCCTAGTTAAATATGAACTTTCCCCTGTAATTCCGTAGAAGCAGTCAGTCTGTATAAACTGTTATCAGAACCGTGTGTGCATAGGCACTCACTTGATGTTGCTGGCAGTCCTACAACACAAACAGAGAAGTAAACAAAAGATGTTAGCTTCTGTAGCCTGGAAATAGAGTTAAAAAGCAGATAACATGGTATATGAAGGCTATATTAAGGGTCCGTTTATAAATAGTTTATAGGGGATTAATAAATGATTAATATGGGGTTAATAAATGATTAATAGCCATTGTAATAGATGGTTAAACTATTGTGGGTTGTTAGCATGACCAGATGTCCTGATTTTATATCAACAGTCTTGATATCCAGGGCTTTGTCTTATATTATCCCCATTTCTTATTCCACTTTTTCACATTTGCTATCTGGTCTAGTTGTTGTAGAATACAAAGGGTTAATCAGTTGCTTATAACTATCTATAATACCTTCTACTCATGCATTTTAACTATCTGTAACACATACTGCTCATATCAGTTACATGCTGATAATGTCTAATTTATTATTATTTTCTAAATGGAGCTTTAGTATAAAGTGTGAGCAAAATATACACTGTTTCACTGTGGTAGGAAGCAGGAACTATGGGCTGGGATGCTACAAACATCTAAAACATGTATACTCACAAACATCCTTTCCTGAATCTGGGCCAATCTGATTCAGTGGGAATATTCACTTGATTAAATTCCAAAGGGGTAGCCGTGTTAGTCTATTGTAGAAAGACAACTTGATTAAAGTTACTCATGTCCTAAAGTGCTTGTAGGATTGGGATTTATAAGCATGTTACCTGATTTTTAAAGATGTTGAGTACTACAAATATATAATGGTAGTGCAACTACACAGTGTTATATAAATCTTGTTAAATAGTTACTAGGATGAGTAATTGGAAAAAGGTGGTCCGTAGAAATAACTTTGCTTTTCATGCGATTCAGTCTGAATTGGTTTGGCATTGTATGGCTTGGACAGCTTCTGAAGTATCTCTGTTGTTGATTTGCCAAACACATCTCACTCTTTAAAAAAAAAAAAAAAAAAAAAGCAGAGGGGGGAGAGGGGGAGAAAGAGAGAGAGAGCAAGTGAGCCATGAGTTTTGGGAGTGATCTTTCTCGTGTTACATGATGTGAAGCATGTGTGGGAAATGTTTTCATCTTCAGAAATCATTTGCCCCATGCAGAGAATACTTGAAATGAAAATAACTTTCCAAATTAAAATAGAATGTGAAGTTTCTTATTTACACACACACACACACACACACACACACACACACACACACACACACACGAAAAATAAGAAAAAGAATTAAGGAGACAGCTTGCTGTATTAACCCTGTATATTTTATTTTATCTTCTTATGCTGGACAAATGCCATACTTATAAGATACTGTTTGGAGAATTTGAATGCTAAATTATCCCGCTAGCAAGATAATTGGTTTCTTTTTACGTTTTTATGGATTTGTACAGATTTGCTATATTTGGTATGTGTAATAAAATTTTATAAAACAAAACTACCGAGTTCAGAATACATTGTGCAAGATGAGTCTCATTACTTATCACCTATTTCAACCACTATCTTTTTTTATTCACTCAGTAATTCCATGTTTAAATTGTCCCTTTCCTTTTTTCCTTATAATTATTACATCTTAAAACTCAGTTAGAAAATGTTTTTGTTTTTTCACCTCACAGATTTTTTTTTTTTGAGTTCTTAGTGAAAAATTGAAAATAGTTTTGGTTTTTTTTTGTTGTCTAAAATCTTTCAGACTGGGAACACTACACTATACTATGGTACTTCATGGGAGTTCTCATTTGGGTTCATAGCTCCCTCATTTTCCTCTATTAAGTAAGCTCCTTAGCTGGAGCACATCTCCCTTGCTGAGGCGTTGAGCTGCATTATAGGAGAAGATTGGAAAAAAGAAAGATTGATGCATGATGGCTGCAAAAATTATTTCTATGGAAAATTTCAACCAGTCTGATTTTTTTTATCATTAATATTGTCCATGTCTTCATGATTTAACACCCAATCTTGCATCTTCTTCCTCTTCCTCCTCTCTGACTTTTTTTGTTTCGCATTTTTGGGAAAACACCTTTATTCTTTTGAAATACTACAGCTAAAATTCATTATTTTCCTCTTTTTCCACAACTTGTAGCTACAGTTCAGATCTTCTTACTTCCTCTCTCCATGTCTCCAAGTTTCTTTTTTCTTCATAAAAAGGAATAGTTGTTTTGATATTTACTTTAGGTATAATGTAATGCTCAGTAACATAAAACATTCCTAAATCTGTTTTTATACTTAACTATTTCATAACATGCATATAATTTTGTGTATCTATTTATGTATTACAAACTTTAAATCTTCTCAAAGATCTCATTTTTTTCCAAATGAAAGTCTAAGTGTATTTAAAAAAACGCAGTGGTATATGGTTATTATCTTGTAACCCTATCAAATTTGGCTGAAGGTTCAGGCTTGCTATACAAAACAAGGAGATAACTTCAAAAGCAGGAATAGTTTGTAGTTTGGAGAAGCAGTCAACTGAGAGAATGTAAAGATCAAAGCCACAATATCTGATTTTAATGATGCAGAACATATGGTTCACCAAAAAACCTTTTGGATTTAAAAAAAAAAAGTTAATGTAATCAAAGAGAACTGAACTCTTTGTTTGGTCCTAAAAGCAATATGTTGAAGCACAAAATGAAAAATCTTTAATTTGTGATGGATTGCAGTGTTTTAGTAGTCACATGTGTTAAAAAAAAAAAAGAGAGACTTAAATCAAATTTGAGAGAATGGTGAACCCAGCACTAGAGAATTTTGTCTTGGAGACCTAAAATACTTTTTGTTGAACTGCCCTGAAGAATCATTAATAGGACTGTTTAATGAAGAGATTGGTCATGAGGGATAAACATAAAAAGCAGGAAGGTTCTCTGGGAACTTGATTAGCCTTCTTTAATAACTGATAATCCAGGAAGTTCATTTAGAGAGTTTTTCATTTACACAGAATGGGAGCAGGAAAAAAAGGACCAGATAATGGATCACAAAATTGACAACATGGGTGGAAAAAAGTTCAAGGGTGGAAAAAGATTTCCTTTCACTGAGATTTTGATAAAGTGAGCTAATCTAATCTGTCATAAAATTCCCCAAACTTGTACGAAGTAATGGTGATAAAATCAAACCCATGAATGAAAAAGAAAGATATTAGCTGATTTGTTTGTTTTTAACAAAAATAGAGATTGAGCAATGAAGATAGCCGATAACTTTCTGTTGCAATGCCTTCTCAGGGCCTTATCCAAAGCTACTGAAGTCAATGGGTATCTTTCCATTGACTCCAATGGCTCAGACACTATGGTTATGTCTACACTTACAAAGTTGTCAACTTTGTTAAGTCGACTTAACAGCAGAGAGAGCCGTTATATTGGCTTTAAGTCAACTTAATAAAGTCAATTTAGCATTAATCCCCGTCTACACTGGCCTTAAATCGATTTAAGGAAATGCTTAAATTGACTTAAGAAAAGCCCAGTGTGGATGCAGCTTTGTTTAGGTTGACTTAAGCGTCCTTAAGTTGGCCTAACTTGCCAGTGTAGATGCATCCTATCAGAGACAGAGGAAAGGCACCTCAAAAATGAAACAAGGAATAAATTTGCAATCAGACTTAAGTACATCAATTAATGCTCATAAAAGCAATTTAAAGGTACACAGCTCCTCACATTTGTCATTTTACATTGATAAACACACAAGACATTCTGTGAATTTTCATCTGATTTAAATGCATGAAGTCATTGTCCCTTAAAATATGTTAAAGTCTCTTTGGTCTGGCATCTTCAGTACTTCTTTTTGTCTAGCAAAACTTACTTTTCTTCTTTCTTTGAACTGCCTTTTTTTTTTGTTGTTGTTGCTTGGTTCACTCTTGTGTTTTATCTTTTAGACACTGTTCTTCTAATGGTCTTGGACAAAATGGAATCCCCCAGAAGCTAACAAGCCACTTTTAGGGGTTATTTCATTTTAATACTAAAGTTTAAGTGAGGAAGGACCCTCAGGTGGTATAATTCATTGACATAAATCCATTGATTTCAATGGAGGTATACAGATTTACACCAGTTGACTGTTTCACTGTGACTCACATAATTAGAAACTGCTCTAGCTATGCTAATCCTGGGTTTTATTTATTTATTTTTAAATCCAGTTTATTGCCATTGAGGCTTCCAATGACTAAGGATGTAAAACCGGACAAAGTCATTAAAAATCCTTTATAACCATTTATTGAAGCCTTTTGATGATGCAAGATGTTAGAAGAAAAACTTCTTGTATAAGCACTTCCACGTACTATATTCTGCTTTGTAACTTTTCCTGCTGAGGGAGTGAGAAACCCATCATCATAAACCTATTCCTTCCCCACAAAAGCTGGGTTACTCTGCTTCAAATCTTTTGAGGTACCTCTGCTTTAAACTAAACTTGTATGTAAGTAAGTATAAAGCTAGACATAAAGGTCAAAGACCTCTTTAATACCTTAGTGTCACCTTGTGTGCTTATGATGTTTGAATGGAGGTGAGGTGCCTGTTTTCAGACAGCACATGTATTTTAGAAGGAGATTTATGTGTAACAGAATATCCTAGTTCTTACTTCTATCCCTCTGGTCTTCAGTGTTGACTTTTTTACTGAGAGAGACTATCAAACAGATTTGAGAATTCATTCTGAAGTCAACAGGGTTCTTGGGCCTAGGATTCTGCCTTCATGGACCACATTTCAGCATCAGTGCCTTACAGTGCACAAACGTTAGAGATATTAACTCTCTTACTTATCTGGTACTTGACGGACAGTCCTCTGGAGGCTTTAGCCCATCTCCCCCAGAACAAAGTCATCCAATCAATGACCAGTTAGTTTTGCATTCAATATATAACTAAGATTACTACTACTATTTACTAAGATTAATTATTTTGAAGCTTGTCAAGCAAATAGCACTCTTCATTGCTATGCTACATTCTTTTCTCACAAAGGGAAACTAAACTTCTCCTTGTAGTCAAATTCCAAAGGGGTAGCCGTGTTAGTTTATTGTAGAAAGACAACAGAGTCCTGTGGCACTTTTAAAGAATCTGTTAGTCTTTAAAAGTGCCACAGGACTCTGTTGTCTAAACTTCTCCTGTGATCACAGTGTACCTCACCAGGTCTCTTATCACTGTTTGATGGTGTATAAAATCATCTGCAGTGGTCAGTGACTGTCTACCTGTCTCCCTGCTACCTGTCTTCTGGCTTCCAGTCACATTCCTTCTTTCTGAAGTGCTCAACAACTCTCCAGGTACTTTCTCCAGGTACTTATTAATTGCTTAACAATCAGTGCATCCAATACTCGTACTCTTAAATAAAAGTAAAACCCAAGATTTTCACAGATAGTTGGCTAAGCGTGAGCTTTTGGGTACATTTTCAAAGACCCAGATAGGAGTTACACTACCATTTGTGTCTTTGAAACTCTGCCCCCTAAACTCTACACTTAGGTGCATATAAAGGTAATCTGATTTTAAGAGGTGATGAGCATCTATCTGCTCTTTGACATCAGTGGGAGCTTTTGTGTGCACAACACTTCAGAAAAATCTAGCTTCTTATTTGAGTGACTAACTTTATACTTAATTCTGGCTTTCACCTTTGAAAATCTTAGCTAAAATTTATTAACAAAGAAAGAAATCATACAAGAAATAGTATTTTAAAACTGTTGAGACTACCACTGTTAAAAATATTCCTATGTAGTCCATAGCTTTGAGGTACCCAATGCAAAGGTGTCAGTGTATGGCAGAAAAAAAATAGTATCTGTGTACATGAAAGGTTTTCTCTCTTTTTTTTTTTTTCCCCCTCATACCAGAGTTGGTCTTTCTGTTATATAGAAAAATCAAGCTGCTTTGTTTACCCAAAATAGGTTGCTGATTTAGGACTGTAACATGGTTCACACCAACTTTAAGAAGGTATGAACAATAAACAACCTCTCTTTTGGTTCCTCTTTAGATTTATATATATGGTCAATAGTCATAATAGCCCTTCAGTAACAATTTCAGTTTGGAGTTTTGTTCCTCTTGATAATGTCCCCGTCTCATCAGTAAAAATATAACATTTTAAGGGTTTGTCTATGCACATGCTCAAATCCATTTACCCATCACAACAAAGCAAGTGTTCCCGGGTTTTTATTGGACATGCTTGCGCGCACACCCCCCCACCTATAGGTGTCCCACGACATTTGAGAAGACTTCTCACTAGAGTTGCCAACTTTCTAATTACTGAAGAGTGAGCATCTCTGTTCCACCCCTTCTGTCAAGGCTCCAGCCCATGGTCCCTGTCACTCACTCTCCAATCCCACTCCTGTAGCTGGCTTCAGCATCCCCTGGAATTCACCTGCTGCCTGCAGAGCTGAGCTGGGAGGAGCTGATGTGAGGCTGCCTGCATGCCCAGCTGCCCAGTCACAGTTGGGGTCTCCAGAGCAAAGGGCTGGCTTGGGGAAATCAGGGCACAGCAGGACGGTCCCTGGAGCAAAGGGCCATGGTATTGGGGGGCATTGGTCCCTGCAGCAAGCAACTGTGATTGGAAAACTGGGGCAAAACAGGGCGGCGAGGGGTAGTTACTGATCTAGTTACTGATCCATTGAAGGACCTTCCCTCTTATCCCATGACAGTTTACTTTTCTTAAGAGCCTTTAATGAGGGACCTTGTCAAAGACTTTCTGAAAGTCCAAGTATCTATATCAATTGAGTCAGTCTTCTAAGTGTACTTCTTGAGTTCCTCAAAGAGCTCTTGTGTACTTGCTTAAGACCGTGAACTCAGAGAGTTGTAACATTAACATCACCAGATGGTGCTATTATATGTAGCCTTTCATTCACCCCTTTAAGAGCTTCAAAAGAAAGTGAACAAAAAATGAAACTGCCAGTCCTTGTGGGATTGCAACCATTGTATGGAGTGCAGATCTCTATTGCCAAGGAGAACTGTGATAGCAGCTCAAGTCATACTGCAATGCTCCAGAATATTGTCCTGGAACTTTTGGGGGGAAGAGTGATCTTTTCAGAACACATGCATTGCATACCACTCTGTATACCCGTGTTCTAGAGAAAAAGGAGGAAATAATTCCAGACAGATGCATCTTGTATTTCAGCTACACAGGCAAGGGCTCAGCCTCAAGAGGCTGCAAGCACTGTGATAAAAGCACCTGAAAATAACAACCAGCTTGGAAAAAAGGCCAGGGACAGCTACTTGCCATGCCTTGCAGAGTTTTGGACACCCTGAGAAGCCTCCCAAATAGACTCCATGTTCAGGCCTCCCCAATGGAAGTAGTATCTACATTTTCTTTCAGTCCAGTTTGGGAACCAGCCAGTTCTTTACATCAGGTTGAGTGACAGGAAGAACAGCAGCTGAGTGGCTCCTCCAGGCTCCCGCAGCTGCTCTTCTCATCCCTCTAGTGCAGAGGCCGGTTACAAAGTAACTGGACTTTTAGGGTGTGCCTACACCTGCAACTTAGGTCAGCTTAAGGACGCTTAAGTCGACCTACAGAACTCTGCATCCACACTGGGTGCTTGTTAAGTCAACTTAAGTGCTTCCTTAAGTCAACTTAATAACTTTCCCTCTTTAGATCAACTTAAGGCTTAAGTCGACTTATTAAATTGAATTAAAGCCAGTGTAGATGGCTATGTTTACACTATAGGCTCTGTTAAGTTGACTTAACAAGGTCTACTTAAGTCAACTTAAAGGGTAGACTCTGTTAAGTCGATTTAACGAGGTCAACTTTAAGTCGACCAGCTACGGTGACCAGGCATTTCTAGGTCCCCTTTCTAACCCAATGGTCCAGTCCTCAGCCAGATACTTGGCAACCCCATATCTCATTATCATCTAATTAAATTAGCTAACATTAATCAGTCAACTCATCTGATGGTTTTGAAGTGAAGGCTGCAATTGGTGGTGAGGGAAACTTTTAGTTTCACTTTAGTTTTACTTTTCCACTTCAGAATCAGTTGCCCTTTATCAACATAGAGACTAAGTTGGGGGATACATTTAAGCGGAGAGTTTAAGGTTTCTTTTTCTTTTCTTTTTCACACTGCTAAATTTTCTTTTTTCTCTGCACTTTGAGAATGAAAGATGCTGGAGTTATACAATTCATCATTGCTGAGACAATTACTCATACTGTGCCATTCAGCATTCTATGTTAACTCTGTAGGAGTCAAAATATCAAATAAAAAAACACCCCTCACTACAAAATTTTTATTTTATTGTTTATAGTTATCATTTTGCTTATCATTTTATTCTATATCTCGGGAAAGGGAAATAGTTTAAATTATATAAACATTAGGCCACATTGAGTCCTGTGATAACTCAAGGGTTGCTCACAAGTGAATTTGAATTTAATGTATTTTTTTAAATCAATGAAATGGGCTATATAGACTGATTCTTTGAGATCCTTTGCAGAGACAGGAGCGAAATTTGGCACTCCATCAAACTGCCCTGGAAAGAGATTCATATTGACAGCTCAGACCAAATTTTAATATGCACCTTTCACCTGATTATTCCTGTCCATCATATTGTTGGAAGTGTTGCAGCCCAAAATGCCCTTCCACAGCTCTCATTTCTGAGAACAACCAGAATAGGATTTCTCCTTAGAGTTGGATGTTTTCTAATTTACTGCCTCCACTCTGTGCTCTCCCTAGTCTTTGGCTTTTCTGGTGTTCTGAATAGCACACATTTATGTTTTGTGTTGATGATTCAAATTGTTTTTGACCATCTATCTGGTCTATCTTATTTTGGCAACGAGAACTTAGTCCCCAGTTTGCTGAAACCCCGAGAGTTCTGAAAAAGTAAACCAGGACAAGAAAAATCAGATTACTCAGCCTTTGTTTCCAGCTATTGCACCAATTCATGCATAATGTTAATTTCCTGCTTTGGGGAGGACATTGCAACCACTTCCTATGATTGGTGCCTCTAGATTGCCATCATTCAGCAATATCATTCAATCCACATAGTCATTTTAAGGTAGGACATCAAAGTAACTACTGTAGTAAACAGAGAACTAAGTTCTGTGTGTTATGCTGCTTAATGCAAGATTGATAGCTAATAAAGTGAGCACCCTCTGTTGTCTAATAAAGAATTAGATTTTTGACTTTGTAGGGAGGATGAAGATCTAGACGTACTGAAAGACTCTCTGTGGTACTGTTGTCTTCAGTCTCGCATATGGTTTTGTGTCAAACAAAGGAAAATTCAGGTTGATACAGTGTCTGCTTTTTGCAGATGTGGAAGATTCTCTACTCTAAAGCTAGATCTGAAAGTTTCCATCTTGCGTGTAAATTCTTAGATGTGTTTAAGAAGATCTACAGGTCACCATGCTGCATCTCAGAAGCTCTAGCTTATTTTGTTGTAAATATAATGGCTAGAAGTCCAGGTTTTGAGTAATTGTTCTACTTTTGAATGTTTAGCTTCAAGGACTCCTTATATTCACATCTAAATTTATTATTAGCTAGAGCAAATATTCTCCATGTTTGCTAAACACCATTATTTAATTTACAGTAATTGGGGAAATTGCTCATTTCAGTACACTAGAAGTAACGTAATTTTATCCTTAGTAGTTAGTTTATAATGTGTTCTCCAAAGTGAGCATTAAGTTTAAGATAAGAATTATTATTTTGTTATTGTGCCATTCTAGAACTTTGGAACAGAACACTAGTAGTATACAGTACTTGGCTACTTTTATAAACATATATGCTTTCCTTTTTCTACGCTTTATGGTTGTAACAATAATGAATTAATATGAGACCCAGTACCTAAGTATGAGGATAAGAGATGCTTCTGTAGGGAAAAGGCTGCAAGTAGCTGCAGTAGTAATAATTATTTGTCATTATTTGAAAATTATTTGTCGTCATGATGCAAGTGGTAAGGTCTAAAAATTCATCTTCAATGCATTTGAATTGTGGTAACTGTGTGTGTGTGAGAGAGAGAGAGAGAGAGAGAGTGGAGAGAGAGAGAGGAGGTGAGTGTATATTAAGGAGCATAGGTCTGTGATAAATACCCTTATCACACCCTGTGCAATTAATCTTGTATCTTGTGAGCACATCACCTACCCATTAATTTTTCTCAAAACGTAGTCTAAATCTCATCCTTCAGACAGTTTGTATGTTTGTTTTAAAATTTGTCTCCACTCACACACACCCAAAATTACACCTGCCTGAAGGTGAACTGTTGCCTTACCAGCGAGAGCATCTTTGTGCATTAAAATGTCACATCCCAATGTCTGTTGGCCCTTGCAAACTAGAAATTGGGAGTTTTATACCATTGAGAGGCAATTTATGTTTTCTTGAATAGGACCTGATATTGGTGTCTACTTTTGCAGGCCTCCAGTTTATCTGAGTTAAAAATTGGGACATTTCTTTATATGGAAAAGCTATTTTAGATTTTTTGATATTGTGGGAGGAGGACAGCAGATAAGAAAAGAAAAAAGATTCTCCCCTCCCGCCCTTCTCTGAGTCCTGTTCAAAACAGTTTCTGGTAACGAAGGCACTTGGCTTTACAGACATATGACTACAAGAAATAATTCCAATAACAATTTATAAAACTGTCTAAAACCTTTTTTAAATAGGTTTTTGGTTCTTAGGGGGTTTTGGGTTATTTACAATTTTGTGATATGTGGAGGATGAAACCGTATCAGTATGGTATCACGTACCTAGTAAGCCACAAATCCATAGTAAGCTGTAATGTCTTGAAACATTTTCATTGAATGCTATGGTATGCTTTTTATAAGGAAATGTTCCACATAAATACTATAAGAAGCATTTCTGCACATTAATAAAAGAATGGATTTGCTCTTTCTCCATACAATATACTTATAGAAAATAACTAAGGTTATTTAATAGTCGGCTTGATAGTAAATGCTCTAAGAATTTATTATAAAGGAGAATCCTGCATAATTGTAAGAGGGTGGGATGGATGATGGGGATGCAATTTTGGACTTGCCATCTGTGATTCACTGGGACATTGAAAAATATAAAGTGAAAAGAAATCACTCAACACATTTTCATATGAGCACATTAAAATACAGAATAGTGAGTTCCCACTGCAGCTTTGCAGCTGCTTTTAACTTGTTTCTCAAAGCTGAGCACTTTCCTGTTTATATCATCAATGACACTGATGGACTGAAGAAGAAATACACAAAGAGAAGTCCATTTTTGTGTATCAATTCTAGGACATTAATAATACAGTTATACTGCACTTGTAGTGCATCTTTCAGCCCAGGATCTCCAAGTACCTTAAAGAAGTGAGTAGATGTTATTCCCATTTTTATGGAGGGGAAAAACTGAGCCACGGAGAGGTCAGGATGGAGATTTTCCTTGCTTTTGGATGCATACCTTGACTATGTCTACACTTGTTAATTTAAGTCGACTTAGCTAAATCGACCTAACAAAGTCGACTTTAAGTCGACTTTGTTAAATTGACTTAGCATGTCTACACTTAAATTTTGTCGACTTTGGGGGGACCCTAGAAAGTTGACCTAGAGCATCCACACTGGATGCCTAGGTCGACTTGTGGGGGGCTAGGTGGACCTTAGACTGGTCCACGGTGGCGGGGGGGGGCACCCCTTGCCAAGTGCCAGGGGTCTCAGCCTTTGCCCCACTGTACCTCGGTACAAAGGGGCAGGGTGGGCAGGGCTCTGCCCTGCCCTGTGGGGGGGCATGCCAGGCTCTCCCTGTGCCAGCCACCCTGGCAGGGAGGGCAGTGGGGGAGTCCTGGAGAGCCCTAAGTCAACTTAGAGTCGACTTAGGGCTACTCCAGGTCTACACTGGCTTAAGTCGACTTTAGAAAGTCGACTTAAGCCAAAAGTAGACTTAAAACGAGGTTTTAAAAAGTCGACTTAATTTTCCTTAGGTCGACTTAAGGAGCTTGCTTAAGTCGACTTAAGGAAAGTGTAGTGTAGATGCAGAGTAAATGAAGTCGACTTAAGCAAGCTTAAGTCGACTTAATTTACAAGTGTAGATGCACCCCTTGAAACTCTGAAGGCTCAGTCTTTCTGAAGTGATGGGAGCCCAAAGCCTGTAATGGCTTCAGTTAAAGTAGGGATGCTTAGCTTCTCTTAAAATCAAGCCCAAATATCTTCCATCTACTATTCAAAATTAAGACACCCTCAATATCTTGATTTTTAAAACACTTGCGTTAATGAGCTGTATGAAGTCAAGCAGTGAGTTAGTGGCCTAACTGGAAAATACCCAGAAACTTCTTGACTTCTAGCCTCCTATTCTAACCATTGCACTATGTTGTTTTCTTTTTGAAGCACAGCAAAATCCCTTTTTGCCTATGTAACAACTCCCTTCTATAGAGAGAAATAAAGGCAGAAGCAAATAGAACCCCTGGAATTTCAAGCATGTTCAGACCTAACTTGTTTACTACATTATTAATAGAAATGTGAGATATCATCCAGGTAAGGAGGCATCATGGACATCTGGTTCTTCCCACATTAATATAATTTTGGGAAGTATGAGACAGACAAAAGGATCAGTGATTTAAAAGTAGGTCATGGATATCATCACAGCTTCAGTAGCAACTATGATGAAAATGAGACGGACAACAAGAATGGTTTGATTGGCATGCTGTCTGGCTGGGTAAAGATTTCTTTATTGGCTATCTAGGTGGGGTGAGAGACTGTGGGACCAACACACATTCCAGAAGTGGAGGATCATCTTTCAGAACATGATGCCAAGAGAAACTTCCCACACTTGGTATATTAACAAAACAGCAACACCTGTCTGAGAAAATACCATACCCACAGCCCCACAGTCAGGGTGTGTCGAACTAAAGAAACTGAGCATACCCAATTGGGGATATTGCATCAATCTTATTTATAAGGCAGTCCGAAACTTCTAGGAAGTCTTTACTGTCCCTTATATTAAGACTCTATCTGGAACAAAGGACATGATAGATTAGAAGCCTCCTGGAGATAACACCAGACAGCTGAAAATAGTGAAGGGGAAATATTGCTGCTGCAAAATTCATCAATTGCTAAAAGATATAGCTCAGAAGAGAGATGCTAATTTTTTTTCAAAATTTGGGTTTAAGAAAGATGGTGAAAGACATTTGGGGGAATTGCTTCAGGAAGTCCATCGTTATTGCAGTTGTAGCAGGAATGCTTTATTGACACCTAGAAGCAATATTTTTAAAAAATCTAGATTTAGGCATTTCATTATTAATTATGAATATTATTTATTAAGGTTAATTATAGCTATGAGCAACTGAGTTTTGTACATGACTGATTGATTATGGTAATAGATTTAGTAAGTACAGTTTAATTGGATTTATTCGTCTGCTAGTGATTTTTTTGGTTTCAAGTTTATGATCTATTTCGTTTTATATGAGCAAAAATTTTATCTTTATTCTTGCCACTCTGCTAATGTTTTCAGCTTAGGGTGTTTTACAATTGGCTGTTTCATCAGTAGCTGTTCTACTGTTTGCAGATTGGTAGAATTATTATTTTTAAAAAATCTTTGTGGAACAAGGCCCAATGTAGATTGCCTTCAGCCAGGGAGCAACCAGAAACACCCAACAAAGGGCAATGATCAGCCAGAGTACCTGCTAAATGATGGGAGGAAGCAGCCAGATCCCCTTCAATCCCAGGGCAAGCAACAGCTTGGACTAGGAGCTACTAACCCAACCGTAGCCTGCCATCCACTTCAAGGAGCAACCAGAGAGAGAGCCTGAAAAAGCCACCAGAGATATCTGGACACCATACCAGAGAGATGCATGAGCCAGCCAAGAGCACAGTGCTTCTTATGTTCCTACAGCTCTTTCCATGCTTCAGCCTCAAATTCTCATAATTGGGCCATTTGCTGTCATTTATCTAAATGAGGTGAAACATATTCATCCACTACACAAATTAGGTTACTAAGTTTGTCATTTGTGTCAACTCTCGAGATTTATGAGCTTTCAGCATTAACAGGTTCGAGTCAAATTCATGGCCGATGGGAATATCTTGTGCCAAAAGGAAGGAGAACCCTCCAAGGCTTGGTCAGTGCAGACTTTGCATTAGTACATACTTGCTCATGGGAATAGTTCTGAGGACATCAATGAAGCCATTTGTGCAAATAAGCAGTCATCAGCATGACTTCTGGCTCCACAGTAGGGCAAAGCAAATCGAATTTAAAGGTGAAATAGAGAAAGGAAATAAAACGGAATGAAACATTATCCATGCTTGAAAGAGTGGCCATGCCCAGGATGCCACTCCAAGTGTCTCAGTTGTTTTCAACTTGTTATTCAAAAGTGAGCCCTTGAAGGCAACACATATATCTTGCTTTGTGGCCCACGTGTGTGCAAGAACAAGAGGTGCAAGGAGCTTTCCACCTCAACCATATGAGGCCTGTGGGGGAAGCAGAAAAGCTGTGATTCCTGCACTCAGTGAAGTACAGATTCATCTGTCTGTATTGTCCAGGACTGCACAGAGTCCCAAAGGGAGAAAGAAAAGACAGAGAGGATGTAGTCCATGACCTGTCAATCCCTTCTGTGCACAATGGGGAAGGCTGCACTCAATAAAAGTATGTAGTATAAATGTGGTGCCCCTGTAAGCAAGCGGGTATAGGCCGGAGTGCTGGCACTAAGGATGCTTGGGGCTTCAAGTGGTTTCCATCATATACAGGGTTTACAGTTTTTTTCAGTGCCTTTCAGCACGCTCACTATAGAAATAGTTCCAAAGCTTCTGTGTATAGGTATCTTTCTGAATATCCGCTGGTGTTTCCCCTAGCGTAAGGTTCTGCATCTGCATTGTCCCTTAATCTTGAGCCTGTCAAACATAATCTAGCTTCCGTGTTCATTTATGGTACTGTGTATATATAGGTTTAGGTATATTATTTATTATCAGTAGTATTCATAATAATAATCTCTTCTTAAACCCAACTGGCCAGGAGAACGCTTTCATAGGAGTTAGATGGACAGCAGTGCATCTAATTGAGAGGCCTACAGTAAAGTCTTCATAAGACATTCTCTCTAAATCAGAGCCTTCTTTTGAAGGAGCCCAGGCCAGACACTCCAATTACCTCCACAGTTTGTTTTATTCTGCTTGGTTTTGCCAAGCCATTTTAAAAATTTGCAACTATAATTTCTTTCTCTTCTGATTTTCTTTCTCTCCCTCCCACTTGACAAAAATAAATAAATAAAAATCCTTCAGTGTTTTCAGTGGAGCAGAATATGAGACGACCTATTGTTTCCTTTTCAAGTCCAGTAAGTAGGTCCAAATAAAATGAATTTGATAGCAATGTACTAAATATTTGTACTTTAAAACTGCACTACGTGATTAGATATGCTTGGCAGATTCTACTCAAAGCTAATATGGGACAGGTCAGATGCTCCATTAGTGTAAGTCTTGCCTTTTTTTTGAAACTGAAGCAATGCAAGGGAGATAATGCCATTGAGGCAGGGTAGCATAGGGTTCTGTGTGCACCAGAGGCAGCAAAACAAAGAACGAACTTTGTTTTCAGTCCTATACATGGCTGCATCTACACTGGTAAATTAAGTCGACTTAAGCTTGGCTTAAGTTGACTTAATGTGCCCTGCGTCTACACTGCACTTTGCTTAAGTCGACTTAAGCAGCTTGCTTAAGTCGACTTAAGGAAAATAAAGTCGACTCAATGAAAATTAAGTCGACTTTATTAAACCACCTTTCTAATCGACCTAAGGCTTAATTCGACTTTCTAAAGTCGAATTAAGCCAGTGTAGCCCTGGGGTAGCCCTAAGTCGACTTAGGGCTACTCCAGGACTACACCAATGCCCTCTCTGCTGGGGGGGCACAGCGGGAGCCTGGCATGCCCCCCAAAGGGCAGGGCATGTGGGCACAGTGTGACACTGTCTGGATTTAGGGAAGCATTTATGATATTATTTTCTATGGATATCTCATAAATGCTATAATCCATAGGAACTATGTCATGTTTGGTATCAATAGAAAGGTAGTAATTTGTTGGGAATGATTATATAGTTTATGTCTAGGAATTCTATTTTGATTAGAAGTTAAGAATTTGATGTTATATCCATACTTTAACTTGTGTCATTCTGGAGAAATGTCTTAGACAGGAGGGTGTGAACAACCATTGTCTCCTTAATGTTTAGTAATTTGCCAGGTGATATGGTTCCAGGGAGTAAACTGATGAGCCATTAAGGATACAATGGTTGTATTCTTTATGTCCTCAATGGCTCATCAGGGTACTCCCTGGGACCATTCTACCTGGAAAATTCCTAAACATTAAGGAGACAATGGGTGTTCACACCCTCCTGTCTAAGACATTTCTCCAGAATGACACAAGTTAAAGTATGGATATAACATCAAATTCTTAACGTCTAATCAAAATAGAATTCCTAGACATAAACTATATAATCATTCCCAACAAATTACTACCTTTCTATTGATACCAAACATGACATAGTTCCTATGGATTATAGCATTTATGAGATATCCATAGAAAATAATATCATAAATGCATCCCTAAATCCAGACAGTGTCATACACAGGGCTCTGCCCTGCCAGGGTCCCTGTCCCCCTTTGCCCCATTGTACACTGAGGGTGCCCCCCCCCCCCCCCCCCGGCCCGCCCCACGGGCCCCACCCACCCCAAAAGCCTCCCGCATCCACAGGGGCTGCTCTAGGGCGACCTTGTAAGTTCCCCTTTAAGTCGACTTTAATTTTAAGTGTAGACACACTAAGTCAACTTAACTAAGTCGACTTAAAGTCGACTTAAAGTCGTTTTAAAGTCGACTTAGTTAAGTCAACTTAGTTAAAGTCGACTTAAAAGTGCAAGTGTAGACATAGCCCATGAGTGCTCTTGCCATGCTGATACACTGAAATGTTTTTCTGAACCATAGGACAACTGCAACATAATGGGTCCCTTCAGTATCTTGGTTTATGTGTAAAGGATTGCTAACTTTGTATTTCACTGTATCTTCATCTTGTTGTGTGTGCCCATGGCAGGCACTCTCCCTTGAAGACCTGCCATTCTATACAGTATTGAAGGATACGTTTTTAACAAATTGATAGCGTGGTTTTGGGGGGGGGGGGGAGGAGGGGAGGAGGTGTGTGTGTGTGTGTGTGAATTCATTTTGTTAATGGTGGTCTCACTAAATCTCATGTTTATTATGACCAGTGCACAACTCTCCCAACTAGCTCACTAATGTTCCTCGGCCCCAGTCTGTAGGGAGAGGGACGAGGAAAGGTAATTCAGCGTCTAGATTTATTCACTCCTTGGCCTGGCTTCTGAGGCTGCCACCAATGGTGCAAAATGAGATGAAGATTTTGTATTGTAAAGAGTCCTGCTTTACTAGACAGTAGTTTGAGAAAACCTTCTCATGCCACACAGGTTGTTGACGAGCCATCAGTTGGGAGCAACTTTCTGAGCCTCAGTCTTCTTTGTAGTTCACTGCCCACCAGCCTGGACTCAGAGAGGATGGAATCCCCACCCAGCCATGGATCAGCAGTATAGCTGCACTGTTGTTTCTGCTTTCAACTTACAACTAAACTAGCCTTTGTTTTGTTAGTGCCCCACATCCCTCACCCAAATCCAAACGAGAAGTGTCTACTGGATATGCAGATTTCCTCTAAAATGACAGTAACCCTCTTCCATCTACTGAGACCATTAATGTATGTCATCACACTTGTGTCTCTGCTATTAACTTTTGTCTTCCAACTTGTCTCCCCCCATGCATCTATTTATTTACCTGTTGCATTCTGTCTAAATTCTGGAGGCTGAGCTCTCGTCTGCAGGTCCATCTTTGTGGTGGTGCTTCATATACGGCCAAGTACAATGGGCCCCAGTCCATATAACGTTGCTAGTCATCAAAACATTCAGATAATTGATAATAAGATACATGTACTTGCATAATTGAGTCCACAATCACATCATAGGAAAACATATTCTTTCCTCCACTGCCACTTACTACTATACAAGTACTTTCCAGATAGCTCTGTTTGATTGAAAGTATAGGATTTACAAAGCCTCTACAACACGATTTTGCAAAAGTTCTATGACTTTTATGTGTGTGTGTGCTTTTTTTTTTCTATTTTTCAGTGGTTTATTTCATAGTTAATTTCGGTTCTTTTGAGGTGGTGCTTTTTTAAAAAACCTTTTTGCTGTTTACCTTTGCTTTATATGCCTTTAAATTTAGCTACTACAGAGGACACACGTCGGGATAAGCACTCTTAACAACATATAAATGTATTCCAAGTATATTCATAATTTTTCCATTAAATGTTTCACCCTTATACTATATGTTTTCTACACATGTTCCTACACAATTTTTAAATATTACACAACAGCATGTTTTGCGTCACTTGAATAAATAACATCTAAGCCTTCCAGGGTTGCTCTTTGTTTTGAGCCTTTTGTTGACATTACTGCTCTAAATCTTGATGGATTTCCCTTTTGATTACAGTATTAACTTACATTTTCACCTGCTGTCTGTAAGTTATGACCAACAGTAATTGGTTGGCATAAATAGTCCTTTTGAGCCTGTAAATACTAACAGATACAGCATGTAAAACCAGGTGATCAAAGTATGAGACTGAAGGAGGAGAAGAGAACTATGGATTTTCAGCAAAACGAGAGGGGTGTCATCAGGAAACATTAATATTTTTACATGGTTTGTTAACAAATAATGGCAAGGAACCTCTTGCTGTTCGTATCTAGAGCTGTAGGTGAAGTATATCACCAGTTTTAATTTCAGTCTCAAGATCAAAACATGATTTGTGTGTTATCCATGTTAAGTATGAAAGAATGTGTTTATGACCTTTGAAGGTAAGCAGTTTGCACAGCACTGTTGGGTATTTGATAGCAAAGTAAAAATTCCCTTCCACCAAAAATTATTTTCAACTCTACTGACAGAAAAAAAAAGTTTGTTGTTTTCAGTCATGTTGTGCGAAGGAGGTTAAATATTTCACGTGTGATCGTTCTAAGAATCCTGTGCATAAGCATTCACAGCGTGTTGTACTCATGGTCACCTGAACATGTTGCTGCTCTACATGTAGATAATTGGCCTGCAGGAGAAATTACCTCAAATTGCTCCGAATCCCTGTCATTCCTCACTGCTACCACACCCTTATTCATGTTATTTTTCACATTTTCCATGTGGTCCCACCTACATTAAGGTCAACAGACGTCTTAAATTAGCCAATGCAAAAAAATCATCTCATCAAACGAAAAGCCATTCAAACATCCACTAGAAAAACAGATATGCCGTTTAGTGTTTTATGAAGATAGTAACACAAAGGTTATATTACCTCTGTATTTGGCACTGATTCAGCTGCTACTAGAGTACTGTGTCCAGTTCTGGTGTCCACATTTCAAGAAAAATGTTGATAAATTGGAGGGGTTCACAGAAAAAAAATCATGAAAATTATTAAAGCACTGGAGAAGAGCATGCCTTATAGTATAAGATTCAAGGAACTTAATCTATTTAGTTTATCAAAGAGAAAGTCAAGGGGTGATTTGATCCCTTATAATAAATTATCTCTCTGGTGAACAGAAACTTGATAATAAAGGACTCTTCAATACAGCAGACATAGTGTAATAAGATCCAAAAGCTGGAGGTTGAAACTAGACAAATTCAGAGTGGAAATAAGGTGCAAATTTTTAACTGTGGGGGTGTGTAATCGTTGGACCAACCCACCAAGGATTGTGGTGGAGACTTTATCGCTGGAATTCTTTTTAACCAAGATTGAATGCTTTCCTACAAGACATGATTTTAAGTCAACCACAGCTACTGAACTTAAAGCAAGAATTAATTTGGTGAAATCTTATGGCCTGTGTTATGCAAAAGATCAGACTTGATGATTACAATGGTCCCTTCTGGCCTTAAGATCTAAGAATTCAGGTAACTGTAGATGTATGTTTTGGGATTTTAGGGTGGCAAGTATGTTAGAGAGTGCTAAACAAGCTGTGGTTAAAATAAAAAGGGAAGGCTTTTATTCAAAAAGAAACTTGGTGGTGAAACAATGAAGTACAAGAAATGATAAAAGATAGAAGAAAAAATGTTTAAATATTGGCAAAAGGAGTAGGAGCAAACAAGACTTGGAAGAATACAAGAATGTAAAGGAATTGGCCGGGAATGTAGTTGCAAAAGCAATTGCCTTTGAGGGACTTTCTGAAAGATTTGGAACAAAGGAAAAGTGTATAGATGGTCGAAAGCATGGGAAAGAAGTACAAAAATATAAAAAAAGAGGTTCATCAAAGATGAAACTTATATGGTTTAGACTGGTGATAGTCATATAAGAGATTGATGGAATTGGTATTTTGAACAGCTTTTAAATGAAGAAAACCCGAGAGAGTAATACAGCTTCAAAATGGTGAACATTGGAATGGTCAAGTCTATCACACCAGATGAATTCCAAAGGGGTAGCCATGTTAGTCTAGTTCAGCGAAACAAACAAGGAGTCTTTTGGCACTTTTAAAGACCAACACATTTATTTATTGCATGAAAGCCACAAGACTCCTTATTTGTTTTACACCCGATGAAGTGTCAAATGTTACAAAATAAATGAAATTAGTAAGACTTCACTCCTCGACAGAATTCCTATAAGATTAATCTGCAGACAAGGAGGCTTTGATTAGATATTAGGAAAAGTTTTCTAACTCTAAGGTTAGGTAAGCTGTGGAATAGGCTTTCCAGGCAGGTTATGGAATCCCCATCTTTGGAAGTTTTAAGAACAGGTTGGACAAATATGTCGGGGATTGTCTCTGTTTACTTGATCCTGCCTCACTCCAGGCAGCTTGACTTCATGACTTCTCAAAATCCTTTCCAGCCTCTCATTTCTCCGATTGTATGAGATGGAAAAGATACCAAACCCAGGGAGAAAAAATATCTTGGTGTCGATATGCAAGGGAAAAGGTGATACTGGCAACTGTACAAATTATAGACAATAAAGCTGATCTTATACAATGAAAGTGTGGGGGGCCAGTCATCAATAAGAGGTTAAGAACTGAAGTAGTGGTTAGTGTGATTTAAATGTGAATTCATGCCAGGAAGGTCAACAATAGAGTCTCTTTATACATTGAGGCAGGTAGTGGAATAATTTAAAAAGAAAAGGAAAAAAAATATTCACATGGTGTTTACTGATCTAGAAAAGGCCTTTGACAATTCCAAGCGAAGTCATCTGATGGTATATGAGGACGAAAGCGGTACCAGAATTTTATGTGTGCCTTTTTCAATCCGGGTATGTAGGTGCAATAAAAATACTAAACATCTAGTGGTGAAACAGCCAGATTATTGGTAAAGGCGGGGAAAGCATCAAGAATCAGTACTGAGCCCTTTCTCGTTTACTTTTGTTCTGGGGAGCCTCACAAGAAACATACAAAAGGAGACACATTGGTGCATGCTGTTTGCAGGTAATATTATATGCCATAAAGAGAAAGATGGTCTAGAAGTGTCTTGGTAAATGAAGAGATGTGTTGG
Organism: Pelusios castaneus; assembly: GCA_007922175.1. Classification (NCBI taxonomy): domain Eukaryota; kingdom Metazoa; phylum Chordata; order Testudines; family Pelomedusidae; genus Pelusios; species Pelusios castaneus. Next base: position 8,434,595 of record ML685784.1, on the reverse strand, counting down.
GGAGAAATAGGTTCAAAATAAGTAGAGGAAAAACTGAGTATGTGGTATATAATTTCACTAATGTGAACAATGAAGAGTTATCCTTTAAACTAGATGGGAAGACCAGATGGGCAGAAGGAAAACATCTGGGTTCCAGATAAAAATAAAACTTTTTAGTTTAGTGTTAAATTATTGAAAGGGTGGTTTGGTTTTTTAATTTTGTTTTTAAATTACAACAATGTTTTCTACGATAATGAAGTATTTTGATGTAAATTAATTAAAGTTACCAAAAGTGAACGCCAACTAGATCAGTGATTTGCAGGAACCTCAATTTTTAAAATTGGGACTGTTTCAGCTCTGATGCACTTGACAATTCCATGTATTTAACATCACACAGTTTGCGCTATTCTGCATTTCCATAAACTTAAGCAAAGATACAGCATATTCATTATGAACCTAATTTCGTCCATATGGATGCATAACTAGCTCACCCACTAGCAGAACACACTGAACTTTTGCAGCTTTGAAATATTGTGTATTTCTCTTGTTTGCCAAACCCTTCAAATTCACGATGTATAGTCTGAAATAGGTTGTTATTTGGCAGAAAGTTTATATAAGGTATAAAACAATAATAATAAACTTTTGGGCCAACTGTACTCAGAATGGTGATCTGATTGCCGACTGTATCACAGCCAGGGTGAGAGCCAGAAAGTTTTCTGGACTTGGCATATCAAGAGTGGTGTAATATCTCCCTTTCAGGAGAAAAGAATAAAATATATGGAGTGAATTAGAAAGAGAAGGGAATACTGGGCCTGACATGCTTGTAGATGACTAGAAGCCATTGTAAATATGCTTTGATAGAAATGCTTGTCATCTGATTTCAGTATTAATGCTGCCAATGGACATCATTAACTAGAATGTTTGCTATATGTTTTTTAATCAGGGAAAAGTTCTTAAGCAGCATGTCTGTTGTTTACATAGGGCTACTTAGAACCCAGAAAGAGCAGGAAAAATAGAAATTAAATTGATTTAAAAAAGGAAGAACATTAAGTAGTATCAGACCATTTTACTTTAATATGGCACTCAACAACTAATAAGGATGCAGTGTATGTTGCATTCCCTGCAAAAGATTACACGCCCTTATGCTGCATCTTGCTAGAGCTTATGTACTGTAAAACTTTTGCAATGATTTGAATACTTGCTAACCTAAGACAGCAGCTAGGAATATCTGTCTAAAGGGTAATAAGAACTTTGAAGGTTAATCCATGTTAGTGTGCAAGATAGCTAAAATCTTCAGCAGTTTCATTTACGCTCCTTATGGTTATCAAAACTAAATAAAGGCTCGAGTTCCCCAAAGAATTACTAGAGGTGAGTGACGGGAATTGCCCATTGTTTCAGCCAAGCAGATTTGCAGAATTACTGTTAAACTTTGTTCAGAGTAATAGTAATATATATGTATTTAAACAGGGCTCCTGAATTTTCAGACCCAGATTGCAAAGTGGATGCTTAGGCCCCAGTGCAGAAAAAAGTTTTCTGCCAACATAAGGGCCTTCCTTCACTGTTCTCACTGCAGTTTCCGGGCTTGGGAAACAGGAACAACCCATTTTGAAACATCGAGCAACTCTTTCATGCACTGCTGAGTTCTATGAAAGTAAATTTTCTTTAACAAGTAAAAGGAGGAAGGATAAATGCCTTCCACTGAAGCTGAAAGCATTTTCATCATTTTCTGAAACACTGATTAGTTCAGAAGCTGTTGAAGAGAGAGATATAAATCCAAATGTAAGTTAGCGTCTGAAGCAAGGGGATTAAACTCATCTGAGTGAAGTGCTATGGACTTCATTCCTTCTATGTATATTGGGACTCCCCAGCACCGGGAGTAATAGAAATAGAGCGGGCCACATACATTTGTTGTAGTGTATGTTTATCCTTAAAAAAAAAAAAGGGCCAGAAACTGAACACTGTTGTAGAAGTATTGAACATGGAGATGTAGTTTCCAGGTCTTATGAAGTTTTTTTGGAAACCTGTTACAAGCATGACTTTTCAAAGTGATTTAAGAAGAAAGTAAAGAGGAGAACAAATACACTTTGTAGCCAATTCGCTTGTACTGAATTAATACTTACTTGTCTTCAGTGTATTTATAGAACCACTCCAAAAAAACTCAAACGATGTTCTAGAGGCCTTGACCACACTTAATTAAAATTGGGCCCAAGCTCTGACATTAGGATTTAGATCCAGGTTTCCCCAAATTTCTGGGGGAACAATGTCAGAGTCGGTGTTTTGGCTTGGGGCCAGTTCTAAATGCAATGGTGGCTTCAGTTTCATTGTGCGTGCAAATCAGCCTGGGTCCCTGCATTTAAAAATATGTGGTACAACAACATTCCAAATTCTGTTGACCATTCATCCTTCAGAGGATCTCAGACTGTAGTCTGTGAACAGCTGACTGATCACATAATGTTGGCTTTCATTCTTTATTTCCAGCAGCTACATTGCTTTAAAGCAGAATAAAATATATTAAATACTGCCTGAAATTATTTTTCCACATAAGTAATTGATGCAATTACTTCAAGAATATTATGCAATCACAGGTCACAGTTTCTATTAAAGGGATGTTTATAAATGATGATAGATGTTATAAGAATGCTACAGATATGAATAGTAGGTGTTACAGAACATTGTAAGCACATTATCAGAAGGTATTATAGATGGTTATAAACAACCTATTGACCTAAAAGAGTCTACAGCAATCAATTAGCCATTTACTAATAATAATTTTATGTGCCCTTTATGTAAGGTCTGACTTCACCACAAACAGATACAAGTGATCAGCACAGTTGTGAATGAGTGCTATGATCTAGGACGCAATCTGTGTTAATTAAAATGTAATTCACAATGTGAAAAAAATTGTGAACTTTGGATCTATTTATATTGATTTGTTTGTTTTTATCGTTCAGCTTAATTTTTCTGTATTTTTTTCATCTTTCTTCCTCTCTTCATATCAGTTCTGTCAATCCTTGCTATCTTATCTATGTTATTTATAAGGCACCAGTAACCTTGGTAGCTAAGCTCCGATCATGACATAGACAAATTAAGTTTACTGACAGAATGGCAACTTTACTATTCTCATGCAGTAAATAAGCACCCTGTCATTGCTGCATTTCAATTATTTTAACTTTTTTTTTCACTTTATACATTTCTTTTGAAGGTCCTCTGATTTGGATAATGAAGTAAAGTCAACAAAGCAATGGAGTGTGTTGAAAAATATAGGGCTTCAAGTATTCTGAGAATCACTTAGCTGTACAGAGACTTTGCAAGCATATTTGATTTGATTTTAAAATATCCGTAACAAAGTGTAGCAACCCAATATGTTTATTATTATTGCTTATTTATGTTATGCTTATGTTACAAAAGTAACCTGAGAACACAGTCAGAATTATCTTACTAGGCGCTTATCTTATTAGTAGGAATTTTAAATGCTCATACAGCATACAGCTGTGTTGCAGATAGGAAGTGTAATTCCCTCCTTGGGTCAATATATTGTACACACAAGTTCTGCTTGAAGGACCTTGGTCCAACTATGCACCTCAGTCTTCATCCTGTCACACATATCATCACAGCTACACTGTTCTTTTTAGTATACTTGCTCAGATGGAGCTAGTGTGTATACATCCACCTGAATTGGGAATTATGCTTCTCAGCTTCTGTGTAGATATACCTAAAGACACAGATCCAATCTCAAAGATCTTGTACTTTAGGCAGACAAATTATCTTTGAAAGATAAAAGTAGGAAAATATAATCCAGTGTATATGGATATATATTATATATATATAATTTTTATATGCACTTGCATTTTGGGGCTTATTATAAATGAATAAAGAAAGAGTCAACTATCCCCATCTGCATCTCAGGCCTGGTCTACACTACAGGGTAAGTCGGTGGGAAATACACAATCTGCATGCTGCAGAATGCATATCTCTCATCAACTTAATTACTTTGACTTACCTCTGGGTCTTCACTCGGCTGCATCGACTTGAAGGACTCTCCCTTCAACACAGTGTCACTCCACTTGGAGGGGTGGAATTACTGCGTCGATGGGAGAGAGCTTCTGGGATCGATTGAGCAGGTCTACAGTGGCCGCTCAAACGATCCCACTGCGTCGATCCATAGGGATCGATGCAGCATTTTCAGTGAAGACATGGCCTCCAGCTAACTATCTTAACTGTCTGATTTCTTGGACATTGTAGGTAGCAGTGGCTGTTCTTAAGGATTAGATTATTAAGATACTTGTCTCAAGAGTCAGTTCAGAGAGGACATAGAAAAAAGGAAGCATGGAAGAAGGTACGTAGATCTTTTGGGGGAAGATGACAACTGGATGAGGCTGGTATTGCTGGCAGTATGTATGGTGGAAGATGGAGTAAGCATACTCGTGGAGCTTAAGTCTGGAAGCCAAATTTTGATGCCATTTACATGAACATAAATCCAGAGTAGCTCTGCTGATGTCAGCTACTGAGATTACCATCTTGCCAAAGATTTTTGCTTGTGCACATGTAATTATACAAAAGAAAAACTGCTATATGCATTGAGAGGACTCAATGGAATGGTGAGACCATTCACCCTTCTGCCCCAAAAGAATTCATAACACTCAATTTCCATTTTGTCACTATATTTTCCATATCAAAAGGTGACAAGAAAAAGTTCTTTTGCTGGGTTGAAAGATCCTTCCTACATCTTTACCAATGGTTAGCTACGATAAGACGCAAGTTAAATACGTTATTATTTCTTTATATAGAAAACAAAACAACCCCCTCCCCCAAACTTTAATAGAAAAATCGCATATGGTACTTTCTGTTTTTACTGTATACCGATTTGTCCAGAGAGAGGCTATTATCTGTTGTAGCCAGCAGGCCACAGGACTAGGATTATTGTGGCCCACTGAATTTGGGCTTCCAAATGAAGAATTTTGTGAACAGCTTTAGAAATTATATACAAACTTTTTTCCCCCCATTAATACAGAACATGGGTCATTTAATAAGGTTACTGTTCTTAAAGAAATTGTAATGAGGTCATAAAGTAGGAATTGATTTACAATGTACATACGGAGTTAAGGAACATCCATACAAAGTAAATGAGATAAAAAGTGAAAGTCAATTAAACTTTGACTCTTCATAACACTTTTTTTTATCTGTTAGCATAGGTGTCAGCTGCAGACGCACATAAGGGCTTCTACATAATTAAAAAGTAAAAAGAAAAAAGTTAGTTGTGATACCAAACACACATAGAAGAAGAAGAAGAAGCAAAGCTTTGTGGAGATAATATACTTAATTCACTACCGTGAGAGAGATTTGGCCCAGTGGGGACAGCTATTCTTGCAAACAGGTCAGCTCTGCAATAAATCCATTAGAAACCAGTTTAGACCTCAAGACAGGTGCATCTCTTATTGAATAGCATGAACTTGCAGAAATAGAACCTTAAGTTAATTTTTGATATGTAACAAAATGTATAACAATAGAGTCTGCACTGTAACTCTGATAAACTTGACATTCAAGAGCCAGACAAAAGACAAAAAGTTTTCCTCAAAGATCTTTGTCTCATCAGGAGGAATGATCTAACACTGATAAAAAAGAACAAAGTGACACACTCAATTGACTGAATGAACAGCAGAAGAAGCTATAAGCAGGAAATATTCGAGTCATGAAATGAACTGAGTAAAGCCAAGGTTAGAGCTAAACATATGACTTGATGGAATAGGATTTCAATCCTAGTGAAAACCTTTCTCAGTTCAAAGTTGACAGCTGGGATATTTGTCATCTGAGGAAGTCTGAAATTCATTGGTGGGTCCAAGAGACCAACTCCCAGGAAACTCTGCTGCACAATTTATGAATTAGGAGGAGCAGATTAATAGCTGTTGGAGAAAAACATGTATTACAGAAGGATGGCCTAAGGTAAAGTAGATAATCAATCGGCTGGGAGTTTGCAATTGCTTTTTTTTTTTTTTTTTTTTTTTTTTTTTTTTTTTAACGGTAGGAGGAGGGCAAGATCACTTCATTTACTGACCACAGGAAAGTGGTAATGTGCAAAGACTATTACAAATCTTATTTACTTCATAACCAGAGAAGGGTTCTGAAATATTGGCTAGAAAATTTATCCATGGCTAGCTTCACTGCAAATGAAGGGCCTGACATTGGAACCTTCTGAGTACCTGCTATTTCACAGATTGGGTGCTTTGCAGACCATAAGATCAACTCCACAGTTAGAGAAATTTGGCTGAGGTGTTTAGCACATCTCCTTGCTTAAAAAGCTCATAAACTTGGGAGCGAAATATGAGGTAACTCTGGTTCTCCTCTTAATTACAGTAGTTTGACCATTGACTTTATTGAAGTAACTTCTGGAAATAGGAAGAAAATCAGGCCTTAAAAATTTCAGGAAAGGAGGTTCCTCATTAATAGTTAAATCAATTACTTCAAAGAGAGAGGCTGGAGTTGTCTGTTTGCAGTAGGTGACAACTTTGGAGTTTTTGAAAAGGAATAAGAAAGTCTTAAATAGCCAGTATGACTTTGTCTCCCTCTTGTGGCTGGACACATAGAAGTTTATGAGGCTAGCAGACATATTTCCAGAGGGTTAGGTAGCCGTGTTAGTCTGTGTACAGCAAAAATGAGAGTCCTGTGGCACCTTAAAAACTTATTTGGGCATAAGCTTCTGACAAAGTGGGTTGGAGCTCATGAAAGCTTATGCCCAAAGAAATTTATTAATCTTTAAGGTACCATGGGACTTTCAGAGTTTTTTCAAGTAGTACAGGCTCAGATTTTTAAATATAGATTCCCTGGAGCTGTATCCCTGCTGCTGACCTCACCAGGCCATCATTACAATTTGAAACCTATACCAGGCTGCATTTGCTTACCCTATTTTAATCTCAGGCATCAACATAAAACCTGCAAAGTTGCTTTATGTGACACAGAAAGAAAAGGAGATAAGACAGAAATAGATTAAAGGATGGAAAAAAATGACTTCTTTTAATCAAGAAGTTTAATCATCGATAAGTAAGTTTTTGCATACCTGAACAAATCTAATAGTTTTATATTTAAAATGCAACAAAATAAATGAATACTGCTTAAGGAATTATGATAAAAAGAGTCTAGCTAATTTTATTTGCTAATACAATCATCAACATACTCTAGAGCACCAGAAACAGGTATATTATTTTATTTTATTTTTTCTGTTGTAAGCAAAGGTAGTGGAAATTGCAAGGGGGGGAATTGATAAATTTGAAGCCTCGTCTGCATTTGCGGTTATGCCAGGAACATTTTGTTGCTCAAAGGTGTGAAAAAACTACCCCCTTCAAGCGTTTTAAGTTTTGCCAGGATAAGCACAAGTGTAGCTCTGTTATATTGGCAGGAGAGAGTTCTCCCGCCAACATAATAAAATCACCTAAACAAGCAGTAGCCAATATGATGGTGAAGAATGTCTCCTGCCCATATAGCACTGTCCACACTTGTGCTTATGCCGGCAAAACTTATATTGATTCGGGGGAGAAGAGGTTCACACCCCAAAGTGACAAACTTTTGCTGGAATAACTATGAGTATAGACAAGACCTATATTGGTGATATTTGTTGGAAGATATACAGAACTTTCCTCCTTTTTATTAGCTTTTTAGCACTGTGATTGTTCTGTGCATAGTTGATCATTATTTAGTTAGCTAGTTTAAGTTGATTTGACCATGTCATTGCTTTAAAATGGCACATGCTGGTAAACGAAGGTAAAAATCTTCTTTAAAAAAAGAAGCATATATTAGGCATCAGGTCACAAAGGGAAAAAATCTGAGCTGGAAACCCCTCATCTCTCAACTGTATGAGAAATTCGGCATTGGAAAGGGGTTTGCTGAGTCTCAAGGGGGAAGGTTTGCTTGATATCCCTTTGCTAGAAGATAACTATGTATGCCCCCTTGTAGCTGTAGTTGGGGAAGAAGAAATCACATTTCTCTTTGTAATTCCATTGGAAGCACTATAAGAGAGGAAAGATTGGAAGGGAGTCGTATAGCTCCATTGAAGGCTATAACAAACACCCATTGCCTTATGTGAAACCAAGACTTGGTCCTGAGAAAATGATGATAAAAACCCAGTGGTGAAAGGAAAGAGAACTTAGTAGTTTTTTTTATGGCCTTGACAGTGTGCCTTCAAGGCCCTGCTTTGAAGAATAAAGAGTTCATTTTAGGAGAAACTCTGAATGAAGAGAGCATAAGGACAATGGGTAAAAGTGGCAAAGTAGTGTTATTTGCACTGCTGTGGCTTTCATTTGTTGTGCCAAATGACGAAAGTTTTGGAAAGTGAAATTGAGTTTGCAAAAGTAGGTTCTATGTTAACTACATTGTTGCTTTTTGAACTAAAAATGAAAGGGTAGGAAATGTCTGGATTTACGAAACAATGTCTGCTTTAATTTTATTTCCCTTTCTTCTGTCCCTTTTCATTATGACTTTCCCTACTAATTGACATAACAAACTGTAGCCTGAGGCCTTGTCTACAATGACAGAGGCAAATTCGCCTCTGTCAGTTCACTCTTCCGGGTTCAATGGAGTGCGTCTTGACGGACCACTCAATTGATCTGGAGTTCAATGCAGTAACTCCAACCCCATAAGAAGAGCAACACTAAGTCAAACGGATGGCGTTTCCATTCGACTTGGTACAGTGTGGACAGGGAGGTAAGTGGGGGTTACTAAGTCAAAGGGAGATACACAAGGTATTTTACGTACCTTGAGTATCCCCCTTCAACTGCCGCTGAAAAGTGCCACCAGTGTAGACTATGCCTGAGCTATATGGCTGGAAGCCTATAAATATCACCTCTCTTATAGAATCTTTTGAGGGAAAATTATAAGGTCCAAAGGATGATCCATGACAATACCATAATCTGTACTTTCATATATCTGAAGGCATTTCTACCAATAAGTAAGAAGGAGGTTCAACAGTATATGCAGTTACAAATATTTTGGAATGGACTAGGATCCCATGGATGACATGAAAGTATAAGCAACAACAAAAGTAATAATTCCTGAGTACTCAGTAGTTAGGCATTGTAGAACATGATGGGAAGATAGAAACAATCCTCTAATTTGGGAACTGTGTCATTGGAATAACTTTCTTATGTCAAGACTAACATTCTGGAACTTTAGTCAGAGGTTGGAGAAAAACGTGGGCTCCAAAGTACTAGTGCAGACACAAGAAAAGGCTTAGGGCTTCTGTTTCTTGTGCCATTCAACAAGATTTAGAAGGCATTGTAGCCAAAATTAATGGTCATTATCTGATGAAAACCAGACGTCCTTGGGAATAGACTCGTGCAGTCCAGGATAAGGCTAAATGCAATTAAAAGCACTCCTCTGAGATCAAAATGGCAGGGGAGCCAGAGGAAACAGATGGACCATGACGTATGAAATCATCATCATGAGGAAAGTCTCATTTTCTTTTAAAAAGAAGGAAAAGGCAACTTTAAATACACCATGGAATAATCGGAAGGACACAATTCTTGTGCAAAATGTGAAGCACATTATAGATGTGGTTGAGAGTGAATTTTTTTCTTCCTTTTTTTCTTAGTGTAGTGCTTTTCATTAAGTCTGACGCATTAAATAGTTGAAGAATAGGTGGGCCAAGTTTTAAATGACGATTCACCATTAAAACTGTAGCATTTTAGTAAATAATTTCATCTGTGGTTGATTTGCAGGAGAAAATTAAAAATTAAAAAAATAAAATAAAAAAACCAACCCACAACATAAATTTCACTACAGAGAGAATATTAAATATGTGTTATATTATACATTGTTCCCACGTCCACCGTAGCACTGGGAGCTGAATTTTCATTTTAATTTTTCTTCCATTAACATATATTTATACTACGATCTAGCTGTGTAAAGGGGCCTGGGTATAAATGGCTATGCCTACACTGGCAAGTTAGTTCGAATTAAGGAGGCTTAATTCGAACTAACTAAAGCCATGGCTACACTAGGCTTTAATTAGTTCGAATTAAGGGCTTCCTTAATTCGAATTAATAACTTTGAATAGGCTATTCGAAGTAAGGGTTAATTCGAACTAGTTAGTTCAAACTAACCAATGTGGCCATGTTAGTTCGAACGAATTGCTTAGTTCGAACTAACCGGCCCATTGAATTCAATGGAAATCGCTAATTCGAACTAAACAAGTACCATGCATGGCACTTGCTTATTTCGAACTAATTTTTTCTAGTTCGAATTAAGTTAATTCGAACTAACTAAAATTAGTTTGAATTAGTTAGTTTGAACTAACTAATTCGAACTAATTTTAGTAAGTGTAGACATAGCCCATGAGACTCAGGCCCCAGGAACTTCTGTCTGTTCCAAGTTCTTACATGGCACTCATCACTATAATGTTGGAGCTTTCAAGCACTCTCTATGCACAATTTGCATGGGAGCGGCAGTTGGTTTAGTCAGGTATATTTTGGTGGAGAGAAATCGTCTTAGCCTAGTCTCTGCGCTGAATCAAAGGGACATGTTCATTTAAATGTACTACGGAAGCAAATACTTTGAAAACTTTACAGTTACAAATTATATTGACTGAATTAAAAATGTAAAGAAACTGGTTATTTTTCTTACTGTTAAAAAAAGAGAAGGCTGTTAGTTCAATTTGTACATCCTTGTATGCTAAAAAAAATTAAAAGTTTGTTAGAGAATGACTCTTGAAAAGCTTTATGAACTCTCAATAAGCCAATGGCAGAATGACGATACAATTTAGTAATTTAGCCAGCATATTAGGATTCAGAGGCTACTCAGAGTGGTTACCGGGAAATGATTTATGCATTCTAATAAATGTACTTCTCAATGTGTTTGCTTGTTCAATAGCTACAGTCCCAAAAGAAAGGTCCATCTCAAATTAGGACTGGCATGTATTATCTGTCAACTTTATATAGTACTGTAAAAGTCATTCAGCTGACAGAAATATTAGCAGAATGTTTTATAGATTATTGTACTGTATGAATCTCTGTGTTAGGGAGGAGAGGCGATGGGGCTGTTGTGGTGTAGCCCAGGATAAAGTTGCGTGTAGATGAGTAGTTTCACTCAATGGTTCATTGCAAATGAACGAACATCTGGCCTTCATATTGATTCCATGTGTGAAAATGAGATCAGCACAAATAATGACCAGAATCAATCAGACTTCAGCCTAGAAGTAATGTACACTGGTACTGATTTGTTAGACAACTAGAATTGGCAGCACCTTACATAATTTGGCACCAATTGACAAAGCTTAGACTGTTTTGGGGCCCTGACTGGTTATTAATTTGACCCCCCCCCAAATATTTTGCAAAGTAAAATCAGCTGTAGCTTATATGTCTCTGCCCCCCCTGCTTTTCATACCAGCCCTAATTGTTTTAGACAAACAAGTGAGCTTGCGGCCTGTTCACTTTACACAGGAAGACATGAATTCTTTGATCCATACAATATTCTCTTGTTCAACCTTGGAGCTATTTACCAAGGAGATTTATTTGTAGACAGACAGTAAAGCAATTCTTTGCAAATGGAAATGAGTTCAGCTTCTTTGATTTTTTGGCTCAAGTTTCTGCCTCTTGTAGGAGAGATTCAGTTAAACAATTAATTCATACCTGCATTGTTATCGTGGCTATTGAAGAACAGTATCAAACACTGAGCAGAAATCATCAGGAGGATTTAGTGGTTATTAGAGCTCCATGGTATGTTTGGAACAGTACTGAAAATTAAATGAAACTTGGCTTGGTTTTAGGTTTCACAGCAGATTCACAATTCAGACCAGGTTTGCCATGGTTTTATGAACATTTTGATCAAACCTCCTCCACACATATTCAGGTGAACCTGTACAGAAGAATTGATTTGCATAGACACCATATGACATTGCTGGTGTTAGATGAGTTTCATATTGTGTTCATTTGAATTCCAGACTTAGAGAATGTGAATCCAGTTGGATTAGAACTCAAGAATATATTTGCATAAAGCCCTGCAAAATTAAACAGTTTATTACCACAAAGTTAAACTGGTATTTTCAAGTATACAGTTGTTTTGTTTTTTTCCCTCCAGAAAATGTGTTCTCTGTTCTTCTCAGTAAGAATGGGAGTCATTTGGGCCAGTGATCACTAATCAGGGAGATTCACATACTTGATTTTCCTTTTGCACCTATGTTAAGCAGGAGGAAAAGAGTTGAAGTCAGTAGAATTACTGTAGTTTAAAATTGCTGGATGTGAGAGGAGAAGTGGTGCACCTCACTCCTTTTGAACTCCTGGCATATTGCATGATTATAGCTGATGATTCCTTTGTGTAGTACAAGGAATGGAATGGTCAGGAATGACTTTAGGATCCTTATGGAAGTCAGTGAATGGAGTTTTTAAAATATGTGCCCTAAGAATCATTTTATATTGTATGATGAATCATTTATTAAATATTGACTGCCAATGATCTTACCTTTACCATAACTCATCTCAGAAGATATACTACCTCTATTAAGGGAGCATTTCACCAGTTTCTGACATGCAGCATCTTCTAGTGTAAAATGCAGGAGCTCATGGAAACACCACTGTAGTTCAGAGTATAAAGCAAGGAGTGCTTTCTCCACTATAATATCCAGGTGGAAATTAAATAGGCAAAAAGCAATCACCTGGTCAGGACACCAAAATTAACCCTCTTCTTATAAAAAGTGGGAGGGGATCATTAACGATCACAGGTAGTCCATAGCTTTCCAAAAGATGACAGCCTCAGCAACAGAGTGGTCCCTAGCACCATGCTGGAGTATTGTTTTCATGCTGAACCTATTTCCATTGAACTAAGAGGCAATAGAACTCAGTGACTTCACTGGGAACAAGATCAGAGAGCAGTTAATCACAAATCCTACTTCCTGCAGTGTCTCAGTTCTCCTTATGTCTTCTATTCGAGTACTAGGATGACTGCTTGCATAGTTTTTAAGTTCTGATGAGATCCAACAAGATGGCAAATGGCTGCAGAGCTGTTATGTAACTGTTCATTTATTTCTGTGAGTGAGCATCTCCTGTGACTCATTTGGCTCACAGGCCCATAATACCAGAAAAAATGTTCTGTCTGGAGTAGGATGGTGTATTAGATGAGCTAATAGGTCCTTTTTATTTCTAATAGCTATCTAGTGGAAAATTGTAAGGTTTTAACAAATAATCAAGATCCTTGAATACAAAACATAATTCATCATACCTAAAAGTTTGATTGTGCCAATTTCACTTATTTTATTCCTATGGAACTGTTTGTGGAATAAGGCACTTCTCTGTGTGGAGAATATTAGAATCTGTTTTGAAAATGTTTTCTCAGTCCCTACTAGAATTACATTATATGAGTGAAACCTTGGCTGTTCTGAAATTAATGGCAAAACTCCCACTGACTTCAGTGAGACAGGATTTTATCCCATACCTTTTTCCTTCCAAGAAAAATGCTGTATTCCCTAGTCTTAATCTAGATTATTTTTATCTTTATCAGTCGGGTGCACAGACATAGACCTGGCACACATTACAGGAATGTGTAGAAATGAACATTTCTGAGCTCATATTGCCATTTTGCTGGTACAGATCAACCCAGAAAATGATAAACCAAATATTTTATTATAGTAATTTGAGAAGAATATAAATGACTGTTGATTCCAGAAGTCCTGAGAATTTTGAAAAAGAAACCTCAAACCTCCAAAGTGCTGTGTTGGAAGCCAACTTCCCATGTCATGATCGTATTTGACAATGAATTTACTACACCCTATTCTCCTCTGTCATCTCAGCATTTAGTTCACTATGCTTTGTGACTAAGAGTACAATAAAGTTCTTATTTGTCAATGTTTGTCTCAAATATATAGTTTGTAATCAGTCATTTATTTCTTTGATGGAGCATATTTCAGTATCTGGACATGTCATATTGTGATCGGTATTGTGTTTGGCTTGTTTATTTTACATAATGGAACGTCTTTCACAAAGGAGATCCTTACTTTTGTCTTTTTTTAAAAATGTATTTACTAAACCACTCACTAGGATTCTTGTGAATAGGGCTACATAAGTAAATAAAAATTTGGAACGTTTCTAACAGTGTTTCTTATAAAGAGGCAAAATGGTTTTCCTTCATACATTTTAAGGCCAAAAGACACCATTGTGATCACCTCATGTGGCTTCCTGCATAGAACAGATCATAGAACTTCACCCATTAAATCCTATATCAAGGCCCAAACATCTGGCCGAGCTGGAGCAGGAACCTCCTGAGCAACTCTTTTCAAAGACATCCATTCCTGATTTAGAGATTTCAAGTGATGGAAGATCCACCACATCCCTTGGCACTGATTCAGAACATCTCCTGAAGATCATCTAAGGTCAGAGCATCCCCATCCCCTCCCACAGAATGATTTCCTTCTTCAGAGAAGCTTCTCCTTTGGGTTCAATTAAATACAATTTGCAATTGGAATCTGGCTGAATGGGTATAATTTAAGTCATAAGAATCACTGCCCTAATGATTCCATCTTTAGAACTTCTATTTGTTCATCCTTTGGCTTATTCTTCTGTTTTATAATAGTGTGCATACTGTATGGCTATCTGTGAGATTCATTTAGGCTATGTCTACACTGGCAAGTTAGTTCGAATTAAAGAGGCTTAATTCGAACTAACTAAAGCCATGGCTACACTAGGCTTTAGTTAGTTCGAATTAAGGGCTTCCTTAATTCGAACTAATAAGTTTGAATCGGGTATTCAAACTAACTAGTTAAAATTAACCAATGTGGCCATGTAAATTCGAACTAATTTCTTAGTTCGAACTAACTGGCCATTGAGAAGAATGGGGATCGCTAATTCGAACTAAGCAAGTGCTTGCTTAGTTCGAACTAACATTCCAGTGTGGCCGTGCTAGTTCGAATTAAGCTAATTCGAACTAGCTAAAATTAGTTTGAATTAGTTAGTTCGAACTAAATAATTCGAACTAATTTTAGCAAGTGTAGACATAGCCTTAATGTTGTAATTCAGAAAGATTCCTCAGCATTTTGGGGGATTTTGTTTTGTTTTGTTTTTTAATGTGGTTGGATGGTTTTGGGTTTTGATTGGTTGTTTTTGAGAAACATTTGCACAAATAATTTGTTGTTGAAATGGGTTTAGAAGTTAATTGTACACTAATGGAACTGACAGACATACTGGCTCTGTACACTTGGATTTCCAGGGACAGTGAAAAATGTGGTCTAAATGGTTCCTTCCTTTGGCACTGCTTGGATAAGTGTGTTTCTGCCTCAGTTTCCTAATTGTAAAAGTGGTCTAACAATATATTTCCACCTACCTCAGAAAGGATTGTTGTGAAGATGAATTAGACTATGCCTGTAAAGTGCTTTGGACATAAACTAAGAGTTCTTATCCAAGTGGGTATAGATATATATGAATTAAAGATGAATGCCAACTTTTGAATGATTGTTGTAGAAGTAACCAGGTGCATCAAGTAGCTGAATTTTCAGCAGAATTAAAATGTATGTGGGTGTTTTGCACTTTTAAACAGATTCTACTACAGATGGTTCCTTCTAATCTCTTCTGAAAATGACTGGGGATGAATATTTTAGAATATTAGAAATAGCACAACATTGATTTAAGGCTAAGGTGGATTAGTATCCCATATCTTGAATAATGCATGTTTTGCTACAGACACCTTCATTTGTCATATATTTTATTATTCTTGAACTCTACCTTGCTGGTCCAATCCTGCCTTCTTTGTCCCTCCAAAACTAGTCCTGGATTCTCTAGCGCCAAGGATAAGATGGGGAAAAGATAATCATTTGGGTCTTTTTTTAGTGTGTTGCACTGATTTTAATTCATGCAATATTGCTGAAAGGATAGGTGAGGGTGCTAGTTTGGGACTTGAGAAACAAGGGTCAATTTTGTGCTCTGCCATGGCTTCTCTTTGTGACTGTGGGCAAATCACCTAGAGCGTGTCTAGATGGTGCATTCACCCACTCCTAAGGGATGTAACTTCTAATGCAGAGATGCCAAACTCATTTGCTATGGTGGGCCAGATATGACTTAAATGTACTTCAAGTGGGCCGTACATACCATAAATTGAAATACTAGGGCACTCTCTGTATTAGGGAAAGAGTGTGGTTCCACAGAGTGGCCTCACAGGCTGGATGGAAGAGATTCGCGGGCCATATGTTTGATATCCCTGTTCTAATGCATACTAGTGGGTCACACACTAAGTGGTCTGTATGGATCTGCTGGCATAAACTAAGAAAACCCTTGTGCATGTCAATGTAGTCCTGCTTCAAATAGTACTACATTATGTGCACTAGGGAGCTATTAGTGTATGCCAGCACTAGAATTTACACCTCTCTGATATGTTCTAACGTACCTTGCAGACAAGACAAGACAGCCATTCTGTGACCAGTGTACAATGAGGTTAATAGCACTGCCGTATCTCACAGGTCCTTTTGTACAATAAATACATTAACGGCAACCCACAAGTGCTGCAGTAATGGAACCTACCGTGGTACCAAAGACAAATCTTTGTTGTGAAATCCACTCACAATGGGATCAGTTTTTCCCCTAGTGAATTAGATAAGCATTCTGTCTAACCATTTATTTTGGTGTCTAAATAGGAGCTGATTTCTTCCTAGAATATGAGTCTGATTGTGGGTGCTGAGCCGTGGAAAAATTAGACCTTCATTCAAAAAAAACACACAGAGAAAGTCTCTTGGGCTATGTCTACACTTGTTAATTTAAGTCGACTTTGTTAAGTCGACTTGGCATGTCTACACTCAAAAATTCAGTCAACTTAAAGGAGATCCTGCCAAATCGACTTAGAGCTTCCACACTGGACGCCTAAGTCAACCTGTAGGGGCTAGGTGGACCTGGGACTGGTCCACGGTGGCGGGGGGGGCACCCCTTGCCAAGTGCCAGGGGGCTCAGCATTTGCCCCATTGTACCTTGGTACAATGGGGGCTGAGCCAGACAGGGACACTGACAGGGCATAGGAGCGGGGTGGGCAGGGCTCTATCCTGCCCTGTAGGGTGGGGGCATGCCAGGGTCCGGCTGTGCCAGCCACCCTGGCAGGGAGGGCAGTGGGGAAGCCCTGAAGCCCTTTAAGTTGACTTAAAGTTGTCTTAGGGCTACTCTGCGTCCACACTGGCTAAGTCAACTTAATAAAGTCGACTTAGTCAGCAAAGTCGACTTAAAACGAGGTTTAATAAAGTCAACTTTAATTTTCCTTAAGTCGACTTAAGGAAAATTAGGGTGGACGCAGATTAAATTAAGTCAATTTAAGCAAGCTTAAATCAATTTAATTTGTAAGTGTAGACGCACCCTTGGAGAGGATGGAATCAAATCCATCCATTACCTGATCCATAAGACTATCCTTTCTCCCTTGATGCCTCATCTCTAGACACTGCAGAATAAGTGAAGTTGTTCAAATGGCAGCAACATCAACAGCTTTGCTTTTATATCCAGTTCAAACTTAGGTGGCATGTGGGCTTTTGTAGACAGAACTAATGTGCTAGCTGTTCACTGTTGATATTGTGAAGTATCTCCTTTTTCCTTTCCAGATGCTGTGTGCTACCAAATAAGGGGAAAACATGTGTTTCCCAATGCTGTGATAAGTCAGAGGTATAAGTTACAGCCTTACCATATTGAGAAAGGAATGCAAAGTGCACCCTTCTCTATCGGCACAGAAAATGTTTACAGAATTCAACTATAAGCGATGGCCATGTGCACAGGAACAGTTTGCATCACAACATAGGAAAAAGAAAAAGGGCTTTTTAAATTTCATTTTTGTGTAAGAAAACCACTCTTCATGGGAGTGCTTTTTATAGTAAATACAATTTTTCATTTTGTTCCTTTTCTTTTCCTCCCTGGCAGAGAAAGCCTTATCTTTGAAGTCAGTATAATAGAGAACATCACAAATTCTCCCATTTTAGCTTTTGCTGTTTGTTTGTATCATTTACAATTTATGTTAAGAGCTGTACTTACATCTTTTTTTAATAATAAAAGCCTCCAAAGAAGGGGGAAAACAGAGGAATCATATTAGATATGTTTGTATAATCTATTCACCAGTTTCACATTACGTTTTAATTTCTCTCCTCCCCTCTTTCGCCTGGTGGTATGTTCTTTATTCTTTCTTGTTTGGTGTAATTTGGTCACTATACTAGTGAAATGAAGGTAAAATATTTGATGTCCTAATATTTTTAACTATCCTTTCCAAAAATAGGAAATGAATTTTTTTGGGGGGAAAAAAGCCACTACCAACAAAACCAACTTGCACAATATGTTGCTAAGTTTCTGACTTTTAAATAGCAAATAAGAAATAAAAAACAAACAAACAGTGCTTGGCACTCAGACGCAAATAACCATGAAATCAGAAGATTTTTTTTTCTGCCAGAATACACAGAGTGGGGTGATTCTGTTAGTTTGTTTTCTTAGCTATTAAAGCTTTCCTCCCATCCTCCTCATGACAGCATGGTTTTTAAAGTTCAGACTTTTAAAATAAGGCTCTTGAATGAATATGTATTCTCTGCCATGGGTCTTTTTCACCATATTAGAAGATGTGGATAATATAAGAAATGCTGCCCTGGACAGATCAATCATGCGTCTGATCCAGTATTTATCTCTGATGGTGGCTAATGTTTG
The DNA here is from genome assembly GCA_007922175.1 of Pelusios castaneus. Taxonomy (NCBI): domain Eukaryota; kingdom Metazoa; phylum Chordata; order Testudines; family Pelomedusidae; genus Pelusios; species Pelusios castaneus. Next base: position 8,415,999 of record ML685784.1, on the reverse strand, counting down.
ATGCTTGAAATGAACCGTATGACATTGCACCTAATTCACCTAACTCTGTAATGCCTTAAAGGATTTCTTCCAGATGTCAGCAGGAGATCAGTTTATATGTGGAAGTATGTGGCTCAATCCTGAAAGTCCTTACTGATATGAGTAGTTCCTACATAAAGCCTTGGGTAAATTAGGACTGATGTCATGATTAAGGATTTGTAGGACAAGAACTATAATTGTTAGACAAGTTAGTTTCTGCTTTTCTTCTTGACACAAATGTCTAAGCCTATAAATATAGTTCAAAACCGTTTACTGTAATGATGTCTTGAATCAGTGAGTTCCACAAGTTAATTATGCACTGCACAAGCCTGTATTTCCTTTTATCTGCTAAAGTTATTGTCTTTTGCATTGGGTGGATTCTTATTCTTATTACTCTTTAAAGAAATAGTAGAGGAGAACCACCATATCATCTTTATCCTCATCTTCCACTAGTAAATAAATTGTATATTATTCCTGGGTAGGAAAGTGTAAATTATACTTCCTTGCAAAGGTCTGCCTCTCTATGCTCTAGAATGAACGAAACCCCAGGGAAAACGCTTTCCTTAAGGCAACAGAGTCCTGTGGCACTTTTAAAGACTAGCAGATTTATTTATCGCATGAGCTTTCGTGGGAGAAAATCTGTTAGTCTTTAAAAGTGCCACAGGACTCTGTTGTCTTTCTACAATAGACTAACACGGCTACCCCTTTGGAGCTTTCCTTAAGGGTTATGGTATCTTACCTGTCTTTTGCCTGTTTGAGAGCAATAAGGTTTTAGTTTATGATTGGGGCTATATAGGAGCTCTTTAGGTAAAGACTGCAATGAATCACCATCATCTCATTCTCTGACAATCCTGGACAAATCCCTGCACTATGCTATTGCTTTTTTACCTCCACCATAGACTTAAAACAGTGGAGTTAACTGTAGACCTTAGGCCAGGCCTCGACAAACCAATGTTTCTGGTCACCTTGGTGACCAGTTTTAGTAGCCTGTCACCTAGCTCCACTGCAGAAATGTAACCCTCTGGTGAACAAAAGTAAAATTGCTGGCACCTAGCTGTGCACGAATTTTGTCGAACCCTGCCTTAGGCTGATTGTGGACCAGTGGCTTTTGGAATAGCATGTGTGCTGAAAGATTACAAGAGAAAAAAATCTCTACACAGTATGGAGTTTAAAAATTCAGTGCAAAGTCACAGCTGTATTAACTGATGCTGCAAAGAAAGCATTTATTTTTAACTGTCAGCACCATCTGTGGCTTTAAACAGTATTTTAGCTTTATTTCAAACTTTTCTCATAATTAAAATATTTAAACTAGACAGTGTGAACTCCTGCAGGAATAGTAGAAGTTTATTTCAGGGCAGTGGTGCCTAAAAGAACACTATAAGCACAACCATGAATAAGGGCAACAGAGTATCAGTCAGAGGAAAACTGAATGCCATTTCAGATGTAAACCGTATATATTAAAATTACATTAAGCATTTGTTAGTCTGGACATTTGGCTAGTATCAAGGTAGATTACCTTGTGCGAGACCTGGCTTTAGGGTCATGTAATGATCAGCACCATACTAAATTATTTTTCTAGGAGTGAGATTCTGGCCATTTTGCAATGGCTAAAGTCACTTAAATAGCATTAACTAATCTAGAGAGTGAAGAAAAAACCAAACCCCTCGCTAACCATGAACAGTTTTGAAGTACTCCTTTATAGAGCAATGACAAACACAGACACGGTGCAAGATAATGTGTGTATGAGGCCCCCGCAGGAAAGCAGGGATTGACACAACTGGAAATACTTCCCAGGAAAGCAGGCAGAAAGGCAATTTGCCTGTTCAGTTGCAGGATTGCCAGTGTATCATGGCATCGTGAAGTAATAGTCATGAAGTACTGGGATTGTAGGAGAAGGAAAAGGAGTGATTGAATGGTTGAAAACCTGAAGAACTAAAATACCCATCAGTTCCTATTTTTATACTAAGTTTTGCTCCAGATTTGTGGTTGCTTGCATTGTGTCTTTTGTTTATTCCAAATCTGCCTCAATTCTGCTGATGGATTTAGGAACAGATGGCTTATGTGTGTATTGAAAAAAGGGCAGACTATGGCTGCTGACGAGATTAGATCAATTAGTCTAGGGGAGGTAGTTGTATAAGTAGGAAAGTATGTTTAGTGGCAGTGTAATAATTCACTACCTATACTACCAAAGTTCGTTACTCCAATAATTTTGTAAGGGTAAGGTGGCTCAGGGTGAGATCAGGGCCAGATTTTCTAAACACCTCAGCACCCAACACCTCTCAGGCACCTAAATGAAATAGTTGGATTTTCTGCTGTCTAAATGAAACCAAAACTGTTTTGAAAATCTGGACCCTGGTGAGAATTTGGGCAAGATGGTATGACTACAAAAACTGTGTTCCTGCAATGGAAATCCCAGACTCACAGAATAATTCTTAGGGTGCTGAGGGAGTTAGCCAATGTGATTGCAGAGCCACTGGCCATTATCTTTGAAAACTCATGGCAAACGGGGCAGGTCCTGGATGATAGCTACTATATTTGCCTTTTTCCGATTTTCAAGAAGGGAAAAAGGAGGCCCCGGGGAACTACAGACCAATCAGCCTCACCTCAATCCCTGGAAAAATCGTGGAGCAGATCCTCAAAAAATCCATTCTGAAACACTTGGAGGAAAATATAGTGATCAGGAACAGTGAATATGGATTCATCAAGGGAAAACTGTGCCTGACCAACCTGATTGCCTTCTATGATGAGATGACTGGATTTGTGGATGCGGGAATAGCCGTCAACGTAATATTCCTCGACTTTAGCAAAGCTTTTTATATGGCTTCCCACAGCATTCTTGTCAGCAAGTTAAAGTAGTATGGGTTGGATGAATGGACTGTAAGGTGGAGAGAAAACTGGCTACATCATCGAGCTCAGCGGGTAGGGATTAATGGCTCAATATCTAGCTGGCAACCAGTAATGAGTGTAGTGCCCCAAGGTTCGGTCCTGGGGCCGGTTCTGTTCAACATCTTCATTAATGATCTGGATGATGGGATAGATTGCATACTCAGTAAGTTTTCAGATGACACCAGGCTGGGGGAGGTGGTGGGGGGTAGGTAGATACACTGGAAGGCAGGGATAAGATTCAGGAAGACTTAGACAAATTGGAGCATTGGGCCAAAAGAAATCTCATGAGGTTCAACAAGGACAAGTGCAAAGTTCTGCACTTAGGACGGAAAAATCCCATGCACAGCTACAGGCTGGGGACCGATCGGCTAAATAGTAGCACTGTAGAAAAGTACCTGGGGGTTATGGTGAACGGGAAGCTGGATATGACTCTTGTTCCAAAAAAGCCAATGGCATATTGGGCTGCATCAGTAGGAGTGTTGCCAGCATATTGAGGGATGTGATTATTCCCCTCTATTCAGCACTGGTGAGGTCATATCTGGAATACTGTGTCCAGTTTTGGGCTCCCCACTACAGAAAAGATGTTGACAAATGAGAAAGAGTCCAGCGGAGGGCAACGGAAATGATTAGAGGTCTGGGGCACATGATTTACGAGGAGAGACTGAAGGAACTAGGCTTATTTAGTCTGCAGAAGAGAAGACTAAGGAGGGATTTGATAGCAACTTTCAACTACTTGAAGAGGTGCTCCAAAGAGGAGGGAGCTAGGCTGTTCTCAGTAGTAACAGAGGACAGAACAAGGAGCAGTGGTTTCAAGTTACAGCTGGGGAGGTCAAGGCTGGATATGAGGAAAGAATTTCTCTCTAGGAAGGTGGTGAAGCATTGGAATGGGTTACCTAGGGAGGTGGTGGAAACTTCATCTTTGGAAACACTTAAAGCCCAGTTAGACAAAACCCTGGCTGGGATGATTTAGTGGGAGTAATCCTGCTTTTAGCAGGGGGTTGGACTAGATAACGTCATGAGGTCACTTGCAACCCTAAGATTCTATGAATGGAGAATCCAAGAAGTGGCCAACAGTGGTAGCTTGTTTAGTTTTTTCCCTGTTAAAGCTGGATTACTCCATTCAGTACCTGATCCTGTGCTTTGTTTGTCCAAGTTAGTTGAAAATGTCTTCAAGGATGAAAGACTTTATCTAACAAATTGTTTCATGGCCATAGTGATATGTGAAGACCAGCTCCTATAATGTGCAAAGTGCTTTGATGTGACATGCTGATTGGCCTCAAATCCTCTTAAATCAGTGATTGGCATGTGTGTTATCCAAATTCCTTCAACCAAACTATTTTTTGTACTGTACATCATGAGCATATAATCCTCAGGCCTGCTGCAGCATCATTAATTCTAGCTGTAGAAAAATGTACCAGAATTTACCAGTCAGCTTTATTACTTCAGAGACATTGATCATATTCAGTCATTTCTCTTAATGATGTGCAGCAAGATAAAAGCAACCTAAATAAAATTCAAAACATAAACAGCCTCTGCTTACCCCAAGAAACACTATGGAAAATAGTTATTATTTATTCATAGAATCATATAATAATAGGGATGGGAGGGACCTCATGAGGTCATCTAGTCCAACCCCCTGCTAAAAAGTAGGACCACTCCCACTAAATCACCCCAGCCAGAGTTTTGTCTAACCGGGCCTTAAAAATCTCCAAAGATGGAGATTCTACCACCTCCCTAGGTAGCCCATTCCAATGCTTCACCACCCTCCCAGTGAGAAAGTTTTTCCTAATATCCAACCTTGACCTCCCCAGCTGTAATTTGAAACCATTGCTCCTTGTTCTGTCCTCTGTTACCATCGAGAACAGCCTACCTCCCTCTTCTTTGGTGCACCCCTTCAAGTAGTTGAAGGTTGTTATCAAGTCTCCCCTCAGTCTTCTCTTCTGTAGACTAAATAAGCCTAGTTCCTTCAGTCTCTCCTCATAAGTCATGTGCCCCAGCCCCCTAATCATTTTTGTTGCCCTCCGCTGGACTCTTTCTCATTTGTCAACATCTTTTCTGTAGTGGGGAGCCCAAAACTGGACACAGTATTCCAGATATGACCTCACCAGTGCTGAATAGAGGGGAATAATCACATCCCTCAATATGCTGGCAACACTCCTACTGATGCAGCCTAATATGCCATTGGCCTTTTTGGCAACAAGAGCACACTGTTGGCTCATATTCATCTTCCCATCCACCATAACCCCCAGGTCCTCTTCTACAGCGCTGCTACTTAGCCGATCGGTCCCCAGACTGTAGCTCTGCATGTGATTTTTCCGGGAGTGTTCCAATTTGTCCAAGTCTCCCTGGATCCTGTCGTGCCCTCCAGCGTATCTACCATTCCCCCCAGCTTAGTGTCATCCGCGAACTTACTAAGCACGCAGTCTATTCCATCATCAAGATCATTAATGAAGATGTTGAATAGAACCGGCCCCAGGACCGACCCCTGAGGCACTCCACTTGTTACCGGTTGCCAACTAGACATTTATTTATTTATTTATTTATTTATTTATTTATTTATTTATTTTTATTATCAAGCACCTGTGTGCTGCAGTCATAGACTAGAACCTCAGTCTGCTAGGTGCTGTCCAATCACAGAACAAAAAAGATAACCCTTTCCCCAAAGAATTTATAATCCGAATTGAAACCATTATTAAAGAAAACTGCCAGTTTCAACAGACACTGCTGCCTGTTGTTTTCATTATGAGTTTTGATAACTTTTAACTTTTTTGTCTTCATATAAAGAAGTTGTAGCAGAGCACACTCTATTCCTGCCTCTTCACACCACAGACACTGGATCAGTCACCACTGGTAGTGTATCCACCATGCCATTTATTTCAGTTTCTTCCACCAACACCCTTAAGTCCTATGTAACAGAACTATTTTCAATACCATCTGTGTTCTCAGTCCTCTCCTCAGGACCCAAGCTGAGCAGAGGTCTCCCTTCCCTGAGACATCTGCGAAGCTGGGTTCAGCTAGCCCTCTTCCTCTCCCTTGGCACTGCCTTCCTGTGGCTCTTTATCACTCTAGAGCTGATGGACTACCTGGCTTGTCAGCTCACATAGCCCAGGTGAATGGTTATCTAATTATCTTTAGTGACGTAGATCAGCTTTCTCTGGGGAACAAATGAATGTTGGAGTGATCAGAGTTCGGGCACTTGTGATTCTCTACTCTCTTGCAGAAGGTAAATACAAGATGTGAAATACCCCAGATCTGGTATTTTATTATTAATAATATTTTACCTTCATTTCTATTCCAAACTGTATACAGAAGAACATACTGAAATGCAGTCCCCAACTGATGCATACCACATCTGTGGGAGCAGGGATATTTTCACCAAGCATGTCAGAGCAAAACTCTTACAAAAAGTCTGTGGTGTCTTTAATGCAGTGCAGACAAGACCCTGGGATGAAATTATTTTATAAATAGGAGCCTACAGTTTATTAGGACACACAGAGACGTATCAAACTTACAAAATTATATTATTCAGCACATTAACTTCTACAGCATTTTGTATCTTCAAGGGGTTTGTAACTAATTGGTTAATGTTGCTGTTGTGTGTTACTGGTTACCACTAAAGTGTTGGTGTTTATTGGCATTTGCCTATAGTTTATACAAATAAGGCTATGTATAAAAAAGGTGAAAAATCTGATTTGTGCACAAAGTTTCCATTGAAGGCCGAATCTAACTGTAAACATATAAGTGGGATAATTGCAATTATTCTGAATATAAGTATAGTATATAAATAATAGGAATTATTTAACTGAAATCAAGTCATTCATTATAACCTTTAAAAAAAAAAAGGAATTTAACATTTGAAGATGTATGCCATGTCAAAGATGAGAACTTGCATGTGTCAGTTATAATAATGTCATGCCATGACATTTAGTTTTGCTAATATTGTTTGTGTGTGATATGAAGGGGTCAATTCATAAATAGCAGGTACAGTATTAATGCCAGGGAAATTATTTCTATCAGTTTTACATCTTTTATTGGAGAAAAGGTGCAGAGAAACTGAGGTCCCATTATTTTGTTACTCTGACTGCCCCCCTCCAGTCTCTGAGCATGAGTCATCTTTCATAATGTCCCAAATGTTCAAGACAGACATCTAAGGGAGTTGTTAAAGGGCTGTGTATCTATTACCAGAAAACTAAAACGTTCGATACAAAAGAAAGTGAATAGATGAGTTTCTCAGGAATGCAGTCACTGGCATAGCATTGCATGTGATATTATTGCAACAGTATTGTTTTCTGTAATGCTAGTATCTCAGAAGATACAGTCCCTACCATATTGAGTTTACATTTGGGATGCTGAATTGTGACATATATTTCCCATTAAAATGCACAGGGCAACAAATAGAGCCTCTGGTACATTTAAAAAAACAAACAAACAAAAAAAACCCCACAAGCAAAAACAAAAGATTAATTTGATTAACTTAAACAAAGAATCTTTTAGAATACTTTTTCTAAAATTGAGTTTTGCTTTATGCTTTGCTTTTTAAGAGCAAAGTCAAGCAACAAGGCAGCTGGGGGGGGGGATAAGGAGTATAGATAAGGTCTCTTCCATCCAAAATGATCCTAGAAGGAAGGAGAGGAAAAAACAATGTATTAAATAGCATCCAATAATACTTGTTTTCCAGCTGTCACTGAATCACTTGCTTGAATGGCCAAGGAGTCATCACTCTTCAACCATTCCAGGTTTTCCTGGTTTTCCTAATGGACTATTCATATAGCACTCTTACTATTTTCATCATCATCCTTTTGGGCATTGCAAAACACCCTTTATGCTGTCAACAGGAAACATATCAGTTGCACAATTGAGGTCAGAATCACACACGGGTACCCAAAGTCATTATTCAACATTACTCACATTTCTGTTTTAGGTCATTTCTTGGAAGACCTGTGTAGAGAATTGCCTCTTCCTCCTTCTCTTCCTCTAAGCTGTTAAAAACATGAAAAAGAGAAGTCAGTATCTGTTATTAAATCTGTTTACTGCCGACTATTCTTTGAACTACACATCAGTACTCAAGGCATATGGAAACATATCCAGGTCATACCTATTTATCTGCTGAAGTATAATGAGACAGATTTCCATGTCACAACTTGTCATCACTTCATGGGCCATGTTAAAACTAATTTATCACCAAAATTTGGCCAGCTGGTTTAAATTCCTATCTGAATGGTGCCTACAAATATATCCACTTCTATATTCCTAAATTCTAAGCATCTGAAATTCCTAAGTCAGTATCCTGACATTCAGAATTCCTGATTCACAGAATCGTAGATTAGGGTTGGGAGGGACCTCAGGAAGTCATATAATCCAACCCCCTGCTCAAAGTAGGACCAACCCCAATTAAATCATCCTAGCCAAGACTTTGTGAAGCCAGGCCTTAAAAACCAGTAAGAATGGGGATTCCCTCCACCCCACCTGATCAAGTCCATCTGATCTGATACCCCATCTGATTTTCTAAGAAAGGACATCACATCAGCAGTTAAAAGCCACCAACAGCAGCAGAGAATCTGATGGAGCACTACACCCTATAACCCAGTGGAAGTAACAATGAAGCATGCACCCTTAGTGTCATACATAGTATGAGCACAATGATGCGGTGTCCATGAATGTTTGAATACATAGGTTATAATTTACGAGGCCATTGATTACATCAGGATTTTAAGTGTGTAGATGAGGAAGGGAATTGGAGCATGATTTTGATTGGGTGCTGCATATGAGAACATAAAATTAGTATAATACTGATAACAGATAAGTCATGACTCATTAATCTTGCATGACAATGGATAAATGAAATCCAACTTACAGGCAGCTTTTCAGAAAAACACATTTAAAATCTTTCTGATCCTTGGCCACCTTGATTTATTAATGGAAGACGGAAGAAGGCAAAATAGCCATCTGTGTCTGTGTAAAAAAACAAACAAAAAAAAAAACCCACCATACCCCACAAACAGGGAATAATTAAAGAGAAAAGAGTATGTGGAATAAGGACAGATATTTAAAGAATGAAATGCTTATTTATAAGAAAATAAACAAGGAATCCTGTGGAACTTTTAAAGACTACCAAATTTATTTATGCCATGAACTTTTGTGGGTTGTCAAGCATCTGATGAAGTAGGATTTCCCCGTGAGAACTCATGCAATAAATACATTTGTTAGTCTTTAAAAGTGCCACAAGACTCCTTGTTTGTTTTGCTGAACTAAACTAACATAGTTACCTCTCTGGAACTTATTGATAACGTTTCACGCTCACCCACTTCAGTCAATGGAAAGACTCCCACTGACATTAATGATCATTGGGTCAGCTGTCCCATGATTGGACCTGTTATTAACAAATTCTGCACCATGTTTCTATAAGCATCGTCAATTAACTAAGTACCAACCAAGTTTAAGAGGAAAGAGAATAAATCACGAGGGGAAAGTCACTGAGGAACAGCAGATTTGATAAATGGGAAGTTAATTGGTGGTCATATGCAACCTTGGGTCTTTGTTACAGTTTCTTTAAAATGGTCATACAGTATCAGGTCTTCCAGTGCCAGAGGCTTCAGAGGGAATGAACAGAACAGGATAATTAATGAGTGATCCATTCCCCTGTTGTCCACTACCTGTTTCTGATAGTCAGAGGTTTCGGGACACCCAGAGCATGGAACTGTGTCCTTGAATATCTTGTCTAATAGCCATTGATGGAACTATCTTCCATGAACTTATCTAATTCTCTTTTGAAGCCAATTATACTTTTGGCATTCACAATATCTCATGGCAGTGGATTCACAGGTTAACTGTACATTGTGTGAAAAAGAACTTCCTTATGTTTGTTTTAAACATGCTGCCTATTAATTTCAGTGGATGATCCTTGGTTCTTCTGTTATGTGAAGGGAAATATAAAACTTCTTTGCTCTCTTTCTCCACACCATTCATGATTTTATAGACCTCTGTCAAATCCCTCCTTAGTTGTTTCTTTTCAAAACTGAATAGCCCAGTCTTTTTAATCTCTCCTTATATGGAAGCTATTCCATATTTCTGAGCATTCTGGTTGCCCTTTTCTGTACCTTTCCAGTTCTAATATCTTTTCTGAGGTGCAATGACCAGAATTACACTCAATACCACGTGAGCATACCATGTGTTTATATACATAAGTAGCATTGTGATATTTCCCATCTTATTATCTATCAGTTTCCTAGTGGTTCCTAAAGTTCTGTTAGCTTTTTTGACTATGCTACATATTGAGCAAGTGTTTTCAGAGAATTATCCATGATTACGCCAAGGCGTTACAGCTAATTTAGACCCTTCATTTTGTATGTATAGGTGGGATTATTTTTCCAATGTGCATTACTATGCTTTTATCAGCATTGCATTACATCTGCCATTTTGTTGCCCAGTCACCCAGTTTTGTGAGATCCCCTTTAGCTCTTCGCAGTTAGCTGTGAACTTAATTGTTTTGAGTAATTTTGTATGGTTTTCAATTGTTGCCACCTCGCAGTTTACCCCTTTTTTCTGATCATTTATGAATGTGTTGAACAGTACAGATCTTTAGAGGGCCATGTTGTTTACCTCTCTCCACTGTGAAAACTGACCATTTATTTTTTCCATTTGTTTCTTGTCTTTTAAACCAGTTATTGATCCGTGAGAGTATCTTCTGTTTGTTCTCATAGCTGTTTATTTTGCATAAGAATCTTTGGTATGGGAGCTTGTCGAAGGCTTTTTGAAAGTTCTAGTACACTGTGTCCACTGGACCAGCCTTATCCATATGCTTGCTGATACACTCAAAGACTTCTAATGTATTGATGAGGCATGATTTTTCCTTTATAAAAGCTGTGTTGATTCTTCCCCAACATAAATTTTCATCTACATGTCTGATAATTCTGTTGTTTACTATAATTTCAAACATTTTGTCTGATACTGAGGTTGGGCGTAGTGGCCTGTAATTGCTAGGATCACGCCTGGAGCCTTTTTAAAAAATTGGTATTGCATTTGCTATCCCCCAGTCACCTGGCACAGAGTCAGACTTAAGCAATAAGTTACATACTACAATTATTGTTCAACAATCTCATATTATAGGTTCCTTCTCCCCCCCCCCCCCCCCCCCGAACTTTTGGCTGACTACTCTCTGGTCCTGGGGACTTGTTATTGTTTAAAAAATCAGTTTGTTCCAAAACCTCTTTTACTGACACCTCAATCTGGGATAGTTCTTCAGATTTTTCACTTAAAAAGATTGGTTCAGGTATGGGAATCTTTCTCATATCCTGTGTCAGGATGCAAAGAATTCATTTTGCTTCTCTGCAACAGCCTTGTCTTTTGAGTGCTCCTTTAGCATCTTGATCATCTAGTGATCTCACTAATTTTTTGGCCAGTTCTGTTGTACTTAAAAAATTGCTGTTAGTTTTTGAGTGTTATGCTACTTGCCCTTCAAATTTGTTTTTGGTATGTCTAATTATACTTCCACACTTGACTTTCCAGAATTTATGGTCCTTTCTATTTTCCCCAGTAGAATTTCACTTGCAGTTTTTAAAAAAATATATCTTTTTTGTCTCTGTCTCTTTTATTTTTTTGTTAAGCCATTGTGGCATTTTTCTGGCCCTCTTGCTGTGTTGTATTGTGGTTTTTCAGATTTTTTGATTATTTTGGATATATATGTAGTTTGAGTCTTTGTTACGATTTTTTAAAGTTTACTCGCAGCTTGCAGGCATTTCACTCTTGTGATTGTTCCATTTAATTTCTGCTTAATTTCCTCATTTTTGTGTAGTTCCCATTTTTTAAATTACATGCTATTGTGGGGGGTTTCTTTGGTATTTTCCCTCCTACAAGGTAATTACATGTAATTACATTATGTTGCATACTGTATAAGTCCTATGATGAAAATGAGTGTGTGAACATACCATTTAATCACTATTATGAAAACAGGTCATTTTATGTCAGTGCCCTCTTGTGATTCAGTAAGGATCAGCACCCTTTATATAGAGGAAGAAAATATTTAATTCACAGGTGCAAATTAGTACTCTGCTTGTGGCAAAGGGTGGAAAAATATGGTTTGTAAGGCGTAATCACATTCACATGCCTTTTGCATTCCAGTTTCCACCATTATATGATCTAATTTTTCTGACATTGAACCCATTATGGTATAGTATGGCTTTCGTCACCAAAGTAAATAACAGCTTGTTTCCGTGGGAGCAATCGAAAAACAGAGTAAAAACACCACTTACTGTTTTTGAAAGTTGTGTCAGATTGTCATGGTAATAAAATGTTGTCATGACAACTCAAATTATAAAACTGATTTAAAGAGAATCAAAAGATAACCTTAGGTGATGAGAATTCTTTAACTTTACAGATTTCAGCTCCTATTTCACATCTGTTGATTTATTTATTTTTTGAGGACATATATATATATTCATTCAGCGCTCCTACTGAGTAAAGACTTGGAGCTGTCAGTACTCAAGAAGTCTGTTTCTTCTTGAGACAGGTATAATGTAGGGACTGAAATGTGGAGTCAGACATACTACTGTGCCAAATCATCTTTACCCTGAGTTGGGGAAAGCTTGGAGTGAGATGAAAAGGTATTTCTCTTTCTTTCATGTTTATTCATGGGTTTTCTTTTAAGCAAAAACATCCCAAATGTTCCAAAAAATAAGTAGCGGTATCAAAAGGAGAGGCAGACTCCAGTTTGTCAGAAACAAACTTCAGCCAAACTATGGTTCTTCATCATTAGATCTCTGTAAAGATTTTGGGTAGGAGTTTCAAAAGTACTCAGCACTGGCCTAACTCTGCTCCCATTGCAATTGATCGATGTTTTTACCATTGATGGCAAGGGAGTGAAGTTGGGACATTGCTGAACTGTATTGAAAATCCCACCCTTCGTATGTTATGTAATCAGAATGATAAAGGCCATTTTAGATGAGGATGACATTAAGCCATGATACCACAACATGCAATTTCTGTAAGATAATTGTCACCAATATATACCCCACAAAAAATGAAATTAAAAAATAGGTACTCAATGGTGTTTTGCTTCAGAGAAGAATGTTTCCCTGCTACATTTCAACTTGACCCTCTACCCATTTTCATGCCATAGCTGTTTTAACAAAACAAAAAAGTTGCATGAATTGTTTCATAATGGAGAACTGGATTTTTTCACTGTCTAGATTTTAAAAAGCCCCTCTTTGTAATTAAAATGTAGATAAGCCTTTTTTGGATTCAACTTTAAAAATTATAATAATAAACTCGAAGACCCATTGCAGCTCCGCTTTCAAGGTACAGAATTAGGTAAAGTGCTACAGACTGGAACATTTTTCTTGAGAAAAGCATGGTTTCATTTTCTCATTTTAGAACATAGGTATTACAAAACCTCTGTGTACACAACTTTCCTGGTCTTATGTACCAAATGAGGCAGCAATGTGAAACGTATATTCTCTGGATTTCCAATTCGAGAGGCTGCCACATATAACTGACTGTGTGAACATTTCATCTTGCAAGAAAACACCAACTCAGTGTAGTGGTTGTCCCTGCGCCTGGTTGATGGTCATTGCAAAAGCCTGATCTCTGGGCCCCCAGGCGGGGCACGCACCCTGTCAGGATTAGGGAGGCACGCTGGTTTTTGTCTGGGAAAGGAAGGGGGAGGATGCAGGTCCGCTCAACTCCACTGCATCTCAGATCAAGCCCATACCCGAGGCTGGGTGGGGTCTGCCATGAGGTCAGCAGATTCCCCACAATAACAAGTTGACTCCACCCTCTGGGCCACAGTCACTGGCCCGCCATCTGCTCCCCCTGGGTTCCTTCCTACCCCCGTTCCGCTTGATTACTGGTCTTCTTCCTCCTCATCAGGGAAGGTTGCAGAACCTGTCGATGTTGTTGGTGGGTGTAAGGACCAGATGCTCGTCGGGGCTGTTAGCATACAGTAGCTCCTCCAGATCTGGGCCCGCCCTCCATCATCAGCAGCTGGAAACTTTCAGATCATAGGGTCCCAGTGAGGCTCCTGGGTTCTGAGGGCTAAGTGTTGCCAGTGGCGTCTCCATATCCCAGGCCACAGGCAGCCATGGAGGGAGAGGAGGGACATTTCCCCTCCCAGCGCTCCAGCCAACCTGAGCTGCCAGGCCCTCCTGATGAGCAGGGCGGCTCAAGTTCCCTACCCCCACCCCCGGACTGACTGGTTCTCTCTTCTCCCTCTTAGAAGGGGGCCAGGTCCCTTACTATATCTAGAACTTTCCATGGCCACTCACACAACAATAATAATAATATAGATACTCATCCTTGGTTACAGGCTAGACCTGTAACATTTCAGCATAATTGATGAAAGTTGCAGAAAGTGAATGAAAAGAAAAGACTGGAATTGAAATATATAGGTAAATCCTAAATTTATCTGCTACCCCAAGGGGGTAGCTAGCCTTGTTAGTCAAGGAGTCTTGTGGCACTTTTAAAGATGAATACATACATAAATGAATGAATGAATTTGTTAGTCTTTAAAAGTGCCACAAGACTCCTTGTTAGAATTCCAGTGATTACTTAGGTTAGATTACTTAGATTAGGTTACTTAAGATATATCTTGCATGATATATACTTACTTAGATTGTACCTACTGTATGTTACTTAGATTGTAAACTCAGGTAGGGTCCTTCCGTTCATTCTCAGTTTGTACAGCACCTAGAATAATGGACCATGGTCCATGACTAGGCACTATCACAATACAAATAAATAATTTAATGTGTTTCACAATGGACCAGATTCTCATTACATTTTGGCAGTTTTGTGCCACAAAAATGTGGCAAGATCCTGGCTCTATTTGATTCGCAGAGAATTCATCTGGCATAAGGAAACTTCTTGCTACTGCAAAACTGATGTTGCCTCCTCCTGCATCAACCATCCTGTAAAGGCAGAGTGGGTGCATCTACACTTGCAAGTTAGGTCGACTTAAGCCTCCTTAACAAACAACCTAAACAAAGCCACGTCCACACTGGGCTTTTATTAAGTTGACTTAAGCATTTCCTTAAGTTGACTTAATAACACATCCTAAGGTCAACTTAATGCTTTTCCTGGGGTGCCACAGCTCCCCTTGTCCCCTCTAGTGTAGACACTCTAAGTTGATTTAACAAGGTCGACCTTAAGTCAACCTAAATATCTAGTGTAGACATGCTAAGTCAACGTAACAAGGTTGACTTAATTTAACAAGTGTAGACATAGCCTGTGTCAGGGGTGGGACAGAGTGCTGCTCTACTGCCCCATCACTGGCATTAGGTCTTTAATGACCTTACTCTAGGGCTATAAATTAAAACAGCCAATGCTGAATGAAGCTGGCCAGCGCAAAATTGGGGAGTTGAAACTAACTCCACAATGCCTCCATCCCCTCACTGTACTATTTATTATTAGTAAATGCACTAGTAGTATAAAATGCATATCTGTCCAGTACCACTGGAAAACAGATTATCCAGATTTGGCTTGCTGTTTTAGTTTTTCCCAGACGAGGAGAATGTAGCAGCATTGCCCTGCCTGCTCCCAGGCAGCAAATGGAGGTCAGACACAGGGGGAGTTGGATACCTACATTGATTTCACTTGCTATTTATCTATTAATATTCTATTTTGTTTACATAGTGTCTGTCTAAACAGTATATCACAGGTATACACACTTGTTACCATGGTACTTTGAACAGATTCCTTAATGAAAGCCAAATGAGGAAACTTATTTCAAGCTGGAGTTTTCACATGATTTTTCTGTTAACATACTGCATGTTTCTTTGTTGATCTAATTGCGTTGATTTCAGTCTCTCTGGTGCTGCCTCTTCACTCACTTTTAACAAACCATTTAAGAGCTATGCAAGTTGCAGCAAGTTTTAATAGTGGCATTAATAGTGGCCAGGTAGTATTATAATATTTTTAATGAACGTCTGTTTTCTATTCTTTACTATGCTTTCTTTGGAAAGAGGCCCATGAAACAAAGTATTAAGAAAACACACTGCTATACTGGAATGTGTATATTAGCTTCAGATTATTTCCTATTAGCAGATTAGCTGCAAGGCTATTGGCTCAGAAAGCTCTTTGAGAGTTTTTTGTTTTGTAACTGATTCAAGCCATGGGAGAGAATTGCCACCATGATTGGAAAGAAGAATTAGCTACTGTTGCCATGGACACTGGAGTTCACAGTTCCATTGTTAACTCTAGTGCTCCAGAATGAGATGCCCCAGCATGAGTTCCCCAGCTTCCCTAATGAAATGATAAAATGTGTTTTGGGGGGAAAAGGAGGAGGCTGTGAAAGTCCCATATGAGAGAGAGATGTGAAATGGTATTTTGTTATAGAACTTAGCATTTAATTTAGGAATCAGCGTATGCTCTTGCTTTATGCTATCTTTATAATATCGGTCCATTAGGTCATTCATGTAGAGTTTATTTTTAGCAAATTACTTTTGTTTATATTTTTGATAGGAACAGGAGCTAATCCTGCTCACTCTTCCACAGCAAACTGTGCTGGACGAGAGGAACCTGTGTGGTGCTACTGTGGGAAAAGAGAAGGGATTTAAGGAGCCTGCACAGGGATCTGTGTCTTTTCTGTGTTCCAGATCGTGTTCCCGTGGGGTCTCCCTACACATCACTGTATGGGAGGGAGTAGCTTGGGTTATCAAACACAACATTGCCTGGATAAGTACTAGTCAACCTCCGGTAGATGGCTCCATCATCCATTATTCCTTACAGAGAGGGATTGTGCTGGTATGATCTGCAACCTGCAGACTGGCTCTACTGGTAAATGTAAATCTGAGGGCAAGGAGAATGCAAGACTGGGTCTTATATAAGTATGCAAATCAAAGTCAGAAAATATTAATTGTAACAAATTGTTACCTAACTATGTATGAAATAATGACTTAAGCACTATTTTGAAACATAGTTCATGAAACATGAATGTTGGGTATCAATGCAAAGTGCTTGCTGAATATTAGCATATTTTAAAATGGGGGGGGATGTTATCCCTCTAATCTTTTTTAACCATTTTCCTGTAACGTTAACAGTTCTGGTTGCTTTTCATATATTATCTATTGTTTTAAACTGTATGTTTACAAAGATGTTGAAGTTGCAAAGTTTGTGGAAGCAAGCAGCTCAGGAAGTTGTCCAAAGAAAAATAATTTTACGTTTGTAGTAAGATGTGATCAGTAAGCATTTTCATCTGAATACCATAGGATAAGAGGCCTATTATGTGATTTATGTATAACATACAGTACTTGTGACTGAACAGTGGTGTAGGGTAGCACCTATACAATGTGAGGAAGTGTGGTAATCTAAGGGCTGGTCTACACTAGAGAGTTTTGTCAGCCAAAGTGAGCTTTGGTTGACAACACAGTGGAGTTCTACACACTGAAATTCTTCTCCCTCCAATGTAACTCCCCTGCCCTGCCAACATAATAAAACCAGCTGAACAAGAGGTGTAGGGCTTATGTTGACTTATTTTAGGGCAATGCAGTGTCAGTCTAGACACTGAATTCCTTACATTGGCCGTCATTCTTGTCAATTGACAAGAAAGCTCCAAGAGAGCTGAGCCTCTGGTCTGAGCTGGTGTCCACTCTCAGCTGCAGTGGGGAAAGAAGCCCAGGCACTTCTCCACCTTCTCCCTTCAGGTTCCCAGCTGAGAATGAGGAATGGAGACACCCCAGGTGGCTTCCATCAGCTCCCAGAGTGGAAATGGGAGGGGAGAAGTCCATAGCTGGCTCCTGGCCAGAAGTGGGAAGTAATGGAGGGAGGCAGTCCACCGAAAACCCGAGAGCCTGTGGGACTTGTGGCACAGAGCTAGAGGTATCATGAAGGAAGAGATGAACATCACAGATACAAAAGTGACATTTTGGAACAATTTTCAACAAATTCTCCATTATCACAGTCAGTGGATGGGTTATTCACAGCAAAGAGCGCTGAGTCTACTAGTGCAGCAAAGAGTCATTCAGAGGCACTCAAGCAATAGTGGAGCTGCTTTGCATGTCATCCATACTTTGACTGTCTTGTCTTCCTTCCCCCAGTTGTGCTTTTCTGCTTTCCTACCATCTGCTGTTTGTCCCACCTGGACTTGCCATGCAGTGAAAAGGATATTACTTCTTGTCTCAACATTTTCACAGAGATCAGGATGTGATCTGTTTCCACTCTGTTGCAAACGAATACCCACCCATACCTGAAAGGGGAAGGAACTAGTGCATGTGTCTCGCATAGAATCAGTGTCTACTGATGAGTGATCTAAAAAAAAGAGGGTCAGATGTCAGGCAGAGCCTAACTTATTATGACACCTGGAGCTCAGGAATGCTAGCTAGCTAGTAGCCATGCTGCCCACAGAAGAACACAGACCTCAGCGCATGTTAAATAATCATCTCTTCCACACAACTCAGCCTGCCTCTTGCATCACTTATTGCTAACAAAGTATCTCCTCTGCCTAAATCACTAGCTCAATTGCTAATATCAGTTATTGCAATAAGCCATGCAAGAGGTTGTTGGAGACAGTTATGGATAGTTTATGTACTATGAACTTCCACCATGAAAAGTTCTTACTTGATACTATAGGTAACAGAAAATGGTGTTCTGAATGTATTTCATTTTTCTGTAACCTTCTTTTTCTTTGTCAAACTTTCCTCCTTTGTTTGCCCCAGCTCTTTCTTCTCTGAGCCTCCAGAAGACCTATAGCTTTTTAAGTTTTTTATAGCTCAAGTCACTTGCAACTCACATTCATTGGGATCTTGATGAACCCAATTCAGGTTTTATAGTAGTGGCAGAAATTGCTGTTGAAAAGGCAGCTGGCACTTAAGGACCAGGTTCGGTCTGTCATGTCTGTTATGAAATAAGCTAATCATGCCTTGTTATTTAACTACGATTATCATATTCATATAAATATAAGAGCAATACAATAATAATAACAACAGCAGGGTCCCATTTTCATAAGCTATAATCATGTCCAGTTAATGAAATTTTTCCTTATTTCTAAAGCATCTATATATAAATATTAAAGAAAAGTGCTTGGAGACTGCCGTCCAGCAAGAGTTCATCCTTTAAAATGTCTAAAGATCAGTTTCATTAATGGCTCAGGAGAGTTGCCAGTCTATTGATAAGGAAAATGTGTGAATTCAGACAATTTAATTTATCGCGATGAATGCTTCATAAACTCCGCTAATATTTATTTATTAAAAAGACACTCCTATCCCTTTTAGTTGAGAAAGGTTTGCACAACAGAACCGAATGGGTAGGTGTTCTTGCCGTGTCTAAGCTGAGCTGAAACAGTAGCACAACTTTATATTTAACTCTCCATATTATTGGAATATTCCACATCAAAATTAATTATGAGTCTCTGGAAGCCAGTGTTTAAAGAGAACATTGAGAATGTGTTGCTTTTTCATCGCCACCTCATGCACTGAAGAAGTAGTACGGATACTTGTAAAAATGAATTTTATTTATTTATTTATTTATTTATCAAAAGAAGGTCATTCTTTGGGGAAGGCTCAGTCAAAACTGGGGTCTTATGTTTGTGAATGTGATCACAGCCAGCCTGGAGTCCAGTCTGATCTCTTTCAGTCAGGAACTACATAACCAGTGACCTCCTGCCATTTGCGTCTTTCAGTACTGTATAATTCTGGGTAAAATTTTCAAAAACACCCAACGTACTGAGTGTCCCAGGTCCCATTGACTTTCATTTTGGAGGAAGGACTTAGGCATCTAAGTCACTTAAACATTTAATCATTTACTGGCTATACAACTTTTTGGTGAATGATAGAAGAATTTTTGCATTTGAGGAGATAGTTCTGTGCGAACTTGATTAAACAACTAAATTGTGTAACTAGGATATGATAACAGCTATTAGCCATTAACTCTATGTAAGATAAATACATTTCCTTTTCTTATGAGGACACATTTGGTAAAATTATAAATTGAATGAAATAAAAAAAAATGTTGACTTTGCCCTGCTTCTGTTTAACAAAACCAAATGTTCTTGAGTGATCTTGTCACACAATTTATTAGTCCTTTCATTTTGATCCTGTAATATAAAATAAAAATTCTAATTATTCCAGTATACTGAGGACTCCTGTGATTACTTGATCTAGCTGAGTTTCACCTTCAGCTTTTGATACAACCAGATATTGACATAAAACAGCTACAGGGAGCAATTATTCCTAGACCTCCTCTTTTTTCTAAAGCAAACAAACAAAACCATACCAACAGAACTTCATAGTTTGCACATTTGGATGGAAGTATCCTGTATTTGAAGATCCAGCCCCTTTGATGGTTTCTCTTTCAGCTCCTGTGCAAAGAAAATTGATATAAAATTAAACACACCAAAAAGGAAGAGGGGGGGGGAAATTAAATAAACCCTCCATCAATCTATAGTGAAGAGGAGCTAACTTGTCTGTTTAACATTTTCCATGGAACACTTTTGTTTGCATATACATATTGATTTTCCATCTTCAGTAGGAGATTGTTTATAATAAATACCGTGGTGAGCTGCTTTTGCTCTTGGAGCTTCATATTGCTTTTGAACTCTATCCTTACTAAGGACTGGTTTTCAGAGATCTTTAGAGACAGGCAAAACATATATTAGAATTTACAGAGCTGTGGAACTGATTATTAGTTAGTTTTATATTCTTCAGGGATGGAAATTAGCAATAATGAATCACTCTATAGTATGGAAAAATATATGTTCTTATAAATTTAATATGATGTTTGAGAATTGCATGTGAAGGAAATCAAGTAATTACACAGAAGTGCAGTATCATGGTTTTCTATATAACTATCTCTGTCTCCTTGATTAGAACAAATAATGGGACACTGGGTTGCAAATATAATTTTATTTTTTTACTGAGTTTTTAATTTTTTTTAAAAAGTGATATGCATGCATGCGTGACTTTGTCTTAACATTAGCTATAATAAAAACTACTGCAACTTGAAATTTGGAGTTCAGTTGAATTGAGCCTTTAAGGCACAGATGGGGTGCTCCTCTATAGTTCCTCAGGTGGTTCCTCAGATGGCTGATGCACCTCTTTAATGGATGCATTATATTGTTCAGCAGCATGGTTGCCCAGATCTGCTGGCAAGTGTGAAGGAAAGACAGAGTCATGGGCTTGCTTCCTCTTCTCCCTCTTTGGGTTATCTTGGAGTACAATCCTTTTGGTATGGGAAGGACATTGTGAACAAATGCTGCACAAAGACATGAGAGGAGGCAGGTTTTTGTGTCCTTTAACTAAGGATATCCATGAAACAGCAGGCCAGAATCTGACTCTTAGAATGCTGAACACACATGTGCAATGCATGCATGCACGTATACACAGAAACAATCCACAAAATTATATGGAACTTAAAGGCAGATCTGAGCCATAGAAAAGCTGAGTTGAGTTACACAGTGTCTTGTTTTAAACTGTTTATAAACTTACTATGAACACACAGGCCTTAAGTAGGTAGATTTCAGCAAGGATTTCATTTTTGAATATAGATGTAAATTTAGACACCTGAATCACTTAAATCCATATTTAGTTATAAATTACGTGATTTTAAAAAATGCTATAGTTTAGTATTCATATTAGCCTTACTTAGGGGCAGTACTTTTTTTTTTTTTTTTTTTTTAAGTGCCAATACACCGCCCGGGATGTGGGGTCACCAGCGGTGGTGGCAGGAGCCGGGTCTTCATCACTGTGGAAAAAGGTGCTGGTACTCAGTATCCCCGAGTGCCATCACAATAAAAGCACTGCTTAGGAGTAGCAAAGAGATGTTTTTCTATGATGAATAAGGGATTAAAAGGATTTTTGCAACACTTGACAATACCCAAAATGCAACAGGGTTTATATTTTATACCCTAACAGAAAGATGTGAGAAGGTGAATACAATAAATAAATGCGGAGGGCATTAGAAGAAGAAATCAAAGCCACTTATATGCTCGTGATCTTTTAATTAAAGATGCTTGAGTGCAGATCATCGGAATTAATTTTAGTTTCCTTAATGGGCAGTGGAAGTGAATTTGTTCTCTTTGTAGTGTACCCTTGTTATTTTAGTGTAAGTACAGACTATAGTTACTGTAAGGCTGTGGATGAAGCTGATGGTTATTCTGTACTGAAATACAAAGAAAAATGAGAAAAGATTATTTTCAAAAATGGATGTTTAAATTTAAACACCTAAATCCATATTTAGAGTTATAAATGACCTGATTTTTGAAAAATGCTGAATGCATGGTTGTTCTCTGCAAAGTGAATGGGAATAGGTGCCTACATATGAATTAGGAAGTTAGTTTAGGAACCCTTTTAGGAACCCAGTTTTATAAATCTTGGTCATTGCACACACCCAGTATTAGAAGAATGTATAAAGGTACAATAAACTAGAATACTGAGAAAAGTTAGATAGGCAATGTCTTAAGGCACATGACGCTACCTTTTGGCTCTTATCCTGCTTCCATTAAAATTGGTAGTGATTTTACCATTGATTGGATTGGGAATAGGACTGGACAGATTATCTTGCAATAACACCAATAAATTAAAATAAACTGTCTTCTAATTATGAACAGTTTATTGGCAAGCCATTGCTATTTTTGTTTTAGTGACAAAAAATTGATCACAATTGTACAGGCCTTATAGTAATGGCCTAATATAGAAAGGGCAGATGCTGTCTGAGTGATTCCACTTAATTTAACAATGCACTTCAATTCTGACAAGGAAAAAATCTTGCCATTCCTGTGGTTAAGCAGGGACTGCCAATTATCCAGAGTTCTTGACTAGTTTTGTGATGTAGACAAATGTTTACAGGAATGCAGAATGAGACCAAAAAGCAGGTCTATATTAATTAACAAATCCTCACAACACCATTGATCAACATTACTAGGCAGATGGGGAAACTGAGGCTGAATGACATGTCAAAATCATGGAGCAAATCAATGGCAGAGCTAGAACTAAACCCTAAACCACCTGACTCCCGGTCCGATGCTGAGTTTGCTCCTTTAATCGGGTTCTCTAAGAAGGATCTATAGTCCACCTACCAAAAATATCTTATATAATGGAAACTTGTTCAGTGTGAGAAATAGTCTGTGATCAGATCCAGGGCTAGAAGAAAGATTAAATATTGTTTTATTCCTAGTATTTCATAATGCTTTCTTTCATACCAGGAGAAATCTTTCTAGAAAAAAAAGAATTTTTTTAAACTTTGGATTTCTCTCTTTATCTTGAAAATCCTCATCTTCCTTTGAAATTTGCATGCTAATAATAGATACTGTATATGACATTAAATTAAAACCATTTCATTTTCAAGTAACCTGATGTTTCATACCAGTAGAACTAGAGATATAACAATGTAATTAATTGATAAAAATAAAGGAGGAGTGCTTGGGTTTTTTAATGAAAATCTGAAAGTAGTTTTTCAAAACTAAGAAGCACTGATTTTGGGTTGTTGTGATGAAAAAGAATGTTCTTCATTTCCCTGAGGATATTAAGTTACTTACTTAAAATAGAAAAACAGCATTTTTACATTTTAATTATAGAATTACTAAATGATAAAGGCACTGAGTTTTCATTTAAAAAAAGGCAGAAGGTGATTATGAACCAAAGAGGATTGATTTAAATCACCAATTTTAAGCATGATTTAAATCAGCAAGCAGGAGACCTTGATTTAAAATAATAGATTTTTAATTTATTTATTTATTTATTTGCATGTATCTTGAGATATTTAAGGACTAGACAATACCTTGGCCAGGATGATTTAGTGAGAATGGCACTGCTTTTAGCAGGCAGTTTGACTAGATGACTTCATGAGGTCCCTTCCAACCCTATGATTCTATTTTAATTATTTACCTAAATAAAGGCTAATTCTCATTGATTGGCATAACTTTATATTGATTAGCAACCAAATATAGTCTTTACGCCAAATGTGCTAACCCAGAAGATGCACTATATCAATAAATTCTTGTTTAAGCATTTATATAGCCTACATTTACTCAGATTTTTAAGTTTTATATTTTTGCTACAAAATGGTGAATTTGTTATTTCCTAAATTTTATATATATATTTACTCTAGATTTGTACTAAGTTGCCTTTTGGATAGATATAAGAATTCAATTAAAATGTACAAAACTAGCATTTTTTTTAATTAGTTAGTTAAAACTATTTTAAATATGCTGTGTATATATAAGGGAAATGTATATATATCAAAAATTATAAGGGAAATGTAACTTTATCAAAAGTTGTTTTTCATTTAAAACCATTTTATTAAAAAACAAAAGTGTCAATTGTCATTAATGAATTAATGGAATGTTTTATGAATCAGATTTTCAGGAGTGTTCACGAGTCAACAGATGCAGATAGATGCCTAGTAAGATTTTCCAAATTGCCTAACTATATAGGTGCCTAACTCCCATTTAAATCAATAGGAATTAGGTGCCTAACTGACTTTGAAAAATCTGGCCCCATGTCTTTCAAGTTTTCTTTTAGAATTAGTAGATCTCATCCTGGTTATTGTTAATTGATTATCAGAGACTAGTTTTCCTGCTTTTTTAGCTTCCAGCTGGTTTTTCAACTTGGAAAGAACTTAGTCTACATGAAGAAAACATTTTCTCTCCACCTGGTAGCTAAACTGAAACCAAAAGCAATTCAGACAAAACTCCTTGTTTGTTTTTCTCTGTAGTTGAAACTGAAAGTACTGGCATTTTGAAAAAGATGAATATCAGTGTTTCTGTCCATTGTGAAGAATGAAAATAACATAGATACTTATACAATATTTATAAAGTTTTAATTTGCTTCAAAAATTTAAATATATTTCCCCCAATTCGGTACATAATTTAATAAAAGCAACACTTTAATTCATTGAAATTTGAGAAGGGCTCATTGCTGCATACTATTTTATTTATTTACTTAAATGATTTTAACAGATTATTAAATGTATTATTATATAATACATTTAGGTCTTAACTACCTTGTTATAATAGCAAATTTGATTTTAAACACATTTATTTTTAAACAAAAATGCATTTAATTTAAATGAAAATCTGATTTTGTTTTTAAAAAATTATTTGTATCTTGCCTATTATAAAAAAGTCCCCAAATAAAAGAAGACAGAACTGCAGGAGATGTACTCTTCTCACCTCTATTGTAAATTGGTCAGTCACAAACCATGGGTATGAGTAAAAAATCCACCATTTGTTCTGTCCAGGCATATATATATATATATATATATATATATATATATATATATATATATATCAAAATAAATTTAGGAATGAAGAAATTATTTTGTTTCAAGAATCAATCCTTTCTTTCCTGAAACAAATATAGAATTGTTTGTGAATTATATAGTAAAACCTTCTCAATTTTTGCAGTAAACTTTTGCAATAAAACTTTTAACATCAATGGGGAATTTGTCCAAGTAAAGAGCATTAGATTAGTTCCACAATGAATTCTTATTGGCCACAAATAGGATTGCTCATATTAGAAGCAAGGGGGGTAAAGTAATATTCTACCAATTTCTGTTTGTGAGAATGACAAGCTTCTGAACCACAGAGTGGCTCAAAAGCTTGTCTCTCTGACCTACACAAGTTGGTACAATAAAAGATACTACCGGTATCTCACCCCTTTGTCTTCTAATATCCTGGGACCGACAGAGACTACTACACTCCTTGCATATAAGGGCATGCAATTTTATCCCCTCTCTCTGATACAGGAGAAAGAAACATACTGAAATGCAAACTATATATATGAATTCAGATAACTTTCACTCACTCACTTTCATCCAACAATGTCTTCTCTGAATTTCTAATTAGAGCTCCAGGAAGATGAGAAGATTTATTTTAATGTGGTGAACGTTAATATCACCCTAGTCTGTGACTGCATAGATTAGCAGGGTTTGAGCTTTTAAAATAGATGTTGGAAAGAAACAAATCCAGAAAATAAAATTCACAGTGAATGAGTCTCTCTGTATGGGGTTCATCTTAACAGGGTTCCACTGTGTTTCTGAAAGCAGTTCTAAAAGCAGTAGGTTTCCTTTCATCTGAAGCAAATCCAACCTTCCATACTCCAAATGTTTGTAGAGAAGATCTGTGATCTTGGCTCTGCACCTAGCAGACCTATCATGTTAATCAAGAAACCTCAGCAAGGCAAAAACCAAACAGCATTGCTTCAAATAGAGGTAGTCTTTGTTTCTGAATGGCTACCCTGTTGATTTGTTGGGACCAGAAAGTGAGCTACTGGAACAGTGGATACAACTGTCAACATTTCAGAAAGAATCTGCCCCCCCTTTCAGTACCAGCTGCTTGTTGATGGACTACTGGCAGTAGGGTTTCCTGCTAAGGGATGGAAACATACAGTCTAGAACACTATATATTTTCTATTTTGTAAAGTCTGCCATTCGGGAGTGAAGCACAAATTAGAGATAAGGGGAACGACTGGAAAACCAATTTAAGCTCCATGCAGGGCCAGTCCAAGGTTTTTTGGCACCCTAGATGAACTATGATTTTGGCATCCCCTCCCCACGTTATAAGAAATAACATATTAATATATATTTTTTTAAAATAGTAAATAATTCTCTTCCATCTAATTTGTCACCCCTTAAAGCCTGGTGCCTTAGGCAACCGCCTAGTTCACCTATATGGTTGGGGCGGCCCTGGCTCCATGAAATGAGTGCCACAAAATGTTGAAGACTTGGATGTGATTTAACATAAGTGAGTTACAGAGTTTTAAGCCCAGCATTAAAGGAGACAGGCAGTTTTACTGATGGGTAGGAATCTATTTCCTATGCTACAGATTAAAGCAGATCGTCAGCTGGAATAAACTGAAGTCAGTGGAGCTACACTGATTTACACCAGATGAGAATCTGACCCACCAGCTTTTAGAGGTGGTAGCCAATCTTTGAAGAGGCTTAGAGTCATTATATTCTAAAATCACAAGCTGCAATCATGTCTAAGCTGAGAACAGTTGAACAGTTTATTTTCTGAAAAGGCCATGGCTACTTACTCCATGTAGTGGATTCTGTAAAAGTCAGTTCGAAATCAAGTTAAGGAGGCCACAACTCTCAAACATTTTTACAAAAGTAAGTAAAAGAGGATCGTTGTCAATGTGCTTTATTGTAGTGCAGATGGAGAGGATCATAGTATTTGGATTTTTATCTGTTTGTGTAAACCATATTTTATAATTTACATAGTTAGCAGTTTTATAACCCAAACTATGTATTCGTTCAACTAACATGGCTTCATGGTGGAAGTGAAAATGGATTTAGCTGTCTTGTTGGATCAGATTGTTGGCATGGGATGAAATGTTACATGTCTTGTGTGGCAGCTACAGTTATCATATTATTTAGGCTAGACTGGGCCTTCAAAAGCTTTTGATTGTATTCAAGTGGGAGTCTTTACAATGAAAAAGGCTTCCATTATGGAAAGTTGCTGATATATGGTTTAAAGAAAAAAAGTGACATATAAAAGAGTAAAATAACTGCTATTGTCAGTTCCCCATTTCTTTCTCTCTCTCTCACACACTCTAACACACACACTCCCACACAATCTGCTTCTCAATTTGATTCAGTCTTCATTATCTGCCAGGCGAAGATAGCAGAATGGGATGATGAGATGAGACCAGAAAAAGGGGAGTAGAGATGGTTTATTGAGAAGACTAGATCCTTTCTCTGTCCTCCCAAATAAACTCTCTGGTGAATATGATGAGCAGCAGTTAGTTCACAACCTGCAGAATTGATAGGTAGGTGTCATTTCTAGTTGCACCACCTAACAACACAAAACATACAATTCGCAGCATATTCAGTACAAATCATATGTCTAGTCTATCATGCACTCAGAACACTAAACAGAACAACTCTGAACAGGCATGTACAGCTTAGAAATTGAGCATATTCTATAAGGCATAATTGATTTTAAATATGTTATTTACCATGCTGTCTCTTAGCTCTTCAAGAGTGTTGCCTCCTACATGGACAGGGGTAAAAAAGAGAAATAGAAAATAAGCATTTCTGCCATAGCTGTGGAAGACTGTGATTGCTGTCTCTAAAAGATTGTTTTGAATGACTGATGATACCTCCTGGAAAGCTCTGGAAACAATTTATATAGAAATAATTCTGTTGAGATGTCATATTATCCTTGTGCTTAAAAAAACCCAACACTGAATCTTTGTATGAATCTAGGCTATTACTTTAATCATTTTGTCTTGTTCCTTATTCCCCATCTGTTTGTGACATCAAAATCATCTTCACAGCAACCAACTGTGGAGTAAAAACAATTGAATTTTGACTTTAAGTTGGAACTGCAGAACAGAGGATCTCCTCAGAGATTTCCCCACCACCATATAAGGTTATCAACAAAGGAGTTTCCCGCCCCAATGATCACTGGCAAAAGCCATTTTAATGGATTTCAGGGAAAAAAAGAACCAACCAATGGATAATTTATGACTGCAATCATTAATTCAGATTGAAAATTACATTGGACCCTTGTTTATAGAAATTTTCTCTCACACACACAGGGAAGGACTGATCTCTAAATCTAGGGTTGTGAAGGAATTTTCCTCCAGGAAATGTTGGCAAAGATCATACAAGTGGGAAAGGCTCCCCATTGTCTGGAGTACTGAGCAGCAATCATCTTCAAGATAACCTTCATGCAAGTGTTTCTTGTTGTGAATACATTATATGGGCAATACAATATTTATTGTGGGCATTGGTTTTCTCTTTCATTGTTACACCCAGCAAGGAAAAAAAATGGGAAGTGAAAAACATGAATATGGCATATAGGCTTGCAAATCTCCGAAGTGATATATTTTCTATAAATTACCAGCAATTGTCTTTTTAAGTCTGTTACTTGATTTAGTCTTCAGTTCTTCTATCATTATCAGAAACAGAGGCTTACCAGAGATATAATCAAAAATTGTTCTGCAATTCACTGTCAGGAAGAGGTGTTCAATACAATCCACACAAAGCAGAATTTCTTTTTGAGGTGGGACAGTATTTTTGCCATCTGTAGTATATGGACAATAAATGTGTAAAGGTTTACTGGGTGTGCAAGCTGTGTACAAAATAACATGTTTTACAAAAGCCAGCCCTCTGCCTTCTTGTTTTTCAATTAAATGTTTCCTTGTTACTGGGGTTCTTTTGTTTGTTTTTAAGTACTCTCTGTTTATCAGAGAAAGTATTGATTCTGATGGTAGTGTTGCTACATGAGCTGTATGCGGGAAGGGCCTCAAATTACCTATATATTTTAACTCTCTTCCAGTCAGAAGAACACAAGAATGGCCATCCTAGGTCAGATCAATGGCCCATCTAGCCTTTCTTCCAACAGCGGTCAATGCCAGATGCTTCAGAGGGAATGAGTAGAACAGGGCAATTATCATGTCATTTATCCCATCTTCCCATCCCAGCATTTGGCAGTCTCAGGTTTAGGAAGACCTAGAGCAAATGGTTTCGTCCTTGACCATCTCGGTTAATAGCCATCAATGGACCCATCCTCCACATTCTTATCGAATTCTTTTTTGAGCCCAGTTACACTTTTGGCTTTCACAACATCCCCTGACAATAAATTCCACAGGTTGATGGTGTGTTGTGTGAAGAAGTACTCTCTTTGGTTTCTTATAAACCTTCTGTCTATTAATTTCATCATATGACCTCTGGTTCATGTGTCATATGAAGGGGGAAAAATACTTTTTCTCCACACTATTCATGATTTTATAGACCTCTATCATACTTATCCCATCCCATTCATCTCTTTTTCAAGCGGCGCAATCTCAATCTTCTTAATCTCTCCTCATGTGGAAGGTGTTCCATATCGCTATCATTTTTGTTGCCCTTCTCTGTACCTTTTCCAAAATATCTTTTTTTACATGGGATGACAAGAACCGCACAGAGTATTCAAGGTGTGAGAGTACCATGGCTGTATATATTGTCATTATGATGTTTATTGTCTTATTATCTACCCCTTTCCTACTGGTTCCTGGCATTGTTAGCTTTTTTGACTACTGCTGCAAATTGGACCAATGTTTTCAGAGAATTACCCACAATAACTCCAAAATCTCTTTCTTGAGTAGTAACAGCTCATTTAGACTCTATCATTTTTATGTATAGTTGCGATTTTGTTTTCCAACGTGCAACATGCATTACTTTGCATTTATCAGCATTGAATTTCAGCTCTCATTTTGTTGCTTACCCACCCAATTTTGTGAGATCCCTTAGTAACTCTTCACATTCTGCTTTGGACTTAAACGTCTCGAGTAGTTTTATATAATCTTCAGTCTTTACCACCTCACTGTTTACCCCTTTTTTCCAGATCATGAGTGAATGAATGAATATGTTGAACTGTACTGGTCCCAGTACAGACCACTGGACAACCCCACTATTTACCTCTCTCCACTGTGAAAACTGATGATTTTATTCCTTCTCTCTTGTTTTTTTGTCTTTTAACCAATTTCTGGTCCATGAGAGGATCTTCCTTCCTATCCCATGACTGCTCATGCCCCTCCCCCCCCCATTTTCAAAAGAGAATAACTGATATTTTAAACTGCTGCAAGATTTGTAGTGATTTTAGTTCCTTTTTCAATCTAATGGAATTTGTCAGGGGCTTGCCAGTAGTCTATCATTAGGCCTGCTCCTGTTCTCATTGAAATCAATGGAAGCAGGAGCAGACCTCTTCAGTGATTCCCCCATTCCTCTGAGAAGTATTTTTTGGAGCCTAGGCATGGAGGAGGAACAAATTGGGTAAGAATCTAATGTGCCAGTTTGCAAGATGGTGTAAGCATTTATGTGTTTGGAATCTCAAGAGTTCTTTAAAGGTCAACCAACCTTCTCTCGAATGACTTATTTTTAGGAAAGCTAGCTCAATTGGTGTCTTAAAATATAATTACATTTGCCCCATTGCTGATGCTGTGGAAACTAGCATTAATTATGGATGGAGAAGGTAGACATTTTCCTTTTGTCTCCTTTTTTCATTGACATCTCATGAGTTGCCTATTAACAACCTGATTTCTCTTCAGATAATATCACTGTGCCCTTTCCATATCCTGCATAATGTTTAGCCATTACAATAGCCCTCTATATAATAGGTGTAAAAACCCATTCAAGTCCTATTACCACCACTGATTTTTCCATATCTTCTCACCATATTGTTGCTCCTCTGAGAGGGCTTGTGTGAATTACTGTGATATGGAAAAGGAAAACAAACCATACCCTTAGGGTCTACTATTCAGGATCTACCAAGAAAGAGTTTACTGCCACAAATCATCCCACTGAAGTCAGAAGATTAGAGTTGGAAGGAATCTCAGGAGGACATCTACTCAAACCCCCTGCTGATAAGCAGAACCAATCCCGCCTAAATATCCCAGCCAGGGCTTTGTCAAGCCGAGCCTTAAAAACCTCTAACGGATGGAGATTCCATCACTTCCCTAGGTAACACATTGCAGTGCTTCACCACCCTCCTAGTAAAAAAGTTTTTCCTGATATGTAACCTAGACCTCCGACACCGCAACCTGAGACCATTGCTCCTTGTTCTCTCATCTACTGCTGAGAACAGCTTAGCTCCATTTTCCCTGAAACGCCCCTTCATGTAGTTGAAGTCTGTTATCAAATCTCCCCTCACCTCATCTGCAGACTAAATAAGCCCAGTTTGCTCAGCCTTTTTTCATAATTCAAGTGTCCCAGCCTCCTATCATTTTGTTGCCCTCTGCTGGACTTTCTCCAATTTTTCCACGCCCTTTTTGTACTGGAGGCCAAAAACTGGATACAATACTCTAGATGTGTCCTCACCAGTGCCGAATAGAGGGAATAATCACTTCCCTCAATCTGCTGGCAGTGTTCCTGCTAATGCAGTCCAATATGCCATTAGTCTTTTTGGCAAGAATGATACACTGTTGACTCATATCCAGCTTCTTGTTCACAGTAACCCCCCAGATCTTTTTTCTGCAGAACTGCTATTTAGCAAGTCTGTTCCTAGAGACTATAGCAATGCATGGGATTCTTCCACCCTAAGTGTAGGACTCTGCATTTCTTGTTGAACCTCATTAGATTTCCTTTGAGTCAATCCTCCTCTTTTACCTCAATCTTCCTTTTTATCTAGGTAATTCTGTATCCTAGTCCTCTTCTCCGGTGTATCTACCACTCCTACCAGCTTAGTGTCTTCTGCAAACTTGCAGATCATTAATGAAGGTGTTGAACAAAAGTGGCCCCAGGACTTAGCCCTGTTACACTCTTCTTGGTATCAGCTGGATAGGTCATTGAGCCGTTGATCTCTACCCATTAAGCCAAATGATCTAACCAGCTTTCTATCCAGTTTATAATCCATTCATCCAACCCTGCTTCTGCAAGTTGCTGGCAAGAATGCTGTGGGAGACGGTATCAAAAGCTTTCCTAAAGTCAAGATACATCATATCCACTGCTTTCCCCACATGCACAGAGCCAGCCATCTCATCATAGAAGGCAGGATCTTGAGGCCCTACTTCATGATTTTTCCAGGGACTAAGGGTGAGGCTAATTTATCTGTAGTTCACTGTATCCTCCTCCTTTCCTTTTTTAAAAGTGGGCACTATATTATATATACTGAAGATTATGTGAACCAGTAGCAACTGAAATTGGGCACAAGATGAATTACTATGTGTTATTTGAACACATCCTCAATTAGGAGTATTTGTTTGTTACAACATTTATTTATTTTTCTGTAAAATAGATGCTCTATGACAAAAGAGCAGCAACAGGCTGTACAGTGAATAGTTGGTTGATTAATTGGCCAGAATTCAGGAGCGGTGGATTGCTATGCTTCCTGCAGGGACAGATGGGGGAAATTCATTCTCTCTAATTTTATAGTGTTAATTACTGGTTCTAGTTTAATCAGAACATTGCCAGCAAACATTTTGGAAACTTTCATACATGTGAGTCAATGTTTCAAGTAGACTTTCAGACTATTATTTTAAAGCTGTACCATCATTCTTTAGCTGTAAATGCAACCAGTAGTTTTCATCTTGTAATTGTAGTTGTAATTTTATTTAGATCTTTGTTTTTCAGTCTGAAGTTGTTACTAATGGAGACAATGGGCCAGTTTGGATCTGCAGAGTTATATCATGTTTATGCACATGAGTGTCAGTGAGATCAGAATCCCGGCCAGTGTCTATAACATTAATCAAAAGTTTAGCATGGTAAGCAAAGAAGGTTTTGCACAAAAATTGCATAGAAGTCTTTTAGTATACAAACACCTCTAGTTGCTTTTTATTTCTGATAATTGGAAAGTTGTTTGTTCTTATTTAAAGTGCAAAGTATAACAGGTAAATATACACATACAGTGGAACAGACAATTTGTATGTCACTATACAGTATAGTATGTCAATGACTTAGTAAAAAAGATTTCTGGTATAATTTGATGGTCATTCTACCCAGTTAACGTGCTGATTTAAAGTTGTTTTCCTGTTAAGATTGGCTCATCTTGCACTATTTATGTGCTAAGAGGTCAGTTGGCATCTACATTTGAAAGAGTTTTCAGGGAACATATCAAATCAGCACAAACTCATTTCAAAAATCAAGTTTCACAAAAGCTGGAAGAATTTAAGTTCTGTATTTGTAACTTATTTTCTCTTCTAACTAGGAGAACAAATACAAATACTGTAAATTTGACTGAAGTAAAATGAAAAAGGTATTTTCCTTAAAGCTACCTCTGTGATTGTAAAACCAGCTTTCAACTTCATGGCTCATCAGTAGTAGACTAATTGAAAAAAACAACTTTTTTTAGAATACCCTCTTTTGTTGTACTGTGCATATAAATGCAATTTCATGAGCTTGAATAGTTTCTCAATTAACTCTGAGCATTATTCACTTGGATTTGAAGCTAAAGCTAATGTGCTGAGCTCTTTATGTTTTAATTCACAGAAGGGCTGGGTCATGTTTGACTTTATTTTTATATTCCAAAGGGGTAGTCTGAGCAACTTTCAGAATTATAAAAATGCAAATGGACAAGGTACAATGTATTTAGACCTTTATAAGGTATTACTTAGCACCACATACTATTCTGAATTTAAAAAAATAAAATTAACACTACAAAATGTTAATAAAGAAAACATTAAAGAACTTGCTAACTGAGTTTTTAAAAATTAGTTATCAATAGGGAATAATCATTGAATGAAGGCATTTTTAATGGGCTTCTAGGTCCAACACTATTCAACGTTTATATCAACGATCTGAAAGTAAATATAAAATTACTGCTGATAGAATTTGTGGATGACACAAAAATTGGTGGAATGGTAAATAATGATGAGGCGAGAGTAGTCATCCAGAGCCAGACTTATTCAAATCAGGAACTAGGCACACACCTTTAAGTGAGAGTGAATATGTATTGGAACAAACTACCAAGAGAACTGGTAGATTCTCTATCTTTTGACATCTTCATATCAAAACATCCTTTAGCTAAATCATGATACTCTTTAGCCAAAAATATGAAATGTAATGGTCTGTGATATGTAAGAGGTAGAGGATATGATGGGTTATTCTGACCTTAAACTCTATGGCTACTTACGGAATTTACCAAAGTTCGAACTAACATGGCCACATTGGGTTAATTTGAACTAACTAAATTCCAAAGGGGTAGCCGTGTTAATCTATTGTAGAAAGACAACAGAGTCCTGTGGCACTTTTAAAGACTAACAGAAATAAATCTGTTAGTCTTTAAAAGTGCCACAGGACTCTGTTGTCTTTGAACTAACTAGTTTGAATTAACCCTTATTTCGAAAAGTATAAATGAATTTATTAGTTCAAATTAAGGAAGCCCTTAATTCGAACTAATGAAAGCCTTGTGTAGCCAAGGCTTAAGTTAGTTCGAATTAAGCTTTCTTAATTCCAACTAACTTGCCAGTGTAGACATAGCCTATGAATCTATAGCAATCTACACATAGGCAATGAAATCCTGACTCCATTGAAATCAAAGGGAGTATTGCTATTGGCTTTAGTTGGACTAGGATTTCGCGAAGGTTTTTTATAGTTTCTATTCAAATCGTAGGACTGTTGGAGATTAATTTTTGTTTTGCTTCGTGTTTTATCCATACCTTTAGTGCTCTGTAAAAGCTATGGCAGTATGGGAACTCTTGCATTATGTCTTGATCATGATCAGGTTTGTGGTCATCCACCCGTATGAGAGTTCAAAAGCCACGATCCTTCCATTAAAAGAGTTCCGTCTCCAGTTCCCACTAATTGTATACGCACTATTAAAACTTTCAGTTCCTGAGAATTGCTACAAGAGGTCTTGGTTATGGAGGGAGAATTAATACAGAATGGAATTATCTACATTTTCAGGAGCTATAGGTGACTTTTTCAAGGCTAAGCTGAAAGCATCTGGAAAAGTTCTTTGCACAATTTACTAGACTGCAATGATATCCTGATTTTTTTTCTTTGCTGTAAGTCTACTGTCCCTACCTCATAACCTATTAAAGGTTTGACCCCTCCACTGAGGCATGGGAAATTAATGTTAATAAGCATTGCAGAGATGGCAAACACTCTATGACAATTCAGATACCTTTGCATTCAGTGACTGTTCCTCTGTCTTGTATTCTGAACTGTATGGTCTCTTCAGGAAACCTGCAGCTTAACTTACTTGGCTCTTCTTTTGAAATTCCTCTGCAGTGCCTTTGACTGTTGTTTGCAAGTTTATATATGATGCGCAGTCTTTCCAAGACTTATACGTGTGCTTAACTTTATCCCACTGAAGTCAGTGAAACTATTCATATTGTATGGTCTCTGTAGGATCAGGCCCTGCATATTTAGTGATATCTGCCAATGTCTTTTCAAACATATAAAAACAAAGAAGAGGAAAAAAGAAGATGTGAATTAGACAAACAGCAAAAACTTACGGCATTATTCACCTCTGATCTCTGGACTGTGGATTTTGCATACTCTGCACTCGGTCATATCTCAAAATGTCTATTGATGTCAATGAATATTCTCTGTGGATTGAATGTAGAGGTTACAGCAGAGATCCACATTGCATATAAGAGGTTTGCAGGAAGATCTGAAAGCAGATCTTTTCCTTACGCAGTTCTAAAATCTGTTCAAATCAGATTAAAAAATCAGTAAATTAACTTGTACACAAGCAGTGCACAGAAGAGAAATACAATATAAGTAGGCTTTGAAGGATTAAATTTTTGTCAATATGTGCTGATTTCACCAGTCACAGAAAAAACAATGGAACGTGTTTTTATCAATAATAATTGACATTTACAGATAGGCAAAGTCAAAAAATGCTGTCAGAGTTTGATATAAGGATATTTGGGTTATTTATTTTGACATGTAATGTTCACAATTAGTTTTTAACCATTGTAAAGTTTTCATTTTTTTCAATTTCAATGACTCCTCTCATTAAATAATTATTGTGTCACTCCGCTTATATAGTTTGACCCTCTAGTTTCCTGTAACTGTGAAAATTTAAATGGATAAACAACAAAAAATGCTTAAAATAAATAGAGATATTACCCGTTGAAATTATTTTTTCAAATTCTGCTGAGCTTAACTATAACTATATGCTCCAGAAACCATTTCCAGCATCTTCTTACTGCTCTGTAGGTTTAATATTTCATTATGTTTTCATGTTGGAAGAAAATCTCTTTTTACCCATTCTGCCTTTGAGTGGTAGTCACCATTTTGTCCTGAAATAAAAATAAAAAGTGAAATGATTCATTGTTGTTTAGTTTCAGCTAACAACAGTGGCTTTCACTCAGGAAGGTTACATTTCCAAGCTCTTTCTGCAGAAATATATGTAGACTCTTTTAGTAACAGACAGACTGAGTGGACAGTTTACAACAAATATTATGGCAAATGCTCTTTTATGGTTTCTATATTCTTTGAACTGAAGAATCATTAAAATAATGGAGTGCCATTAATTTAAATGGTAACAGCACAATGCCTTATCATAGTCAACTATCTGTACTACTGGCATGTCTGTGTTAAATTTACAGGGCGATATATGTAATTCTGACTAGAGATGACTGAATTGAAATGTTTTCCTTCTTTTTATTTTGATTTATTTCTCATTATGTGAAAGAAGAGATATACAAGGCAGATTTTCTGCCCTATCTCACATTATGACTTGTGCTGTTCTGAAAATTTAACCAAATCCTCTGAGCATGAAGTAGGAACAAACTGTTTATTCCCTTCTGCTCTTTTAAACCATGTGAACTTAAATATTAATGAAACTTTCATGAATCAAGCATCACATATACTACTCCTTTGTGCTGGAACATGCTGTGTTTTTTATGGATGCTTCTGTAAAGTCAGGATAATAGGAACCAGAGTCATAAAACAGTAATTAATACACTTCTGAAGTAAGCTATTTTATCGTGTAGATGCTAATTAAAGATGATAGATATCAATGCCTGAGTGGAACATAATATATTTGGTCAGTACAAGTGAAAGGTCAGTTATCATTCTGACTGTTTTAAGTGAAGATATTTTATCTTCCGCTAATGTGTTCAAAAACCTCTAATGTCAGAGAGAGAGGATTTCTGTGCTTACTTTCTAGACTCAGATTTTAATGACAGTAAAAGAGAAAGACAATAAAGTTATCTGCATTGTCAGGATGTTCCATCAGTTCAATCTTAAAACTTAAGGACAAGATTTTTAAAAGTGCCTGTGATTTTAACTGCCTTAACTTTTGGGTCCCCAACCTGAAACTCTTCAAAGGCATCGTGTTTCAGGACATGCGGGGCATCCTTACAGTGGAAATCAGGTCCATTTAAGGTGTGACTCAGGTTGGATACCCAAAATTGTCAGTCATAGCTAGGGTTTCCATTTACCAGCATGTCTCTTGACATATTTTTGGTGCAGTCTTTTGAGCTATTCTGATTCCATCAAGTCAAATAACTCAGCCTGTGAATTAAGACTGAGAAAATGAGCTTAATCAGTACAACCATATCCAGTGAGGGGACAATTTAGAAAGAGCTAATGCACTCTGAGCAGCAAGAATGCTAGACTTTTCACAGAGACTTGTCCACCATCACAGGCCCCCCTACCACTTCAGATCGTCGTCCTGGAGTAGGTCGGGGTCTCATCGAGCGTCGCCAGCCCAGCACCAGGACTCCCGGCACTGATCCCACTCCTGAAGCCGTTCAGATGGTCAGCATCACTCCCCGTCTCGGCGCCACTCCCCATCCCGGCGCCGCTTGCTTTCCCGGCACTGCTCATCATCACGGCGCCGTTCAGCGTCCCAGCACCGTTCATTGCGGCACCGTTCTCCATTGCGGTACCGCACTTCACATGAGTACTGTTCTCCAGCACGGCGTGGGCACTCCTCACCCCAGTGGTACCAGAGGCATTCAAGTCATTTTTCCCGGTCCCGACCTACATCTCCGCATCGGGCTGGCCGGCACCGCCACTCACCTAGAAGCCGATCATGGTCCCAACACCACTCACCAGAGCACCCACCTAAGAAAACGACAGCCTCAGCTCCTCCCTGGCCTCCGAGACCAGAGTCTCAGGTGTCAGTAATTGAAGCTCACAAACAGGGAGAGTCGCAGAGACCCCAGGCGGGCACGTTTTCAGCGGGTCCCTGACAAACCCCATGGCAGGCCCCCCAACAGTGGCCATTCTGGACACCATGGGCCTACCATCAGGCCCAAGGCTCCCACCGTTCAGGGCAGCCCTCCTTATCCTCAGCTAAGGAGAAAACGTGCCGGGTACTCCCAGCCCTGACTTCCCTGGGACGGGACCCGGAGGTGTCCGAAGACAGCACCTCCAGTATTGGTACGCCAGAGAGAGAGGAGGGGGAGCTGCTGGACCAGGGAGACACAGACCCAAAGGGGCCGCAGGTGCCTGGTGGAGACCACAGAGTATCATCATCCTCATCACCGGGCGAGGCTTTGATGGAGCCATCATCGGCAACCCCGCCAAAGGATTACAAGGTGCATCAGGCCCCTCTGAGGAGGGTCGTGCAAAACCTCAACCTCCAGATAGAGGAGGTGCAAGATGATCCGGACCCTACGACTGACATCATAGCCACAGAGGGGCCATCAAGGATTGCACTCCCTCTAATCAAAACGGTCCTGTCAGCCACCAGAACCCTGTGGCAATTCCCCTCGTCAATTCCACCTACAATGAGGGGAGTTGACAGAAGGTACTTCGCACCCTCGAAAGGCCACAATTATGTGTTTACACATCCCCAACAAGGCTCCCTTGTAGTTTCAGCAGCCAACGATAAAGACTGACAAGGTGCCCAGGGCCCACCACCAAGGGCTAAGGACCCCAAAAGGTTGGACCTGTTCGGTAGAAAAGTCTACACTACGGGAGGCCTTCAGCTGAGGATTGCCAACCAGCAGGCAATCCACAGTAGATACTCCTTCAGCTCCTCGGACTCCATGCTAAAATTTAAAGTTTAAAGACCTGATCCAAGGACGAGTTCGGGGCCTAGTCAACGAGGGGAAGGTGGTAGCGAGGACCTCCCTGCAGGCAGCCCTGGATGCAGCCCGGGTGATAGCTTCAGGCCTCACTATGAGGCGATGCTCGTGGCTGCAAGCCTCCAGCTTTTCTTCAGAGGTCCAAACCACACTACAGGACCTCCCCTTCGAAGGGAAGAGCCTGTTTTCTGACCAAATGGACTCCAAGCTGCACAGCCTAAAGGACTCTAGAGCAACCCGCAGATCAATAGGCATGCACACCCTTGCGACCCAAAGGAAGCATTTCAAACCTTCCTCAAACAGGAAACCCTACCCCTCCAGGACCACTCCAAGGGCAGGGGTAGGAGTTACAAACGTAGCCCCTCCCCCACCAGTCCAACTCTGGAAAGAGCACGGGGAAACAGCCTCAAAACCCCAAGCAACCCTTTTGAGGGTGTGCCCAGGGACGACACACCAGTCCAGTACCAGGATCCTTACCCCCCTTTCTGAGGCAGGTTACCCATTTCCATGAGGCATGGTACCTCATCACCACGGACAAATGGGTGCTGCGCACCATAGAAATGGGATATTCCATCCAATTCTAATCCCTGCTCCCCCCCAACCCACCATCCCAGCCCCTCTTCAGGGACCCTACTCACGAACAGCTCCTGATGGCGGTGGTCCGCGAGATGCTGGGATCAGGGGCAGTAGAGGAGGTCCCTCTAGAGAACCAGGGGAAGGGGTACTTTCTAGTTCCCAAAGCAAAGGGAGGCCTCAGGCCGATCCTGGATCTGAGGGTCCTCAATAAGTTTATAAGGAAACTAAAGTTCTGGATGGTCTCCCTAGCCGTTGTCATCCCCTCCATAGATCCAGGGGACTGGTATGCTGTCCTCGATCTCAGAGAGGCGTATTTCCATATTTCAATTTTTCCCCCTCACAGAAGGTTTCTCAAGTTCACAGTGGGAGAGAGACATTTTCAGTTTACTGCCCTCCCTTTGACCTGTCAACAGCCCCAAGGGTTTTTTATGAAACGTATGGCTGTAGTGTCCGCATTTCTAAGAAGACACGGGGTCCAAGGATACCCTTACCTAGACGATTGGCTCTTAAAAGGCCGATCCCAAACCCAAGTGGAGTCCCAACTGCTGTTTGTAAAAAAGACATTCTCCTCCCTGGGCCTAATGCTGAACGAACAGAAATCAACACTGGTCCCGGTCCAGACAATCAAATTTATTGGGGTGACCATAGACTACCCAGGGCAGAGCCTACCTCCCAGAGGCCCGGTTCCAGAGCATGGTAGACATCATAAAGTCACTAAGCAAGTTCCCGACCACAACAGCAAGAAGGTGCCTCACTCTGTTGGGCCACATGGCCTCGTGCATCTGCGTTGTTCAGTATGCCAGACTCTGTCTCAGACCACTACAGATGTGGCTCCGTTTGGTATTCCACCCTCAGCAAGACGCTCTGGACAAAGTAGTGTCTCTGTCTCCCTCGTTGATCCATTCACTGCAGTAGTGGATAGACCGGACACAGGTCATGTCAGGGGTCCAGTTCTCCAAACCCGACCAATCAGCGACACTGGTGACAGACGCCTCTCAACTAGGGTGGGGGGCTCACCTGGGCAATCTGAGGACACAGGGCCTCTCATCTCAAGAAGAGCTGAAGCTGCACATAAATGTCCAGGAATTGAGGGCAATCCGCCTGGCTTGCAGAGCCTTCCAGCCCCAGATTCAGGGTCATCATATATCCGTCCTAACGGACAACACCGCGGCGGTGTTTTACCTAAACCGCCAAGGGGGAGCCCGATCTGCCCCCTTATGCAGGGAAGCAATGCATCTATGGGAAGAATGTATATCCCAGGCAATACACCCTGAAGCCTCGCACCTCCTGGGCGCTCAGAACACCCTGGAGACTGCCTCAGTCGGGCATTCGCAGCTCACAATGGTCGATCAGAGCAGACATCCTTTGGGAAATCTTCCAAAGGTGGGGGTTTCCCCGTCTAAACCTCTTTGCTACCAAGGAGAACATGAAGTGTCACCAGTTCTGCTCCTTCCAAGGTCTCAGCCCAGGATCTCTATCAGATGCCTTTCTCCTGGACTGGGGATTGGGACTCCTGTATGCCTTCTCCCCCTTTTCCCTAGTCCACAAAGTCCTCCTAAAAGTGAAAAGAGACAAAGCATCAATTATCCTAATCGCCCCCGCCTGGCGAAGGCGACACTGGTTCCCGACTCTCCTGCAACTGTCAACCAGCCCCCCACATTCGCCTACCCACCTGGCCGGACCTGATCTCCCAGTCCTACGGGAGACTATTGCACCCCAACCTGGACTCGCTGCACCTAACAGTGTGGAATCTATGTGGCTGACTGAGAGGGAGAGGGTCTGTTCAAGCCAAGTCAGGAATATACTACTTGAAAATAGAAAACCCTCCACAAGGAAAGCCTACACAGCCAAATGGTCGCGCTTCACCAAGTGGTCAGCTCAGAAGAGGGTAGAACCAGAAGGGGCCCAGGTTCCCCTCATCCTAGATTACCTCCTTCAGTTGAAGGAGACAGGGTTGGCCATGTCATCAATTAGAGTGCACCTAGCAGCCATTTCGGCTTTCCACAAGGGGGAGGAAGGGAAATCCGTATTCTCACACCCATTAGTGTCTCGCTTTCTGAAGGGCCTAGAAAGACTGTACCCTCCAACATGCAACCCAGTCCCTGCATGGGACCTAAACTTGGTCCTCTCGAAGTTAATGGGGCCCCCCTTCGAGCCTCTGGGATCCTGCTCTTTACTTTACCTTTCATGGAAAGTTGCCTTTTTGATAGCAATTAGCTCAGCACGCAGAGTCTCAGAGCTGAAAGCCCTTACCTCTGAACCCCCATACACAGTATTTCATAGAGATAAGGTCCAGATGCACCCGCATCTGGCTTTCCTCCCTAAAGCAGTTTCCAGCTTCCATTGCAACCAGGAGATTTTCCTCCCGTTTTTTTTCCCGAAGCCTCATGCTAACGGAAGGGAAAGGGCTCTTTACACCTTAGATGACCACAGAGCACTGGCCTTTTACCTGGATAGGACCAAACCTTTCAGTAAAACCTCACAGCTGTTTGTGGCCGTAGTAGAGAGGATGAAGGGTGAACCAGTATCGTCACAGAGGAGCTCCTCATGGATTTCCTCATGCATAAAGGCATGCTACGACCTGGCTAAATGCCTGGCCCTAGCACTAACGGTGCACTCGACCCAAGCCCTGGCCTCGTTGACTGCATTCTTAGCACACGTTTCCACTCTTGAAATCTGTAGGGCAGCCACATGGTCCTCGCTTCAGATGTTCACCACTCACTACGCCATCCAGCAGCAGAGTAGGGATGACGCATCAGTAGGGAGAGCTGTCCTCCAATCCATACTATGAGGCCAGCTTGTAATCCACCTGAATTGGAATCGGCATGAGCACACTCGAAGAAGAAAAACAGATTTCTTACCTGTAACAAATGTTCTTCGAGAGGTGTGCTCATGCCCATTCCAATACCCACCTGCCGACCTCTCTTGTCGGAAAGAGGCAAGAAGGAACTAGAGGGTCATCGGGTTGGCAGAGCTATATATGCGACGCCATAAAGGCGCCACTCCAGGGGACGCCTGCCTCAACCCGACAGGTACCACTGGGGAAAAGTATCCGACGATTCGTGCATGCGGCGCGCGTACACCTGAATTGGAATGGGCATGAGCACACCTCTCGAAGAACATCTGTTACAGGTAAGAAGCCTGTTTTTCTCCAGCAGCTTTAATACCTTCTATTTCTCTTTAGTATTGCACCGCTATCATTACAGCCAATAGAAAATTTCCTACCTTTAGTCTCTTGGACATGTAAAGCACATGGCCCTCAGCAGAGACCATGTTAAAAAAAGTACTTTTAACAACGCTAGAGTGATGTTTGAGTTTCATATTAATAAAAAAGCTCATGGTATTTTGATCTCATATGGTATGAATCATCTTTAGGGATGAGCTACTGCAGCATTTAGAAAAAGATTTACAGAGATTGTTATTCAGTATTTTAGCTTCAGTGTATTCGGCTTCCAAAGTCTAAGTACAGCACCCAGAACAATGGGGTGTTAGTTCTAAGTGGGAACCATAATGCAAACAATAATTGATTGTATTAAATGCACTAAATAACTGTGTGGCCATTAAGAAAAGTTAATGTGTGATCTAGTATATGAAGAAAAAGCATGTTGATGTGTTTAAAAAAA
This sequence comes from Pelusios castaneus, assembly GCA_007922175.1. Classification (NCBI taxonomy): domain Eukaryota; kingdom Metazoa; phylum Chordata; order Testudines; family Pelomedusidae; genus Pelusios; species Pelusios castaneus. The sequence goes on along the minus strand of ML685784.1, from coordinate 8,372,558 downwards.
AACAAGTTTCAAGTGTAATTGTAGAGAAATGGGATTAAAAAGTAGTGGACAATTTTACATACTCAGCATTACCATGGTATTTTAGAGAACAGCAATTTCAGTATTTTCTAAATCACTGCCTGGCATGGTTCTAATAAAGTCTGAGTTGATAGTTGAATAAATGGTACTAACATGTTTTAAGATCTCTGTGGCTGATTAGACCTACAGGGTCGTACTTTGAGAGTTGGTTAATATAGCAGAAAAGAAAGGACAGAGAATGGCGAGAGAAAGAAAAAATGTCACCTGAGAGAGAAAGTCAAAAGCCAGATCCTAAAGACCTTCTTAAAGTCTAAGGAAACTCCCAGTTACAGGGCAGGAAAAAAAAACAAAACTCACAATCAGTAGAGAAGAGCAGTGGACTTGAGTGAAATTATCCCAGATTTGCCCTGGCATAGCTGAAATTGGGAAGCACCCACATCGATATCTGATACCATTGCTGTTGTGTTAGGAGACAGGGGTGCATGGTTTTGCTCTTTGAAAAAATTAATTTAATCTACAAATGTTTAGGACCTTCAGCTCCCCGAACCTATTTTGAGTCCTACAGAGATGGTGGTATGCTTTATGGTAGGGTCGTGGGATGAGTAGGGCAGCCTGGGACTCCCATAGGCCATTGGTATTCTTTGAATGGGAAATAGTGATATGATTATGGCTATGTGTACACTAGGGGAGGTTGCAACTAGCAGCTTATGCTTTAGTGTAACTCTATGCTAATTTACAGAGGGACCCTCTCTCCAGCCTCTAATGATGTTTTACTGGTATAACTTCAACAGTCTCTGCTCTGGCTCAGACCGCCAAGCATATTTTAAGGTCTGGAGCAGTAGGTTGTTATTCACAGTTTGTGCCCTCTTAGGTGCTAGTACTTCTGTAATGTTCAAAGGCGTATACTGTCTCCAAGGCCAGGTTGATTTACTTATGTGGAGATAGAGGGCCATTGCTAGTGGTCAATTTTAATGCAGGTCTTCGAAGAATAGAGTTTGATGTCATTACTGTGTTAAATTATGATGACAAAATGATTACTTTGTTCTTCTGCAGTGATGCCATTGTGTACATAATTCATTTTAAATGTAGGTATTAGAAGATTACTTTTTTTGTTAAAATGCCAATTATATTGTATTAAAAATTTGGACATTAAGGACCAGAAAATGTGTTAAAAGATATTGAGATTGAGACCTAATTTCAGAAAATCCAAGATCATTCAAAGGAAAATCTCAAAATATCAATCCCAATGCTTATGTTAACAAAAATGGCCATCCATGTGTTCACAAGTGGAATAACATTCATTAACCCCATGTAGACTAGTTATTATAATACAGATTGATATAAACAGTTTAAAATTTATGGGTTTAGGAGACGCTCCTGACCCACCAAAGTCTGATTTGATAACCTTCTAGACATGCTGCAAACCTCACCTTTTTCTCCATAAGTTTGATAAGTGTCTGGGGAAATGAGGGTGATTAGATGTATTGTTTTATTTTATTTATTGGGGCACATATCAGAATGGCTAGACCAGTTTGGGTGGGTCCTGTGTCTTTAAGTCCTGTAAAAACACCTAAGATCTTGGAATGGATGTTTTCAGAAAATTGACTCAGATAGTCAGTTATAGTGTTACAGTGTTTATCTCTAATACTAAAGAGCAACCTAAGGTACTATCAAAGAACTAGGATGACAGTGCAAACAAATAGCCAATAGCCATTTCTTTGGAAGTTATTCCATTGGCTCAAAGTAACCATACAAGCATTTTAAAACAGCAGTCACATCTGATGAGGTTGTTCTCATCTAATGCTATCTTGATTCTTCCTCAGACCTTCACTTTCTGTGCCAATAGAGCTGGCAATGTTTCTGAAAAGCAGAAATACATTCTTATTTCCTCTAGTAGCCCATCATTTTGGGTTTGGCGTTTTGTAGTAGCAAGTTGAATGTACTTCCTTTTTTTTACATGAAGCGTAGAATCATAATTAAATTAACCTTTCATTTTGTTACACATTTGAGGACACTATGTATATATGTATATCTATAAAGTGGCATCTATCTGGCCCTATGCTTCTACATCCTATAAAATCAGAGTATTGAAGAACCAGCCTCTCTTCAGAAGCAATGATGTCTGAGCTGCTGAGATGTTTCTTGAATACTGAGTAAATATACATTTTCATGTGTAGCTCACGAGTTTCCAAATGCAGCTAAATTAAAGAGGTTAACATTTTTTCCTCTCTGTATTTATTGTAATAGTGTAACTTTTAAAACTCTGTTTTAATGAATGTCAACTGCGTAGAAGAGTGTTGTTTTTTATTAAACTCACAAGAACTAAATATAACACACTAGCTTCCAGAAACTCATAAAAGCCCCCTCTCTTTGGGTAGAAAAAAAGGTGTTTTTAATGAGTCCAAAGGCTTGCATGTTACACTTAGTTCTTGTGAATGTAATGAATAGTATTACTCTACATGCTGTTGCGCTTAACACAGTGGTACACATTTCCATAGATAAGAATTTACAATACATTTGACTTGATAAGAGCAACGGATTGTCGTCATTTTCATAGGCCTTTAAGAGATACAAATAGCGTTTTTAAACTAAGACATGCATTCTTTACCTGCTAACCATAGGGTCTGTGACTTTAAAAGTTTCTCTGCATAAGGATATCTAAAGGGTATCCTGCAACCACTAATATATCTTTCAAGATATATTAGAGGTTGCAGGAGTATTTCCCATTTTAAATATGGGGAAAGTCTCTTAAATGATAGTATCTTTCAAAGTGGAGGAGACATTTAAGTCCTATCCTGTTACTGCTTTAGATAGTCTTATGCACAGTAGCAGAATTTGATCGCACAAACTGTAGCTTCAAAAATATAAAGGAAATCATGTATTAGTACTCTGGAGTTTATGCACGTCTGATAACAGGATTAGGTAAACATAATAAATATTGCTACCATCTTATTATAGAGCCTGAGAGAAGTGATTGTATAGATTTGTAATTTTACATTTGTGTTCATATTTTACTTAGTGGCTTGAGCTATGAAATTCGGGCTCTGGAGTTAAATCCAGAAGTTCTTGAGCTAAGAAATCTGTGGCTAAAATATGTGTGGTGGGAGGGAATAATATAATTACGCACAGTTTTATGATAAACAGTCTAAATTGTGCTTCAAAGGACAGATGTGGCTTTAATAATCTGAACCATTTGCATTTTCAGATTAAACTTTGCTTGATTGCCTTGTACTTGATATGTATACTTAAATCTATATGTTAAATGTTATACTTTGATATAGCACATATTGTTTAACTTTGTTCTTATGATCTGACAAGCTTTATTATATAATAAACTAGTTTAAATAAATCTTAAAGACATAAAAGTGTTCCTGACAGTAAGAAAAAAAATTAAAACGCACAAATGATATATCGGTTAGATGTTCCAGAGAGAGTCAAAGCTTTTTTCATTCAGATCTTTGAACATGTGTTTTGAATAAAGCTGTAAGGCATTTTCCAGTAACCAGTGTTGTATTACAAAAATGAGTAAAGTAAAACAAAAGGAAAACATGTTTCAACATTTTATTCAGTATTGTCACACATTGTTGCACATTTCCAGCTGGAAGTAAATGTGACATTTGTAATGCTAATTTTTCAAACCTAACCTTTTATAACATATAAAATATTGGTTGGGATGGTGGTGCCCTTGTGAAAAGATTAAGGAGTAATGAAGTACCCGATCAGAGGGTTCAATTGGATTCCTAATGGGCTGAGTACAATTATACTGCCAGGTTATTGTAATCCATCAAAGCCATTTTAAGTTGTTCTCTTAAACCCTATCTAGCGCTAACTGCTGATAAGCAGGTTACAGAACACTTGACCTAATATACTAGCAGTGTGTTGAGCCAAAAACAACAAATAATGTCACTGATGTTATGTCATGTGAGCAAAAAATGATTTGTTACTATAGTAGAATGTATAGGAGCCCAGCTACCTACAATATGCCACATATATATATTACAAAAAGTATGATAAAAAGAATCCATTAAATATGCAGGATCTCACTGCTAACACACCCTCTTGTGTTATACAGTAGGTACTATAAATTGTGAACTGTAAATACATTTGATTCACGCTGGAAAGAAATATAAGGCACAGCAAGTTGCTACTCCTGTTAGTCTATCAAAACGACAAACTGCCAGTCTATAGCAGAACAGAAAGAATGGAGAAGGAGGAGGCACAGAGCACATGCAAGCAATTTGGATATTTAAAATGTGAAATGAAAAAAAAAATACTTACAATTAAGCTATAATGGAATTTATAGAAAGATGGATATAATTTATTTCAGTTTTATTTGTCCAGAGCCGTAACATATTAGCCTTGAAATATAATCTTAAACACATACCACATCTACTCTCACTAATAGACATTTATGCTACAGGGATCTATCCCCTTCCTCAAGAAAAGGAAAAATGTAATAAAACATTTCATCACGGGGCATTCCACTTAAAGTGTAATCTCATGAAATGAGTTTTAAAGTGTCTGTTTAAAATATTTTATGATTGATTAATCTTGGTTTAAAAAAACTTTTAACAAATCTGCTAATTTAGCACTTGAAGAAGGTGCTAGATTTGACAGCCTTGGAATCTGAATTTTTCTGTTTATCCACATAGTTATGATTTGAGTCTTCCCACATTGCTCCATCATCTTGCCTCCTCCCTGAGCATTGATGAATGAATATTTTATTTTCTACCTCCATTTCACCCTCAGCATCTGTTTTGTGACTGGCCAGAAGGGTGCTGGTTATCATATGGTGGTGGTAATTTTGTCACAGGGCTGGGCTGCTATTGTGTAGGCCAGTTTCTGTGTACAGTGAAATTCTGGTCCCTCTGGCAAAACAGATTTCACCAGGAGAATGTGGCAATGTTTTTGTTGAGCCAACTTCTTTGCTAAATACATGTCCTCTCTTTGCCATAAAATAAAATAATGCATATATTGTTCATGCTACCAATGACACCCTAGCATGCACAAGATATTTATTCCCATGTAATCTAGGCATTCAACCCTACAGTTTCTTTAGATTTTAATACCACCTCTCAAAGGACTGTTTGTTGTTTGACATTTCAGAATGAGCATGTGGATTTTTCAAACCTTGCATTTCATGGCATGAGCTAAAATGAGCAAATTCTCTTTCATGGTGAAAAAACCCACTGTGTTCTCTGAAGTTGGTACTAAAGGATTTTTTTTTTAAATTACTTTAAGGACAAAATTTCAGAAATTTGGTCTTTATTTTATCTGCCACTTCAGTATATACAATAGCTAATTTACACTAGCTAATTCTGCCTTTGCATGGCACATGGTAGAAGCTTTGATCCAATATTTATGTAGTGGATGGGGGATAATTTCAAAGTAATATATGGGACAACTTGGCTGCTTTAACCTTTGCAAGTATACCGAATGCTAGAGAAAGTAATGTTCCTCCAAAGGGGTAGCTGTGTCAGTCTAGTTCAGCAAAACAAACAAGGAGTCTAGTATAAGTCATAGGATCAGGTTAAACAGTATAACCCTTCCCTGCATTTACTTACCTCCTATTCATTTGTAAGCATCTGGTGAAATGGGATTTTCTCCCACAAAAGCTGATGCGATAAATACATTTGTTAGTCTTTAAAAGTGCCACTAGACTCCTTGTAAATGTCCCTCCATTTCTTACCCTCCTTGTCATCTTTGGAGCGGGTCAGGCTATTTTCGGCAGCATCCTGTGGACAAAAGAACGCAGGGATCAGATTGTGCTAACATCTGTGCGCATAGTGGGAGACTCCGATGCCATCCCCATGTTGGACACATGATTAATTAATTACAACTTTTGCGTTAGTGTTTAAGTACTGAATGTTTGCCGCTGCTAAAAATACCTTTCTTTTGTTTCCCCCCAAAATTACATAAGCTTTCAAGGTAATAGAGAGAGATTTTGTAAAGAAGCACTGATATAGCATTTATTCTTTTCACATTGAAATGTCAGTTTTCAAAAGACTTGAAATTGCAAAGAGGGAATTTGGTGGCAATCATCTCTAATTGACAGAGTTTTAAGAACTGAAAAACTGCTGGAAAAACACCTGAAAACAGCAACCTGTCTGGTGTGTTTATCACTTTTCTTTGTGTTTTGGGAACTTAAGCAAAATGTCTCCCCCATCCTTTTTTTTTTTTATCAAATTTGAATAGAATCATGAAGAACAAAATAATTAAGAGTACTGTAGTCTGTTGTAATTTTAGTAGATGTAACCAATCTAGTATTTACATTTGTGAGTCTTTCATGTTTGCGTTATAATGCAATTTAAATGCCACTGTGTGCCTCCTGTATTGATCTTATGCTGGCCAATGTTTTTTTCTTACCACTTTTACTTTTCTATCAATGCATATATATTTAATGGCTTATTTTCAAGTCAGTAAATTATATGAAATTGATATTTTAGACCTTATCCAATATGTGGGGAGGGGGCTAATGTGGTGTCATTTCTCTTCCTATTCGGACACCCATTTTTCTTTTGTCTTATTTTGGGGTTATCGCTTAGATGATGATAATACTCTGGAGCGCTTGTCTCCATCTCTCAGGAGATGGTTTGTAAAAGGGATGCAATCAGTTGAACACAAGGGAGAAAAGCCTATTGACCAAAGAAGAGGAGTGGAGGTGACAGAAGTGGTTGCTTGTTGGTTCATGTCTTAATTTTTAGCTTTGTATTTTGTGCCATTTGGGGGAGATGGATCATATGATTGGAGTCATATGGTGTGTTTTCAAGACACGCGGTTGGTTAAGCATTCCCTATTATAGGATCCGGAAACTTATCTAAAGCTATTTTCATACCCACCAGTGCTCAGACAGAGGTTTCTGTTTTGTCTGAGTCCCTATCTGCACACATTACAGAGAGTAATGAGAGTAAATTTTGCTGTTAATATCTGCTGAATAGTTTCTGTGCCTGTCCTGTCTCTGGAGCCTAGGACCCCTTCAATACTGACATGTATGCTGTAAAAATGTTCCTGTATTGCATTAGGTCTAACCTTCTTAGCTGTTATGCTGGGGAGGAAACATTTTTAAAATGTCACTGCTTGTATAAAGTGACTTCTACCTTTTTGTCTGTTTTAAAATGAAGGGGTAAAGGCATAGAAGCAACAGCAGTAATGGAAGAGGTACCAAAGACATAGGCACTTCTGGAAAAGAGGGTCAGCATGACCCCAAAAAGGAAGTTCTCCAGGCAGCCAATTTCAGACAACAGATGTTAGAAACTTCATGCCCCAGATGTATAAGTTAACTGGGTTTCTCTATTTGTCTGGGTGTTTATAGGGCTTCATCGCTGTAATATTTGAGCAACTACGTAATAGCAAGTGAACTGTGGCGGGTCACTTATGAAGCCCTGCAGCTATGGTCATCCTTAGAAAGGAATATGCTATTGTTGAGGAATCTGAAGGAGGAAATATTTGCTCAGTTGCTTCTACTACATCTGTTGCTGATTGGTATTATCAGAAAGTTGATAAGAATACAGTCATGTTTACCTTTCTCACCTCTCTATTACTTTGTTCCTTCCCTTCCCTTCCTATTCTCCCCATAGCTCCCGCTCAGAAAACCTAAGATGACGACATCTGCTTCTATCCAAAATGAAAATTTGGTTTTATGACAAAATGACTGTTCAAGATTATTCACTTTAGATTAACCATTTTAAATTTCACCAACACAGAAATAATTGTGCATTGAAAACAAAGCATGAAATGTTGGCAAAGAAATCATCCCTTTTGCTTGCCTATTTTATTCTGTATAGATTCTTATACCACATTCATCACTATAGTAGCTGAGTTCCTTCCAGTAGTTCATTAAGCAATGTAACTAGCCTAGCATCTGTCTTTCATTTTGTTTTGGGACCTCTTGGGACTGTCTTTGAGAAAACAGGCTCAGTCTCTTCCAGTTCTTCTGTATTAGACCAGGATTTCACAGATTTGGAGAGGGCAAGGTATCTAATCTTGTCGACAAAATTATCTCCAAGTATCTTCTTTCCAACTATATCTGGAATAATTTGGCAAAAGGCTATTAGTCCTCAAATGTCTCAAATTCCTTCATCATAGCACTCAAAACTCTGAGGCTCTCTTTAAAGTTAAGATGTCTTTTCAGTGTTAGTATTACTTGACTTTCTTTCCAAAGTCCTAGTTTTCTTAGGGAAAGTCTTGGATTTTGATCACAAGGGAATCATCAAGAAAAAGCATCTTCCACGTAGTTTGAAAGTCGACTACCTAGAACAGTCTTCATTTATCTTTTTTTCCTACGACTTACTTCACAACTAATGGTGCTTTTTAAATCCTTCTTATTGTAAATACTGTATTTGTTGTTAAAAATGAAATGTTGTCTCCCTGGAGTGATTGCAGGCTGTTAATACTTCTTTTCTAAGTATAAGAATGTGTCACATTTGCTGTGAGTACCTAGGAAGGGAGACATTTGTATTTCTAAAGGCACCCTTGTATTTAATGCAGTTATAACTTGGTAGTTGAATATTTTTATTCCATCCTGTGGAGAAAATCAGCTTCTATCTTAAACTTATACTTAGACGTATCACTAACTTTTAATTTCTTGGTGTACAAATTCAGTTTTATAGGCAAGAGATTCTTATGTGGAATTAAAGAAATGTGTTAACTTGTTTTGGTTTTTTTTCCAAACAATTTGATTAAAGTGATATTTGAATACGCCTTGCATGAAAAATAAAAAGTATCTAAACGTATACAGAGGCTACACAGTAAAACAAGAAATAGTTAAAAACCGCTGTTAGGGCTAACTCCATTCCTCAGTGCCTAACAATTCAGGAGCTAATCTTAAAATGAACCTAACAAATAATAGTGACTACTGGCCTGACTAATGCAATAACCTCAAAAAGATGAATTACTAAATGATTGCAGCTTGGAAAGTTTGAATGATCACAAATAGGCAAATGGAATTGGTCTAACTAAACAATTGACAGCTAAAATTCCTGGATACCAACCAATAACAAGAAAAAGGTATGAAGAAATTGCAATAACTAAGAAATTAGTAATAGGCATATTTTATATAACTCGTAAATTAACTGAAAACTCAAAATTTTCAAATTGAGGATAATCAGTAAACGAAACTAGAATTAATACCCAAACACAGATTTGTTATAAAACAGTGGTTCTCAAGTTTTCGTGGGTCTTGACACACTTAGTGACATATTTTGATCCTACAGGCCACACCAGCCCCCAGCACCCCGGCTGAATCCAGGCATCTCGCTGGCTCTCTGCGACACACTTACCACTGTGCGATGACACAGTGCTTGAGAACCGCTGCTATACAACATTCTAAGTGTTAACAAACTAAATGGAGCTACGTAGGAGAGCATAGAAAATATTTAGAATATACTCTGTTCATAAATAACAACACAGCAATAACAATCCTTAGTGTATTTCTGAAAATGTGTAAAAAATCTGTGTTAATAGAATTTTTACAAAAGTGTAAGAAATCAAGCACCGTATTATAGAAGCATTATAAATGCTGCTGAAAGAACCAGTGGTTAGAATTCTCTTGTGGAATTAAATATGTCAAAACAACTTATACACAATGGAGCAAATTTTGCATAAAAGCCAACGAAGTTGAAAAACTCAAGAGGCAAACAATGTTACTTAAAAGGCCAGAAGCACAAATGGAAATTCAAAAGGTTAGACTATGAAATTATTTGACTTTTCATAGATTAGTAGAATAGAGGAAAGAACAATATCATTTCTCTTCTGTTTTCCCTAGGTACAGTGCATCCGTTTGGCCTCGAACTTTGATGGAACCATAAGATAAAGTATCTTTTAAATCAAATTCCAGGGTCATGCCATGTGCCATGTTAGATTAATCCAGGTTCAGAGGCTTCACTACAGTGGTGAATTAAGAATGTGTAATTCACCAGTTCTGCAGCACCTTTAAAGGCAGAAAGAGTGGCGGCTGTAATATAGGCAGTACTAGGTGGTTTTTCCCGGCTAGTCATACAGTAGGGTGCTAGAAATGTCAGCATCCAGTCTACAACACAGACTTTACACTTGCCATCAACACTGGGACTTCAAGGATGGCCTATCCTTGGTCCTCATTTTCCTAGTTCAGACAATGCCCAATAGTCTTAGAGAATTGTAATTTGTAAGAATTTGAATAGTGGTGCTGGTGTATGTAGGGCTGTGTAGAACTTTGTCGTTGCCAGTTCTTTACCGTATTATGATTCACAAATGACAAAGCAACAAAACGTCCTGTACTTCAAGAGTAAACTCTCCAGAACAATCTACCCTATAGACAGGGCAAGATGAGATGATATCTGCTCTTGGCCTTTTTCATTACTTTACCCTGAAAACCAGTGTGGGACCTCAGGAGTTAGATAACTTTTTGTTTGCTGGAAATTAAGTAAGACTTCAGCATTCTTTCACAGGAACTTTTTTCAACAGTTTGAGTAGGGTTCTGAGTAGATCTAAAAGAGAGAGTATTTCAAAGATTTTGGAATGGGGGGAATGGAATTTATATTGGAATTGGATGAAGTAGACAAAGGAGTTAGTAAGGAAGAAAAATGATCAAACATAAGCACCAGCTAATGGAATTATAATTGACTTATTGCCCAGAGTGTGGTTTACTTTTGATAAATATCTAGGTCTTTTTAAGGCCTTGCATCTTGAGCATTACTGAAGGCATACGTGGGGGCACAGGTGCATTTGTATTTCTCAGCAAGTGCAGACATTTTTCTAATGAAATTAAATTGAAGTATGAAACAGATTGGGGATTTTATATCCTTTTGTATAAACAATTTCATTTACCATTCAGCCCATCTGTTAAGAGATATCTCTATTCTACCCTTAGGGTTGCAGTGAAGGAAACCTAGACTTTAAAATATTCTTCCACTGCTTTCTTAACTGATTATGTGCACGTGAATGATAAAAACATACATTCATGCTGTTTTTTCAAGCGCTATATTAATAGTGATAGAACATTTTATATGGCAGCCTGTTGAAATGATTTAGGTAAGAGAGACATTAGTTACCTTAGTTTCCACAAAGATGATAGATTCTTATGGTACATGTGCTCACGAAAACATGGTTAATGTCATCTCATTTATATAAATACTTGTCAAGGTGACTGCCTAATTTTACAAGCAATTGAGTCTTATCCAAGCATCCTAAGGTCTTGGTGGTTGGACCGCCCATTACATCTTGTTCTGTGGCATTGTGCAAAGTTTTTTCCTTTGCAAAAGCCAATTCACACTATCACATCAAAGGGAAAACATGCCATTGTCTAGGAACTGTCTTAGATCTTGTAATGCTAAATCAGTTACAGGACAGAATTAACTTATTGTAGTATTCCTTCCAAACAAGAGACTCTCATTTCCTCTTTTGGGGGTG
>ML685784.1:8323656-8358656 GCA_007922175.1 Pelusios castaneus | reverse complement strand
TGCTCTTCCAGTAGGTGGTGTTTTTCATCACTTACCGTACTGGCATCTCCGGCATCACATTTTAAACTGTTACGTGTGAAGCTGAAAGTATTTCCTGTTATTTGGGAGCTCTTCTTGACCATTGCTTTCTCTTAAACTGCCTGACTACAGCTCAGACATTAATTTCATAGAGCTTTATTTGGCTGCTCACGTGAAGTAGCTCGTCTTTGTTTACCAGTATTCTCTGAACACCAGGTGTACACAGATCTGTCAACTATACCTTACTTTGATGCTGTTCATCCCTCTGGTAGGTTATTTCATAAATATATAGCAAGGACTAAAGAGAAGAAATGGTAATTGTGAAATCTTGGTGTGCGGCCAACAGTCATCTAGCTAGCTGTTAGCCTGGTAAAAAAGCAGTTTCTACTCTCAGGATCAGCATTACTGAGACAGTTGCAGCAGTTCTCAAGCCTTGGGATTTGTTTGCAATGAGAGATTTGTTGTGGATTTTTAACAAGGCTCCTGTGTGTGTGCCATGCTTAGTAAATATTGGCCTTCAGGGTATTTTTCAGTCACGCTGAATGAACTGTTAGTTTCCCCAAACTGCAAAGTGCAAAAAATCCATTTCCCTGATTTTTGTTGCCACTGAGATTGCATCACAGCTTTCACAATGCAAAAGCAAAATAAAATCATGGAAAAGGTCATATTTAAGAAGGTGCAGTGCAGTCTGGAATAGAAAGAAACCTGCAATTGCAGCATTCGAAAATCCAGCCCTTTAAAGCTGGCACAAAAAGCATTAAAAGTTGCATTTCTAAAGCCACAGAAATATCATTTTTCCTTCCTTTGAGTCTTCAGCAATGTAGAAAATGATAAATTATAATAATGAATTGTTTTAAAAACAGGAAAATGACTTTTTCTCTTTGTTTCAAACATCAGACCCAAACTTTCAGGCCTATTATATAATGCCAATTTTAAATGGTCTTAAGACTTAGCAGTGATAAAAAACTACACTTTATCTGAAGTTTCTATGTACTGTAATATGCAGATACAAAACAAATACGACAAAGACTCTTAATGGTTTCCCGTTTTACTATATGTTCCATAATGTTATGATAGTGAAGCTTAATATTAGAATATTTCTAGTGTCCCTTGGACTATTTTTTCAATGGATAATTTTTATTACCTAATTTAAAAAAAAAAAAAAAAAGAACGTTGGATGAAGCTTTTACATGTGTATATGGTTTTTAAAAACAGTGTTTCTTGGGATTCCACGGGTGTGCTAAATGAAGAGCTATTTGGAACATATTCAAAGTTTACAGCACCCTAGTGTTTTTTTTCCCCTGCAACTCTAGATTGGCCAGTGTTTATAAAATACCATCCATCAGTCATACTGAAAGTTGAGAATTACAAGGCAAACTGGCTTTTGATCTCTCAGATATAATTCCATTGAAATAATAATCTTGTAAAATATGGGGGAAGAGTGGTTTTTAAGGCCTTCAGACATGTTTTAATTTAAGTGATTTTGAAGCAGTAGAACAGTATTCACATATTGTTCCTGTATTTACAATATACAGTTTATAGAAAACTTATTATGTGTATTCTGCTGGAGGCTAGTCTTGTAAAAGAATAGTCTTGAATAGCTTAGATGGTCCATGTGTTGTCCATTTGCCCGTCAGTAACAGTTTTGACAGAGGGAAAAAAAAAAACAGGTTTGAGTGACTGCTGGTCTGTCGTAAGGTATGGTAATGAGGCAAATTAGAAGAGATGAGAGCTGAACTGGGTATGTGAAGGCAATTATCCACAAAACTTTTGTGTCGTGCTTTATCTTTATCAGATCTCACTTTTTCTATTTTTGGCATTTGCTAATGACACAAAGAAAGAATGATAATATTTTAAGAGCTGTATTTTAGAAAGTGAAATGAAGCACTATAGTAGAGGAAAAATTAAATGAGAACATCTCATCATTACGGTAATCTGTACAATTTAACAAAGATTTTGTAGTTCGTCAGGTAACAGTCTAGTCATGTTATTCTCATCAGTTGAATTTACATAAATTAAAATGAATTGCTTTTTATTGTAGTGATCCTAAATGTACAACTGGAACTTCTTCTTTATTAAGTATACACTGTTCTGTTTGTTCCTTTTATGTTGAGTGGTCAGAGAAAGTCAGTTATTCAGGATACTTGAAAGAAAAGTACATAAGAAGCATAAAGGAAAGTGAAAGCGGTCTTAGTGTTAAATGAACAAGGAAGCTGGAAATTTCTAGGTTCTGTTTTCAAGGGGTTAATAAATTTAATTTTGATACCACATCTAACACCAAACCAATAAAAAGTGACTAGAAAAGAATCATTAAATGCAGCAAATGAAAATCGGATGTCACTGTTTTGATGAATCTGTGTGTATAATCCACAAAGAAAGAAGATGACAAATGAAACAGGCACATTAAGGAGACCCTAGCCAGCCTCAGTTGCTATATTGAGGAATGCTACTATCTTCACACATCTTTTATGTCATCGTGAATAAGTGGAGTTTTGTATAATCTATACATTCTAGAGCCATTCTAGACTAAAAGTTGGGATGTACAGATCTAATCCATTTTAAAGAAAGAACATTAAAGAATGACCAAAGAGGTGATTAATAATTTTTAAAGAAACTCAGATCATTATTTTAGATTATTTTAATGCACTTATTAATTTTACATGATTCACAATAAAAAATAATTTTATATTGTTATTTATTCCCCATGAGCTACATTCTTCCTTCTGTAGCATGCAGTCACGGTAGTCACAAGAAATGCGTAAAGAGACATGTACTAATATACAATACTTATTGCTTAAATTATATTATGTTAAGTACCAAATCTTTTTTGCAGTAAGGACACATGAATCACGTGATAGGTTACCTTTTTAATTTAAAATCTCTCTTCGCCATTGTTTTATGTTTCTTGTGTTATAAAAGTAATGGAACTATGTTTTTCCCCATACACAATGCTAGCAAAGACTGCAGCATAGGTCTGAAATTCAGCCATAAAATAGCAAGCTATATAGATTTACAATAAGAATATCTTAAGTTTTCTTCTTGTTTAAATCACCTAATCTTATATCATAAACCACAATAAAACATAAAAGGCCAAATCCAGCTCTGTTACATCTGTGTAACCTCATTTATATCTAAAGATAGTATGGAAATTGCGGAGGGGAGAGGGAGGGGGGAATCTCATGTATGCTCTGTATTATTGAATTAAAGCCAAATTATTTCTTCAATGGAACACAGAACTCCTCAGATCCTAGTGGTTCTAGAAATGCCCTACAAGAATTTCCAAATCATAAAGTTGGAAACCATAGGCTCTTGCATATTCTAGTCCAACTCCCAGTAAATCAATGGAAATATTACCCATTGACTTCAGTAGAATTCAGATGGGTCCCCCATCTCTACAGTCATTTTCACTGGTTTCCACCATAAGTTTGGAGATCATTGGCCACAAGCCTCCATAGCCTGAACCCTACAGTGCGCTCTGCAGTGTCAATATAAGGGAGAACATGTTAAAGAGGTGGTACGTCTATCTCTCTAAAACAGTAAGAGAAAATCTACATACATTCCAGTCTCTTTAATTGAACCATTCTAGGCAACAATTGTAATGTTCATAATTACAAGCAGGTAGGAAGATTTAAACTATTTAAGTGGAAAACAATCTTGTGGAATTTATGGCCTTTCATATCAGCTTGGTTAGGCAAAAACTGAGGCAACTTGTTCCCACTCAAAAGGTTCTTCCTACATGTACAGCTCATTGATGCATTCTGCATGTTGGGTAGTGCAGCATATTAATGTATGCTATACAGTACAGACGTATCACTATCATTACTCCACATGTTATTGGAAAAAGAGTTCAAAATCTTCAAATCTAAGAGCACAGACGTCTATCAAATAATTAAAAGGAATAGGTCAGCCAGTATCAGAAACTGTGCATCATATCTGGAGATATTTTACCATATTTTCCCTCCAGTAGACAGTGGTTCTATATAAACACATTAGCCAGTTCATTACTGTACCACAAATACTGCAGTAGATTCCTAATGAAATGGCATTTCCTAGCCTTAGTTGGTTTGTGTTGCAACCTTAATGATATTTAAACTTTAAAGTAAATTTCCAAAGTGGTGCACAGGGATTTATACACGCGACTTCCATTAACATTAATCGAAGTCATGTGGCTAATTCCCATCACACTAAAAACATACCTTTTCATATGCCAGGCATGCATGTGAGCACGTGTGTGTGAAAGAAAGTGTGAACAATCAACTGAAGAGCAGGGATTTGTTATTTTAAGTGAATTTACTCTTCATATTTTTAAAAAATTTAGAACACTGACTATTGAAATCCTTTATTCGCAGTAGCAGAGTAATAAAGTCAGTAACAGCACAAGCTTCCCTGCTCTGATCAACAAATGCGGGATTTGTTGGGAGGTGGGATTGTGGGAAGTGTGAGGGAGAGATGAGTTCTTATCCATTTAAATTTTGTAGTCTTTTTGCCAACCCTTTATAGAAGAGTAAATTTTAAAAGTAAGAATGGAAAAGCAAGTTTGTCTAAAATAATACTTCATCTCGACCTTAATTCAAAATACAAACGATGCCTCTCATGAGATTCATTAAAATTGGAATAACTTTTAAATATAAATATATTGTCCTATATTCTCTATTCCTTGGTTGTTACTAGAAGTGAAGTGCCAAATTTCAGTGAACAAAACTGTTTTCACAATAGTGCCAGCCCCAAAGGAAAAAGAGAGTATCCAAAATCTTGAGATAGCTTGTTCAAGGGCTTTGCTACCCAGTTTTCCAGATTCAAGAGGTTTGGCCTGTTCAGATGTAGTGTAGCCGTGCATTCAATTTTGGGGTGCTTCTCGCATTGGAAGGCTCAGCCATTCATAAGGAGGTCAAGGCTATGGGGTTGTGGCCCCACAAATATGCCTTCTGCTGATTGCTTCAGAGCTGCTGTGGAGAAAAGATTGAAGTGTGGGCAATGGCTTAAAAAAGAGCGTTATATTTATAAGCTGTGCCATAACTCCCCATGCTTCTTCTTTGAAGTGAGCCTCAAAGGAAAAAATACTAAGTTTTCTTGAAAGATTTAACTCAGAATGATAAACACTGGCTGACTGAAAAACAGGAATAATGAGTCCATTTTTCATTATTTTCATTTAATGGATTTCAAAATAGTTACCTCATAAAATAAATAGTTTGTTTCCACATTACCTCGCCTTTAATCCATATATGTAATGCAAATAAATGGATAAAGAATATTCATATTCTACACAGTTTACAGTGATTCCACCACATAATGACTAATAATCGCAGTTAGCAGTGGCAACCCAGGATTGGTTTACCACACAAGCAGCAGGCTTACAAAGGTGAAGTTTTGTCTCTTTAACTGAACATGGTACATACATTTAGTCAAAACAGACCCTAAAAGCAATTTTCTTCATTTTTGTTTTAGGCTCAGTTCTGCAAAAGTTTGTGAATGCTTAACTTTACGCATGTGAATAGTCCCCTTTAAAACAATAAGATTAGTCACATTTAAAATTCAGCATATGCACAACTTTTTTTTTTTTTGGCAGGATCGCCTTACTGTGATCCTGTACATGTTCATTTTTCAATCTCTGATCACAATAAAATGGTTTCTGTGACTTCATCTCCTGTTTTAAACCAGCATTTTTAGAAATGCACTGTATCCATGATGGCTTTGGTAAAGCAAGGGGGAAAAAAGGTTTGTTCTCAAAGATGTGCGCGTGAGAGGGGAGACATATAGTTAAAGTACTTGTTTCTTGACATTGATAAACTTACTTTTGCAACTGGATAAAAATCTCCTCTTTATATAAATGTGATCGTTCTGTATGATCCGTTTAAGTATGTTTGCATCTGAAAACATCTGAGCGATCCCGTCGCCCCCTTTTCAAAGCCATATGATGCTTGCAATGCAGAATAATTAAAACAAATCTTGAATAAACTGTTTCACGGAGATAGAAGTTTGATGGTTGGATATCTCAAAAATTGTAACCAGATGTTCTGTAGAAGACATAGCAGTTTAAAGATCCTGAGCACTTTTTTTCTTTATATGAAGCAAAAATATTCTAATTGAAGTTGTCAGCAGGAGTGAGACTAATATGCCTGAATTTGATTAAATAATAGTTTATTTTACATTCAGTGTGGCCTAAAATTGGCTGAGCCCTAATTGGAAAACTTTTTCTTTTGAAGACTTTTTATTTAAATAAAGTGAAAATAAACCTAATTAAATATTAGTTCTTTTCTTTGATATTGCTAACTATTGTCATGTTATCTCTCAACCTCTTCATCTCACCTGAAAGTGGTATCTGTCCATAACATCCACATTTCCTTCCTCTCCTTTGATTGATTGATTTGATTGATCGATTGAAGAAATGGAAAAAAAGTGAGGTCGGAAGTGAAGTATATCACAAAACCATTCATTAGAATTATTGAAATCTGACAAAAACTTAAAATACAACACTAATGTGTCCTTGCCTTACTTCTTCCTCCATTGAAAGCACAGAAATTCATGCAAAACCTATTAATGTGTTTTTCTGCATAATGAAAGTAGTTGTATGTTTCAGAGCTACCAGAACATCTAGTGATCTCCATCTAATGTACAGCAGCTTTCCTGGCAATTAGTCATTTCCTACAGAGTAGCAGAGTGACACACATGCAGGAAAAATAGTGAGTAAGACTCGCGTTCAAACTGATGAATTAGAGCTTTCTTTTCTTACTCTCCATGATTGGGTAAATTAAACAAATTAGATCTGTTAAAGCCAGATTCTGACACTTTTACCCCTGTTCAGGGGTATCTTACTCCATGCTGGTCCCATTTATTTCAAATGGGACTGCTCCTTATTCTACTCAGCATGAGTAAGGGTAAGGGTAATCATTGAAAAGCTAACAACCAAAGCAGTTCTGCCCCCCTCTCCTTGTTTGTCAACCAATTTGATCTCTTGTTTTGAATAAAACTGTTCACCTTTCCATTGCATAGAGGACAATGTATTGTGAAGAAGTATGATATACTAAATTCCTTAGTGTCTGTGTGTGTATGCACGTATTAAAATTGTACCTTAATGAATGCTTCAAAATCAGGCCACAGATTTTTTTAATTGAACCTGACGTTAAGATGACATATTCAAATTTGTGAAATTGCCTGTTCCCTACAATCTGCCAGTAATTAACACGCAAGACCAAGATTTTAGGTAAAATGCAATATTCTGTAAGAAAAATACAAGATTGTTTCATAACAAGATCATTAATCATTTAACATTTTAGTAAAAAAGAGACTCTTGCAGGATATAAGCTGTAATTTGTACTATGGAATTGAAGAAACATTTAATATCACAAATACAGAATAAAGAGGCTTGTTTTGTCCTTTAGTCTCAAGCAGTAGGGAAGAAATCAGGGAATGAGATATACTACATTTAGCTGGATTTTTTGGTTTGCTTTTCAATGTTCTGAAAATATTGGGCCAAATTCTGCCTTCACTTCATACAACTATATCAAAATCAGTAGAATTACACAGGATATAAAATAGGGCAGAATTTGACTTTGTTGGGCGAAGGAATGTAGAGTTGAATTAGACCCAAAACAAAACTGTTGAACAGACAGCAGTGTCCCTAGTGGCTAATGGCAGAAGTTAGCATGAAGTATTATAATCTCAGATAGCAAACAGGTCTCATCAGTGCAAACAACTTGATTTTAAAATGATCTTTTCCCATAGAAACACATTTCTATCACCTGCATTCACATGTCAATGGATAGAAGGGTATTCATGACAGGAGAGCAACAGGGACATGTCTGTACCATGCCCAAACTTACTGAGCCGGAGTCTAGGATTGTGGTGTAAACCTTCTCAAAACCCTGTTTGCTGTATGGAGCATATGTCACAGTGTGAACCTCCTAGGCTATGTCTACACTGGCAAGTTAGTTCGAATTAAGGAGGCTTAATTCGAACTAATTAAAGCCATGGCTACACTAGGCTTTAGTTAGCTCGAATTAAGGGCTTCCTTAATTCGAACTAATAAGTTTGAATAGGGTATTCGAACTAAGGGCTTAATTCGAACTAACTAGTTCGAATTAACCAATATGGCCATGTTAATTCGAACTAATTTCTTAGTTCGAATTAACCGGCCATTGAAATGAATGGGGATCGCTAATTTGAAATAAGCAAGTGCTTGCTTAGTTTGAACTAATGTTCCAGTGTGGCCATGGTAGTTCGAATTAAGCTAATTCGATCTAACTAAAATTAGTTCGAATTAGTTAGTTTGAACTAACTAATTTGAACTAATTTTAGCAAGTGTAGACATAGCTCTAGTGTCTCCCATGCCCTTGATATCCTCCTGCCAGTTTAACTGCAAGGGAATGATATAATTCTAAGTTTTCATAGCCAAACCTATTTCTATCTGACTAGCCACAAGGTATGAAAGCCTGTTTCATGGCATAGACAGCAATACACATTCTTTCTATAACATTTCTAGAGAATAAAGCTTTTTCCCCCCCTGTTCAGTCCCTGAAAGAGGACATTTGCAAAGATTTGCAGAGTTTGGGGGCTTTTTGTTTTGTTTTGTTTTCCCCTCCAGGAGAAATTCTGAGCTTTTGGATTAAATATCAGACTTGTAGTTTGTAAATTTGCTCCTGTCCTGAGTACCTCTTCTGTCAGCCAAGAGGATGTAACCATAGAGACTGTAACAGACATTTGACATTCATTGCTAAGGAAAACCTGAATCAAAAGGAGAGTCTTAATAGGATCAGAGACATGGCTTCACCAATACAACAGAAATGATTTTGAATGTAGTCTCTTAATGAGAAGTTGCATCCATTTTGCATGCACACTAGTCTCATGGGAAGTTGAAGAATAACATTTTAATTTCAACCTGGTATCTGTGAGCATACTGATGGTAGCAATGATCAGGCTGCAGGGTGACATATCATTTGTGGCAACAGTAGTTTGGGAGCTCATTGTACAGAACTGGAAACCATTTCCCATTTTGCACACAAACCAAAGCAGCATAATCTAGTGAACAGTTCAGGGAACTGGGCCGAGGCGTTCATTTTGAGTTGTAATCTGTGCTCTGCTACTGGGTTTAGGCAAGTCATATTATCTCTCTATATTTCCTTCTCTGGTTATAAAATGGATGCGATAATATTTCCCTACCATGAATATTTGGTAGATGAGTTGCCGTTATACATTAGCTTTTGCAGGACAAAGAATGCATTTACAATGCATTGCTGACCAGGCAATGTCATTTATACAGCTTTAGTGGTACTTCAGAAGGGGTACGTCTACACTGGAGGCTCTGTTAAATCGACTTAATGAAGGTCGACTTTAAGTCGACTTAAAGTTGATCTTGTTAAGTCAACTTAGAGAGTCCACAGCCCTGTGTCCACACTGGCAGGTGTTCGGTCAACGGAGGAGTGACCAGGAACTCTGTGAGGGAGCCTGGAGGCCAATTATGTCGACTTAAGGGCTATTCCCTATCTACACTGGCTTAAGTCGACTTAATAAGGTTGACTTAAGCCTTAGGTCAACCTTAAGAGGTGGTGTTATTAAATCAACTTAAGGAAGCGCTTAAGTCGACTTCATTATCAGCCAGTGTGGACGCAGCAGTCTGTAGGTCGACTTAACTGTCCTTAAGTTGACCTAAGGCTCCAGTGTGGACGTACCCAAGGAGTGTAGTGTAAATTAGCTATCACAATGGGGATGGCTTCTGTCGTGCCTCACCTTCCCATCTTGGTGCTTATTTTCATTAATATTACCTTCCCAATCCCTTATGTTTTTCTCAAATAAAGCCTGACACTATGCAGGTAAATTTCATCCCATTTGTTCAGAACTTATGATAGAAAAATCACTCTTGATTTCTTACTTTTGGCTGCCATACTGCTGATGTCAAACTGATGGGGACTGCTGCCAGCAGCAGATTCAGAATGCCAACTGGAATTAAAAACAGTAGTTTCAATGCAGTTGAGACTATATGTGGTAAGAAGTGGCTGTAACCATGTGAACTTGGAAACTGCAGCCTTGAATATGTTAAGAGGCTGCTCCTTTCTTTTAATGTTAAAGGGAAAGTAGCAATTATACCAGAGACACTGGAAACATATTTGTCTGAAAATAAAATAAAAATAATTGGGCTATAGCTATATTCTTATGTGTTTGTGTGTATATGTGTAAAAATACAGGGTACATGTTTACACCAATCTATAGCATAGCAACAGGAAGAGGAACCTCGAATTATTCCTTGGATATACTATCAAGATAAATGTTCTCCTTTGCTATGTAGTAGATCTGTCCAAAATTTTGTGACTTTCTGCTCTGAATTATGTTCTGAACAAATAATTTAAGGTGAGTCAAGCCAAATCAGAAAATAATCATAAACAATGCTATTGCTACAAGACCAAACTTGATGGAAAATCTCGGGTTTTTCCTTTCCAGTACTAACTTTACTGAATACATCCTATCAGACTGGAGGTCAGTATGCCTCATTGGCCTAAAACTCCCAACATACCCGATTTTATAGGAACAGCCCTGATAGTGGGGGTTTTTCTCATGTAGGCACCTTTTGTCCCCACTCTGATTTTTCCTAATTATCTGGTCATACTACATCTTGTGTCATAAGTACAACTTGGTCTCTTCATTTGTTCCAAAGTCGTGGACTATTTAAGGGAAGCATAGTTGGAAGTGCACAAGAAGAAATGTCTCCAAAATTGTAGGGAAATTGTCCTTTTTTCCTTCTCATCTTTGTATTTGTAAGTAAAACTACAGAATACTGTAAATTAATTCTGCAACAAAACAGCATTTAGATCATGCATTTAGATCATGATACAAACCGGGGGACAGACCCGATAATTGCTGTAGTTCTTATATCTGGTGTTCTACTAATCTTTTCTTAACCATTCTAAATATATATCCTTCTGAACATAGAGAACAGGGAAGCCCTCTTGTAAATAATTTAGCATCTGTGCATTTCTATGGACCATAGGCTTCAAATCTTGTTAAGGTGCTATTTTGATAACATTTTGGTATAATTTTTAAAGCCAAGTACATAAGCAAAGGCAAAGAAGGAAAAATCTCAACATCTGATCCAAAACCTTCATATGTTAAAGAAAGTTAAAAAGGGAAAAGTTTATCTATTTAATGATGAAATAGGTCTAAAAATTTAAGAATGATCCCTAAATCCATTATTCTGCTTAAAGTAAGATCATGGGACAAAGAAAGGAGGCTGCAGCTAGAGCTAACCACTTAGATATGGTTGGTGCCATATTGTCTTTTTATCTTGAGATATCTGCAATGGATTGGATCAGATGAAAAAGGTCAGTTTTAAAAAGCCATCACTTTCCAATATTTACCACACTGTGGTATCTGGGATACCGTCGGTCTTCTGTAAGCTGACAATAGGAAATAAAAATATGGTAATTGTATGGTATTGGTTGGTGCATGTTGGTTTTTTAATGGAAACCACTGTAGCAATACCATGTGACAAGGCTTGCAAAAAAGACCTGATCCAAAGCTAGGTGAAATCAATGGGCAGACTCCTGTTGACTTCAATGGGCTGGGGTTCTGGCCCTAATACCAGCACCTAATACTAATGTCTCCAGGGGTATGTCTACACGAGAAAAAGTTAAGTCAACTTTGTTAAGTAGACTTAAAGTCGACCTTTTTAAGTCAACTTAACAAAGTGGCTCCTTTTAAGTTGATTTTATTAAGTTGACTTAACATTGGATATAGGCGTCCACACTGGCATTCAGTCGATTCGATTAAGGAAGTCGACTTAAGGGCTACTCCCCGTCCACACCATCCTTAAGTCGACTTTAAGCTTTCATTAAGTCAACTTAACGAATTTCTTAAGTCGACTTAATGAAAGCCCAATGTGGACATGGAGTAACTTAGGTCAACTTAAGTGTCCTTAAGTCGACCTAAATTGCTAGTGTAGATACAACCAAGGAGATTGGCAGTCATCAGACTGAAGCTGTGCTTCCTTTAACTCCTCAAGAAGTTCAGGTCATATAACTGTCCAATGTGAAGTATGTGTTTCTTGGTTTCTTTAAGAAATTAAACATTTTAATATTAAAGATATTGAAAAAGCTTTTCAAGTGCAAACTAGGCAGATTACTACATTGACTTTCAATGGGAATGAGTCACCTATCTGCTCTTTGTGCCTTTTTAAAAATTTCCCCACTACCCTAATGAGTGTCTTAAATTTGGATCCAGGCTAAGGATGCACTTTAGATAAATAATTATTAAAAAAAAATTAAAATTGTAAATATTTTAAGATATAATCACCAGAGTTTGGGTAATATAATCAAAGCACTTAAATGAAAGAGGAGGTTGTCATATCTGTAATCACTGGGACTGAGGATTCTAAGTCACTTAGTAGCTTTTCAAAATATTACCCTTTAAGAACTTGTCCACATCTGTTTTTGGAAGCTGGTGGCTGAAAGTGGAAGTGAGAGTACTTACTCTCAACTCCCATCTATTGTGCGGAGCAGTGCTTTCTGATCCATTGTCTATAAACAGAGATCAGATAGACTTTAATAAGGTCAGGGAATGATTATTAAATGGCTGTTTTTGTTTTTGTTTTTTAAATACCGTATTTTTCGGACCACAAGACGCACCTGACCATAAGACGCACCCAGTTTTTAGAGCAGGAAAACAAGAAAAAAATATTCTGAACCAAATAGTACCTGTAAACTAAATAGAAGAGAAAAGGAAGGGAAGAGAAAGGAACTCCTCTGGAGTTTGCAGGCTTCTTCCTCTGGTAAACACCCAGCACCAGGGTGGGCCTCAATCCTTTGTTCAGTCTCAGAGGAATAGTTCCAGAGACATGTTTAAGTCCTAGTGGCTCAACAGGTTTTCTTCTTCGGCCCATTATACTGGGGAGCTTCCTTAATGGGCCATTAAGGAGACAATGGCCAGGTAGACATTCAGTCTGGGGAATTTTCCCAGCCTTACACAAGTTAAAATATAACAATCATATTCCTAACTTCTAATATGAATACAAATCCTACACATAAACTATATAATCATTCCCCACAAATTATTACCTTTCTATTGACACCAAACATGGCATAGTTCCTATGGATTATAACAATCATAAAATATTAATATAAAATAATATCATAAATGGTTCCTTAAACCCTGACAGCGTCACATATTAATACAAAATAATATCATAAATAGTTCCTTAAATCCTGACAGCGTCACAGGGGGGCCAACCCCAGCCGAGCCTGCCCCGTCCGGCAGGGGTGTGGGTTTGTTTGAGTGTGTGTGGGGTTGTGAACTGGGGGAGTGGCCTAGTGGCTTGGACAGGGGGTGGGGGCTAGCAGGGAGTGGGCTGGAGGGCCGCAGCCCTGGATCTTTTTGCTATCCAGCAACGCCCCCTGGCGGGAACACTGCTTGCTGGACAGCATTCGGACTATAAGACGCACTCTCATTTTCCCCCCACTTTTGGGGAAAAAAAAGTGCGTCTTATGGTCCGAAAAATACGGTATATCTTGGCCCTCTGGCCATTTCTGTGGAAGAGGAAACCTGACACCAGATGGTGAGATGCAGGAATTCCAGCAGCTTCATACTTGAAGCTCTCATTGTAGCGTGGAGTCCTTTCCGGATTGGGTCCCTCAATAACTATCACATTAGCTAAGTTCTGCAAATGTCTGCTGGCTGCTATTGCAGCCTTTCAAATCTAGGGCTATGTCTACACTTACTAAAATTAGTTCGAATTAGTTAGTTCTAACTAGAATTTTAGTTAGTTCGAATTAGCTTAATTCGAACTAGAAAAAATTAGTTGGAACTAAGCAAGTGCCATTCATGGTGGCACTTGCTTAGTTCGAATTACCAATCTCCATTGATTTCAATGGGCCAGTTAGTTCGAACTAAGAAATTATTCGAATTAACATGGCCACATTGGTTAATTTGAGCTAGTTAATTCGAATTAACCCTTACTTCTAATACTCTATTCGAAGTTATTAGTTCAAATTAAGGAAGCCCTTAATTCGAACTAATGAAAGCCTAGTCTAGCCATGGCTTTAGTTAGTTCGAATTAAGCTTCCTTAATTCGAACTAACTTGCCAGTGTAGACATAGCCTAGGTTATGGACACATCTAGTCTGTGCTTCTGTTAGTTTATTTGACAGATATAGTTACTTCAGTAGATAAATAGAGTCTTTGCCTATGTATTTATGCCGAAATTTCTATATTAAGTTATCTAAATAAATGTTTGACTGACAAAGCTCTGTGCCTCAGAAAATGCATCCATTTAGATACGTACCTAGTTATAGATTTACAGTCCCAACTTTAAGCACCCAGATTGAACACTTTGGTCTAATGCCAAAGAAATTAAGGAGTAGGAACCATTTCCAGTTTTCTTGATTTCTTCCTTAATATGTCTAGGACCAGTACTGAAAGTATTTTGTACAGGCATTGCTTGGAAAAAAAACCTCACTGCTGTATTTGTTGTATTGCACTTTCTGATGTTATTTTAAAACTTCTGTTAACTAGTAGAAAGGATGTAAATCTCACGTCAAGATTTTGCTTAGTATGCTTATGCTGCAGCAGCCACAAAGTGCAAGGTATCACACAAGATGCAGCAATCTGTGTCAACTAATGCCTGATTTTTTAGGCAGTAGTTCAGAAATGTAATGTAGCACGATTCCTTTTCAGCAAATCATTAGTGGGGAGAAGTTTGTAGTCAGTATGTGGAGTGAGAAACAGCACACACATTTATGCTTGCTTGCTCTCTGGCACACACACACGCAGAGTGATTATCTGTTCTGTCTTCCTATATTATACTAAATATTTTGCACATGAAATAATTATTAATCCTAAAATGCTTTACTTTTAGTTTCCATTGGTCCTTTAAATATTAATTTAAAAGCAGCATTAGTGTTCTGTTCAATAGGATTTTGAAAGGTGTGAAAATGACTAGTGGGACGGATGTTGTTATTTTTACAACAATTACTGAGCTACTGGTAAAATCTGTTCTGGTGCGAATGTATTAAAGGTGATGGAGAGACTGATAGATGCTTCTAGGTAGTTGTGCTGTAGTATGTGATATACTGTAATGAAGAAAACACAGATTAAACAGGGCCTTCGTACTTCCGAGTGCACCCTGGCAGAGACAGTGCATTATTTTGAGTTGATATGTGCACGGTAGAGAGAAAAATAGAACCAAGCTTTAGGAAAACAAAGACAATCAGTGCTTTCTTCTTGAGCAGCTGCAGCCAGTTCCACTAATGGAAGTGCAAGAGCAGAAACTGGCAGCGCAAGGTATGTGTTCGTTTTTACAGATGGCAATGCAGACAAGTTGGTAATTGAAAAGGAAGTCGTGTACGTGAGCTACTTGACGGGGACAGCTTATTACAGTACTTCCCTGTGTAATTGACTCGGTGAGTTATTGAAGAAGGATTTTTTTTCCTTGTGAATACATTTCACTCGTTACAAAATGATGGTGTTATTGTTCAGAAACTTCAGGATTCCAGGTTGAAGTTTTTTCAATAGTGGTGTCAAAACTTTTAAAAATAAATGTTAGATTTACCTGCGCTCAGAACTGAATCCTCCTGCCATTCCAGTCAATGGGAGAACTCTGCCGGAGCAGACTCATACCGTATTTTTTAGTAGCTGCAGGCATAGTGCTGGCACTGTGAGTTATGGCCGCTCCGCAGCTTGCCGGATCAGGCCCCCAACAGCTTTCCAAATCTAGTTAAAATAGCTGTTTTAAGAAACTGCTCTTTTTTAAAACAATGCTTCATCAGTTAATTGTTTATCTCATTGTAAACTATGCTAACAAAATGTGTCCAATTGAAAGTAATTCTCATAGCTTATCAGTGCACTGTATGCACACGTAACTAAAAAGAAAGGAGCCTCGCTGCATCAGAATTTCCAATCCACACAAATGCCTCCATAGTTTTTTTTTGTCAGTCCTCACTGTATTATCTTGAGGGAAGATATGAAATTGCAGTTATATTTCTGTAATTTGCATAGCCTGGAAGAGACACGACAAACGCCAGAATGTTGCAGGTTAGTCCTTAAATGCAAGAAGGAAAAGATAATACACTGCAGAATGTATTATGATGATTATATATGCAATCATAGTTCTGTATCACTCTTAACAGGTAATTAAATAATGATCAGTTCTAGTCTGTCCTGCTTAGAATCTAATTTCTGGGCATGAGCATCTTCCTGGAAGGATGAAGATTAGATAAAAATTTGACCCGCTAGGACAGTAAACAAAGAGTAGGGAATGGAGTGTGGATGAAAGGATACAACAGTGACCGGTCATGAGATGTGCTTACTATAAATTACATATTTGGTTTGGGTATTTATTTTCTACATTGATTTGACTGGCAAACATTCTCTAGTTCCAAGAGTAATGAAATTTTAGTATTGCAGGATACTTCTGCACACTGTTGTTGTTTTAATCGGGAAGAGGACTGCCAGATTTTGTGTGTGTATGTCTGTTTTTATTTATTTATTTATTGCATCAGCGAAGGACTGCTGTATCTTTAAAGACATCTTACAAAATAGGTTACCAGCCCAGGTACAAAATTTACTTGCTTTCTTCTATTATGATATAAAAAACTGAAATATATTTTGCTTACACATCAAAATATTTCTTTTCCCAAGAGAATGAGAGTAGAATTTTAAAAGGCTGCCTTGATCTTAATGTTGGGTTTTTAAAAAAACTCTCAGCTCTCTCTATACTCTGCTGAACTTTGCATTTCCTCGAGAATTGATTTCTATTAGTTAACAGTTGGCAGGACAGAGAATATTTGTCAGAACTTGAAAGATATTGTCGTATCAAGTCATCAAAAATTCTACTAAACTTTCAGTTTAAACTATACATGTAATATTAAATTCTCTCTTGGCGTTCCCTCCTTTATCCCCTCCTCCACACATTTTTAAATTTTGTTGCTGAGAGTAGGTATTTTTATATTATTCTCTGCTGGATCTATTCTTGAAGGTGATTTTTTTTGTTATGAAGACAGAATTATGCCTTAATTTGGGTGAAAAGAAATCCAAAGAAAATTGCTGACATCAGAAATGAGCTGCTGGATTTGAAATGGGGACATGAAGTTCCCCCATATTTTGTGCTGTCCAAATGTGCTGTTATGCAGGTGGTGCACAGTGTGGTATTGTGGTTTTTTTCTCAGCTGTAGGGTATTAGGAGGGGCGATCAAAGGTCTTAGTGAAGCTTCTTACAAAATCTCCTAAAACGACAGCTTGGTTAAAACTGAGTCAGATGTATGCAGACTTTCCAACATTTCTCCTTTGGAGTGCCTGTCTTATCACAGAGTCAGCATTCAGCTTTTCTCCTCGATTATGAGTGGGAAACTTATATGAGGTTCTACTAATACATTGTCTATGCTTAGATGTACACTCACCTTGTGGTACCATTTATGATTTCTATATACCTTGTCTTCTGGATCCCGATTGCAGGATTTTCTTCTTCCAGCAGAATAGAAAGCTAGAAATGTCAAAGAATCTCACCCAGGCATCATCATTATCATTATTGCCTGATGTGGAAGTGAATGCAATCGGTAAAGCACACAAGTTTTGTTATGTCCAAAAATCAAGACTGCTGATATAAGAAAAATACTTGGGTGATGCCTGCGGATCCTTTATGAGTTTTTTAAAAGCATCCTTTGACATGAATTTTGAAAGGAGGGATGTCTTTCATTGGCCTGAGATTAGTATTAGAATGCTTACTTCATCTAGCTAGCTAAAGCCCAGAAGTTCTTAAGCAGCAGTTTCACCTGTGTTGTTATAGTGGGTATGTGTTGTGTACGTACACACACAGACGGATGGGCTCTAGTCACAAATTGTACTAAGTTATATTGTTTTTCTTATTGGAAAGCACTATTTAATGCATTGTTATTTTTCTGAAACAAGGACCTGATTCTGCAAATTCTCCTAATGAATGCAGTGGGACTATTTAATATTGCCTTTTTAAGTATTAAAAATCACTGATGCTGAGTTCAGCTCTAAATAAAGTACTAAAACCTGAAAAATAGCTTAAGAAGTTAACAAAAATGTTTAGGGGAAATTCTTGCTCGACAGTATGTATATCAAGTTTCAGACTGATTTGATTTGAAATGGCCAAGATATGAAACCATAAAAAATGTGAGTAAATAATCTACATATCAATGGTTATTATCCAATTACATGGTTTCAGTATAGTTCCTATTCATAAAAAACAGTTAGAAAGAGTGACTACTGCACATGCTCAGTGACTGACTGCAAACTTTTATAGTTTAATTGTATAAACTTAGTTCCACTCTCCCCTCCCCCCCAATAACCACTTACATGAATGCCTCACTGCTAGTCAAATTCAAAGGTGTTTTTCTTTTTTTCTAAAACCAAGCCTTTACAGTCCTAGATTTGTCAGTGTCTCTAAAAACCTGAGGAATTTATTTTTTCCATTTTTGGCCCATCTCCATATTATAAACAGCTGACCTGATTTACATAAAGTTTTTAGTACAAAAAAATAGCCACATCTGGGCTGACAAACCTGTGTGCCAAGTTTGAGCCCAATGTGATTTGAGACAACTCAGATATTAAACACCCAAAACTAGGAACTGGAATGGAAACAGTGACAGACTGCGAACTATAGTGGTCCCTTCAGGATTTGTGATTACAATATAGTGTTTATAAAGATCCAGACAATTGAAGATTGACTGAGTAGACACATATTTTAGTTATTTAGACTCTTTGGACTTATTCTCCAAAGAATGTACAGGACATTTACATGGATAACTCCAATTAGTTTTAGTGGCATTGAGGAGAATTAGATGCTTTTGTCTGTGGTTCAAATCCCTTATTACTGGTTATGTCAATATAATTTTCCTGGGCTGCTGTTACGACACTGTCATGGGTATGATACCACATGTAACACATGAAGAAAAGGCAAAATAATCTAACAACAAATTTCTATTAATTGCTGCCATCAGCCCATATTCACCAAAATACTTGAGCACATGTTTAAGTCATAAGGCCGTAAGCATGTACAGAAGTACTTTGCTGAGTAGGGATGAACTTAAGTATGTGTTTTGCAGAACCTGGAACCACTATGACTGCTTACTAGCAATGGATGTATTAAAAAAGGATCCATGTTATCAATTTGCCATCACTATTGGAAGACACTAATGAGCACAAAGGTTGTAAATAAAAAACTCAGCTGGCTCAAGCCATAAAAATGCATGTACGTTAAAAACTAAAGTTTCACAAAATAAATATTTTTGATAATCTGTGCTGGACATCAGCCTTCATAGACCTGTAGGTACAACAGAAACTATCTAGAGAATGCCAAAAGGATGCTTTTATATTTTGTTTGTTACAATACTGGCTCCGTTAGAAGAAGACCACTACATAATGATAGGTTTTTTAAGGTAAACAAATGTAGGCTTATAAATATAGCTGCCTTGTTTTTAACAGGATATGAATGTGATAGCTTGGTTATATTTTGAGATGATGGATGGACTTGTGATTAATAAACAGAACTGAGAGTCTGGAGTTTTGACACAGTCTTCCTATGTGACCTCAAACAAGTCGATTTAAAATTTCTGTGCTTCTGCTTCACAATTGGTATTAAGAAATAAGGATAATAGTATTTACATGACTTAAACAGGTATTATAAGACTTAATTCATTAATTCTCCTAAAGCACACTGAGATCCTCAGATGGAAGGAAGATCACCTCTAATTATTTTAGTATGAATTAAAAATGATATAGAAATACGATGTAAAAAAGGAGCTAAATGAATTAAAGGCAGAAATTGGAATTTTCAGATCATTGCAGAGAATGTAGTCCCATATCTTCCATTCATTTTTAGTGGAAGATATATTGCTGAATCCCCTATCCTGCTTTGGAATTCTCAAAAAATAGGTATTTTTTAAAAAATGTTTTAAGTAAGTCAGCACAAATATGATTTTTGTGATTCTGTTTTCTATAGTTTTGTGAATTTACTCAAAACTAACTGCTATCTTCTTTTGTTGCAAAGTGTTGTCAGGAACTTCCTTCTTTATTAAAATGAACCGTTACTCTTTTCAGCAATGCTGTGCTACAGTAATGTGACAAAACTTAACAAAGGGGTAGGGTGTAAGCATTCCATCACTTCTGTGCACCTGGTGTCCTCTCACATATGTGAGAAGCTATTGGGGCATGGTACAGCCTGGGTTTACATCTGCTATTACCTTGTTAGAGGGTATTTTTTTGCATCAAGCACAGAGTCAGGAAACAGGTGGATAGACTCATAGGCTATGTCTACACTTGCTAAAATTAGTTCAAATTAGTTAGCTCGAACTAACTAATTCAATCTAATTTTAGTTAGTTCGAATTAGCTTAATTCAAACTAGCATGGCCACACTGGTTAATTCGAAATTAGTTCAAATTAACATGGCCACATTGGTTAATTCGAACTAGTTAGTTTGAATTAACCCCTTAGTTCGAATACCTTATTCAAACTTATTAGTTCGAATTAAGGAAGCCCTTAATTTGAACTAACTAAAGCCTAGTGTAGCCATGGTTTTAGTTAGTTCGAATTAAGACTCCTTAATTCGAACTAACTTGCCAGTGTAGACATAGCCATACAGATTAAGACTTCCACTCTCTTTAACACACCACAGCAAGAACTCATAGTCTCAAGGACAAAAACTAGGATTGCATTAGAGTGGTTCCTCAGTAGAATCTGCACCCTTGATTTGGAAACCTTTGTGTGGACCAAATTGGGGTTAGTTTAGTGGAACTTTTCTTACACTCTACAGAAAATAAATTGGCAGCCAGGTGAAGTTTTTCTAAAGATAATCTGGCTGGGCAGCCGCAATAGATATGAGAAGGTTCAGTTATTTACTTTATTATTTATATTACTTATTTACGTGCATTCCCAACTTGGGTTACATTTAATAAATGTCCTAAATTGGATATTTGCTGAAGGCTGTCACATACATTTGGGACCTGTAGGATCCAGATTTAGAAAAAGATGATTCTTATTTAGGGGGAGCAGTAAAGGGGCAATGTGAGAGAGTGAAAGAGAAATTATCTCGATAAGATTTGATTATATTGTCTTAAAGTAGCACAACTTGCTATACTAATGAAATTGTGTTCTTGGTTTAAAAGGACGATTGTTAGCCTGACTTTGTTCTCACTAAAAACATTTCCCCAATCTTGTTAAATTATTGCACTCATTTCAGATTTTTATGGCTGTGCAGCTTACCGGCCCTCTTTTCTTTACGTTTCATTCATTTTCCTTGTATTGATGATTAATGGAGGATGTCGAATGTTAGAGTGAGCAGGCATCAGCAAATGCAAGATCATAATTAGTTTAGCTGACGAGGGCCTCTGATAGCACTTGCATCTGGATGGAAAAATTACCCTATAGGGAACTGGCTGCTCACCAGGTCTTTTTAGTGATACATTGTGAAACACCCGATGAATCAAATGCCCTTTCAATGCCAAGAAAGTGTTCCAGTCTTGAAGCCAAAATTATGTCTGCAGAAAGCTTTCCATTTGAAATGTATCAGAGTACAATTATAACCATTGTATTTTTTTGGCATGAATACTGCTCTTGTACAGTATGGATTTAAGTTAAATAAATTACTTAAATTTTATGAAATCTTGAAATTTTGAGTTATAGTGTTAGTAATTTTTAATTTATAATGAAATTAGTTTTCACCCAGACTTCCCTCCTCTATACCAACCGTTCTTATCTGAGATGAAGATTTCTTATTAAATTCTTTCCTTCACAAATGGGGAGTATAGTTGAAATTCAGATTTTTTTTTCAGCTAAACAATTCCATTTCCTGCTTGTTAGTATTTGTGCTCACAAACACAGCCTGAGTTGTTTAAACGAGAAGTTTAATGAAATCATTATTCCACAGAAAGAATTTAACAAGCAATATTCATAAACATATCTATTTCTAAATATTCTTGAGTCATTATTAAAGTTGATGAATGCAGAGCTCAGCCTGGTTAAAAATCAGTTAGTATTTGGAGGGACTGTGCTGTGTCTGTCTTTGCCTGGCTAAAATAAATAAATAAATTAAATCCATTGATGAGACTGAGTTGCCCGGGTTTCAGATCAAGTTCAAAAGATGTCTCATTAGTATCACTGTACTCTTATTCATTTGGCAGAGGTTATTCCTGCTTCTCAGTTGGTTGTGGGAAATTTGTGGTAGTATATGTAGATTTTAAAAGTAAATGGAAAGTCAAGAATTCTGTTAATGAGGTATAAGCTCTGTGACAGGAACTGGTATGATCAAATGCAAACTGGAATTAATTAGAAATTATGTATTTTTAGCCTTCTTGCTAATCACACTTTAAAATAAAGCAAACCAAATAGAAATGATTTGCAAGGGAAGTACAGTGAACAAAAACTTTGTAGTGTGTTCCCTGTCAGTTCCGTACAAGTGTATTTCAGAAATCAGTGTATAGAAACCAACATTAAAGTCACAAAACCTAAAGTTCAAAAAGTTAAAGCTGTTATTCTGAAAAGGCTCTGGTGTTTCACACACCTCATCCATCACTGTAGGGTTAATTATAATGAAAATCAGTGGTGCCTATTAAGCACAATTGAACCTGACCTCATTATGGGCAGTGTGGTTTTATACTGTCATTGTTGCCAGTCTAGAGACAGAACTCCTGTGTTGATTTGTCCTAACTCTGCAGATCATGTGACTCACCTCTGACCCATCTCTTTTTTTTTCTTCCTGTTTCAGAGACGTAGAGGCTCAGGAGTTTTTTGTGCCAATTGCCTGACCACAAAGACCTCTCTCTGGCGAAAGAATGCAAATGGTGGATATGTATGCAATGCGTGTGGCCTCTATCAGAAGCTTCATTCGGTAGGAAGAGCTTACTAGTTTGTTCAGGAAAAAGGTTTATACAGCTAAACTGAAGCTGGGCAGCTGTGGTCTTGTCTGGTTGTATGATTACTACCACTCCCTGGCCTGCAGTTAATTTTCTAACAGGGTTTTTTCAGTATGGTCACTTTGGGATCAGATGTGATTCATTATGAAACAAGCTGGGATGCTGTCGGGAGACAAGTTTGAGATCATCAGTGATGCATTTAAATATTTTGATACAGAATAAGGAAAAATGGTTTCCTTTCTGGGAATTTCACATAGACATAGAGGATGTTATAACAAAAGCCCTCCAAAAGTGAACAGAGCTTATATTTGTGTAGGAATCTAGAAAAAAAGTTCCTAAAATTAAAAAACAGAAATAAAAACATTGCTTCTTGCCTATATAACTATATTCTTCTCTTCCCCCTTCTTCTTTTGATAAATTTCTTAAAGTTTTTCTTGCTTTATTTTCTTTATATACAGAGCCCAATTCTGTGAGATGCTTTATAATCTACTGCAAATACTGAAAGCCCTCAATTTTTATTGAAGCTGCTCAGTTGAAGGAGTTCAGTATGTTGCAGGAGAAAGATTCAGCATCTTATTAGATTGGTAATGAAGTAAGTAATAACATCATCATTGGTTATCTACATTGTTTTCAATCTTTCACAGATTGAGCTCGATCCTGAAAGGTGCTAAGCACTCTGGCATTGATCCAGCAGGGCCATATTTCTGTGCTCTTCTGCTTTGGGGCCAAACTATTTAGAATTTTGTAGGATGGAATCCAAATGTCAAATATGAATTTATGTGAACAGGCCCACTAACTTTAGTGGAACTACCTGGAAAAGGAAGGTGAGCAGAATTTGGCTCATTAACTAACTCATCACGACAACATCGTTATGAGATCGGTAATTATCATTGTTCTATGGACAGGGAAATTAGGGTAAAGAGTTTGGGATGTTACAAAGGCAACATGTGAAGTTAGGCTCAGAGCCAAAATCAGAAATCTGAGTTTAGAGTTGCGAGGGCAAAATTTTCAAAAACACCCTGTACCATTGTTTAGTGACTTAAGATCTTAAATTCCATTGAATTTCAGTGACACTTTGATTCCTAAATGCCTAAGTCACTTTGAAAATGGAACACAGGTGCTTTTGGAAATCTTATCCCCAGTGCCGTCTGCAGACAATCCTGCTTACTCAAGTCACACTGCAGCTGTTTTGTGGAAATATTTTTTTCTACAACATTCTAATTGTAGCCTGACCAGCAATCTAAAATGTCAACTGTAATTGCTAAATGCTGTCATGGGGGTTAACTAAAACAGTTTTTAGATACAAAACAACCCAACTGGTCAAACAGCATCAGCTTGGTACAAGATGGATTGACATGCAACTAATGATCTGTGGCCACCATCTTGATTGGAACTAGCTGAATACACAACATCCTCATGGAGTTCTCTTCAAGTTCCAAATATATTTTCTGTTTTAAAGAAAGTTCATGCCTTGTGAATACACGAAAGATTTTGAAAGGAAAGACAATTCTGCTTTTGATCACTAATCTGATACTAAGGTTAGACTATTTTTTGTCTTTATAACAATCTCACTTGCAAAAATGTCAACTTCCTTTATTAAAAATAAATCATGCCTTTGGTATTTTACCATAACTATTAGTACAATCTCTGAATAGATCAGAAGAACCAGTTTTTAGATGAAAAGACCTCATTACCCCCCCCATGACTTATTGAAAATAATCCATATAAAAATGTGCTCTGCCAACAGTACTAATTGGTAGTAAGTTGTAAAACCTTTATTTATTAGCATATTGCTAGTAGAAGGATAACACTATTTTTTAGCTCCATTGTTAAAGCATTGCAATAAAGCTGACATTAAAGATTTTAATGAAACTTTGGCCAAAAAAAGCCATAAAAGTAATTAAACCTCCATTCTGTCTGAATATGATAATTGAGCAACTACAGTGTAAACTGACTTCTTTTAAGAAATAATTTGAATAACAAAAAATATTTTTGAGATAATTTCTTAGACTTCAACAAAATTCAGTATCTTGTGACTTTCTGTTGACAAAGAATGCATGAACCTAATGAAATACAGTTTTTTTATATCAATCTCTTCCTTTAGATCTGAGCAAATAATTGATTTTTTTGTTTAATGGCTGAACCAAAAATGTGAAAAAAAAGATGTTTTAGATTGATTGGAAATGGAATTTTCTTGGATTTCTTGGATTTCATTACTGAAGTGAAAAAACAAAAAATTTAATTTTGTGTTGTACAAAAGATTTCATTAGACCCAAAAAACATCTTTGTCCTTTTATTTTGTTCTCTTTTTCAGTATTATTTATGCTTTTTTTCTTCATTTGTGTGATTGAGTGGGTGGCATTTTTTGTTTGTTTGTTTTTGTTTTTAAATAAATCTGGATACATTTCCTAAATGCCATTTTACAATGAAAAGTTAAATGTTTTATTTTGAAAATGTCAAACAAACATTTTAATATAAAAAATATGGTAAAAAATATTCACTGGATTTGATTCAAATTCACAAATAGCTTTGGTCAAGCTGAAACCACTTTTTCTTTTCTTTTCTTTTTCAAACAAACTAGAAAAATGTCACCTAATTCTACTTTTCATATAAAATGGAGATTAAATTTATTATTTTGATTATTATTGGTAACTCTATAGAAAATATAATAAAAAACAGTATTAAGTGATTGTTAACTAAGGGCTCAATCCTATTAATTTAAATGATATTACACTTGAGTAAAATTACTCACATTTTCTGTGTTTGAACCTTTAATCTCCAAACTCTGATTAGATGTACAGCGGTCACTATTAAAATGTCAGTGTTTGCCACTGGCTATCATATAGTTGTATCAAAGAAAGTATTCATCTGTATTAAAAATAAATGTGATATCTCAGGTAGAGCTGTCTGAATAACTAATTATTTGTTTTGATGGCCAAACTGAAAAATAAAACTAAAAACTTAATTCTTTTAGGAATAACTCAAAATGAATTTTTTAGCTTTTTTGACAAATTGAAAACTCAAAAAAATTCATTTCAGATCAGAGGAAACATTCTCTTAGATTTTTGTGTGTTGTTGTTTTTTAAACTTTTCAAAACAGAAGATTGAAATAAACTTTAAAACAAAGCATTGAGTCTGTTAAAAAATTTAAATGACTTCTTTAAAAATATCAAAACAAAATATTTTGATTTTTTTAAAATATATTTTGGGGTATGGGGATGAGAGATTTCTATTGAAACATTTTGGCAAATTCAAAAAGAGTTTTGGTCAACCTCAGTACATTTTTTGGCAAAAAAAAGTTTATTGTTGGCTGAAATTTATTAGACAAGTCTCGGATATCACTTTTTAGTAGTGACTTTGCTTTTTAATGGCTTTTCCTGTGGTTCACATTAACACTTTTATGATATCCTTGATTTATTTTAAATTGTTTTTTAAGAAATGGTGCAATGCACATTGTTCTTTGTTTTTATCAAAATCTCACAAGTTCTCTCTGTTCTGCAAATTCCATCACTTTACCTACAAATGCACACAATCATTTTACCATTTATAGTCATTTCCACCTAGCCAATTTTTAAAAACTTTTTTATTGAAGAAAATTTTATTTAACTCACTGTAAATTGTGCATGTTCAAGAATATACCCCATGTGCAGATGTGTGAACACAGGAAAGTAGATCTCTATCATCTAGAGGTTTTTAAGGTATGGCTTGGCAGAGCCTTGCCTGGGATGATTTAGTTGGAATTGGTCATGCTGGACTCAGTAAGTCCTGAGGTCTCTTCCAACCCTAATCTTCTATGATTCTATAGTGTCTCTATTTTCAAAATACAAGAATTTAACCATTTTGGCTTTTGCTACCAATTATATTGTATTTTTATTCATTTTGCATGGCTCTAAATTCAATCAATCTTGGGTGACATGAACTCCCTCAACAGTTCTTACTCGCATCAACTCAAAGCCCAGGCAGATTCAGAGGGAATTGCAGTGGAGTAAGAACTTCAGTAACAGACTTACTTTCTTTTAGTACATCATGTTGAAGAGCTAAGAGGTCTAGTAATATTCACTGAATAATGTATTCAGCGAATTTTGTGATACTTTTAAAATAAATCAATTACACTTTTTATTATTTGTCCAGCTGTAGAGAGCTGAGCAAATAATTTCACAAATCCCATGATCATAATCAATATATAATAAACGAGATGTAATAATATATCTGACAAACCTTATTTTTTTAAAAGTATTTGCTATTTTTTCCCTATTATTCACCAAATTAAAAGCTCCAGTACAGTTTAAGAAATGAGATCACACCTTTCTGTGTACCTTGATCAATCTATAAGTATTGATCATCTGTGTTTGCTGCCCATTCATGTGAACTATTAAGTTTGTGAGTGACTAAGCTCAAGTGTGTCGTCCATTTAACTGAGTTGGAGAATAGTCAAATGAGTAAAGTAATTCATGTGCTTAAGTAGTTGCAGGATCAGGCCCATATGTTTTTGCACATACAGTATGTCTGTACTACAATTTAAAAACATGTGACTGGCCATCCCAGTTGACTTGGGCTCATGGGGTTTGGGCTGAGAGGCTGTTAAATGGCACTATAGACATTCAGGCTAGGACCTATGGGGGAGGGGGAGTCCCAGAGTTCTGGCTTCAGCCCAAGCCCTGTGTACATGGTGGTTAAGCAGCCCCTAAACCCTAGCTACATGAGCCCAACTCAGCTGGTTTGGCCCAGCCACAGATGTCTGATGAAGTGTAGATATACTCTTAATGACATATAACTTTAAACACCTGAACCTGCAAATAGGCGTGTGAACAACTTTCCTCATGTGAGTGAAGTCATATGTTTTAAATAATTACAGATTCACGCCCTATTCCCGTAATATGAGGAGTTAACATTACTATTTTATTTAAGCTGTCATACCAGATCAAGAATCCATACTGCTAGGAAAATATAATGCAGTGGATAAATAAGAAGAGTGTAATGTAAAAGACAAAGCAAAGTTCAACAGCACTGAACATTCTTTGCACCATATCAGTATGACACATTCTTTGGATAATTGCACATTGAGAAAAGATCTTTTGAGTTTATATTGGAAAGTATATTTGCCTATCAATGCATGTTCAACTGATTATTAGTAATGTAAATTATCCAATTTATCCACATTATATTAGTAATATTATTTATTTATAGTTAAATGTCCTAATTTTCTCTTAAGCATATTTTTGTCCCACTTCAGACTTGCTGCATTCCCACTGAGGAAATTGTGTTTCAGTTGCTGCTGTTTTGCTGAGTTAAAATTTCACTACTTATTAAATATGTAAATCAAAGTATATCTTTTTTCTGAGTTAGATTTTTAATAGAAAGTAAAAGCATAATATGTAGTGGCTGTGGCTAGGATGCAACTAACCATTAGAACGAGCCACCCTAGGGGGAGAAATAGGTGAAAGAGGAGTTGAAGATGGCAACTTGAGACAGAAAATAGCTTTATAAAAATAAAATCCCATACTGGACTTTCTTAATATTGAAGTTATCAGTATTTAGATATATAAATTATTACATCTCACATGTAGCACCAGTTGCTGAATATAATGAGTTTAGTCCAGAATTTAGTCAATACTTTAACATGATGCTAAGGAGAGAAGGAAATCCAAATAAACCAGAGTGGGAAGGGTGTAGGGCAGTTTGTTGTCCCCAGCCACCATGGAATTCTGTGCACATTTGGTTGAAAGGGACATCAATTACCAGAATGCTGAACTGAATAGTTTTTAGACTCTTCTTGGTTTCCTTTAATATTTGTCTTTCACTATTTGTATTTGCCTTCTTGGGAAGAGGGCTGGCTTTGGTCCCTCCCACTACTCCTGCTTCTTATAAAAGTATTTTCAGAACTCACATCATAGGTCTTATATAGTAGTTCTCTCTCCACCTGCCCTGCATCTTTGGAGTAGGTGGCAAAGAGATCACTTAGTACTCTCTCTCCTAATGAAGACTTCAGCGTCTCCTTCTGTCTGCCTTATTCC
Source organism: Pelusios castaneus (assembly GCA_007922175.1). Taxonomy (NCBI): domain Eukaryota; kingdom Metazoa; phylum Chordata; order Testudines; family Pelomedusidae; genus Pelusios; species Pelusios castaneus. The sequence continues at coordinate 8,329,774 of ML685784.1, read as the reverse complement.
ATGTGGTCTTACTTCCTCCATGTCCTGAGGATCCTTCATCTTTTTTCCACTCCTCATGACTTCCCCAATATAATAGTAATAGTAGTAATTAATTAATTTGACTAATTAATTGAGGGACTCAGCATGTATAGGATTGGACAATTAATGACTATTTAAGTAAACAAATACAGTATGTTAACTGATCTGAGATGGAAGGTTTAATGTGGCAAAACCAGTCATCAGCTGATAGCTTTTTTTATTAAAATAAGGAATTCATCTCCAATGTTTTAGCTAACCTTGTTTATTATTAGAAGTAGAGATTCCTAAAGCTTTCCTGTGATGTGACTCTTAACTCAAGTACAACTTACATTTGCATGAACATTGTCACTAAAACCTACTTAATGTGTTTCTTTTATTTCTTGCATATGTGTTCCATTCAGACTCCCAGGCCTTTAAACATCATTAAGCAGAACAATGGTGAACAGATCATTAGGAGACGAACAAGAAAACGCCTTAACCCCGAGGCTCTTCAGGCTGAGCAGCTAAACAAACAGCAGAGGGGTAGCGGTGAGGACCAAGTCAATGGAAGCCCATTAGAGAGGAGGTCAGATGATCATTTAACTGAAGGTCACCCGAGAGAAATTCAGCTTCCCAGCCTGAGTAAATATGAGACCCAGGGTTCATTGACTAAAAGCCATTCTGCTCAGCAGCAAATATTGGTCAGCCAAACTCTGGATATTCACAAAAGGATGCAACCTTTGCACATTCAGATAAAAAGTCCTCAGGAAAGTACTGGAGACCCAGGAAATAGTTCATCAATATCAGAAGGGAAAGGAAGCTCAGAGAGAGGCAGCCCAATAGAAAAATACATGAGACCTGCGAAGCACCCAAATTATTCACCACCTGGAAGCCCTATTGAAAAATACCAGTACCCACTTTTTGGACTTCCATTTGTACACAATGACTTTCAGAGTGAAGCAGACTGGCTGAGATTCTGGAGTAAATATAAGCTGTCCGTTCCTGGGAATCCACACTACTTGAGTCATGTGCCTGGCCTACCAAATCCTTGCCAAAACTATGTGCCTTATCCCACCTTTAATCTGCCTCCTCATTTTTCAGCTGTCGGATCAGACAATGACATTCCTCTAGATTTGGCGATAAAGCATTCCAGACCTGGGCCAACTGCAAATGGTGCCTCTAAGGAGAAAAGTAAGGTACCACCAAATGTAAAAAATGAAGGTCCCTTGAATGTACTCAAAATAGAGAAAGTTGATAGAAGTACTCAAGACGAACTTTCAACCAAGTGTGCGCACTGTGGCATTGTCTTTCTGGATGAAGTGATGTATGCTTTGCATATGAGTTGCCATGGTGACAGTGGACCTTTCCAGTGCAGCATATGCCAGTACCTTTGCACGGACAAGTATGACTTTACAACTCACATCCAGAGGGGCCTACACAGGAACAATGCACAAGCTGAAAAGAATGGAAAACCTAAAGAATAAAACCTTAGCACTTAGCACAATTAAACAGAAATAGGTTTCCTTGATGGGAATTCAATAGCTTGTAATGTCTTGTGAAGACCTATAAAGCACTTCATATAGAGAGCATGTTTTATCCAATATAAAATATCTTGTTCTTTTTCTCTTTTCCTTTTTTTGTTTTTTAGTTTATTATTTTTAATGAGAGGGTTACCAAGAAGGAAAAATAAATTGGATGGGAGCTAGACAGGAAAAAAGATAATTATTTGGTGCATGGCCCACCAAAACTATCCAGAATTCAATGAATCAGGACAAATGTCCATAATGATTTTTTTTCCAGAAAACTAAAACTTTTGCTATCATGTAACTGGCTAGAATGCAAAAATGTGTGTATGTATATATTGCTGATTGGTGTATAGTGAAGAAATGCACACTGTATATAGGAAAGAGACTTCTAAAATATACACAAATGCAGAAGTCATTTAGTATTTTTTATTTGGGCTAATTTATGCCTTAAAACATGCCTTAGTGTCGCATTGTCCTCAAAGCTTTGGCGCTGATTTCATCAAAACATTTGGCAGATTCAGCCAATTTTTAGCTGTTATTTTATCATTTTTCTGGCATATTGTAGTCTAAGAAAACAATTTTGTGCAAATAAATTGTCTTTCATACAGATGCCCACTCTGGGCTTACTTTGCATAAAACAAGGTAACCTGCTGTATTTTATTTTATTTTATTTTATTTTATTTTATTTTCTGATTAGCTGTACTTCCTAAACCTAAAGTTACTTCTACATAGACTTAATGTTGGTATATGTACCAGTCAATCCCTTCTGTAGACTTATACCAGCTTTTGCTAAGTAGCATTAAATATGTCTTCATAGTACTTTTTAATACTTAAAGCTTTGTAAAAACTATCCATGAAGGGAAAGCTCCTCAGCATAACTGCTCAGGGAAATAGGGCTAAATAACTAAATATTAAATAATTGGTTAAAGGTGCTGTTAGACAAGCCTCCATGATTGCTACAAGGGTTGAAAAGAACTGACTTTAATCATTTTTCATTATAGTATCCCAGCCAGTAGTTTATTATTTTGCCACAGGGATGTTGAAGATATTACAAGCTACTGGATGCACTGTCAGATTAACTTATTTCATTAAAGAAGTTGGGAGAACAAATAGAAAAAAACTTATTTTTCTAGTAAATATTAATGTATTACATTTCAAATAATGGTGCCTGACATATTGAATAATTATTTTCTACAGTGTACATATGCAACAAAGATATTCCATCATGCATTAGAGTCGGCTCTGGCTCTGCCTCGCTGTTTACATTTGCAAATGTAGCAAACAAGGTAATGAAGCAACTATTTCTATTGCAGTAGGTATCTTTTTTGTGCGTGTGCATTTAAAGTTGTAAACGATAACATGAAATGAATGACATTTGTTGATATTAATGGTATGGAAAAATAAGAAGGAAATGAAAATATTTTTATGCCTACTTAGGAAAAAAGGGTAGCACTATTCATTCCAAGTACTTTTGTATTCTTAAGCTCTTAACTCACATTGTTATGCTTAAAAAGATAAACATATATCCTCTTTTTATTGCTTTGTCGGTGTTTCAGAGGAAACATTTCAGAAATTATTTTGATAAGCGCTGTTTGACTACACAGCGCTAATGTTTTTATTGCATTCTCCAGTAGCATTGCACTCCATTGTTACAATATTATGCAGTTTCTATTTTGTTTTGTTTGGGTTTGTTTCTTTTTCACAGTGCAGGGTCTGAGTTTCTTAAGATTCGATGGCAGGTATAGTTCAATTGGTTCACAAATGTTTCAGCAAATGAAGTTTAAAATGTCTTTCTGATTTACGATGCCTCTTTTTTCTCCATTCATGCATTTTATTTTTAAAAATGTTCTATAAAGAATATATCTGGACTAAGTCCTTCACTTGAGAGTATATGTAAAGGGTCCTATTCTGATCTCACTTACATGCCACCTATCTCAGACTTACATGTAATTGAAACTAAAGCACCATACAAAGTCTCTTGCTTTTAACTTACATGAAACTCTTCATTCTCCATTTTAGAAATTGGTGCACTTGTGAGACACTTAACCAGGGAAAACGGGGTGGTTGGAGGATGAGAAGGAAGGTGATGGGAAATGTCTAGAAGGGGCTGGAGAAAGTATTAAATAGGGAGGAATTGGCCTTAGATATAGCACTTTGATAGTCTTTTGAAAAATGTTGTGCCAAGTTAAAGCAGCCTGCCACAAACTTCACCATGCATGAGAAGCACTTACACAGCTGATCACCAAAGGTCTGGCTGACCTTGGCAGTATTTTAGGTGTTACATTTTCACACGGATGAAAAGTTATTGAACAATCCTTCCAATTTGTTAGGCACAAACAGGCTATTGTTCAATCTGAGGCTTACATTTCTTCCTGCTCTACCTATTTCTTCCACAACAGCCACATTTAATGTGAGCAATGTACAGACAATGTCTCCCGCCATTCACAGTTGAACCCCTTTAATGGTGTTCTAGGTTAGCGAAGGACACTATGCCACATTCCTCCTCCTCTTCTTTTTTTTTTTTTTTTTCAGCGGTGAATCTTCTGCTTATTACCAGTGCCAGGAAATGACTGATTGTGTTTACTGTTGTTCTCCAACAATAGTTCTGTTTTTTTGTGGATTGAAATGTCAGGGGCCCAGTCTGTGTCCTTATCAGCTCTCTCCAAAAAATGGTTAGGCTTAAATGGCAGCTGTATGGACTTCACAAGTGGCCACCTAAAGGTTATCGGCATGATTTCTGTGTTGGGACACTTCCTATATATCTTGTGGCTTCTCTACTTCTGCAAGCTGCGTCTTCATGGAAAATATTCTGTAGTGCACACGTTCATCATAAAGATTTGTGCTCAGACCTGTATTTCATTATGCTTCTTGCTAAACTCAAAGCAGAGGCCAAAGTGGGGAGATACCTTCTAACCAATACATACAGAAAGGTCTGGGCATGAGAAGAGATATGAACTTGTAGGTGCAGAGCACAGGATAGAGCTCTAAATGTTAACATATAGTACAAATGAAATTTGAAAATCTACCTGTTCTCACCAAGATATATTGACATGTTCTAAAAATTGTACTTCTAAGGTAATGACATTTTGTTCTAACCTGTTCTCTTGAAGTAAAAAAAAAAATTTTTAGGAAAAAACATGAATTCCCACCTTCCCAAAATGGTGACATTAATGAAGAGAAAAAGGAAAGTCCTGAAATTAGGAAAATATACTTCAGTGACAGCTTTGAGTTTGAAGTCTGGGGTGACACATAACTATGCACATAATGCATTTTTTCCAAATCAGTGTATATCTTCAAAACATTATGGTCTAAATTTCCAAAAATGCCAGTGTTTCTGTGCTCATCTTTGGGGCACCAAAAACCTACATTTCTGAGGACTTACAAATCTGAGTGCAATTGCGGGTGCTTTTTGTTTCTGAAAATCAGTCTTACTATGGTCCCTGAAAATTAGTAGACATTTGAAAACACAGATCTAAACAAGTCTATCTTTAAAATGGCTGAGGAAGATCATTGTTCTTATTTAAGAATCTCAGTATTTCTATCTAATGAAGAGTTAACATCCTGTGTAGGTAGCATTGTGCTGCAGCACCTCCTGCAAATTGAACTGTTGTAACTATTGTAATTAATTGCTAGCCAGGAGCTCAATAAAGACTAGTGGGAGGACTTTCAGAGGCACAAGTGGCAATTGGGTTCCTAACTCTCATTGACTTTCAATAGGAGTTAGGTAGCTAACTGCCATTTTTGCCTATGAAACTTTCCCCTTAAATCTTCATAGCTACGATACGCTCAATATTCATAAAGACTGGAGAGGGAAGTTGGAGAGTTCTAGCCATTGAGCCCCCTTCTTCTGCCAGAAGTAAATTGTTCCAGCCATTAGGAAAGGGAATATGGAGAACTCTCAAAGGGATGAATGAAATATTCTGAGGGATTCTTAGATCAGTGGACCCCCAAAAAAGTGACAAAAGACAAAACATCAACGCAAAGATAAAAATATACAACGATGAAATGCAGAGGCCATGAAAAGTGACAAACCAAGTGTGGCAAGTACCGATAGGCTCAACAGCCCATCTTCTGACTGTGCAATATTATTTATTAGGCAGAAATACCTTCCTGTAATGGCAGAGGATATATTCAACTCTCTGGTTTGGTTCCATGTCACCTATAGCTATTTAAAAATGTATTCATATTCTGTAGGTATCCTCCCGTTGTTGCCTCAGTGCTGACTTTTCCTGGCTGACTTGACATGCTTAATCCTAATACTGGTCAGGAAAAGCCAAAGCACTTCTACTGATGTAGGAGAGTTAGATGCATTTCTCTCCACTCCCGCAGAAATAGTTATTAATGGCAGGTGTCGGACTTGTCAGGTGTATCTCTCATAAAGGCAACAGGTGGAAAAGTCACATTAGTTCCCTGTAAAAATCTTGGCTGTGTGGAATCACAGATTCTGCACAGAGGAGGAGTGGGCCAGGAGGGATGTTTGCATAGAATTTTCTACCCCAGCATGGGATTCCCTCCTGTCTATGTTGATCCATTAGATTCACAGAGCAATCTCTCTCTCTCTCTCTCTCTCTCTCTCTCTCTCTCTCTCTCTCTCT
>ML685784.1:8263210-8323646 GCA_007922175.1 Pelusios castaneus | reverse complement strand
TCTCTCTCTCTCTCTCTCTCTCTCTCTCTCTCTCTCTCTCTCTCTCTCTCTCTCAAAAAAAAAAAAAGAAAAAAGAAAAAAAAAAAGTTTAGTGGTTCCCAACCAGGAAAATATATCAGATTTTCTTAGTTAAATATACATTTAGGAAATGTATGACAGAATGCTTACAACAAACACTTTGGCAGTGGCAGCAACATATTATGTTGTGTCCAGGTTTTCCAACTGTGCCCATCACCATGGTATCTGAGCACCGAATGGAAAGGAGGGGTGAGAAGTGAAGAAACATCTTAAAATGCCATTGGAAATTGTACTTACAGCAGAATTCACCAGCAGGGGGGAAAAACGTCTTTTCATGTGGAATGATTACATGTTGCTTTAAAAAATCTTTAAACTTGTAGCCCTGATTGACTCTAGAATGTTGGCTCTTGTTGTTCTGTCCATACAAAACATGGATTTTTTTTTTTGTTTGTTTTCTGTTGTTGGGGGGGTTTTGTTTTGTGTTATGTTTTATGTTTTTTTTCCATAGTGCATGTTCATTTCTACTCACAAACATGTTCTTGGTGTATTTCTTATGCAAACAATCTTCAGGCAGCAAAGATGTCTGTTACATCTAAACTTGAATAATAAAGTTTTACCACCAGTTATAATTAAGGTTTGTGTCAGTGTTTATGGGAATAATGTAACACCATTACAGCAAAGAGATGACAGAAGGGAAAATAAAACAGTAAGTAAGACTGACAAAGGGAGTGGATTTGGCTTACAGCCACTCCTATGGTTAAAGGCTGACATAGAGGTAGAATGGGCTAAACAGGGAAATACCTAAAGACAAGAATATTGGCCTTCAAAATACATTAGACCAAATCCTGAGTTAAGAAAACAGGACCTGATCCAAAGCTCATTCAAGTCAGTGAAAAACTGTAAATGGAAGATTACTTAAATGGGCTTTGGAGCAGATTCTGAGCCTTTTGAAAATTACAGAGGCTTGGGTTTATATTTCTGTGAACACTGTTTAATTATTTATTCTGCACTAAGGAATGTCATGGAACTGGCAGTAGAGGGAATAGCCATGTGAAAAAGGCTCATAGTGGGATTGGACCAGGAAGTTGGGGTTAACATCCCTACATTGCCACGCAGAGTCCAGTGTGATCTTTAAATAACCCCATGTAGTTGTAGTCAGGGCCTTGGCTTTACATCTTGTCCACATGTCAGCACCTCCCACAGAACAGCATTGCAGAAAGCTTTGATTAAATGATGACTCACAAACAAAGAGTGCCACCTACGAAGTCACCACCACCACTTCCTGAAGCACTGTTGGAGGATTCCTCAAGTATCTCCCATCTAAGTAGTGGCCGAGTCAACAATGTTTAGCTTATATGCTCTGATGAGCTCACAGCCCATGGTGGTATGGCTTCCAGCCGTCTTTTTCATTGTACTATAATTTCATTTCTTCATACTTCCTTGTTTCATCTGCATGGTTGACAGGCTGTCAGCCCTGATGTGAACTATTATTCTAAAGTGGAATAAAGTGGTGAAATTATTGTATAATGTTGGAGTGCAAAAATAGATTTTAATGGCCTGATTCTAATCTCACTGTGCCAGGTATAACTTCAGTGTCAACTAATTGACACCATAAATGAGTTCAGATTCAGGGGCTAGAGGTGTTGAAAAGTTTCTATTCTTTTTTATATTTTTCCTTCAATTGTTAAAGCTAAAAACAGCTTGTCAAAATAAAACAATAAAGCACCAATTTTGGAGACACCTTTCTCTCAGTATGACCATTTGGTATTTTGAAAAATATAAAGGTGCTAATAAATGTGAATGATGGTGTGGCAAGTATGATATTAATATCTTTAAATAGCATACTCCCAAGTAGCCAAATTTACATCTCACCAGTTTCATGATGTACCATTTTGATGATAGTCAAATTTATTCCAGAATAAATCATTCTTCCCTCCCTCTTTACCTTGTCACTTTTACTACTACACTCCATCTTTAAGTGAGGTAAATGGAAAAGTTTAATGTCACCCCATTCTATGTAGGTATTCATACGACCCCATCTTTGCAGAGTTGATCACTGTGTGGCTCTCTGTGTGTTGTACTGTTCCTTCTCTACCTGCTCACCCTGCCAATCCTGTTCCCTTCTACCCATAATCCCCTGGATATTCTGTTAACATGCCCTGGTCTCCTGTTAGGGGACACTCAAAAGTTTATTTTTTTTCATACCAAACATGTGGTCCCTTGTTGAAGTAGGGGTTTCCAGGGCCGGTATTTGTCCTAACAGTAGTGATGCATGAGGCAACTAGGCAAAGCAGGGTTCTAGAATAAGAACATTTGCACAACAAAATGAACTGAAAGAGTAACTGGGATGGAACCTAAAGGAAGGGTACAGGGGGAATTAGGGTGCTTTTTTTTATATATTCTCAGAGGAAGTGAGCACTGCCAATAATTTCTTTTTATTTTCGCAAAGCAAAGTCTGAAGATTGTTAACTGAACTCACCTCTTTACTTTTTTTGTTGATAAAACAGTAGAGTGTCAGTAGAACACTGTTCACTTCCCAACTCTGTCAATCTAATGGTGATGAGCAAATATGATAGGCATTGAGAACTGTTGAAACTTAATGGAGGTGGTTGTACTCACCCAGGGTTCCCTTATACTGTCCTTGATTTCCCTGAAGACAGTTACAAATCCTTATATACAGAACATAAGAACATCTCTTTAAGTGGTGCCCTTTAAGTGTTTGTAAATGAAAATGTCTCATGAACATCTGAAGAAGCAGAAGTGTCTTTCACACTTTGTAGTTACAAAGTCAGTGAAAGTGGCTGATGCACTTCCAGATGCTATCACAGAATTGACATCTTAATGGTGCGATTGATATTGTGACAGTTCTGTCATGTACTTCCATATATATCCTAACAGCTCCGTCAGAGTTGATACAATGTCAGTGGAGGTGGCCCAGATAAGAAATACAATTGTTAAAAATGTAGGAAAGAAACAGAAACTGCTTTAAGGTGACACATACAGGCTGTGACGTGAACATGCCAAAGAAAGGTTAAGGATAATGCTTTGCTTTGCCAAGAAGGTGGGGTTGCTATAGTCCTATTTGAGTAAGGTTATCTTAAATTATTTTCAGTAACTAAAGGCAAGTTGCACTGTAAAATCGAAGTTGTTCTAACCATTGTGCTTGTGAAGGATCAGTTGCCCCGCATTGTCCTGGACAGCGTTAAAGAGGGCCCAGGGAGGGCATCTAAGAAGGTGGAGGGGCTGCTGGGCCAATCAGGACACAGTAGGAGCTAGAAAAGCTGGCTGCAGAGCCAGACTAGGCAGTCTCCCTGAGGCATTTGAAGTCCTCCCTGCACAGGGACTGTGGGATCAGTACCTGGGGCAACTCCCTGTGGACAGCAGGCCTCTGAAGAAGAGGGGGACCTGAGACCTGGAGAAGGTGGCCTGCAAAAAGCCCTGAGCATGGGGGAAAAGGACTGAGACTCCTGGGGCTTGGAGGAGCCGAAAAAAGAAGCCTGCGAGAGGCAGAGGTCGCAGAAGGTATGGGGGCTGCGAGGAAGTGGCCCAGGGGACCTTTGTTTTGACTGGGGGTAGAAGTGATGCTTGGTGAAAAGCATGTAGGGTCCCTAGGCTGGAGCCCAGATCCCTTCCAGCCTCCCCTGCACTGCTGAAGAGCAGTTAAACTGAGGCTACCAAGTGGGCTGCTGAGACTGGACTTTCTCTGGAAGGAGGGGTACGTAGACTGGGGCTCAGCCAGATGGCTGGGTTGCCTTGAAAAAGGCAGAAAGACATAGACAGCACTGGACACTGGAGGAAGAGGAGGGGTGCTATTAGAGCTATTCCCCAAATTCCATCACCAAGGGTGCTGCCAGGGGGTCTGGGCTGAAGAGTCCATGGCTATGACTACACTACAAAAAGTTAGGTCGACTTCGACTTCAAGTTGACCTAAAGTCGGTCTTATTAAGCTGACTTAGCAAAGTGGTTTCCCCAAACAGGGCCTTAGTAAGTTGACCTAACTGCCCTTAGGTCAACCTAATAAAGTGGACTTAAGCGTCCACATTGTGCTTAGGTCAACCTAAGGAGTCGACCTAAGGGTTAGGAAGACCTAACCGGCAGTTCCTATTAAGTCGACCTAATCTTTCATTAAGTCGACTTAATGAAAGCCTGGTGTGGACAGGGACTAAGTTAGGTCAACTTAAGCCTCCTTAAGTCGACCTAACTTGCAAATGTAGACATAGCCCATGACAATGTCGTCTTATAAAGAAAAATAAATTGAATTTTAAAAAGTGAAAAAAATGGCACCTCATGGTGACTAAAAAAAACCCTACAGTGCTTAATAAGTAATATATCTTAATTTAAAAACTCCATTAAGATTTACTGATAACTTTTATATATAAAGCACTGAATTTTTAAGAGTTTATTAAAATATCTGTCAGAGTTTTGGCATCTTCCTGACTACAGATGGTGCTAGAATCATTCAATGATGTTTCCCAATTTAACTAATACATCCCAGTCTGATGCTGATGTTTCCCAGTCATTTTACTGATATTTTGCAGTCTTTTACTCAATTCTGATCATGCAGGAAACACATCTTAACATGTGTGTGTATGAACAGAGAAATGAGAGACTTTCAACATTATAAGAGTTTATTTAATTAAATGTTCATTAAGTGTTAATTGTGCTATGCTTATTCTTGTTCAACAGGCCTTTACTCCAGGAGTAAACATGCTCATTTTAACTAGGACTGGACAATGGTATTCCTGTTTGAAGTCCCGTTAGTCTGCTCTAGTTCAAAGTGGTTGGAAGCCAGTGATACCATTATAGTGTTTATTACAATGATTCCTAAGTTGTTTTCATTTTGAAGCAGTTCAGACAGGTGCATCTTTCTTGAAACATAGTTCAAGAACATTATCAAAAAGATTGTTTTTATAGAAAAGTATTTGAAAAATAATATTGGGGAAATGGTGTAATTTTCACAGTGTGAATTGTTCCAAGAATTTTGTTGTGAAATTGTTCTCTTTTCTGGTGAGAGAAGGGGAAGGCTTTTTTCCCTCACAAAAGACTTTTCAGTTGAAAAGTTTCAATCAGCTCCCATCTGAACTTCCTAAATCTTTCCTCTTTTCTAGGCTTAACTCTCAAACTTAGTTTCAACTTATTTTAAAAGAACATTTGAAGAAATGTAAGTCAAACACTTCTGGGAACAAGGAAAGTGAAAAATACTCATTTTTCCAATTCTGAGTAAAAACTCTTGTGACTTTTTACTGAATGATTCTATGCCTGAACTGGCTGGAAATTCAATGGCTCAATATGGTATGGAAGATAAACTTCATTGAGGAGAAGTGTCTTTACCAGTGAAGATTGGTTTTGATTTGTCTGTATCATGAACCGATTGCAATCTGTGCCAAGCAATTCAGTTTAAACTGAGGGTTTGTCTACACCTGCCTCTCTTCACCAATGTAGCTGTGCCTCTGTAGCACTTAGACCTAGTCTGCACAACACAGTTAGATCAACATAAGCTGTCATGCATTGATCTAGCTGTGGAAGTGTCTTCATTTAAATTTGGTTCCTGCTGATACAAGTGCCTCACTAGGCTTATTTCTAACACCACCTCTCTGATTGGCGTAGGGTTACAGTCAATGTAATTATTAGATGCTGTGTCAGTGTATACCTTACGTTGCTTACATCAAGAGTGACTGGTTTCCAGGAGCCATCCCATAATGCCCCACACTGACAGTGCAAAGACTCCTGGGCTATGTCTACACTTACCAAAGTTAGTTCGAATTAGTTAATTCAAGCTAACTAATTTGAACTAATTTTAGTTAGTTCGAATTAACTTAATTCGAACTAGCATGGCCTCACTAGAATGCTAGTTCAAACTAAGCAAGTGCATTAGTCAGTTGCATTAAGCTCAATGTGCCGGTTAGTTCAAACTAATATGGCCACATTGACTTAATTTGTAATAACTAGTTCGAATTAAGGGTTAAGTTCGAAGTAAAACGAGGTTTTACTAATTGTAACTAACTTTTCCTTAATTTGACTTAAGGAACTGCTTAAGTTGAATTAAGGAAACTCAAGTGTAGACACAGAGTAAATTAAGTCGACTTAAGCCTGCTTAAATCGACTTAATTTACGAGTGTAGACACAGCCCTGTTGAGGATGTGCACCGCTGAGTTTACAGAAACACAAGCGATTTAATAACCGCAGTAGCTGTATGCTAATGGAAGTTATGTTGACCTGATTTTGTAGTGTAGACATGGCCTTAGTGATGACACTATGTACATTGATTGGACATCTTCTCCTGTCCGCGTAGATACTTCACCTTCCCCATAGTACTACCTACACTGGGGGTTCGTTCAGTATAACCTCGTCGCTTAGAGGTGTGGATTTTCTACACCCCGAGTGACATAGTTATACTGACATAAGTTCCTAGTATAGACCAAGCCTGAGTATTCATACTATGTACGGAATGCTAATTTAACTCCTGAGTGAAAAATTCAGGCCCAGTTGTAGCAAGGAATTTTAACTCGTGCATAAATTTTAACACCGGAGAATTCTCATTGACTTTCACTAGTTACACATTCACTAGTTACACACATGCTTAAGTGCTTAGCTGGAATGGCACAGTAAATAAGCAGATGCTCTTGACTCATTCACTGTACATCTTGTAAGGTGAAAACATTTACAGAGATAACAGCTGGTTCAAAGAACCAGGTATGCCTTCTATGTAATACCTGTAAACTTCATTAGGTAAATGGGAAAGAGGGTATTCATGTGATGTCCAACCCAATAATTCCATATTACGGATGATGTTTAAGGTTGCACAGGTAATCTTATATCTACCCTACTGAGTATATGCTGTATGGTACAGTTATTTAATTTCATAATGTATTTTGAAAATATAAAAGCCATACACTTTTTCTACAACTATAAACAGACGTGCAGCATCTTATATTTCTATGTTCTCTGTTTATGCTAAACAACCAAGGCCACAGAAATCATTTACATGGAATGCACACAATTAAAACACACATGTTATTCCCAACATTCTACTGATTAAATATAACAACAAAGAGCAATAGTGAAAATTTGCTGCCACAAATTGGCTGCCTAAGTTTGCAGCTAAATGGCCTTTGTTAATTTGCTAAAAGAAGGCTGTACTGTTGGTTGAAAAAAAAAAATTGGTTAAGACAAAGCTGCTGCCTGAATTACTCTAAAGGCATATCTTATAAAGAGAAGAATTTATCCTATAAAAGAATTATAAAAGGACAAATACTCTGGGGCATTATGACAATGAAAATAGTATAAGTATAAAAGAAAAAGATAGAAATTTCAAGTTCCTATACCTGTTAATCTAGGATTGTAGGAAAGACTGCATATTTCAGGCTTCTAATTTTATGTTTTAACTGATAAATGCAGATAAAACAGTCCCAATTTTTAAGAAAAAGAAATTGGGGTTTATTAAATAAACACCATAAGGACACCAGAGAGCATTACTTGTATCTAAGGGCTTGTCTACACAGAGCAGTGGACTATAGGGCCTTATTTCTAAGATGCACTGTTGCAAATTAATTGGTCCATGTAGATCATGTTGGTGTGCTCAAAAGGTTCCATGGTGTGTTTTAACATAGAACTTTTTTGAAAAAAGTACTCTGGTAGAGCACAGTAGGGAACATTACAAAGAAGTTACTCATAATATACACTACTGTATGTACTCATTACAGTATATGCAAAGAAAAAGTCTTGGAATCCCCCTGATTTTCAAGCATCTATATTAACCTTTTACATATTTCTACAAATAATGTCTCAAATTAAATAAATGTACCCAAAAAACCAGAATCCCTAATGATGTCATATGACATCATTGCATAATATGAGGGATATAATAAAGAGCATAATACTTGATAAATATGTATTTCATATACATTGGTTAGCTGACATAAGGATGTAAGATTTTTTTTGCATTTAAGGGCTGGAATCAAAGCTTGATTTCAATTCAGTGAGTATTGGATCAGGCCCTAACTCTAGTAAACTATCAGATTGGACAAGGTACTGTGTCTTGTTATTCTTCAGCATCTCTCTTTGCCTGATAGTAGGGGCTGAATCGATGGACTCTGGAGAGAAGGGCTTTGAAGACTCCTCACCAAAAAATCACTGATACTGTGTCTTTTAAGAAAGTAGGGGAGTAAAAGGGGCAAAAAAGGGAAAATACCAGAAGAATCTTTTCCTTTCCCCCAACTTCTCTGAACTTTCTTTCCTGGTATAGGCAAATCTAGTTTTCCTTTTGGATTTAGCTGTATTCATCTCTTAATAGGTCAGTCTGTGTCTCACACCACTGACTGCTGTAGGGATATTTGTATACAGAGTGGCCTGGGGGGCAGCAATTTTCTTTTATATCATTTTGACACCCCAAGTAGCTTGCCTAGGTTATCTTGGCACACCTTGCAACATTCTTTTTGGGTCTAAGTCATAAGCACTCTGCAGCACAGTGTGCTCTTTTTCTCTTTTTGTTGTAAGTTTCACTGATTGGTTTAGGGGTTGCCTACACTACAATGCAAATTGTGTCTGAATAAAGAGAAAATACTTGGCTACTTATTTGCACTGAGGGAATCCACACAGAACAATGCCCTGGCCACAAATAATACAGATCCCATAGCATTTACAGGGTTTATTCACTGGGATCAGTTCAAACCACATTGAAATAAAACCTTTGCAGTGGAAACTTATAGGCCATTCTATTTGGCACGCTATCTAACATTTGTTTTAGCTGGGGAAGTGAAGAGTAACTTATTCAATTAAAAGCAGGCGGGATTTAAGCAAGCACAAATTCCTTAGCTGAAATTTGGCAAGTCTACAAATCCCCCTTTCTCCCCAAAGAAATATGCCAAGGAAGCTGGTATGGCCAAAAGTAGTATTCAAGACCTTAATCTTTCATGTCTTCCAAAAGATGGTACTTCTGAATGCCCTCTAGCATCATATTTGGGTACTGATTTTGTATATACTCCGAAGAGTGGATGCCACATGCTGAGTCATCAATACCATTTCCTGTAGCATCTGGGATTTCCTTGGAGATGTCCCATTTAAGTATTTATTAGGCCTGATCACCTTTAGCATATGAAATATTCAAGATTGCAGCACACGGATAGCAGGTCTGCCAATAACAGTCAACAAAATGCCTGCTAAGGCCAGTAACCTCAGCCAAAAAAACAGAAAAGAACCTCCTCGTTTACCTTTTAATTCTCTCTGGAATTTGTAACTTTCCATATGCTTTCTTCTTTGTTCAGGGACCTTCTCCCTAACTAGTCAATCAGGTAGCCTTTCAATCACCAGTGTCATACCTACATCCCTTCCAGAAGCATAATAAATTTTGCTATTGTTTAAATGTGTTATAATGTTATAGTGTGTGTTTGTAAAACAAAATTCTTTATCTTCCCTTATTTATACCTTAGCTGTTAATCTCGGCATTAAACTTAAATGATTGTTGTTTATATTGCCACGTACCATGAGAAATGACTTTGGTCAGCATAAATCTCTTGCAGGTTGCATCTTGTGTGAAGTTTCTTCATAGCAGACTTAATTCAGGCAAGTATTTTTATATACACCTATTGTTGGGTATAGGGATTGGTTGCTGGTGAGTGGGAGGATAGAAGGGTACCTTTTTTCTCAAAGTATCCATAATTATTCTGAATTGGTTCATTCTGTCTCTATCTGTACCATGTTTACCATGCATTCTCATCACTGAAAATAACATATTTTCCCTGATGATACTAACATCGTTTTCCTACTTTTACAGTTTTGAAGATGTATCATTTGAGGATTGCACAAGATCTCAGTGAGAAGGAGGATTAATTTGTTTGTAGTCTTTTCCATCCTATAGTTTTGTTTGCTAACAAAATGGAGAATTAATGAAGCCACAAAAATTGCTCACCCAATAAACAGATCACTAGTCACAAATGCCAACAGTTTCTTAATACAGTATGTAAAATCATAGAATTTTAGGATTGGGAGGGACCTCATGAGGTCATCTAGTCCAACCCCCTGCTAAAAGCAGGACCACTCCTGCTAAATTATCCCAGCCAGGGTTTTGTCTAACTGAGCCCTAAATGTTTCCAAAGATGGAGATTCCATCTCATTCCATCTCCGTTCCAATTTTTCACTACCCTCCTAGTGAGAAAGTTTTTCCTAATATTCAACCTCAACCTCCCCAGTTGCAACTTGAAACTATTGCTCCTTGTTCTGTCCTCTGTTACTACTGAGAACAGCCTACCCCCATCCTCTTTGGAGCACCCCTTCAAGTAGTTGAAGGTTGCTATCAAATCCCCCCTCAGTCTTCTCTTCTGCAGACTAAATAAGCCTAGTTCCTTCAGTCTCTCCTCGTCAGTCATGTGCCCCAGCCCCCCAATCATTTTGTTGCCCTCTGCTGGACTCTTTCTAATTTGTCCACATCCTTTCTGTATTGGGGAGCCCAAAACCGGACACAGAATTCTATATGTGACCTCACCAGTGCCGAATAGCGGGGAATAATCACATCCCTCAATCCCCAAACTTTTCCACACATTTGCTTAAACTGAATTTCCATAAAACAGTAATGTGACTAACCATCTTCATAGCAGCATGTCACTTTTGGTTTTTGAAGTGCATGAATGTTCAGGTCTAACTTCATTTGTTACTCAGTTTTGCCAGTCTCATCGTGGGCAAAACAGCACGAGCATTGGTTGCTGTTTTAATTTTCTAGCCTTATCAACTAGCTTTGGCTCCTCCTTTCCATCGGCTGTGTTTTGAGGACATTTTCAAGATTTCTTTGACTTCTCAAGAATATAACATATGCATTATTGACTACAAGATAGTGAGGCAGGCTCCTTGGTGGCTTTGAACAAACACAATTTATTTATTTTTTTGCTGGATCAAGTCCAGATCTCAAATGTTCAGAAGCATCCTGTTCATATTGCCAATAAACAGAATGCTTGAAGGGTGCATTTCCACTGCAGCTGCTCAGCCACCCAAACTCAGATTGTGGTGGGTCAGGCAGGCTTGGACTCAGGCAAATCTGATTGTCACATGCTGCAGTGACCATGCTGATATTCTTACTGCCATACTTGAGTAGAGCCAGCATGAGTCTTTCTACATGATCTGTTCGGAGTGCCCCCAGCTGCATTATAGATTATAGGATGAATGTTTATGGAAACTCTGAAGCTGCCAGTGCTGGTCTATTTAACAAACTTCAGAAAACGTACCCATTGGATCATGATTTAATCAAGACTTTACAGAAAGCAGATCTATATTTATGCATCGTAAAAGTATCTATGCATTGTTTAATAACCATCATATTACAAATCAAGGAATGTCTGATACCTGCATAACTTGATGGGCCTTGGAAAGTAACGTGAGATCTGTGTGAAGAATAGAATATATAGATTTGTGAAAATTATGCTGTCCATTAGATCCATAAGTCAACAGGTCCAAGAAAAGTTAAGAGGTGGAAACTCTACAGTGAAGCAGACACTGCAAAAACAAACAAACAAAACATAGCAAAAATAAAACAGAATAGCACTAGGGTTGATAATACTTGTCTTGTTTTACTAAAGTTCTTGTTCAGCTTTAGCAGAAAGCCAATCTTTCGTGATTCTTTACCAAAGTCACGTGGTACTGAGGAATAGGTTAGAGGTTTATTGCAGGAGTGAGAGGGTGAGGGTATGTGGCCTATGTTGTGCAGGAGGAGACTATATGATCATAACGGACCATTCTGACTTTAGAGTCTATAGCTATGTCTACACTTACAAGTTAGTTCGAATTAAGGAAGCTTAATTCGAACTAACTTAAGCCTTGGCCACACTAGGCTTTCATTAGTTCAAATTAAGGGCTTCCTTAATTCGAACTAATAAATTTGATTGCTTAGTTTGAACTAACCATTAATTTGAAATAGTTATAGTTTGAATTAAGTCAATGTGGCCATATTAGTTCAAACTAACTGCTTAGTTCGAACTAATCGGCAGATTGACCTTCATGCAACTGACTAATTCGAACTAAGCAAGTGCCCTGCATGGCCATGGCTAGTTCGAACTAGCATGCTAGTGGGGCCATGTTAGTTCGAATTAAGTTAATTTGAACTAACTGAAATTAGTTCGAATTAGTTAGCTTTTGTAAGTGTAGCCATACCCTATGAGGCTATGAGACTGGAAATTTTCTCGGTCACTTTAAGATGAGTTTGGTTAGCCATAGATTTCCTAATCAACGATTGCTGTATTTTTTTAATCTTTGTATTGTGTGAGGCACTGATTGCACAAAGTAATGCATTTGTTCAACTTTCCTTACATGAGCCATTCCATTTATTTCAACAGAATTTAAGAACATGCACCAGTGCTTGCAGGACCAAGACCTCCGACGGCCTCCAATGTTATATTCCATGACACTCTTTTATAAAATCACTTCCAAATTGCAAATACAGCTATGTCTTATATGTGTATTGTGTGTTCTAGCAGACAGATGAATTAAAGGATTACCACTACCCATGCAGTGGGTACTTAGGATTTCCTTGATCTGTCACTGTACTATATAGGAATCCTCATTGATACTGGAAAAAAACCTCAAGTGTAGCACATGTTGGACCAAGTGGATTCTTTAGCTGACGTTCCAGTCCTGCAAGATGTACCACCTCAAAACCTATTAATGACGGTGGGTTTCAGACTCCAAAATATAACGCAAAACAACAAATCACTTCAGAGGAGAGGTGTTAGCCTTTATTGTTATATGTCTAAATTCCAGTGATGGGAGGAAGGCAATCATTTTTGTCTACATCAGACAGTTTCAACCAAATACAAGAATGCTAATCAATTCCTGTGCTAAAATGGTATATACTATTGTTGCTGCTGCATTACTTAACAGCTGCCATTTTCTTACTTGGAAATGTGCTGAAAGATGTGTCTCGCTGGATATCAAACTGATTAATATGATTTGGGATGAAAGACACCATATAAATGTCAATTATTACTCTCATTAACTTCATTAGCAGTTTAAACTAGCAAAAGTTGCCTGCAGTCACCTCTTTATTTAAGTCAATCGACTCTCTTCTAAATCCTCAGAAAAGTGAAAAATTACATCACTGCACCCTGGATTAGGTGAATGTTATTTGATTCTTCAGCTTGAGTTTAAAATCTCTCGCCAGCCATTTCCTGAGGACAGTGTGTCTCATGCAGGTATTTTTTTCCCAAGATAATTCAGGCTTTAACATTTAATGTGTGATTATGAGATTATATTAAACCATCCTCCCCCACAATCCCTTCCTAAATGGTTAACAGAGCTCTGTGCCACTGAACTAGCTTTGTAACTGTGTATCTTTAATGATGGGTAATTGCTCCTCTCTTTTCAAAATAGCTGCTATTCATCTGGTTCTCAAAGTCTATTTTGACTTTACATTTGTCACTAATTTTATGATTTCTTAGAATGTCTCTAAGAGCAATTCCAACTCCTATCGCACTTGAATCATTGCAAAATTATCTACTTTATTATTACAGTTAATCTTTTCTTTATTATTTGTTTAGCACCAACAATGTGCATAATTCCATAAAGAACATAGAAAAATAAAGACAGTCCATTTCCTGAAGACTTTGCAATCTTGAAACTAGATGTTTAGAAGAGGGGTGTACTGAGAACTTAAGAGGCAAGTATGACATTTGGGAAGGATTTACTTGTGCAGGCAATAATTAATCAAGGTAAGTAAGAGTGGTGTAATCTGATTCTAGCATTCTGCTTTTTATATTTTAAACTCACTTCTTGTAGATATTGTCAAAGAAATAAGTTAAGATCCTGGCTCCATCAAAGTCAATGGCCTATTCCAGTTGGCTTCAGTAGGGTCAGCATTTCATCTGAAGAATTAGAAAAGGATGCGAATGAAGAAAGAACTGTGACTGGGCAAAGTGGGTTAAGGTGGATACGTTGATGATATGGGTCATTATACATGCATTTTTTAAGAACTGAGTAGAATTCAACTTCTTCCGAAGCTTAAGGTATTGTTGGCTAGTCCTGGAGACAGGATATGGGGCTTGAGAGATCCCATGGGTGAATCTCGAATATCAGTAACTACTTCTGGAAAAGAGTAGCTGAATAGGTTCATACACCTGTTCAAGATCATTTAATCTATCTTCTGGAAGATAGCAACGAATTCACTTTATAGGCTGACAAGGATTTGATCAATGCCTTTATCATGCATAATTTATTAGCTACTTTTAAAGCATACGGCTGTAGGAATCTCTGAAAAGGTTTGAAATCACTAAGAAAAAGGTCAAAGACAGGTCCCTTCCTGCTGTCACTAATTTCTTAATCATTCATTTCAGTTTGTAGCTATTAATGGCATTGCCCTGCCATCTTCTCCCAGGAATTGTTTTTTTGCTAAATAACTTCAGTTCTATTTTCTGTTACTTAGCTTTAGTATTCCTTGTTATGTTGATGCTTAGCTTTCTTTTCAGAAATTTGTCTCGGTGCTTACTGACTGAACAAATGCTTAAAGTTTGGGGCATCATCTAAGTTCTTTTGAACCTCAATGATGAGATGTAAGTAGAGTTGCAACCTGTCACATAACAGCATGACAGTCAGCTTTTTCATTCTAATATTGTTTTCTGTGTCGGAGAGGAGGCAACATATGACAGCATATTTTTTTCTGAATAATTCTAAACGACCTTGAAATTTTGAAAAAGCTTTAGGTACCATGCCTGTCAATAAAACTGAAGGGTTGTAAGTCATACTAAAGCTCTTCAACTAGTACATTTTATTTTACTTCAGTTTATGTTTAATAAAAATGAAAAATAAGTTCATTGTGGTTAAGGATTCCAGTTTGTGGTTTTCGTATTCTTTGATTGTCAATTTTCTGTTTTGAATTTATATTTAGACAAATTATGGCTTATGATTTTAGTAGCAAAATGTAGTTGCTTAAAATATTCTTTCTCTTCCACTATATTAAAAATTCGCATCCCCAAAAGCTGAGGGAATCCAAGTCCTCAGGAAGTGTGCTAGAATATTTGGGACCTACTAATTCCTCACTCTCACTACAAACATGTTCCATCACTACAGAAATGGGATATATGTGGAATATTTAGTGTGTATTCTCTTAAAAAAACAAACAAAAACCCAAAACAACTACAACAAAAAATCCACTCTCCCAAATCTAGTCTAATATTCCTACCACAGTGAGGTTTTAACTTAAAATCAGAGTTATCTTTTGTGTTCCGTTTATCTGTAAATCATAGGTGGTGCAAATTAGCAGTGTTTCTTTAAAGTAAGTGGGGCCATGTTGATTTGCACCATATGATGATCTGGATCAGAAACTCTTACTTTATTAATTTAGAGTCCAACCTGGGAAACAGGATGGAGCAAATCAATGTATTTTATCATTCTTCCTCTTTGAAACACGGTCAGGAAGGTTCATAGATGGTAGAACCTAGAATCCTTAGAGCTTCCCAAATCTCCCTATTTTTTGACTAAATGCAGATCTTAAATTGATTGATTTTGGAAGTTTCTGTTTTCTTGTCAAATGAACACTGTTCTTGTGCTTATGTGTATTGAGTACTATTGCCCTCTACTGATTGAATTTCACTCCTGCTCAAAGTGTCTAGGATACCTCTACTGGCTGCAAGGTGCTGAGCACCTCTTGGAAGCCGATATAACTTCATTTTGGGAATCATGAGTGCTCATCATCTTCCAGGAAGTGCCTTTAGATTCTTGGTAGAAGATGAATGTGCTTTTGCAACCCAAGGTTACAAATTATTTCCTAAGCTTTGTGGATGCAGTTGTCAGAGGACCGAAGACTGAGGGCTTATTGTAACTACTAAGATCCATAGGAGAATCCTCCTGCCACTAAGTTTTTGAGAGGAGGATCTCTGGTTTGGCAACAGACAGGGGTTGACTACATTAAGTTTGTCTGTGGAGGATAATACCAAAATTTGTTTACTACCCTCTTGGTGTAAATCTTCAGAGCCTGATTATCAGCTGGCTGACAACAGTGTAAATCAGAAATCATTCAGTTGGCATCAGTGTGGTAATGGATAAATAGGCCCATACTGTCCACAGTTTACTTTCTTTGTCCTTCAGCCATTAGTGTATTTTGACTTCTATATTTGGGGGACAGCTTCAGTCAGGCCAATAGGGCTGCATGTGGAAGGGGAGAACCTGACTGATGCTTGCTGTTTAGGGGGGCAACTCCCCCTTTCTTTCCCCAAACTGTGACCATGCCTTGAGTATAATAAAATGCAAAATGCCCTCATGCAATTAAAGTTGCAATACCACTATCCCTTTGCTAGGACTCTTTTCAGAGCTGTAGAGGTCAGAATGTGCACACAGGCATGCAAAAAGCAGAAATGTGTCATGAAGGACTAGGTAGGACATATATTTCCCTACCAACTCCTTCGATAATATTCAAGACTAGATCTGGGTAGTAAGAGGTTTTCCCATCCCATGAATATTTTCAAGACTTCGAAAAGTTTGCCCTTCTCAAATTGGCAAAAAATTAAAAATCTTGAGAAAATTCAGAAACCAAAACATTTTTTTCATATCAGGTCAGTTGAAACATTTCATTTTTATAATGTCTAACTGTTTTGCTTTGATTTTGACTCTTTCCTTTCCTAATTATGTTACATTTTTGGGGAAAAAATCATTTAAAAGTGAAAAATCAATTTTTTTCAATTTGAAAACACCAAAAAATAATATTTTGACAGCTTCTACATCTTTTTGCTTGACATTTTGTCAAGTTGGGAAATCCAACAAACCAAACCATGTTTTGTTAAATTTTGGTTTAAATAAATCTGCACTTTTCAGCCAAAAACTTCCCAAGCAATTCTATTCAGGATAGTTGGTATTAGGGTAGGCTACACTAAATCTCCTGTACACCTCCTTTCTATGCTATACTCCCCTCCTCCTTTAGGAAATTCCAGGAGCTCCTAGGCTATGTCTACACTAGCAATTTAGGTCGACTTAAGGAACATTAAGTTGACCTAAATTACTCCCAGTCTACACCAGACTTTCATTGTTGTTGTTGACTTAGGAAATTCCTTAAGTCGACTTAATGAAAGCTTAAGTCAACTTAATAAGAACTGCCCATTAGGTTGACTTAAGCCTTAAGTCGACTTTATTAAGTCAACTTAAGGGCGATTAAGTTGACTTAACAAAGTGGACTAAGTCGACTTAACTTTAAGTTGACTTAGTTCACTTTGTTAAGTCGACTTAAAGTCGACCTTATTAAGTCGACTTAACAATGTGGACCTAACATTTTCTAGTGTAGACATAGCCCTACAGACTAAGATGTCCCTGGAAGCTCAGTTCCAATGGAGCTGCACTGCAGAGAGCCATATGCACATGCGGAGGAAGCATTAGGAGACCTGAAAGGTCAAGTAAAAGCACAGACTCTCTGTGCAAATGGCCCTGTACCTCCTATATGTTCCTGGGATCTATCTGGGTTTCTACTTCGGATGAAACTCTGTAGGGGAGGAACCTTGATGAGTTTTCCTCCCTGCTGGCCTTAACCTATGTTTTCCCCCTACAAATCACAAATATGAAGCTCCTCTCTATGTTAAAATATGAAGTTCTTCTCTATGACAAAATCATATCAATTCTTAGTTCTTCACAAATATTGGCTAACTTAGGGTACGTCTACACTGGCAAGTTAGGTCGACTTAAGAAGGCTTAAGTCAACCTAAACAAAGCTGCGTCCACACTGGGCTTTTATTAAGACGACTTAAGCCCTTCCTTAAATTGACTTATTAAGAGCTTAAGTCAACTTAATAAACCTCCTCTGAGGTTGACTTAAGCCTTAAGTCAACTTCTTAAATTGATTTAAAGTCAGTGTGGATGGGGATTAGTGCTAATTTGACCTCATTAAGTCGACTTAAAGCCGTTAAATTCCAAAGGGGTTGCCGTGTTAGTCTATTGTAGAAAGACAACAGAGTCTTGTGGCACTTTTAAAGACTAACAGATTTATTAATTGCATGAGCTTTCGTGGGAGAAAATCCCACTTCGTCAGACGCTTTGAAGCTTTGAGATGGAGGATGACACGGAGGAAAGCGCAACCGCGTGTAGCCAGGAGCTCTTCAGCAGCCCCGATGAGACTTCCACCCAAGGCTTGAAC
Source organism: Pelusios castaneus (assembly GCA_007922175.1). Taxonomy (NCBI): domain Eukaryota; kingdom Metazoa; phylum Chordata; order Testudines; family Pelomedusidae; genus Pelusios; species Pelusios castaneus. Next base: position 8,305,540 of record ML685784.1, on the reverse strand, counting down.
TGCAGCGTGTTCTCTGAGGCGGCAGAGGGGGGTTCAGGTAAGTTTCTCCTTCATTCAGCTCTGCTCCTGCTAAAATATCATTGTCTGGGGTGGTGGCGCTTGCGGGTCCCCGCTGTGCACGCTATTTACTCTGCATTCATTAGAAGGGCATCAATACAAGCAGTGATTGTAAAATAATCATCTGCATTTAGGTCAGTAAAGGTTTCCTCGATGTACCTCCAGAGCCTAATACTCAGGTTAGATGGGAGAGCGTTTGTGTCTACGCTCCCAAAGACGGATACTCTGCCTCTCCAGCTGCAAAGCACAGCCCTGGGAACCATGGCAGCACACAGTGCAGCAGCATACGGTCCTGGCCTGCTACCGGCGGCATGTAGGAGATGTATTCTAGATGGCAGGGGCACTCTGAGGAGAGCGATATTGGGTTCCATCTGTGTGCCCTCTTCTGATTATTAGCCCCCGGTAAGCCGTCTATTAGAACGTACCTTGTCTGCTTCAGCGAAGCGTAGTGTGTTGATCGCCCTGTACCTTCCAGTGGAATGTGCAACTGGAAGGTTACATTGGCTATCTATGCTATGTGTTAACAATGTCTTTATTGTTATTTTTGTATTAGAATTGAGCTTCACAAGGCCGGTCTACCCCAGCTGACCGAATGAGAAACATTCGGCGGCGTGCTCGAAGAAACAGGGAGGATATGTTTCACGAGCTGCTGAAAGCAACACAGGAATCCTCAAGGGAGAATAGAGCCTGGAGAGAGGAATCCCAGCAGAGGAGGCAGAAACACAGGGACGAACTGATAAGCGTCATGAAGGAGCAAACAGAACTGCTCAAGAGCATGCTTGCTTTGCAGTCCCAGGCGATAAATGTCTGGGCTCCACTCCAGACAGTTCAGCCGTGTCTCCCTCCCACACACCGCAGTCCCTCAAAGCATTTCTTTGAAGGCCACCCTTCCCCCCGGTACAGGACAACATCCAGTCCCCCCCACAGCTACTTTTATGAGACCCGGAGCTACACCAACCTGTAACCCCACCCCCACCTTTTAGGTTTTAATAAAAACAGTAACAAATACTTTGAAGAATGCATTTATTTATACACATTATTGAAATGATCCTAAGGTGCACCTGATGCGTCATGGAACTTAACTAGGGGAGGGCATCATTGAAATGCTCCCTGAGTGCCTCCCTTATGCGAGCAGCTTCTCCTTGTGCCACCCTAATACTCCTAGTGGCTGGCTGCTCGTATGCTTCCTCGAGGCGCTGTGCCTCCGTAGCCCACGTAGGGGAAAACTTTTCTCCCCTACTTTCACAAATGTTATGGAGGACACAACATGACGCAATCACGGCAGGGATCTGGTCCTCCGCCAAGTCCAGCCTCCCATACAAACAGCGCCAGCGCCCTTTTAAACGGCCGAAGGCACACTCCACAGTCATTCTGCAGCGGCTCAATCGGTAATTGAACTGCTCCTTGCTGCGATCAAGGTTCCCGGTGTAGGGTTTCATGAGCCATGGCATCAGTGGGTATGCTGGGTCTCCAAGGATGACTATGGGCATCTCCACCTCCCCCACTGTTATTTTTTGATCAGGGAAAAAGGTACCCCCTTGCAGCTTCCGGTACAGACCAGTGTTCCTGAAAATGCGGGCATCATGCACCTTTCCCGACCACCCAGCATTGATGTCCGTGAAACGACCCTTGTGATCCACGAGTGCTTGCAGCACCATGGAGAAGTAGCCCTTCCTGTTTATGTACTCTGTCGCGAGATGGTCTGGAGCCAAAATAGGGATGTGTGTGCCGTCTATGGCTCCCCCGCAGTTAGGGAATCCCATGGCAGCAAAGCCGTCCACAATCTCTCGAACATTGCCCAATGTCACCGTCCTCCGTAGCAGGATGCGATTGATGGCTTGGCACACTTGTGAGAGGGCTAATCCGACGGTGGTCCTCCCGACTCCAAACTGGTTTGCAACGGACCGATAGCAGTCGGGAGTCGCCATCTTCCATACAGCAATCGCAACACGCTTCTCCACAGTTAGGGCTGACCTCATGTTGGTGTCTTTCCGTCGCAGGGCAGGGGCCAACTCTGAGCACAGTTCCAGAAAGGTTGCTTTCCGCATTCGAAAGTTCTGTACCCACTGCTCGTCATCCCACTGCTGCATAACAATGCGATCCCACCAATCGGTGCTCGTCTCTCGCGACCAGAAACGGCGTTGCACCGTGTGCAGATGATTGGTGAAGGAGCTGAGCAATGCGGTGCTGTTGCTCTGCATGGCATCGATCAGCCCCTGCTCCTCGGTGTCCTCGTCTGACTCGGAGCTCATTGCGTACTGAGCAACAAGCCGAGATGTATTCAGAATGTTGAAGGCGACAGTGGAGATCAGAGCAGGATCCATGCTGTCGCTGTTGTGATTGATTGCAAGTGGTGCGTTGCGTCACTGCAATGTTGAAAATAGGCGTGAGTTGCTATTGGAAACGACGAAGACGCTAGGGGAACACAAAGCACCATGGGAAACTGACACTTTACCCATGGCGCTTTGCGTTCCTTTCCTTCATCCCATGATTCATAGCGCCGACTTAGGGGAAAATGGAACGATGGGATAGGTGCCCAGAAGTCATTGCGCTCAACCGCGATAATGCATGTAATTTTGTTGCGTTGCAGGGAGCAACGTGTGTACGCGTTGTCCCGCAATAAAGGTCACGTGAGTTTTATAGCGCGATTGCCTTGTTGCGCTTTAATCTGATCGTGTGTACATAGCCTTAGTTTCCTTTCCCCCATTCATGTGCTCAGACCACACTGCTCTCTTGCATCACTTCTAAGTATCATCTTGTAAAGCTATGCAAGGTGAGGAGTAGATTGGGTATTTAAAATCTTGGTGGGAAGAGCATTTCAGTATGCAACTATCTCAAATAAACACCATACAATCTGGGGGTTTTTTTGGTACTGGAACACTTTAGAAAGTGGCAGGCAATGTAATTAGCATTACTCAAGTGATTTCCTCAGTATTTACTTGAGATGATGGTGTATCACACTGATCCACATTTTAATTTAATTTAACAGCATAAACTTACATTTGAAAATGGAATTCTTAATCTGGATTCCACAGTGAATGTCTGCAGGAACTGGTGACTAAATGCTTTTTGAAGAGGTCTAAGAGCAATAATAAATAATCATGTAATTTTTATATCCATATCAATGCTAACATGGCAGTCATACAATTAGTATTATATTTAGAGAAGACCATCAGAGTGAAGTTCGCACTTGCATCATTATGTTTTATTCTTTATTTATTAATCATTGAAAATTTTCTTAGCATTCATTCGAGACACAAAATATAAATGACCCTGCCCCAGAGGATTGTAATCTAAGAAAAATGGAGACATTACAGACAGAGAAGCACTGGGGTGCCCACGGAAGATGCACCTTGTTATGAGGGATTTGAATGAAAAGCAGGCAGTGGCTTGGTAAACTGGGATTTGGCTCAGAGTACACTCAGTATACTGGCTTTTAGACTGTGTAACTGGATGGAAATCCAGACCTGCTCTTGTGTCATTTTGCAGTCCCCAGCACTCAGAGAATGTAAGTTCTGATACTATCATTGCTAATAAGACAGTCCTATAGCTCAAGTGATAAGGCTTGTGTTTTTGTAGTAGAATGTCATGACTTCTATATCTATGACCACTAAATGGTAAGGGAATAGCATATGTGGCCATGGAAATGATACAAATGGCATCTGATTGTTGGATTTCAGCTCCTTTGTGTAAGTGGGAGGAGGGGACATAAGGAGCCTGAAATATAATAGTGTGTAGCTGTGACATTGCTCTCAAATGAATTAAATCTACATTGTATAATTGTGTTGCCCTCCAGTGGTTGGTCCACAGAGACTTTGATCCCTAATAGAAGTCCACAATCAAATCTTTTCCTTCAGCTCAAGTAATAGTCTTTGTAGCTGAGTTATGACCCTGTAAATACATGTGAACTTCATGCAGTCATAGCATCGTTAAGACTCACATCTCTATCTGGGCCTTCTTAGCTTGTTAGCACTTGACTGGCTTCCATTCCAATGCTATCTCTTTCTTAGACTCTCTGTCTACGGCTGTGCTGAGGATGTCCTGGTTTTTTGCAGAACTGGAATTCAATTTCAGTTGGTTGCAAGTGATCATACAGATCTGTTTCAACAACGAATCAGAGACGAGGAATAGGAGCAGGTTCATGAGCCTCCTCCAATAGATATTCAGGACTGAGCACCAATCCGAGAGAATATCCCTCAAAAAACCAATACTGTTGAAATGCCTTTAGAAGTAATGAGGGTCTGTAGGCTTTTCATTTTAAATTACAGGACAGTTGTCATCAGGTAAGAACTTCTGCCTCCAGAACAAATGGTCTTAGTCCACTGAATTAAAGGAAAATCTTTGTTAACGATAGTGGTGGGATACATATATTAGTCAGAAGGTTACAATGACATGGGTGACCTTAAGAGGTAACTAAACAGAATGCTTGTGGATAAAGGTTGCCATACTATTCTGCAAATCTATTGGGAGATGGTTCAGGGAATAAGCATTCATTGTCCTTTAGAGATTTGCTATCAAATAGCCATCCATCAGCCTCTTTGGGCAGATATCAAAATATGTCTCACATTCTGCTTAGAGCAGGAGGGGACCATGACCTGAGCCTGAGCGGTAAGATGATCTGTTAATGCTAATAATAATTACATCACTGATATCTAGATTTTGCCAATGCTTTCAATCTCACATCAAAAAATAGATTCCAAAATATCAGGGCACCACTTCCTGCAGAGACCCGAAGTGGTACATGTTTTTGTGTTTGTTTATTTCCCTATTAGTATTTTCTCATCCAAACACAGGCTAGATCTCACGCTCCTCTGTTCATCAGCATTTAAAAGGTAGCATGAGCTGGTCTCCTTACCTTGAAGTGAGTCCCTTGCCTTGTGGGGTCTGAGTGTCATTACTGATGCATAAGAAGGTGAGAAAAATATGAGTGTCCTCCTGAGAAAGATGAAGAGAATCCATGTAACTGTGGAAATAGGGAGAGATCTCCTTACTAAGTGCATTGTTAAGATTTCTAAGTTGGTTTTCTTAAAATTAATGACTGCGTCTACACTGGTAAATTAAGTCGACTTAAGCTTGGCTTAAGTCGACTTAATGTGCCCTGCGTCTACACTACACTTTGCTAAAGTCGACTTAAGGAAAATAAAGTCGACTTAATGAAAATTAAGTCGACTTTATTAAACCTGCTTTTTACTCGACCTAAGGCTTAATTCGACTTTCTAAAGTCGAATTAAGCCAGTGTAGCCCTGGGGTAGCCCTAAATCGACTTAGGGCTACCCCAGGACTACACCAATGCCCTCCCTGCTAGGGGGGGCACAGGGGGAGCCTGGCATGCCCCCCAAAGGGCAGGGCATGTGGGCACAGTGTGACACTGTCTGGATGGATATATCAACACACACTTTGCTTCCCTACAGAGGAAAAAAGACAACAAACTGTCCAAGCTCCAATATACCACAAGGGATAACAACAGCACCTCTAACCCACCCAACAACATTGTTAATCTTTCATGCTACAGACTTACTCCAGCAGGGGAATCTGTGCTGTCTCGGGGACTTTCTTTTTGCCCCACCACCCCCACACATAAGATACAATTGTGTGGTGACCTTGAGAACTACTTTCGCTGTCTCAGACTCAAGGAGTATTTCGCCACCACCAATGTAGAACGCAGTGACCTACAGATACCTCCCTCCCAACATTGCAAGAAAAAGTATTCAACATGGACTCCTCCGGACGGTCGGAACAACAGACTGGACTTCTATATAGATTGTTTCCGCCACCGGGCAAAGGCTGATATTGTGGACAAACAACATCACCTACACCATAACCTCAGCCATGCAGAGTGTAATGCCCTCCAGAGCCTCAGAAACAACTCTGACATTATTATTAAGGAGGCTGCCAAGGGAGGTGCCGTCGTCATCATGAATAAATCGGATTACGATCAGGAGGCTTATAAACAGCTGTCCAATGGAATGTTCTACAAACCACTCCTCTCTGACCCCACTGAGGAATACCAGAAGGAACTACAACACCTACTCAAGAAACTCCCCAAAGCAGCACAAGAACAAATCAAGACAGACACACCGCCAGAACCTCGTCCAGGGATATTCTATCTACTACCAAAAATACATAAAAGAGGAAACCCCGGACGCCCCATCATCTCAGGCATTGGCACGCTTACAGCAGGATTATCTGGCTATGTGGACTCTCCTAAGACCCTATGCTATCAACACACCTAGCTATCTGAGAGACACTACAGATTTCCTGAGAAAAAATCAATCCATTGATGGTCTTCCAGAAAATACCATCCTGGCCACTATGGATGTAGAGGCTCTTTACACTAACATTCCCCACAAGGATGGATTACAAGCTATTAGAAGAACCATCCAGGATGATGACACAGCTAAACTTGTGGCTGACCTCTGTGACTTTGTACTCACCCACAACCATTTCAGATTTGAAGATGATCTATACCTTCAAGTCAGTGGCACTGCCATGGGTACCCGCATGGCCCCACAATATGCCAACATCTTTATGGACGATTTAGAACAACGTTTCCTCACGTCTCATCCCAGAGCACCTCTACTTTACCTACGCTATATCGATGTGCTTAACGAGGGGCAAGGGCTGACCCAGGCAGAGAAGGCCTTAAAAGCCAGTGGCTGAGCGACCAGGGGGAGCTTGCGAACAGGGACTGCAAACAGGGGAGTTTGCGAGGGAGTTTGGGGGAAGTTTGTGGTTTGTGTAGGTACTATGGTGAAGAGGACCCGCACCACTACTGTCTCCTCCACCTGCGCCTGTATCCAGACAGACATACTGACCATGGATATCTCTACCCAGATCCTGGCGTGGACTTGCAAGGACTGTGGCCTGCATTTCCCACTCTCAGATGGTCAGGCTGGGGAGATCATTCAATGTGACAGGTGTCTCCTGGTGGAATCTCTCAGGAAGCAGGTGGGGGAGTTACAGGAGGAGGTGGCCAGGCTCAGGAGTATCCATGCCCTGGAGAAGTTCCTGGATAGCATCCATGAGGAAACATGCAAGGATGAGGAAACTATCCAGAGGCAAAGGACTGCTGCCACACCCTCGGAGAAGGATGGGATGGCTCAAGCAGAGGGTGGACACTGGCAGCTGGTTACTTCTGGCAGCAGACAGTGCTCCACCCCTGCTCCCATCCCACCCTCCGTTGTGGTAAAGAACCGCTACGCAGCACTACAGACGGGAGATGATATGGAAGAGGAGAAGCCGTGCACCCCCGAGGTTGGGAGGATCACAACCATCACACCCAGGAGAAAACGTCGGGTTGTGGTGGTTGGTGACTCTCTTCTGAGGGGGACGGAGGCACCCATCTGTCGCCCAGATAAGGCTTCTCGGGAGGTATGCTGCCTGCCAGGTGCCCGTATCCGAGACGTTACGGAGGGATTGTCGAGAATCATCCGTCCCTCTGACTACTACCCCATGCTACTCATCCATGTGGGAACCAATGATACTGCGAGAGGTGACCCTCTGCAGATCAAAGGTGACTACAGGGCTCTGGGAGCACGGGTGAAGGAGTTCGGTGCACAGGTGGTTTTCTCCTCGATCCTCCCGGTCAAGGGTAGGGGCCCGAGCAGAGACAGATGCATCCTGGAGGTGAATGCCTGGCTGCGGAGATGGTGTTACCAGGAGGGCTTTGGCTTCCTCGACCATGGGGTGCTGTTTCAGGAAGAAGGACTGCTAGGCAGAGACGGACTCCACCTATCCAGGAAGGGAAAGAGTGTATTTGGAAGCAGACTGGCTAACCTGGTGAGGAGGGCTTTAAACTAGGTCCAAAGGGGGAAGATGACCAACACCCACAGGTAAGTGAAACTGAGGGAAACCTGGGGGAAGGGATGGAACTTGGGGGATGCTGGGGCTGTAACAGCAGGAATAAAAGAGGGGGTAGTTGGAACTGGGGGCAGGGGTCAAATAATTGTTTATTTCTTGAAAAAGTCATAATACCTCAGGTGAGTGGGGAAGGACGACACCGGAAGAAATTGCAAGGGGGAAGATGCAACAGGAGGGAGAATCGACAGGGCAAAGTAGGGCAATGGGCCCGGTATCTTAGGTGCCTGTACACAAATGCGAGGAGCCTGGGAAACAAGCAGGAAGAATTGGTAGTACTGGCACAGACAAGGAACTATGATATAATTGGAATAACAGAAACGTGGTGGGATAACTTGCATGACTGGAGCACTGCCATGGATGGATATAAATTGTTCAGGAAGGACAGGCAGGGAAAAAGGGGGGGAGGAGTAGCGTTATATGTAAAAGAGCTGTACGACTGCTCGGAGCTCCACTATGAAAGTGGAAACAAGATGGTTGAAAGTCTGTGGGTTAAGTTTAGGGGAGAATGCAACAAGGGGGATGTTGTGGTGGGTGTCTGCTACAGACCGCCAGACCAGAAAGAGGAGGTGGATGAGGCGTTCTATGGACAACTAACAGAAATTTCCAGATCGTCGCAGGCCCTGGTTCTTATGGGGGACTTCAATTATCCTGATGTCTGCTGGGAAGATAATACAGCAGTGCACAGGCAATCCAGGAAGTTTTTGGAGAATATTGAAGACAACTTCCTAGTACAAATGCTGGAGGAACCAACTAGGGGCCTTGCACCTCTAGACCTATTGCTCACAAACAGAGAAGAATTGATCGGGGAAGTAGAAGTAAATGGCAACCTGGGCAGCAGCGACCATGAGACGGTAGAGTTCAGGATCCTGATCAATGGAAGGAAGGAAAGAAGCAGAACACACACCCTGGACTTCAGAAAAGCAGATTTTGGCTCCCTTAGGGAGCTGATGGGCAGGGTCCCATGGGAAGCTGATCTGAAGGGGAAAGGTGTCCAAGACAGCTGGCTGTATTTTAAAGAAACCCTGTTAAAGGCACAGGAAGATAACATTCCAATGTGCAGAAAGAACAGCAAATGTGGACGGCGACCAGCGTGGCTTAGCAGGGAACTCTGCGGGGAGCTGAAACATAAAAGGGAAGCTTACAAGAAGTGGAAGCTTGGACAGATGACAAGGGAGGCGTATAAAGATATTGCTCGGGACTGCAGGGATCAAATCAGAAAGGCCAAAGGACAATTGGAGTTGCAGCTAGCAAGAGATGTGAAGGATAACAGAAAGGGATTCTATAAGTATATCAGCAACAAGAAAAGGATCAGAGGCGGTGTAGGTCCCTTACTGAATGGGGCAGGCATCCTCGTGGAGGATGATGCGGAAAAGGCTGAAGTACTCAATGCTTTTTTTACTTCAGTCTTCACAGGGCGGGCCAGCTCCCAGGCTACTACACGGGGTAACGCGGACTGGAGAGAAGAGTGGCCCTCGGTGATGGAAAGTCAGGTTAGGGAACACTTAATGAAATTGGAAGTGCACAAGTCCATGGGGCCGGATGAACTGCATCCGAGGGTGCTGAGGGAGTTGGGGGAAGTGATTGCAGAGCCGCTGGCCATTATCTTTGAGAACTCGTGGCGAACGGGGGTGGTCCCGGAGGATTGGAAAAAGGCAAATATAGTACCTATCTTTAAGAAAGGGAAAAAGGAGGATCCGGGGAACTACAGACCGGTCAGCCTCACCTCAATCCCTGGGAAAATCATGGAGCAGGTCCTCAAGGAATCCATCCTGAAACACTTGGAGGAAAATAGAGTGATCAGGAACAGTCAACATGGATTCACCAAGGGCAAATCGTGCCTGACCAACCTGATTTCCTTCTATGATGAGATGACTGGATTTGTGGATGCGGGAAGAGCCGTTGACGTGATATACCTTGACTTTAGCAAGGCTTTTGATACGGTTTCCCACAACATTCTCGTTGGCAAGTTAAGGAAGTATGGGTTGGATGAGTGGACCGTAAGGTGGATCGAAAACTGGTTAGATCAACGGGCTCAGCGGGTAGGAATCAATGGCTCGATGTCTGGTTGGCAACCGGTAACGAGTGGAGTGCCCCAGGGGTCGGTCCTGGGGCCAGTTCTATTCAACATCTTCATTAATGATCTTGATGATGGAATAGACTGCGTGCTTAGTAAGTTTGCGGATGACACCAAGTTGGGGGGAATGGTAGATACTCTGGAGGGCAGGGACAGGATCCAGAGAGACTTGGACAAATTGGAACAGTGGGCCGAAAGAAACCTCATGAGGTTCAACAAAGACAAGTGCAAAGTCCTGCACTTAGGACGGAAAAATCCCATGCACTGCTACAGGCTGGGGACCGATCAGCTAAGTAGCAGCGCTGTAGAAAAGGACCTGGGAGTTATGGTGGACGGGAAGATGAATATGAGCCAACAGTGTGCCCTTGTTGCCAAAAAGGCCAATGGCATATTAGGCTGCATCAGTAGGAGTATTGCCAGCAGATCGAGGGATGTGATAATTCCCCTCTATTCGACACTGGTCAGGCCGCATCTGGAGTACTGTGTCCAGTTTTGGGCTCCCCACTACAGAAAGGATGTGGACAAATTAGAAAGAGTCCAGCGGAGGGCAACAAAAATGATTAGGGGGCTGGGGCACATGACTTATGAGGAGAGACTGAAGGAACTAGGCTTATTTAGTCTAGAGAAGAGAAGACTGAGGGGAGATTTGATAGCAACCTTCAACTACTTGAAGGGTTGCTCCAAAGAGGAGGGAGCTAGGCTGTTCTCGAGGGTAACAGAGGACAGAACAAGGAGCAATGGTTTCAAATTACAGCTGGGGAGGTCAAGGTTGGATATTAGGAAAAACTTTCTCACGAGGAGGGTGGTGAAGCATTGGAATGGGCTATCTAGGGAGGTGGTAGAATCTTCATCTTTGGAGATTTTTAAGGCTCGGTTAGACAAAACTCTGGCTGGGATAATTTAGGGGGAGTGGTCCTGCTTTTTAGCAGGGGGTAGGACTAGATGACCTCGTGAGGTCCCTTCCAACCCTATTATTCTATGATTCTATGATTCTATGATGACATCTTCATCATCTGGACCCATGGTAAAGATGCCCTTGAAGATTTCCATAGAGATTTCAACAATTTCCACAACACAATCAAACTTAGCCTGGAACACTCCACACAAGAGATCCACTTTCTGGACACTACAGTGCAAATTAGCGATGGGCACATAAAGACCTCCCTATACCGCAAACCTACTGATCGGTATAGTTACCTACATCCCTCGAGCTTCCATCCTCGACACACCACACGATCCATTGTGTACAGTCAAGCCCTAAGATATAACCGCATTTGCTCTGACCCTTTAGACAGAGACAGACACCTTTAGGATCTCTACCAGGCATTCTTAAAACTACAGTACAAACCCGCAGAAGTGAAGAAACAAATTGACAGAGCCAGACGGGTACCCAGAAGTCAACTACTGCAGGAAAAGCCCATGAAAAACAACAACAGAACGCCACTGGTCACCACCTACAACCCCCAAGCCAGACATCTTCAACACATCATCAAAAAACTACAGCCTATTTTACAAAATGATCCCTCACTCTCTCAAGCCTTAGGAGACAGACCTCTCCTTGCTTTCAGACAGCCCCCTAATCTTAAAAGGATACTTACCAGCAACTACAGATCACAGAACAGAAACACTAAAGCAGGAACACAGCCCTGCAGCAGACCACGCTGCCAACTTTGCCCTCATATCTACACTGATGACACCATCACAGGGCCTAATCATGCCACCTACTCCATCAAGGGTTCGTTCACCTGCTCATCCACCAATGTGATTTATGCCATCATGTGCCGGAAATACTCCTCTGCCTTATATATTGGACAGACAGGACAGTCTCTGCGCCAAAGAATCAATGGACACAAATCTGACATCAGAAATTGCAACACTGCAAAACCTGTAGGGGAACACTTCAATCTCCCTGCTCACTCCCTTGACGACTTGTTAATAGCTGTGTTGAAACAGATGAATAACAAATCACAGCTTCAAAGAGAGACTGCAGAACTCGAACTTATATGCAAATTTGACTCAGTTGTCTTGGGGTTAAATAGGGACTATGGATTTTTCTCGCCTTACAACAAGTGATTTGACCTCCCCCTCCTCTATGTGCTGTTCCCCAGTGTTTTGAATCCTAACACCTTTTTTGATTTGCTGTTACAGCCTGACCTGATGCTATGTCATACACTCCCCTGCATTTAATCTCCTCCCACTCTGCAACTTTCCTATCTTCAAAGCGTCTGACGAAGTGGGATTTTCTCCCACGAAAGCTCATGCGATAAATAAATCTGTTAGTCTTTAAAAGTGCCACAGGACTCTGTTGTCTTTCTACAATAGACTAACACGGCTACCCCTTTGGAATTTGACCATAGGAACTATGTTATGTTTGGTATCAATAGAAAGGTAGTAATTTGCTGGGAATGATTATATAGTTTATGTCTAGGAATTCTATTTCGATTAGAAGTTAAGAATTTGATGTTATATCCATACTTTAACTTGTGTCCTTCTGGACAAATTCCTTAGATGGGAGGGTGTGAACAACCATTGTCTCCTTAATGGCTCATCAGGATACTCCCTGGGACCATATCACCTGGCAAATTCCTTTACATTAAGGAGACAATGGTTGTTTACACCCTTCCGTCTAAGGCATTTGTCTAGAAGGACGCAAGTTAAAGTATGGATATAACATCAAATTCTTAACTTCTAATCGAAATAGAATTCCTAGACATAAATTATATAATCATTTCCAGCAAATTACTACCTTTCTATTGATACCAAACATGACATAGTTCCTATGTATTATAGCATTTATGAGATATCCATAGAAAATAATATCATAAATGCTTCCCTAAATCCAGACAGCATCACACACAGGGCTCTGCCTTGCCAGGGTCCCTGTACCCCTTTGCCCCATTGTACATAGGGGGTTTCCCCCCACCACCGTGGACCTGCCCAAGGTCCCCCTAGCCCCACAAATTCGACCTAGAGCATCCAGTGTGGACACTCTAGGTCCACTTTGTAAGTTCCCCTTTAAGTCGACTTTAATTTTAAGTGTAGACACACTAAGTCGAGAAAGTCGATTTAAAGTCGACTTAGTTAAAGTCGACTTAAAAGTGCAAGTGTAGACATAGCCAATGTAAGTATAGTTTGAAGGCAAATGATTCTGTCCCTCATCAAGTGATTGACAACAAGAGGATTACATCGATACACGATATACATATACTGTAATAATATACATAAATATAATATAAACCCCAGAATTATTTCTTAGCATAAATAATTCCCAAACGCAGCTTGGAAGTATTTGTTTCCCTTTCATAGGCACCATCTAAAATGTGATGTCCTTTGTCTTCTACTATTAGTTAAAAATAATTTTTAGGATGAAAGGAACTGTCATAATCGATTAGATCCAAGGTCCATCTAGTACTGTATTCTGTCTCCAACAATGCCCAGATATTTCAGAGAAAGGTGTAAGAACACCACAGAAGGAAGATGTGAGGAAATCTGCTCCCATGTTCGGTCTCATCCTGGTCAGTCTCTAATAATCCAGAGATTGGCTTAAGCCCTGAAGCATGAGGTTTAAAATCTCTTCCAAAGTTTATATCTTAATCATGAAAATTTTGAATAGTCTTTATTTCTATATAAATATCTGATGCCTTTTTGAATCCTGATAAGTTCTTGGCTCAAATATTTCCTTTATAATGAGTTTCACAGTTTAATCATATGTTATGTAGAAAAGTATTTCCTTTTATCATTTTTTGTATTTTCCACCATTTAATTTTATGGAATGATCTCTCATTCTTATATTATGAGACAAAGAGAGCAGCAGTTCCCAGTTTACCTTCTCTGTTACACTCATTTTTTATATATTGTTACTATATTTCCTCTTACTCATCTCCTTTCTAAGATAAACAATTCCAATACTTTCAGTCTCTCTTTATATGAGTTTTACCATGCCCTTGATCATCCCATTGCTCTTCTCTGAACCTCCTCTAGTTCCACATCAACCTTTTGTATGTGGAGTGAACTACATTCAACCTTCCAGATAAGACCATACCATTGTTTTGTATAAAGGCATTGTAATAGTCTCCATACCTCTCGTTATGCAACCTGACATCTTGTTCATTTTTTTAAATCATAGATACACATTTGAGCAGAGGTATTCATTGAGATGTTTATAATGACACTCAGATCCCTTTCTTGAGTTGATACAGTTAATATAGATACCTGTAAGGTATCTGAGCAGTTTATTTTCCCCCTCCAATGCACGCTACTCTGCATTTGTCAGCATTGAATTTCATTCGCCGTTGTATTCATCATTCACTTAGCTTGTGTCAATCTCGCTGAAGTTCCTGACGGTCTTCTCTGGACTTGGCTAACTTAAATAACTGTCATATGCAAATCTTGTTATCTAAAGGCTCTGTGGCTATGTCTACACTACAAAAAGGTAGGTCGACTTAACAAAGTGCTTCCCCTGAACGAGGACTTAGTAAGTTGACCTAACTGCCCTTAGGTCAACCCAATAAAGTGGACTTAAGCATCCACACTGTGCTTAGGTCGACCTAAGGAGTCGACCTAAGGGTTAGATCGACCTAACGGGCGGTTCTTATTAAGTTGACCTAACCTTTCATTAAGTCGATTTAAGGAACTTCTTAAGTAAACTTAATGAAAGCCTGGTGTAGACAAGGACTAAGTTAGGTAAACTTAAGCTTCCTTAAGTCGACCTAACTTACAAGTATAGACATAGCGTAAGATACTGGTCTTTACATCAGTCTATTCTACATTCTTTAGTAGGATCTCTTTTAAAGTCCATTAAGCCAGTTCTTCAGCTAGTGTAAATTGGCTTAGCTTCATTGAAGTTAATGGAGCTATGCCAGTTTATTCCAACTGAGGATCTGGCCATGTATCCTGTAAATAGTACTACTAGCAAATATTTAGCACCTGCATCTCATTCTGCCATATTGTTCGTCTGCTGTATTTTAAAACCTTTAAAGTAGTATAAGGGCTTGTACACACTAGAGAGTTATTGCGGAATAAGCCATCTTATCATGGCAAAACAAGCACGTCGTACACACCTGAATGTTTCTTGTTGTGTGACAACTGTCCTGTTGTGATGCAATGATAATACCACCTGTGCAAGAGGCATAGCAGGATGGCTCTTGTGCAATAGCGTGTGTGTGTATCATGCCACTTTTTTTTTTCCGCATTAAGCAGTCTCTGGAAATGCACTCTAAGGAGTGAGATATCAGCTTCCACAGCCATGTCCTGTGGAAAATAATGCCCCAAGTTACTGTTAATATACAAAGCGCACATTTGGATTTTAGCCATGCAACCAACCCTTCCCTGGTTCCCCATAAGTCAGATCAAAGGACCATTTACGGCACCAATCAATATCTTACCATTTTCAGATCAGCCACAGAACCACAGTATATACAGTATGTGGGTCAGAGTAGAATGTGCTTTGCAAAATGTTACATCTGTTCTTTGAGGAATGTGAGAACAATAGCTTTACTCGTTATGTTTCATTTTCTCTAGAAATGACCTTCGCGGGCCAGTGGTCTATACCAGCAGACCAATTGAGACAGATAAGAAAGTGGCCTTGCCAAAGCAAGGAGGACATGTTTCAGGAGCTCCTGCATTCCACAAAGGCTGCCAGCAGGAAAATCAATGCTTGGAGACAGGAATGCAGACTCCACTAAGCCTTTCTATGAAGTCCAGCAACTCTCCTGGTACAATCTCACATCCATACCTTCCTTCACACGGCTATGGCAATGAGTCCTGCTCATATACATATCTCTAACACCCTTCATAGTCCCTGACAGAATGACCGGTCTGCATGTTGAATGTTTGGTACCCATTTTTTTTCTGTTAATAAAAGTGAGGCTCACATTGTGCACAGTCTCTTTATTCATACAGAACCAAGATTGCTTAAGTTGTATAAAGTCCTTTATTCATGTGATCACAAGACATGTACCCTCAGCTGTTACAATGGCCAGCAGGTTTCAAGCATCACTGTAACCCAGTGATTTACCATGCCTTATAGATTCTCATTATTGAAATGCTCCTTCAGTGCCTCCCTTATGTGAATGGCTCTACGTTGTGGCCCCCTAATAATTCCGGAGTCTGGCTGCTCATATACACACAAGAGGCACTCAGCCTCCGTGGCCAACCCCAGGGCAAATCTCTCTCCCTTCTTTTCAGAAAGGTTATGAAGGAAACAGCATGCCACGATCACAGCTGGAATATTGTCCTCATTCAAGTCCCGTCTCCCATACAAACATCGCCAGTGCCCCTTCAAACACCTGAAGGCATACTCCACAGTCACTCTCCATCTACTCAACCTGTAACTGAACCACTCCTAGTTGGGATCCAAGTTGCCAGTGTAGGGCTTCATGAACCATGGCATAAGTGGGTACACTGGGTGTCCTAGGATCACTATGGGCACCTCCATGCCCCCAATAGTATTTTTTTAATCTGAGAAGAAGGTCCCCACTTGCAACTTCCGTGCAGTCCCGTGCACCTTTTCCGACCACCCAGCATTAATATCTGTGAAACGCCCCTGGTGATCCACGAGTGCCTGCAGCACCATGGAGAAGTAGCCCTTCCTGTTTATGTACTCAGTTGTGAGATGGTCCGTAGCCAAAATTTGGATGTGTGTGCCATCAATTGCCCCTCCACAGTTAGGGAATCCCATAGCTGCAAATCCATTCACAATCTCCCACACAATGCCCAAAGTCACTGTCGTTTGTAGCAGAATGCGACAGAGGGATCTGCACACCTGTGACAGCGCTGACCCAACGGTGGAGCTGCCGACTCCAAACTGATCTGTGACTGACCAAAAACAGTCTGGAGTTGCCAGCTTCCACACAGCAATTGCATCGTGCTTCTCTTTCTGGTGTCCTTGATTCAGAGGGCAGGGGTAAGCACCGCACACAGTTCCATGAAGGTAGCTTTACGCATTCGAAAATTCTGTAGCCACTGCTTGTCATCCAAGACCGGCATAACGATGTGGTGCCACCACTCAGTGCTTGTCTCTCGTGACCAGAAGAGGTGGTGCGCTGTGTGGAGATGCTCCATGAAAGAACTCAGCAATGCAGCGCTATTGTTCTGCGTGGCCTTCAGCGGCCATGGGTCCTCTGCTTCCTGTTCCGATTAGGAGCTCAATACATACTTTGCAACGAGCTGAAATGTGTTCATAATGCTGAAGGCATTAGAGGCGATTAGAGCTGGATCCATGTTGTTGGAACTGGAGTGCTGAGTAGTAGTGGGGCAACACTGAAAAAGGAAGTGTGTTGCTACTAGCAACATTGAATGATGACAAGGGAACACAACACCCCATGGGAACTTGAGAATTTACCCGCGGTGCTCAGTGCTCCTCTCCTTCTACCCAGGATTTCTAGTGCTGGAACTGACGAGTGGCACGGTGGGATTCATGCCCACAATTCAATGCTCTTTTGCATTATTAGCAACACAGTGTGTATGTGCACTTGCACTATAAATACAACACATTCATTATAGTGCAAGGACTTATTGTGGAATGATTTACTAGTGTAGACATTGCCTAAGGAAAAATGTTAATAGATTGAAAGTATCATCATATTGGTTTGGTTCAGAATGACACCAGACATGCTAAATTACTGAAGGATTAATATGAAGTATGCAATTTTGGCACGCACTAGTGTATCAGATCAATTTGAGATAAAAGATATTACTAAACTTATTTACACAGATGATCTTTCAGGAACAGGCTGGTCTTGTGTTTTCTCTTCAATTTTCTTTGCCAATATAAAGGTAGTGTAGCATTCTGATGCAACATTCTAGAATATTAGGAGGGGTTTTGCTACAATGAATACAGATGTATTGTGCAGGTTAAGCAACTGATATGTTCATTCTGAGACCTTAGCTAGAAGATTGACCTGAGGCACCAAACTTAAATCCAAATCCGGAGCCCAACTTTCTTATACTTCAGGGGAGGTCAAATTCAAGGTTTGGGCTTGGTTTATTAAAGTCTCAATGGTTTATTAATGCCTGGAGCCATAATGATACCCTAGTCTGACCTCCTGTATAACAGGGCAAAGAATTCTACTCAATATTTCCTGCAACAAGCCCATATCTTGCAGCTAAGCTAATGCATAAGTTTGAGAAACATGCCTATTTTAGAATTCTCTACTCTACTTTGGTTTAATCAGAATCCAGGATATTGGATTTCTGTATTAATATAATGGCCATTCAGAAATAAATTTGTGTGCTATATAGATCACTGATTTCCCCCAGAATTCCCCTAGCCAGGCAATCATGAATCACTAAAGAACAGCTAAAGAATTGATACCTCCATATAATAAAGATTTCCACGTGCTGCTAGCATACCTAAAAAATACCATTGCAGCAGGTTTCCATATTTGTAGATAATTTATATATGCAGGGGATCCCAACCACACAGAGAAATGGTTTTCCCTTTTCTACCAATCTACACAGTAGGACAGCGACTTCGGAACAACCCCATGGCCATTTCAATAGTATGCAGCAAGACCCAGAACCCACGTCGTATTCAGCAAACATCATGAGAATCTGACTATGGGATCACTGCTGTATACTTTAATTTGACAATGAAGATACTCTTCCCACTTATAACTTGTCCGTGAACACAGTTATACATGGGAACAACCTGCTCTTTGCAGCATTCATGTTCAGCTGACACAGTTCTAACCCATTCCTTAGAATGGGCCTGATTTTCATCTCATTCACACCTGTTTTCACTAGTGTAACTTCATTAACTTCAGCCGTTACTACTGATTGTCACCGGTGCAAAAGAACAATCAGGCCTTTTTTCTCCAGTTAAAATGTTTCTATATAGACCAAGATCTGATCCAGAAAGTATTTTTGATGCTTCCGTGTGGAACAGACTGGATCACTCAATATCTGCTTGACCATTTGTTCTGATATTGACATATAACGTGTGGCAAACAGGTGTGTTTGGGCTGTGTGAGTCCTGTGCTTCAGGCCCTTGGCAGCTAGCTTAGGCACGGTTCTCCCCCTCCAGACTTCCAGTGCTACAGTTCCCCAGTACCTCCTGCCCTGGGGTCGAACCGTCCACCCTGCGGGCCACTGGGCCTGGGGGCCATCTGGATAAGCTTGCCTTGACTTCCTGTACTTCCCAGCTGCAGGTGGCAACTGCTACTGGTCGGCTCTATCCGACTCTGCTCTCCTGTGCTGCAAACACAAATCTCCACACCTAGCTCTCTCACGAAAGGCCACACCCAAAAACTCTGCCTTACTGCAGCAGGGGCTCTTACCTGTTGTGGCCAATTAGGTTAATTGATCTCAGGTGCCCTAATTAACCTAGAGTAGCCCTGGCCTGGTTATCCTGGAAACAGGGATTTGCTGAACCTAGGGCTGATATATCTGCCCTCCACCACCCACCCTTTTTTTTTTTTTGAACCTTTGACCCTCACACCCATTCCTGTTTGTCATTTGTTGTCCCAAGTATTTAATTGAAGCTGCGTCCAGTGCTCCCTCCCCTTAGGCTGGGGGAGGAGTTTTAGTAGTGGGCTTGCGCCCACCCACTTCCCAGTTCCTTCAAATAGGACCACCCTCTCTATAGCCATCAGGCCTGGCTCTGTCACATTTGGAAGTCCTGCACTGCCAACAAAATGACAAATGAGAAACACTGTCCAACTCCTACACATCAGATAAAAAAGCAAGGCAGCGAAGTACATTTGGCTCTCTCTTGTGTTATGTTGGTCATGGCAAGGACATTCTTCCTCACTTTCTAGAGCTTCCACTAGAGATCAAGAGTAGAAAATAAATAGGAGCCCCCACATGCCTTCATTATTGGTCATTGTGGGGAGAAGCATGTGAAGCTTTACATCAGTGGTCCCCAACCTTTTTGGCTTGAGGGCCACAAATATAATTTTTAGAACCCTTAGGGGCCACCAGTCTATTTCATTAAATGTATATTAAAATTAAATTAAATTAATTAAATTCAAATTCAATGTTAATTAAAATTAATTAAATCAATTAATTAAATTTACATAAAATTAAATTAAATAGCTTAGTGGCCCTTCAGGGTTGTAAAAATTATACTTGTGGCCCTTGAGCCAAAAAGACTTTTAAAAAATTCGAAAAAAATTGAAAGGATTTTTTGTTTGTTTGTTTGTTTTTTTAAAGGAAGCGGGGGCTGGATGCACCTGAACAAGGCCAGTTTGTGGGCAGGCAGGTGGGCCCCAGCAACAGCGTGGCCCATGCTCCTGACCCCCTCCCCCCATCATGCCATGCTGCCCACCACCCCCAGCAGCCAGCACACCCCACAGCCGCGTCGGCCTGGCTCCCCCTCCCAGCCGGGTGCCATGCTGGTCCGTAGCCCCTGCCAGCCACGCTGGCATGTGGCCCTGACTGCAGCCCCTGAGCCCTGGCCAGGACTGGAGACAAGGTCTGGTGCCAGGCTCCCAACTGCGCATTGGGACCAGGTGACTGTGGCCCAGCTCCCAGCCCAGTGGCCTGGGTAGTGCAGGCCATTTGAAAAAGCCCTGCAAGCCACCTTTGGCCCACAGGCCAGGGGTTGGGACCCCTGCTTTACATGATACATCATTTAAGTAAGTGGCAAGTACATAACTGTTGTGCTATATGTTCCCCTCCACCCCAATTCTATGAGGATTGTTTCATGACTTCTCGAAGTCTCACTGCCACCATTTCAAAGGAGATCCTCTTCTCTGAGGACCATGCCGTGTGAGGTGATGTATGTCTGATAGCCTGGGTGTGTCCTGTTTGCGCTTCTTCTTGACACCAACAATCTATCTTCAGTTACATTGTCCTTGTAAAAATGCACACTATATCTGCCAGTCACATTCCATAGACCTGCCATTGATATCCATGAAAAAAGTGACAGATCTTTTGCAGTGATCCTAATATAATAACCTTAGATGTTTTGGGCCTGTAGTTACTGACATCCTTGGACATCACCACTTCTCTGATTCTGTTAACAGACCATGACTGAGTTAACAGGTGAGCCCGCACTCTGGTCACTTAGGCATCCATAAGATCTCTTAGGGAAGGTTTATTGGGGATGTGCAGCTATCTAGCTGATCAGGCTGAGAGGGCAGATTAGCCATCTGCTGAGGGGTATAAAAAATGTGAACAAAATGAGGGGTATTCCCTGGGCTACCTGAGTCCAGTATGGTCTAAATTCTCAAGGAAGGGAGACCTCTGTTCCTCTCTGACACTGTGACAAAGGGCTAGAGGATAAGAAATACTGTAAATATTTTGCTGTGTAAGACTGTATTGTGTTGGTGATGGGAATGTAAATAATTTCATGCAAAATTGCCACTTACTAGGCAGAGTCTGAGAGATTTCTGGAGCATCAGAGGATGTGGGTAGATCTTGCCCCATTACAAGGGACAATTGCAGTTTCCATTTGCTCTTTGGGATGTCCAGCTCCATGAGTTGCTTCCTTTGATTGGGACTTCCTGTTACTATGAATGACCCCTTTCCACTTTTAATATCTTTTACTACACAAAGCTGTCTCCTTTGCTATAGGAGGTCTAGTTAAAAACCTGTGTATGCAAAAGAAACAAACAAAAAAACCAAACTCTGCTCAAGCATGTTTCTGGTACTGGCATGCATTATGTGTGTGTGTCTGCATGTTGGGATTGGTGTGTGTATAAACTGGGTGACACATGCTAGCAATGTGATTCTAAATATTTTCAGTGCAACTTTCCACAAACTGGGTCACTGCAATCTGGTGAGTCCACAAAGTTCCTTGGTTTTCATGTACCTTTCATTCCCCATCATGGCTTCTGGGTCTCTGTAAACCTGACCTCTCCGTATGTGGGAATTGGGGATCATTATCATGAGCCAGATGATATTGCTCCATATTCCTGGCTTTTCTTGGTTATGCCATAGCTTGTCTGTTCTGCCAATCTGTCTTTCCTATTTCTGAAGCTAGTTCCAAGCTCAGGTGGTCTAAATAATCACTCACACATTCAGTAGCCTCATATTTCACACAATACTAGGGCCTGACCCAGACACATAACCAGTCTCATAGGCTTTGTCTACACTGGCAAGTTAGTTCGAATTAAAGAAGCTTAATTCAAACTAACTAAAGTCATGGTTACACTAGTCTTTAGTTAGTTCGAATTAAGGGCTTCCTTAATTCGAACTAATAAGTTTGAATAGGGCTTCAGAAGTAAGGCTTTAATTTGAACTTACTAGTTCGAATTAGCCAATGTGGCCATGTTAATTCGAACTAATTTCTTAGTTTGAACTAACCGGCCATTGAAATGAATGGGGAGTGCTAATTCAAACTAAGCAAGTGCCATGAATGGCACTTGATTAGTTCGAACTAACTTTTTCTAGTTCGAATTAAGCTAATTCGAACTAACTAAAATTTGTTTGAATTAGTTAGTTCAAACTAACTAATTTCAAGCTAATTTTAGCAAGGGTAGACATAGCCATATATATTTCATAGCTTGGAGTATTGCCTGTGTGTCTCTTACCTAAGGTGTGATACTGTCTGCTTGCAACCTCAGGGTTTCTGCAGCCCCTTAAAATTGGATTGATTATGTCTGTCTGATCAGTTGCCCAATCAGTTGAATTGACTCCACAAGCCCTTGGAAAGGTAATATCTAAATCATGTAGGCAAGTATAGCTGGACTGTTCTAGCAGGAACTAGCTGGAGCCACCATCCAAACATCTTTTCTACTCATGAGGATTTTGTCCCATTACTTGACTGTCCAGTTAGTTTAACCCTCAAATTCAATTTCTCCTCCACAAGTGGGGAGCAAAAGTAGCAGCATCACCACCTGCAGACAAATGTGATACCTTGGTGCTAACAGAAACCTGTGTTGTGTCTCTGACCAGCAAATGTCTTGGCTTGTGCACTTTCTACAGGGCTTTGGAACCTGAAGATTTTCACAAATTTCATGGTCTGATGGAACGATTGCAGACATCTAATTCTTCCAGTATGGTAGCAGAGTACATTCCTGCTTCAGTACCTCATTAAGTTTTCAGGCTTCCTAAATTGACATAGAAATTCCTCCTTTTCTAAATTTTGCTACTTCAGCAGAGCCTCCATACCTCCCTCTCTTCTCTTGCTGTACAAGACATTTCTTCAGCTCTTTCCCAATTTTACCTGATGACAGAGGATATCATGCCTCTCTTTTCTGACTTGCTTTTGGTTTAGCACCATCCTTAATTCTCTCACCAGTGGAGGGAATCATCCAAGATACCTGAATGAACAAGACAAACCCTCATTGCTTTGAAATCATACCATTTTTAAAGCAGCTGGCACCCTAACTACAAATAACGGTATCCCTTACAGCTGTCCAAAGGCCTGATTCATTTAAACTCATTTTGCAGGAGAGGAAGGATGGGAACCCCATTACACTGTTTCACTCTGAGCTAGTAGGAAATAAATTTCACTCTGTTATTGTAAATTATTCTCTGTGTTGATTTTTCTTTGATCTGTTTAATAGGTATATATATTCTGTTTAAAATAAAATCTGGCCTTAAAACTCTGGTGACATTTGATATCTGCACTAGAAAAACACTGGTGCAGTCCCAGAATTTCAATCTGATTGACTTCTTCTGCATAGATGGCTGCTTCTGGATGACCTTTCCTCATCATATAGCCTTGGGGATGTGTTCCAAGCAGTTTGTCTGTAAGTTTTAACAGCAGTACCAGTAGCATCCGAGCACCAGTTAGCAGTTATACAATATAGTGCTTTTCATCTTCAAAGCACTTTGCAGACATTAATGAATTAATAATTGAGCATCAGAAACTGAGCACGCATAAAGCAGAGACAGTTTGTAGATCTTGGTGGCATCATACTAAGCGTGAATTATTTCTAAATTCACTGAAATTCTAGCATATTCCTGAAAAGGAGAGGTGAATAGCTCAGCATCACAAATGCCTGTGCTGGTAAAAGTGTGGTACTATCTCAAACCTGGAAGGAAATATCAAATAGATGCATAATAAAATCAGAGCACACACTGGTATAGCCCAGAGTGGAAATTTTATTTGATGATAAGTTTAAGTATCAGATATGAAATACTTAGTCTCCCTGGAACGTGGGTTGAATCTCAGCAGGGTTGACTCAGCTCTTGATCCTGTAATGCAAAGAAACTGAATCCTAATTATTGTCCTCTATGTGACTCTGTTGGATGAAACTTTACAAATAAAGGTCCTGTCTGCTTGGTGTGGACAGATACCTCAGTGGCAGGAGCCACACATACAAACAAAGAGCTACATTTTCAGCCTCCTCTGAACATGGCTTCCATTCTGCAGACACAAAATTGCAAGTCAATTGTGACTAGTTTTGCAAATCTATGGGTGCATCTACACTTAAAAGTTAGGTCAACTTAAGGAGGCTTAAGTCGACCTAAACTACTCTGAGTCCACACTGGGGTTTCCTTAAGTTGACTGAAGCAGTTCCTTAAGTCAACTTAAGGAAAAAGTTAAGTCGACTTAACACCTCGTTTTAGGTCCACTTAACACTTAAGTCGACCTTATTAGGTGAACTTAAGCCAGTGTGGATGGGAATTAACACCTAAATCGACCTTATTAAGTGTTAAGTCTACTTAATAAGGTCAAGAAGGGGCTATGTCTACACTAGAAAAGTTAAGCTGACTTTTGTTAAGTCTACTTAATAAGGTCGACTTTAAGTCGACTTAAAGTCGACCTTATTAAGCCGATTTAATAAAGTTGACTTAACTTTTCTAGTGTAGACATAGCCTATGTTCCTAAGGCCCTGATATCAGACGCTGAGCTTGTGTGACCTAAATCACTGTCACAAATGATAGCAGCTTGGGGTTTTCAGAAGAGCCTTAGTGTCTTTCAGTGGGAGCTGGACAACTAATTGGCATGCGTGACCTGGAAAATCTCCTCCTGAACGGGCAAAATTGCACTCTCAATTGCAGAACAGTACTGAGGCCAGTGTCTAAAAATCAGGCCACTACGATCCCATGGCATCTTTACTAAGTAATGGGGTTTTATCCATTAGCCTCTCTAAGATATCTCTGGTCCATATTGTGTCAAACTGAGCTGGGCATCAGTCGTTCACTTAGCCCTGGTCTATACAGTGGCATGATTTCAGTGGCAATCAAAGGGAGTTTTGCAAAGTACTTAAAATACCTTGCGTATCTCCCTCCAGTTGCCTAATGCATACTTACTGCGGTGTCCTCAGTGCGCTGAGTCAGAGGGAAATGCCTTCCTTCTGACTCAGTGCTACTCCTTCAGAGGGCATGGCCTCCAAGATCAGTTTTACAGACCCAATCAGTCGATTCAAAAGATTGATCTGATGGCGGCAAATTTGCTGCCATCAGTGAAGACCTGCTCTTAGTCATTCCTGCACCTGAGGGGACCTTAACCTGCCTCTTACTCTTTCAGATCATAAGGCACTAAACACAGTTAATACAAAATATTAGCAGTGGTAGGAAGTATACTGAGCACTTACTCTAAATTCAGAGTAAAGGGCAGTGCACAGCAGTGCTGCCCCAGAGGCTTACCTTGGAGGAAATTGCAATTTATGAAGTCTCAATCCAGTTCCTGCTCCTCTCTTGCTTGAGGTGGGAAGAAATATTCAACTGGGCTCTACCAGAAAGTTACTTTTGTTGTCGTATCAGCTCAGCTGCATCTGCTGTCCAACTGCAGAGGTTGAAGACGTTGTTCTTGCCCACCATGCAATGACTCATAATGTAGTAACCTGGCTGGAGGTGTCTTGTATTCTCTTCTTTTCCCCAATGTTAGCCTGGAAGGGAAAATGAGCCATAATCTTGCCCATACTAAGCTGCATGTTTATTTTGGAATGGCTATACCAGGGGTGGGCAAACTACAGCCCGCGGGCCATATACGGCCCGGCTGACTTTTTTATCCGGCCCGCAGAGCTGCTCGTTTGTTTTTGTTTTTTTTTAAACAGTATAAAGAAATGGCTCCTAAGCAGTGTTCCCTCTAAGATGCGGGGGCGTGTGGCCGCGCAGCTGCCGTCGCAACCCCCGCGCAGCATTGAGGGACCCCCGCGCAGGCCGGCAGCCCCCACCGCTCCCTGCAGACCTCCTGGGCTGCGGCTTTGCCGCGGCAGACCCAGCCTGAGCCCGGACTCTGGGCTGGCCCTCCCCGCCCCCAGAGCAGAGCAGGCAGGCTCAGGGCTGGGGCGTGCGCGCGCCTGTGCCTGACTGCCTGCCCCATGCGGCCGGTGTAGCGGGGTGGCCGCGGCTGGGGCAGGCTGCCGGGATCCCACCCGCTGGCCGCCTCGACTTCCCGGCCCGGGGCCAGGGTTGGCCTCCGGTGCCGGGGTCTGCTTTGCCCTGCCGGGGCCGCATTCAGGTCCCCGCCGCCAGCGGCCTCGGCTTCTTTTTTTCTTTCTTTTTTTTTTTCCCTCTTCTTTCTCTTCTTCGCCTTCCTTTCTCTTCCCTTCCTTTTCTCTTCATTGCCTTCCTTTCTCTTCCCTTCCTTTTCTCTTCTTTGCCTTCCTTTCTCTTCTCTTCCTTTTCTCTTCTTTGCCTTCCCTTTTCTTTCCTGCCTTTTCTCTTCTTTGCCTTCCCTTTTCTTTCCTGCCTTTTCTCTTCTTTGCCTTCCCTTTTCTTTCCTTCCTTTTCTCTTCTTTGCCTTCCCTTTTCTTTCCTTCCTTTTCTCTTCTTTGCCTTCCCTTTTCTTTCCTTCCTTTTCTCTTTTCTTTCCTTCCCTTTTCTTTCCTTCCTTTTCTCTTTTCTTGCCTTCCTTTTCTCTTCTTTGCCTTCCTTTCTCTTCCCTTCCTTCTCTTCTTTGCCTTCCCTTTTCTTTCCTTCCTTCTCTTCTTTGCCTTCCCTTTTCTTTCCTTCCTTCTCTAACTTCTTTCCTTCTCTCCACCTCTCTTTTCCTACCTTCTCTTTTTTCTTCCTTTCTCTTCCTTTCTTTCTCTTGTTTGCCTTCCTTTTTCTTTCCTTCTTTCTCTTTCTTTTTTCTTTCTCTTCTTTGTCTTCCTCTTCCTTCCTTTCTTCTTTGTCTTCCTCTTCCTTCCTTTCTTCTTTCTTTCTTGTCTTCCTCTTCCTTCCTTCTTTCTCTTCCTTCTTTCCTTCTCGTCTTCCTCTTCCTTCCTTCTTTCTCTTCCTCTTCCTTCCTTTCTTCTTTCTTTTTTGTCTTCCTCTTCCTTCCTTCTTTCTCTTCCTTTTTTCCTTCTCGTCTTCCTCTTCCTTCCTTTCTTCTTTCTCTTACTTTTTTCTTTTTCTCCTCCTTCCTTCTCTCTTTTTTCTTTCTCTTCCTTCCTTCCTTCTTTTTTAAAAAGCTTTTTAAAAATTAATTTAAAATAAAAACCTTTCTAAAAATTAAATTTCAATTCAAAATTCATTCAAGTTCAATTAATTAATCACAATTAATTAATTCTGTTCTACCTTGAATTAAACTAAACTTTTAAATTTACAAAGTTTAAATTTAATTTATATTAGTTCACACAAACGCCCCATCCATCTGCTCTTGGTCCGGCCCCCGGTCCAATATATGAACCCATTGTGGCCCACGAGTCAAAAAGTTTGCCCACCCCTGGGCTATACTTTCTGCAACTTGATCAAAGCTTTTTTTCCTTTAAAAAAATAGCATTTCATTAACTGCTACATCCCTCATGTTCTTCTTCAGTAAGAACTAGCATTTGCAGTATTAACGAGAGTGTTTCACACCCACAGGCCAGTAATTTATTTTTTAAATGAATGTTCAGAATCTATTTCAACCCCCTCTTCTCCCTACACACACCTACTTTTTAAGAAAGAAAGTCCATAGCACTGTTGCTTGTGCTTTTTTGTAGAACAGGTATAGCTTTCTATCAAAATGCCAAGGCTTTGAGCTAATTTACACTTTTTAAGAAAGCATCCAGAAGCTGTTTTTCAAAAAACATTATTTTATGCTTTTTTTTTAAAAGAGTTGCTGGAAATTATCATGTTATGTTAAGCTGATGTCCTAAAACGTAAGAAATCATAGGCCAAAATCAAAAGAGATCTGTATGAGAGTGCAAGTTACTGCAACTGTTAGTCTGAAGAAGCCCAACTGACTCTAAGTAGTAGTTCTTGCATCCTTGGGTCAGAAGAGAAACCCAGCTACCATTCTAAAAGGTGACACCTCCCATTCCCATCTTTGAGGGTCTGTCATTGTTCACGGAGGTATAAGTAGCAACTCACTTTAGCAGAGGAGTGATCCTCAAGATCTCTACCATCACCAACCTGTTAAAGGCCATAAAGAAGTAGCAGTAGCAAGGGCCTCTCTTGACACAGATTTCTCCAGTGGGGTGGTATTCAGCCTCCGCCCCCCAAGCAGAAGATTGCACACTTAACTATCCATTGCCATTAGTGGGGTAGCTCACATCTCTAAGAGGCAATGTTCCAGGCTTTCTGCAGACTCAGGAAGATGTCACAGTATCAGGTACACTTGATTAGCATTTTCAAAGTTTTCTGAGCAACACTGTGGGTGAGAAATTCTATGTTAAAAATATAAATTTAGATTCTGGGGGTTGTCATCACATCACTCCAGGGGCCAAGGTGCAAAGCTGTAATGCCTTAACCTTACCCCAGCCTTGGCTCTAATCACCAAACTCATTTTGCATATGATATTAGTTGGCAGCTTTCAGTCACTACTAATTTAGGCTGTATGTAAGCTAACAAAGTACAGGGCAAGACTCTGTATTCAATTACCAAACCTAACTGATTTTGACAGCAACTGTCCATTAGTAACTGAGATGGCTTTGATAGGACATTCTATCTTGTGCTATACAAGGTAGACATATTTTTTTAAAAAGTTTAAATAATGTTAAACTACAATTCTGAGGCTCACAAAGATGATGGGACTTCCTGCCAAATAAAATACAAAGCTACAAAACTATTACTATTGCGCATTTTGGGGAGTAATTCAGTATCCACACGTAATTTGCTGCTCCTAAACAATTTCACTGAGGAAATAGTTCAGAGTAAATGCAATTTCTCTCTGCATGGTACATGTCCATTCATTGAATTAGCTTCTAAAAATGAGAGTGGAATGTCCTAACCCCAGCTTTAACGGTAGAGCCTGAGGAAAATAGCAAGAGATTATTTGCCACTTGGTGGGAATGAAATGATTATAGAATAGAGAGATGGTTTGGATTTGCTCAGCTGGTGGACTGTAGAATCCGAAACTTAAAAAAACATTGAAAAGTGACCCTCTGTGTTAATCAGATAAAGTAGCCTCCTCTTGACTTGCGTACAGACTCAGTTACCAGGAGTGGAATGTACACCGGGCAGGCAGGATATGTCCTAGACCATTGGTTCTCAATCTGGGTATCACACCATGAGGTGTGGTGAGCCCCGACCCTTGCCCATCTCAGAGCTATGAACCTCCTGCTTGCTCCTGGAGAGGAAACATGGAGTTGTGGGGGCAAAACCCATAACTGCTTTCAAAACTGAGCTTGATAAATTTATGGAGGGGATGGTATGATTACCCTATTTTGGAAATTGACTGATATTTGGCTACGTGTGGTGGATATACAAGTGGCATAAGAGGGGAGAATACATGGGGTGGGTTCTGAGTTATTGCAGAGAATTGTTTCTTGGGTAACTGGCTGTTGAGACTTTCTTGCCCACGTGCTCAGGGTTTAACTGATCACCATATTTGGGGTCGGGAAGGAATTTCCCCCCAGGGCTGATTGGCCTGGGCTCTGGGGGTTTTTCGCCTTCCTCTGTAGCACAGGGCATGGCTCACCTCCTGGTGAATTCTCTGTATCTTAAAGTCCTTAAATCATGATTTAAGGAGGTAAATAACTCAGTCATAGGCTGGAGTGGGTGGGTGAGGTCTTGAGGCCTGCATTTGCAGGAGGTCAGACTAGATGATCGTACTGGTCCCTTCTGACCTTAAAGTCTATGAGTCTATGAAAGAGGGAAGGGCAGGAGCAGGAGCAGTGACACATTTCTCTATTTTCCCGTAGGAGCCCTGTGAGCAGGAAGGGACAGGAGAAACACCACCAGGGCTCCCTGCGTTCAGATCACTTTCCCCTCTCGAGCTGTGCTGTGCTGTGAGATGAGCACCAGAAGATGCTGCTCTCTGCCTTCCCCTTATGCAGCCCAGGCGGGAAAAGTGACCCTGACATTGCTCTTCACTCCCCCCATCACAGTTCCCTAGGAGTGTGTGGAGCAGTAAAACCAGCCACTCTATACATGCAGGTCTGTTTCCCCAGATGGGCACAGGAGCAGGGTGTGTAGGGGTTAGTGGTGAACAAGGCACAGTGCAAAGGCTAAGGGCAAAGTGGCAGTGGGGAGCCCACAGAAGTTAGGTGTGAAGTGGGAGAGAGGAACTCATGGGGGAAAGGAGAAGATGGGGGCCTGAGGCAAAGGGCAGGCAGCCAGGTGTCCACGGGGATGAGAGGATCGCACTCAGAGGCTTGCAATGTTCATGTGGCACTGGATTCTGTGCATACTCAGGAAAGATCTTTCCTAAATTTTTTCTTGATTGTGAGACAGGCATTTGCTTCCTTGAACTGTCTGTGCATATACTTGGCAGTTTTGTGTGAGAACTAATGGTGGGCCAGAGTCTGAAATTTTTGCCCTTTGTGTAGGCTATAGTAAGGACATGAGGATTTTGAGTAACATTCATGTGGTTCAAAATAAATACAGTAATAAGTTAGTACTACAAAAATCAATACATTTGACTCCATCTACAACCAAATTTGAGAAAGAAGTTTCCAGTCAATTACAGAAATTACATTGCACACTTTGTTCCCAAGTAAGCAGAAAACAGACACAGCGTCTTTCCCACACCTCCCACTCCACCCAACGCAAGGAGAAAAATACATTTTTTACATTCCCTGGAGGGTTAGCCTGCCTTTCAGTTGAATAACTTGATTGGTGCATATTCCATCCTTCTGTACTTCACTCATATACTCTCCGAACAATAATAATAATTTCCAACTGGAGCCCTTTTTCTCAGTTTGCTAACGGTTGTCCACCTTATTGGCCAGTCATCTCATTCACTGGCCTTTCGAAGCAGGAAGAAAATTCACATATTTTCCAGTTTACCAAAGAGCAATAAAACAATTGTCATCGATCTTGGTTCTTTGGGTCCCTTGGGAGTCTGGTTCAGACCAAAGTCTGGCAAGCTTTATAAAATATAAAGTGAATTGTTTTTTTACAGCATAGCTTTTCTTGCATATAAGCCTATGGGTTCCCCAACTTATTAAATCTTATAATGGATTTTGAGATCCTGGGGTGAAAGTACGCAGTCTTCATTCAAAGTAAGGCTGCATTATTGCCCTGAGGTAAGATGCAATTTTCTTGACTGTTTTATTATTTTTGTTTTTGTTTTGTTTATGTTTTTTTCTTAATTTATAGATATTCAAGAAAACTTGGGCAGGCCATGTACAGAGCCATTTCTTTCACTAATGGCTATTGTGCACCAAAGAATCGAAGAAACATTTTAAACCCTGATCTAAAAAGGAGTAATGTCAAATCATCAGATAATTCTCCAGGCTTGATATTAAAGTGGAATATAAACCAAACTGGTTGTTAGAGAGATATCTATTTATTTGGTCTCCTTTTAAGGTCAATTTAATTGGTGGATCAGTAGCTGAGTGGCCTTTATTGAAATAGTTATTATATATACCTTTTTATGTGCTGCCCATCTTATTTACAGTCCTATCCATTGACTCTAGATCAGGCTTCTAGGCTGTAAGCCTCTCGAGGGCAGACTTTTTATCAATATACCATGCCTTTCACAAAATTAAAGCAATATAAACAATAATTATAATATTGTATGTCTATATACAGTTAAGTGTGCACATATATGAAATTGGTTTTGTATTAAAAACTAAAATACTGGAGAGGCAATAGCGGAACTAACAAAAAATTCTTACAATAGGTAATATACTGACACATTTTCTGAAAATGTGTGTGGAGCTGAAAAGCAGGACAAACACAACTGACAACAAAAAGTGGAAGGTTCACAAGTCAGAGTGGTATTTTCAGCCCTGATCCATATACTAGTTTTCTTGATGGATGTGAAATAGAAAAAAAATCACCACAGTTTGCAGAACAAGTTTGCTTCTTTTGCTTTCTTTTTTCTTTGCCTAGATCCAAAGCAGGAGGTCAGACTTTCTCAAAGTGACCTTTGATATCAATACAATGCAAAGATGACGGGTCAGATTCTCTGCTTCGCTGACATGGTATTCAGCAAAACAGATGAGAGCACCAGATACACAGCTGCAGCTCAGTAATCCATATGCAGCCCCAGGACAGGTTGGAACAGCATCTAGGCAACTTGCACTACGGGGCGATATTCTGGAAGGGACCATGCACCAGCTGAGCACAACTGGAGGCACATCATAATCCAGCCACTCCTCCTTCCCACTGCTGACATTCTCCCTGTGCCAGGTGAAATAAGAAACAAACAGTTATGATGGGGGTTTGCCTGCTTGGGCAGAGGGGTTATCCTGTGCTGGGGCGTATTCCCATGTAGTGAAATATGGCCCTTTAGACTGCCTACAAAGGTAGGCAATTAGGGCAGAGAATGTACCCCTGAGTAATTATTTGCAGCATGTATTTTTAATGAGTTTTTAAATCTCAACTGACTTTGTATTGATGTTTTTTGCATGATTACAATACAAGGATAGGTTCCCTAAATGAGACAGAAACCAGGGCTCTTGGCACTTCTGTTGCCACTGAAGCTTCTGCCAGTCATCAACAATGTTGTGCTGTGATCCTACGAGGCTTCCAGTGGGTAATGGGAAAACTGAATAATATAATGAGCACCTTAGCTACAAACACTGGGATTCAAACCTGCAGAAGGATGCACAGCATACTAATGGCCTCAGTGGAACACAGAAGCAGATCATTTTTTTAAAATAAATGTGCAATTTAACAATTCCTAGCAATGTGATTGCTCTCCTGTGGGTGCTGCTTTTTCATGCTTTTAGCGGGAAGCTTTTACTAAACGTGCTCTGAAAAGTAGTCAAATCGCACCTTGGGATCAGCATGTGTATCTTAAATGCACAAAACCGAGGGAGTTTAAATAACGTCAAAGTTGTGGCAGAGCAGACACTGCCAAAATTCAGAAGCAGGCTGGTATTTCCTCCTTCACACATGCTGAGCTTGATCCTGCTTCTCTTGAAATCTTCGTTGATACTGCCATTGCCTTTCATGGGGATCCATTCACAAGCCCATTAAAAATACAAAAAACAATACCGACCCCCAAACGGAAAAACAGGTCTGAATCAAGGAAGAGATTGTCGGCTCAGACTTTGAGTTCCCTGGTAATTGACAATTATAAATTCTCAGACTCATGCTGCTCTCTGCAGGGTGAGCTCTCACACTTCTTCCCTGCTCAGGAAGGCTCTTGCAGACATGGAGAGGACATTAAATACTGAAGGCTCAGTGGCCCCCCAGTTACATACTGATGGCCTACCCCTCCCCCCAGCAGGCTCCCTGTAATTCTGCTCCCAGCCTACCTTCTCCTAAGGAAGTGAGGCCTATGTCTCTTCCCATATCAATATATCTAGCAGTGCTGGGGTGGAGCAGTAACACCATGGGAGAAAGCCTTTCTCTAATGCTTCCATGCAAGATGAGGGAAGCAGGATTTCATTAGCTGAGTAGCAGTAGTGGAAAATGATTAGGCCAGGTCTCCCTCAATTTATAGGGTGACTAAAAGAGTCTGAATGGAGCTGTCATTTGGGGACTAATGGCATTGTGGCGCTGAGGACAGCCCCATTTCTCTGGGAAATTATGAGGTAGCAGGGCAATCCACAGCTGTGACTCCTCCAGTTTCCCTGTCCACAGCCTTGTGTATGCGTTGATAGTGAACGTCTCCATTCCCTATCTTTACCTCAAACAGCTTCATGGGGCTTATTGTTGCCTCAGGGGAAGCAGTCGCATACCGTGTGCAGTGAATCTGGACCAATAGAAAGCCATGCAAAAGTGAAGGATCATCATTTGCTGACCATATGTTGAACAGTGTGTTTCTAGCATTTGCTCTCAGTGGTTGTTTTGTGAACTGGAGTGTACTCAGCCCAATACCTACTGCACAATAAGTAAAAGAATCCAGTGGAAAAACTTAAAACATCCCTTAAAGTAAATAATTTCAGTAATGAGTTGAGCCCCTAAGGGATCAGACTATTAAAAAATATATATCAGAAGCTTGGAGAGTGGGATTTTATGCTTTTATTTCTATTTAGGCTATATAATGCCAAAACATAAAGCCAAAGAATAGGGCATTTGGTTGAGAATCTGGAGCAAGCGAGAGTTCATTTTTTGTGAATTTAACAACTACTGTTTATTGGAAAATAAGCTCTTACCCAAAAATGCCAACTATAGAAAATTATTTCTTTGTTCCAGAAATTCCTGTGGGATGCTGTTCTTTACATATGTTAATTTGTGTTACGTTATAATGTTCCACTAATGAATGGAACAAAAATGGTTAGATGGCAATAAGAGAGCCAGGAATCTTTCCTTATTTAGAGCAGTGCATGAAAGGTTGATCAACATTTCCATTAAAACCCACTCTTTTCAGCAGTTTATAACTCATCTATAAACATTTGCTCCAACTTCCCATTATAAGGTCTCAGCCTAGGTATACTTTCTGGTTTTTTGACTGGCTATGAATTATGGAAGAGTGATTAAAAATAGGGGTTAAGTACTTTGAGTTGATTTTACTCAGGCACACTAAAAAAACCAGCAATAATTCTGAACTATGGTAACGGTTTAGTCCAAATTTTGTTCTGAGTAGAGAAGCATGGGCTTATAGGTGAAGCACAGAACTTGAGGTAAGGAGATTGATGTGTTGGTTGTGTCTATGCCACAGACTCTATGAAATGGCCTTGGGCAAGTCAGTTAACAGCACTGTGCCTCAATTTCCTCTTCTAAAAACGGTTATCTTCTTACCTTAAAGGAGCACATGACATTAATGTTTTTTCAAGTATTCTGAGATTTATAAATACTCTTTTTATTTTCTGTTTCTTAAAAACAAATTAGAAAGGAATGTGGGTTCCAGGCAGTCAGATTGATCCATAGTTTGTATAGTCATAGGAAGCCATGCAATGCTCCAGAAACATGAAGGGCTTTACAGGAAATATCCAAAATAGTGGTTCCAGTCTAATACAGCAGGACACCCTGTTTAAAAGTATCAGACTGACTGTACTGTACAATGGATTCAGCATAAGGTTCTTTCGAAGTTCAATCCAACATATACAAATTATGATCCATATTCTAATAGATACAAATTCTTACAAAGATGGAAATATGTGCCTAGTTAACCAGGGCCATCCCTAGGGGGGAGCGGGGCCCAGGGCCAACAGGTCTGTGGGGGGCCCACTCCACCCCCACCCTGGAGAGAGGAAGGGAGGCCCAAGTCGACCCGCTACTCCTCCTGGGAGCCCGGCAAGCCTCGGCTCCCAGCGCAGGCACGCCCTTTGGTCCCCAGCTGGGACTGGCAGGAGGAGGCCCAGCTGAAGCTGCAGCCAGGAGCCGGCCCCGGCCGGGACCCCAGGCTGCAGCCACCAGCTCCCCGGCTGGGGAACGGGTCCTGAGGCCCTGCCGCTGGCCGGGTCTGACCATGTGGGGCAGGCCAGGCCAGCTGAGCCCAGAGAGGCTGGGCCCCGCACTGCTCCGCCCCTGGGCCTTCCAGCTCTGCCCCAGGGACAGGTATGGCTGGCCCTGGCCAGAGGCTGGGCAAAGCCTCCCACGCTGTTGCCTTTGGCAGGGGCAGGGCAAAGTGCGGCCGTGCGGGGGTGTGTGGCATGGGCCCCCACTGCCCCCAGCTGGGAGCAGGACAGCGCGGGGCCCACATAATTGCAGGGCCCAGGGCTATCGCCCCGTTCGCGCCCCGCCCCCCCCCCCCAGGACGGCCCTGTAGTTAACAGACTGTAACACGTGGCACTGTAACATATATCAGATGATAGTTCACTTTTTAGTGCTAATTCTCTACTGCAGCTTCCATGTCATAGCAACCTTCCTTCTAAATGGTTACATTGAACAAGAGAAGAGTTCAGATAAGTTCAAAAAAATCCTTATATAGTTTCTGTTTAGCAAGAGAAGAATACACGTAGAAATATGGGTAGGATTTTCAAAATGGCCTAGAGTTGGCCTCTCTCTGCTCCCATTGCAGTGAATGGGATTTTTACTATTGTCTTCGATAATAGCAGTCTGGTCAATACTGATTGCTTTGGAAAGTGCAGACAAAGGGACCTATTTATCAGCCATCAGTAAACGTATTGTTTGCTGTTAGAAAAGAAATTAGGTAATTTCTCCACCTCGCCCACTTACTACTTCCTATCAAAGAGCGTTTTCTTTGGTTGATCTGTGAGGGCTGGACCATTCTGTCAATCAACACTATTGCTAGGTGACTGGGAAGGCATTGTTCATTTCTCCTAAGGTTTCAGTGCACTGACTCCACATCCTGCTTGCTTGGGAAATGAGGAGCCATATTTGAGACCTGAAAATAAATTGTTGTGTCACGACTGCTTGCTCCCATTTTATATGCACCGCGGATACTGATGAGTCCTGCAAAGGGAGTGGTCCCCTTTATTACACTCCATTATTAGGTGCAGCACCTCTCTAGTCCCATGTTCTTGGACATTTCTGCTAACAGGTGGATAGTTGCCAGTGGGTGGCAATGATCTGCTTCCTCCCTGTCCACACTGAAGTATCTGGCTCTCCATGAGCACAGGGTCTGCAAGAGTACCCGTGTAGTTGCAAAAGGGAGATGGGTAGATAGAGCATTTTATACTATTATACTCACACCCATTTTTTAAAAATATAGTAGAAATCATGCCAAAAAAATCATATAATTGAAACTTCAGTGGGACCCTGAATGTGAGTAAAGTTTGCATCTTTTGGTTCTGTGTATTTCTGCAGCCTACCTAGCTTCCCATTCAGAAGGAGTTTGCTTTCCATCAACAACACTAAGTAGATTCTTAACTTCTGAACCTCTGAATATGTTGCTTTCTACTGTGAATGGTGATTATGCCTCAATTTTGGTTTGGTCCCTTCCTCTGGTATAGATATTATTACCTTTGAATCAGATTTTCTTCCGCTGATGTCCTGCAGCGATCATCCTATTTGTCATGGAAGTCTGAGACCTAGCAAATTATTATATTATCCTGTGAGGTGTTTAGATCCAGCTTGTGGATGGGGATTCATTCTAATGATTCTGTATTCATGGAATCTTCTTTTAGTTCCAAGGAAAATAGTCCCAGAGCTGGGTTTGCAAAAAAACAGGAAAAACAACAAACAAACAAAAACCCCAAACAAACCAAAGCAAACCCCCCACCCCACCAATGAAGTAACATCATTTACCTTAACAGAATTTGGCATTTTTGGTTCTAAGCCTGGAGAAGTCCTTCCAGAAAATCTAGTTTGTTCACTCTTACTCTATTTTTATTGATAAGACTGCTTGACTATGCTGCTTTAATCTCTGTTTCTCTTTATGGACTTTGCTCTCTTATGGTCACTTGGGATTCCTCTGGCTGAATTTGATCCACTCCTATCCTCCAAATGGGTCATTGCCAAAATAAATTAATATATTTTTGAAGATGGGAGCCGAAGCTTCCCATGGCTTCTAGGGAGTCTTTAAAGAAGGTGGTCTTTGCTGCAACCTGTTTAGATGGCCTGGTCTTTAGGCTCCATGCATGAAATAACTCCTATTGTGTCTATTTTTCCTCTTTGACAGTTCCTAAGACTTATTTATTCCTGTGACTGCTAGAAAGTTAGATGAATCTTGCTGCTTGATGTCTATTGTGGCTGCTTTTTTCAGCTGTCAGAATCCATCAGCTGATAGCATTTCTTACTATAATTTTCTCCTGGTAGTACAAACAGAAGGGAGATCAGGAGTAAGAATTAATGACTTCTAATGGAACAACAACAGGAGAGTACAACAATGTGGGGGAGATGACACCTATTCTCCCAATGGTTTCCTGGTTTCTCCCTACTCTTGTGACCCATTTATCTTGCAAAACTTCATTTAGTTCACAAAAACGTGGAACTTGGGAACAATATTTCCCCTCTGAGATTTCCCTTTTCCCTCTACTGTGACATACAAATTGCATATTTGCAATGCAAAAAAAGTATTGTTGACATTTATATTTCATGTACAGTAAAAAAACTAAATCATTATTTTTCTCCCCCCTTCTCATTTATTGTTTGATTTAAATGGATAACATTGTGTTCTGCTCTAAACATAATGCAAAATTCCTGCAAAATCTGTTGGACACTTAGTTAGAGAACAAAAGTGCCAATAGTCTTTATTATCTATAGTGTTCATAGGATTCATTTAACAATGGATTTTTATTTACTCCCGATCCTGTAAACTGAAGAAGGAGGTCCCTTGGCCCAGTGAGTAGAAAAAATTGTATAATCTGAGCCAGTCTATCACAGTTGAGCAGAGAAGACCAATGCACACAAACTCGAAGCAAATCACACTAACTTGTTCATCTCTTCTCTAACAGCAAGGTATTACAAACGCTATCTCAGGAGAACTTACTTCTTATCTAAACATGACTATCCATTGAACAGGGATCCAGACGTGTGCCTTAGTTTTCTATGCATTTTAGCTCATGCAGTCACTTGAGATCATAGCTTCAGAGAGCAGAAAACTAGTTATAAATCAGGATTAATTTACCTGAACAGTTTTCACTATCTTCTACACAGAGAGCTCTTCTTTAGTGTCATTATCTCTTTCTAAAGTGTTAAATCAGAAAATAGTTCCACACACTATAACAAAAAAAAGACTTCTTGACTTCTTCAGTTGACTATTGAATATTATTACTACATGATGCTTTCTCTGACTTTGTTCATTATGTTTAATTGTATTTGTGAGTAGAGTTGGGCCTATGAGTTTTCTACGAATCTAATAACTGTGGTCTTTGAGATGTTCATTTGAATAAGTCACATGGTATGTCTTTTATTCCCTGAATGAATGATGTAACCTTTATGAAGCAGCATTAGGGCATACAGTCTCTGTCACAAGGTGTGGAGGCACTGTAAGGAGGGTTTTATAGGTGATTAGAAGGCCCGGTTCAATTTAGGACATTAAACATCTATTATTGTCCTTTTTATTCCACAAGTAAGATAATTCTATCTGTCTTTATAAGTGGTCGTCACATTTCAAAAGAGATGCCACTGATAGAGAGGGACAGATGCATCAGGCCTGGAAAGGGCCAGGAAGTGATCGCCTTCCTCATCTAGTTCCCCTGTGTATTCTTGGGATGGAGTGGGGGAAGGGAGGGATTAATTTCTTTCCTCTGAAGTATCATTCATACACATTTAGATGTGTTTATCTAAATAGACCTCTCCCCAAACATTCAACAGTAACATTTATCCCTGTGGACAGGCAATATGGAGCCCTACACCACCATAACGTGGCCACTTCTCATGGTCCTCCTCCATGAAGAATGGAGTTTCATCCCACTCCAGAGACAGAAAGATGGCAGCAAGAGCTCCTCTAACATCCTCTGCAAGTGGCAATGCCTGCCCACCTAAGGGTGAAGCAGGAGTCCTCTCCACTCCAAGAGAAACAGATGGCAGCAAGGAAGCAAAATGATTCTGACCCTAGTGTATCTGCTCGGGTATTTGGGTAAATTCTTCTCCCCATACCAAGAAATTAATGGGACAGTTCACCTGTCACAGGGTGTGTCTGCACTAGTAAATTAAGTTGACTTAAGCAGGCTTAAGTCGACTTAATTTACTCTGCTTCTACACTAGAGTTTCCTTAAATCGACTTAAGCTGCTGCTTAAGTCAACTTAAGGAAAAAGTAAGTCGACTTATTAAGACCTGCTTTTACTTCGACTTACTGCTTAAGTCGACTTTATTAAGTCAACTTAAGCCAGTGTAGATGCAGAGTAGTCTTAAGTCGACTTAAAGTCGACTTAAAGGGCCCTCAGGGCTCCCCCACTGACCTCCCTGCCAGAGTGCCTGGCACAGCCAGAGCCTGGCGTGCCCACCCAGAGGGCAGGACACAGTCCTGCCCACCCCGCTGCTATTCCCTGCCCCTGCCCCTGTCCTGCTCAGCCCCCATGTGCCCTGGTACAATGGGGAAGATGCTGAGCTCCCTGGCAATTTTGGAGGGGTGCCCGGGGAAGGGGGTCACCCAAGAGGTGCCCCCCTTCCCACCATGCACCACTCCCAGGTCTACCTAGCCCCTGCAGGTCGGCTTGGGCATCCAGTGTGGATGCTCTACATTGATTTCGCAAGGTCGACTTTAAGTCGACCTAAATTTACAGCGTAGACATGCTAAGTCGACTTATTTGAACAAGTGTAGACATAGCCACAGATATTGGTTCAGCCTGTCTGCAGACTCAGGAATTTTCTATGTAACTCTTTCCAAGTGCTTAATAGCAAGCAGTAAAATGGGCCAGGTTCAGTTGATCTAATATCTCTTTTGACAAATAACCAAACAAGTCCAAGTACCCACTCAGAAATCTGGGAAAACCAAAGGCAATCTTCCTGAGGACCTATTACTTTCCCACTCACAAACACTCTGTATATGAAGAAAGACATCTTTAGAAGGGAAAGGGAACACAGTCATAAACTTGGCGCAATGAAGTAACAGAATATATATGCGAAGGAAGAGTAAAATATATCTCCTTCCAACAACTAAAGCAGTTGTCCATCTAACTCCCTTCCTACCCATTGATGAGAATTTCACACATGTGATAGTGCCTGGACTGCACCTCTTTACCCTTCCATCAAACCACATTCATGATTGGGGTCAGCAAGTAACAATTGTTCTAGTGTCTTTTTTTCAGACCTGCTTTCTGTTTCAGCGGAGCTGCTCTCTTGTTCCCACCAGGAGGGATCACTAACTCAATGTAATAATATTAATATAATAATAGCTGTATTAAGGTTCTGGGAAGGTGGGGTCTCACCAGAGACCACTCAGTTCTGTCCTGTCTTCAGTGTCATCTTTCTCAGTGAAGGCCTTTGGGACTGCTCTCAAGCAAAGTCCTCAGCCTACATTATTCCTTTTCACACAATTCTCAGTCTGTATTTTCTCTTACAAAAGGGTTCCCACAGAACGGAGCCCCTGAGCAGAGCCTTGGTTGCTTCAAAATTATCTTTTTCTCGCAAATAAAAAACTCCTTCCCCTTCTTGAGTGGTTCTGGAAGCCCACTATCCCTCAAAATTGAAGTTCATGTGCAATTATGGTGACTCCCTGAGTCACAAGAGGAATAGTGGGTAGGTAACCTATGCAAATGATCTTTCTATAGCAGCACTTTTCCTGTTTCACCATTAAAAAAAAAAAATCTGTTCCCTGTAGAGCTTCTGGCCATAGCATTAATTATTATGTGTTTCTATTTCAGTAGTGTCCAAAGATTCCAATCAGACTACAGTCTCTTTGGATGAGACCCTGTAAATATACAGAAAAGAACTCTGTTCCTGCCCTAGGCTATGTCTACACTTGCACTTTTAAGTCGACTTTGACTAAGTCGACTTAACTAAGTCGACTTAGTGTGTCTACACTTAAAATTAAAGTTGACTTAAAGGGGAACTTACAAAGTCGACCTAGAGTGTCCACACTGGATGCTCTAGGTCGACTTTGTGGGGCTAGGGGGACCTTGGGCAGGTCCATGGTGGTGGGAGGGGGCACCCACTGTGTACAATGGGGCAAAAAGGGACAGGGACCCTGGCAGGGCAGAGCCCTGTGTGTGATGCTGTCTGGATTTAGGGAAGCATTTATGATATTATTTTGTATGGATATCTCATAAATGCTATAATCCATAGGAACTATATCGTGTTTCATATCAATAGAAAGGTAGTAATTTGCTGGGAAAGATTATATAGTTTATGTCTAGGAATTCTATTTCGATTAGAAGTTAAGAATTTGATGTTATATCCATACTTTAACTTGTGTCATTCTGGACAAATGTCTTAGAAGGGAGGGTGTGAACAACCATTGTCTCCGTAATGTTAAGGAATCTGCCAGGTGATGCAGTCCCAGGGAGTATCCTGATGAGCCATTGAGGACATAAAAATACAACCATTGTATCCTTAATGGCTCATCAGTTTACTCCCTGAGACCATTCTACCTGGCAGATTCCTTAACATTAAGGAGAAAATGGTTGTTCACACCTTCCCGTCTAAGGCCTTGTATACACGATCACTTTATTGCGTGGTAAGGCTCCTTACCACCCAATAAATCCACTTGAGTACACACGCGTAATTTCTCTGTTGCGCGGCAACACCCTCTTGCCGTGCAACAGTTAAACCACCCCGAACGAGAGTGGTAAGCATTATCGCGGAACAGCTGTTCCGTGGTAATGCTCATCTGTACTCATTTTGCGCAATAGACAGCCTCTGGAAATGTCCCAGAGTGCCAATCAGGGCCACTCTGGGACATTGGAGCTGTCAAATATGTCAATTTCACTGCTCTAGCTGAGCAGTGAAATTGACA
>ML685784.1:8250039-8262810 GCA_007922175.1 Pelusios castaneus | reverse complement strand
AGAATTCCTAGACATAAACTATATAATAATTCCCAGCAAATTACTACCTTTCTATTGATACCAAACACGACATAGTTCCTATGGATTATAGCATTTATGAGATATCCATACAAAATAATCTCATAAATGCTTCCCTAAATCCAGACAGTGTCACACTGTGCCCACATGCCCTGCCCTTTGGGGCTACCCCCAGCAGGGAGGGCATTGGTGTGGTCCTGGGGTAGCCCTAAGTCGACTTAGGGCTACCCCAGGGCTACACTGGCTTAATTCGACTTTCTAAAGTTGAATTAAGCCTTACGTCTAATAGAAAGGTGGTTTAATAAAGTCGACTTAATTTTCATTGAGTTGACTTTATTTTCCTTAAGTCGACTTAAGCAAGCTGCTTAAGTCAACTTAAGGAAACTGTAGTGTAGGCGCAAGGCACATAAAGTTGACTTAAGCCAAGCTTAAGTCGACTTAATTTACCAGTGTAGATGCAGCCCTAGAGAGTTTAGTGTGAAATAAGACAAAATAAGTCAGATTTTCAAGGAGCTAAAAAGGAGTTCAGCAAAGTCCTCCTGGTGTGAGGTGAGAACAAAAATCAAACAACCTTTCATCTTTGTTGGCTGGCTGTGTAAAAGTTTGCCTTGCTTATGTGAAGCCTTAAAAAAGCATTCTCAGTGAAACTGAAAGCAGCTGACTTTTTTCACTGGATGAGTGGATTGGAACTCATGTATTAATTTTGCTTCATTTCCCTAATTTGCAGACAACTTGTGATATCTGTTGGGTCTATGCTACAGGCATTTGTGAATTCTGTAACTTCCTTAAATTATGAAGAATCTCTAAGCATTTCAGTTCCATTCCACGCTTTGTGTCTTAGATTCATAGGCTCTTGAATGGGTTTGAGCAAAAAATGCATCCAGTGCTACTGCCAGTGGAAAGATGGGCACCTCTAATTCTCCAATAAGCAGATAAGTTCTTATTTCA
The DNA here is from genome assembly GCA_007922175.1 of Pelusios castaneus. Lineage (NCBI taxonomy): Eukaryota > Metazoa > Chordata > Testudines > Pelomedusidae > Pelusios > Pelusios castaneus. Next base: position 8,261,844 of record ML685784.1, on the reverse strand, counting down.
TTCCCACTCAGAAATCTTCCCATTGCTCTCCATATCTTTGTATCAATATTCTGGACATTGGCAGATTTACAAAGATTCTTTTTCATGCAATTTTCTTCTTAGCAGAGTTAGTCTCCTCCCAAAATTCTAGTTCTTAAGAGTCAGTGGCTTTTCTTAGGACTGATGCTGCAGGACCTTACTCACACGAATAGTTCATGCTCATGTGAATTAGTCCCATTAAACTCAATGTCACTTATTTTTTCTTTATAATTTTGTATTTTCTGAAAAAATAAAGCTTCAATCCTGTAAATAATAACATGCATGTTTAACTTTATTCATGTGTGTAGTCCTAGGAACATAAAAGTAAACATGGGTGTAACCTGCAAGTAGGCTCAGCCAAAGGGTGTACAAATGCATGTAATGCATTCAGATATATACACACTGTGAATTATCAAGGGCAGTGGGCAGCCTGAGAGTGAGAGAAGGGAGATGTATAAGCCCCAGAATGATGAGAGCTCTGTTCCCTGTTGACTAATTAGGGTTACTGCAGAGCAATTAGAGGCACCAAGATCAATGAAGTTCTAGCCAGGTGCCTGATAAAAGCCTCCTTGCTCCAAGCAGACAGGGCATAAGATGGGGGTAGAGTAAGAGGAGTGCTGTGTTATGCTGAGGAATGTCATGCAGTTTTGAGATAGAAGCAGAAGTGCGGGTTGGAGAGAGAAGCAGAGAGGAGCCCCAAGGAAGGTACCAGTCCCCTGGGAGGGGAGAGTTGTGAAACCGGACTGAGTTACCTCCCAGGCTTTGGAGAACTGGGAGACCAGAAGCAGAAAAGGCGGGGGCAGAGGGGGAAGGAACTAGCCCAGGGGGAATTAGTGCAGCTGTGGATACAGCAACTACAGTGAATAGCTGCTATTTATAGGACCTCTAGGCTGGGACCCAGAGGAGTGGGTGGGCCCAGGTTCCTACCCCCCGCCTCTACCCTCTGGACCCTGCTGGAGGAGCCTCCCATTGTCAGGGAGATGGGGCAATGGGTGGTGCCCTGACCCATCATAAGACACAGAAACAGGAGACCCACTAAGGGGGGCTGGCAGTTTGTCACAACACATACTACTTGGAGTTCAGTTATTTATTGGTAGCAAAACAAACCAATAACCATCAGTTTCTCCATCTGTATGAATGCTTCTGTTACCAGGTACCTTGCACAATCTGTTCCTCTCTTAATTTTTATTTGAATATCTTCAAATAGAGGAATGTTAAATAGAAACTAACTAGGATATGTATCCAATTTATTTTCCATTCCTATAAGTGGATCATGATAGTCATGCTTAAGAACCACAGATGACTAAAAACCAACAAAAATTGTTTTAAAGTGTGTCCACTGAGTCAGCAAATGAAGCTTGGTGAAATACTATGGTCCATGTTATGCAGGAAGCCAGATGGTGATTTTTTTTCTGGCCTTAAAATCTATGAATTGTTGGAACTCATCTAATATTAAATATAATTGAAAGTAAAGCAGCCCTGCTATGTCATAATGACAGTTTTCATAGATTTTAATGCCAGAATGGCCTATTAGATCATCTAGTCTGCATTCTGGTCTAACAGAGATCATAGAACCTTATCCAGTTACACCTATTGTGAGTCCAACAACTTGTGCTTGACTACAGCATACCTCCCAGAAAGGCATTCTTGATTCAAAGGCTTCAAGGGATGGAGGAAACCTTCAGTTCCAGGGATAGTTTGCAAAAGGGATTAGGGTTCACTGTTAAAAATTTATGCCAGAGTGGTTTTGGTGGGGCTACTAAAGTTAATTCCAACTTCATTTTTAATCTTCCTTTTTAAAAAAAGTTGCCTATGATTTTCTTAAATTCACCTTGGGGGTGAAATTTTCCTCGGTTACTCACAACCTAGAGTTCAATTTGTTTGGCTTGGAAAAGCTTAAGCAAAATTGACTGAGCTCTAACGAAGTGATGCAGCCTTAAAATAAACAAGCCAACAAACAAAAGGGAACTAAACAAAACAAAAATATCCCCAAAACCATTTTTCTGGTTAATTCACCTATAACTTAGAGTAGAAAGTTAATTAAAAAAAATTGTTGTATTCGGATTTCACCGAGATCTAAGGATAAGGCCAAATTTTAAGAAAAACACTTGCTCAGCTTTAAAGTGGACTGTTTACACTCAGAATCATATACATTATTCCAATTCAATGGAGAGTAAAACAAATGGTTCTGCACTCTGATTTACATGGTGACTTTTGCAGCTCTGTAGAGTCCCATTGACCACAATGTGTTTCAATATGGAGTTCAGAGTCCACCCGCATGGATAGGATTGCAAAACCGGGGCCACAGAATGGAATTATGTTACTTTTGTCTTTATTTCTCTGTAAGGAATTGAAAACTTCCCAAACACCTTCTATCTCCTATGATTTAATAATAGCAATAACAGTAATAATGAATCAGGAAAGAGGAGACATCTGAATTAATTAGCGAGCAATACAAAACATTTTAAAAATAAGGTTTACATTTTTGGCTGAAAGAATCAGGTTGGAAACTTGGAAGTTAGTAATTTTCCATTCATACCCTGAATTTATAATGAAGCTTTCTACCCTAATGAAGGGCTAGTTGCTGGAAAAAGAATTGTAGTCTGAGATGATTTAGAAGCCTTACTGAATCAGCTGTGCAGTGATCACAGTGAAGTAAGAGATATGGAGACAGAGTGTGGCTTTGACAGAGCTTTAGCTCTACTGGACTTTATAATTCCCATGGGCTGCAGAACCAGTGAACACTGGAATCTCAAAGTACAGAGAGATTACTATATATCGTTCTTGTTTCACCAGCCCTTAAAAATGAATGGCACTAATAAATGAGTATGAAAAAGTGGCAAAATTATTAGCACTCTAAAACCAGTAATGGAATGATTTAAATTTTAGTCAATTCCTTTTCAGATACATCTTATCCCTCAAGCCCAGGCTCAGGCAGCCTGTGAGATATAATAAAACACCAACAATTTCTTTTTCTTCCAAGTCGTACAACAGATACATTTCTATTATGTTTCATCTGGCATATAATGGAATCAGTTTCATTCTTATTTATTTATTTTTGAAGGGGGAGGTGGTTTTATATTTTTTTCTGGAATACATTAAAATGATAATAGAAAAATAAAATTAATTTTCTTACAAAAGAAACTGCAGTTGTCTATGTGCAGCTTATTCACAGATTCTGAGGCCAGAAGGGACCCTTGTGATTGTCTAGTCTGACCTGCTGTATAACATAGGCCACAGAATTTCCCCAAAATAATTCCTAGAGCACACTTAAAAATAAATAAATCCAACCTTGATTTAAAAATTATCAGTGATGAAGAATCTACCATGAGTCTTGGTAAAATTGTTCCAATGGTTAATTACTCCCGCTGTTAAACAACGTATGCTTTATTTCTAGTCTGAATTTGTTTTCCTTCAGTTTCCAGCCATTGGCTTTTGTTATACCTTTCTTTGCTACAATGAAGAGCCCATTATTATATTTGTTTCCCTGCAGGGACTTACAAATTGTAATCAAGTCACCCCTTAATCTTCTCTTTGTTAAGATAAACTGATTAAGTTCCTTGGCTATGACTACACTTAAAAAGTTAAGTTGACTCTGTTAAGTCGACTTAACAAGTTGACTTAACTTTTCAAGTATAGACAGAGCCTTGGCTCCCTGCTGAGAAGGGAGACCTGTGCGGGTCTGGGCAAGAAGGGAGCGCAGGCTGGGGCTCCCTTCTTGCCGGGGCCTGCATGGGTCCCGGAGAAGGGAGCCGCACTCCCTCCTTGCCAGGACCCGTGCGGGTCCGGGCAAGAAGGGAACTGCTGGGGCTCCCCCTTGTAGGGTCCCCTATCCGTGGAGTGCCAGAGAAGACAGTGGCTCTCTTCCCCGGGAGCCACCCCAGCCCTAGGTTGACTTAAGGAATTAAGTTGACCTAGGGTATCTACACCAGTGTTAGGTCAACTTAATAAGGTCGACTTAGGCCTTAAGTCGACCTACAGGCGGTAGTTATTAAGTCGACTTAAGGACTCCCTTAAGTCAATTTAATGAAAGTCCGGTGTGGACATGGAGTAATTTTGGTTGACTTAAGCATTCTTAAATCGACCTAAATTGCTAGTGTAGACATAGCCCTCGAGTCTATCACTATATGGCATGTTCTCTAATTCTTTAATTATTCTTGTGGCACTTCTTTAAACCCTTTACAAATTATCAACACCCTTCCTGAATTGTGAGCTTAGTGGTATGCCTGTAGAGAACTGGGATATCATTGGAATAACTAGCTTAATCTGACCATGGTTTAGTGAACATGATCAGTTTAAGATAGATGTTCCCATGAGTGCCCAGTTCATTGGAACAGCTATCTTAATCTTACACAGGATCTAGCGAATTTAGAAACAAGACTGGAATCCTGACAAGTTCTGTTCCTGCTTTGACAGTGACTTTCCTTATGGTCTTTGCGAATCATTTAGCCCAAAATCTGCAAATACATATGCCTAAAGAAAGGTACCTAAATAAATTTCCCGATTTTCTGAGCACATGGAATTGCCATTGATTTATACTCTAGGCACCTATATTTGAGATTGTTGACACTAACTTCTCTGCCTCATTTTTTCCATTTCTAATCCAGTAAAATTTTGCTGATTCTCAAACTGCTAATCCACAAATCCAACAATCCTCTATCAAGGTTTAAGAGCAGAGTCCCAAAGTAACCGAATCAGTGTTGTGAAGTGTACTCAAGAATATGTTGAGTCCTAATGTTCTATGAAATATTGTTATAAACAAAACTTAATTTACACATTTTAAATATTTTAGATGAAATTTATGTCATGCAGAGATCTGGTACAAGACCTATGCCCTAATTTAACCCCAGTTTCACCCTAACTGTAAAAAATTCTGCTGAATTTTCATTCCCTCTTTACAAGATTGCTGTGAAGATCATTGACTGAATGCTTGTTAAAGGATTGGACAATCAGTGAGCCATATCATATAGTACTGTACAAGATGCCTACATTTTTATTTAAATAAATGAAAAATTTAAAGAGGTATTATCAGTTTAGTTTTGGTTCTGAATTTGTTTTGTGTAAAAAACCCACAATCAAATCAAGTAAGGGGTTGGTCATCACAAATACACATATACTAATCAAATTGTGCACGATAAAAGAAATATTTTCTTCCTTTGGAAAAAAATCAGTTGATAGATTTTAAATTTTAAAATACCTTGCAGCGATGTGAAATAAAAAAAAATGGGCAAGTGTATGACCTGGGAAGTGTACAGACTAAGAATTTTGCCCACTGATTTTAAACAAAAGGAAGCTGACCGGATTAATGCCATTTTCTAATATGAGTAAAATGCAAAAGAATTAATAATTGCACCCAAAAGTTGCTCTGATATCATGCAATTGTTGCTTTCTAAGCATCTGGAGAGGATAGAATAAATTAGATTTTTAAAACTGTTTCAGTCTTAGTAACTTCAAATGTGAGGGTTAATTACACAGAATAATATTTTATGTATGATTTTTATCTTGTTAGACTCCCCCTGTTGTGTTTCTTGCTCTTCATGCAACAGCAAGAACATGAAGAGACAACACGACCACAGGTGGGTACTGAGTAATCATGTTTACTAACTACATTGCTCTCTCTCTCTCTCTCTCTCTCTCTCTCTCTCTCTCTCTCTCTCTCTTTTTTCCTGGAGGCTTCTAAAATACATAAAAAAAGTGAAAACCACTAGAGGGCTCACCACTATTTAAAGGAGATTACTATCCTATTGCTATGCACTATCCTTTCTCAAAAGTAATACATTTTAATGGCAAATGAGAAATGGCAAATATTTCCTCTGCATACTTTCCCTTCTCTCTGCCTCACCTTTCTTTCTTTAGATGACAGGGTTCAATATCTTTACAGACATACATACAGAAACAAGAAATTCATTGCAACATCCCTAGCAAATAAGAGCTTATTGGCTTTATAACAAAAGATTCTCAAAAATATCACACACGGATAGTTCTTTGGGATGGAGAGTCATGAGGTTAATTCAAAATTCTGGATATTTCTAAAGCTTCTACTGTAGAGGTTTGTTTATTTTTACTCTGGGTGGTTAGTCATACCAGCCTCACAGCTGGCATTTTGCCTGAGAATCAGGCTTTTGGGGTTTTCCTCAGGTCTGCCTGCAGAAACTCACTGTTTCTGGCTGGCTATGTCAGCTACAGGCACTGCAATCATGAAATAATGTTGAAACGAAAGGAGGAGGAAGAGAGATGGCTTCTATCCAGTTCAGTTGCTAGAACAACAGTTTGTGAATTCTTGAGTTCCCAGCTCCCCGTCCAGATTGTCCAAATTTAATGTGCAGTAAGAAACATATTGTTATAGTTAAAAATGAAATAAATTTTGTTAGTTTACCCTTAAAGAGCAGAGGGAAACCAATACATGGCTTAACATGGGTTACTGTTGCAGCATGGGGGGTAGGAGGTACTAGTTACCATTAGTTCCTCAGACAAGGCACTCTGGGTTATGTCCTCTTGCCAAATAGGGTACTAGTTGCTTGATTTTTTGTTTCCCCCCATTTTTCATTTACGTATCTATGCTGACAAATGAAGTCTCTCAAGCGATCACCTTTCAAAATAAGTTCCAGAGGGATAGACATATTAGTCTGTATATAGCAAAAACAATGGAAGTCTTATATCACCTTAAAATCTAACACATTTCTTTGGACATAAGCTTCCGTGGGCTACAACCCACTTCATCAGATGCATGAAGTGGAAACTACAGTTAGGAGGTGTGTGTATATATATATAGTTGCAAGGGCAAGTCCTAACAGAGTCAGTTCAGTTAGGGTAGATGAGGCCCATTCACAACAGTTGATTAGAAGGTGAGAACGTGTGAACAGGAACATTTACCTTTTGTAATGAGATAACCATTCCAAGTCCCTATTCAGACCCAGTCTGATTGTTTCAAGTTTGCAGATGAGTTCCAGCTCTGCAGTTTCACACTGAAGTCTGTTTTTGTAGTTCCTTTGTTGAAGTATGGAAACTTTCAAGTCTGCTAGGCTATGTCTACACTGGCAATTTAAGTCGACTTAAGGAGGCTTAAATCGACTTAAATTAAGCTGTGCCCACACTAGGTTTCATTAAGTCGACTTAAGAAATTTCTTAAGTCGACTTAATAACTACACTCATTAGGTCGACTTAAGCCTCCTTAGGTCGACCTAACCCTTCCTTAGGTTGACCTAAGCCCTTTGTGGACACATAAGTCTACTTTGTTAAGTTGACCTAAGAGCAGTTGGGTCGACTTAACAAAGTGGACTAAGTTGACTTGAAGTGTTGCCACTTTGTTAAGTCAACTTAATAAGGTTGATTTTAAGTTGACTTAGTGTCAACCTTATTAAGTTGACTTAACAAAAGTTGACTTAACTTTTCGAGTGTAGACATAGCCCTACAGAGTGTCTAGGGAGACTGAAGTGCTCTCCTACTGGTTTATGGATGTTACCATTTTCTGATGTCTGATTTGTGTCCATTAATTCTTTCATGTAAGGGCAGTCTGGTTTGGCCAATGTTCATGGCAGAGGCAAATACTCACCTGAAGCAAATACTCATCAGGAACTGGACACCATACAACAAGAACCCTAACCCAGGAACTTATCCCTGCAACAAACCCTGTTGCCAACTCTGCCCGCACATTGATTCTAGTGACACCATCACTGATTCTAACCACATCAGCCACATCATCAGGAGCTCATTTACTCGCACATCTACTAATGTGATATATGCCATTATGTGCCAGCAATGCCCCTCTGCCATGTACATTGGCCAAACCAGATGGTCCCTACATAAAAGAATAAATGGACACAAATCAGATATCAAAAATGGTAATATCCATAAACCAATAGGAGAGCCCCTCAAGCTCTTCATTGTTTTTACCATTTTAAATAGTTTTCACGGTTTTGCTCCCATGTTATTGATTATTGTCTAGCTTATATTTTTGGGTGCCAGGCAGATGTGAGGGTTGTGCTTTGGTCACTTTAACCATTCTTGCTAATGATTGAAATATCAGGAGCTATCACTATCCGCTCACTTTGAAATTTGAAGGTTCACTTTTGAAACAGTCTGGTTTTACATTTTTAATTATTGTGTGGTAGTTTGTATTCATCTTTCTTTTATTTACTTTCTCTGGAAGGCCCAATCCTACAAAGGGCTGAAAGCCTCTACTGTGGTGAATGAGCAATCTTGACATCAGTGGAAGTTCATCCCTTTGAAATCTGCACCTTGCCAGATCAACCCTCTTGTTTCCTCTTGAATTTCCAACTCCTGGTCTTGGGTGCTGCTTTTTTTTTTTTAAATCCTATTAGCCTGACTGTCCATAATAATCTGAAATCAAATTTCCTAGTGTTAATCAAAGAACTTCTGTTTTCTCAGCTTTTAGAATGTCAGGTTTGAGACCAGGCCTTTGCTAAAGCCTGCTTTTTCCTTTACTTATTATCTCTGGATGACTGGATTATGAACAAGTAGCTGTGACAAATCTGAATACAAATGCTGGATAAAATTACTGATGGATTTCTATGTCTATGTTTCAAATTGTATTCCAGTTTTCACTAGCTGAACTGGCATGACAGCGCAAAGAGAATATTTAACACATTCCTCTTCTTAACAAGAACTGAAAACAAACAAACAAACAAACAAAAACCCCAAACCCAACTTCCATCTCTACAAACATTAGGAATAGGTGATATATTATCCTTTTCACAGGTAAAGAAATTATATATCTAACCATGTATGGAGTGTGGTAAGTAAATATTGTTGTAGAATTTGCCCAGTTCTAAGTAGTATGGAATATATGGTAAATAATTCCTCATGATCTTTTTGGAAATAGATTCTAAAAGAAATGGGTCTTTTTCTACAACTAGATCCACTGATGTCATCAGGATTACTCCCAAGATATTTGCAGGATCTAACCCTAAATACATGCAATACCACCACTGACATATTTGGGGTGTGCTGTTATACAGCTGTTCTGTTCTGCTATAGAAATGGCTATATTTAAAGAGTTAATGAAGTGACTTCTCTAGAAAGGTATAATGTGGTGCTACCTGGATAGCAGTTGCAATTATGATATCATTACAAATTATTATTTGTAAACTCTGTCTCTTTTTTTTCCCTTCATGCCTACCCCTAGAATCTTTACTCCATGAGTAATCCTTTCTACAGATGAATCCCACTGACTTCACTGGAACTACTTAAGAGAGCAGGGGTGATACTATGTTTTAAAAGTTAAACCTCTTCCTGTTAGTGCAGTTATATAGAATAGGTTCCAAGAAAGATTTTCTTTTATTTCATCTCAGAACTTTAGCTTTATTTAAATGCAGCTTGCCTGTGTGTAGCTGTTATTAATATTTATTGACCCAATATCTACTAATATTTATGCATATTTGACTAAAGATGGATTAGCATGATATTCAGCACAATGAACTGTCAGTGATAACGAAGATAACTTGCTAACTTCAAATAAAAGATTATTACATTATTAGCAATGTGTTGAATTGGATTTCTTTCCTAGGACAACCAGTTAAGGAGAGATTTGAATAGAATTGTCCAACAAGAGAAAGCATTAGCAAATGCCAACACCACCAGAATACAACTGTTTATGGTGCTTGACTGTGAATTGATCTTTCCATCTCAACCTAGATTAAAGGATCACTTCGTTATTTATTTGTTGATGCCAAATTGAGAATGAAAATCCAGTTTTAGCACTTTGTGAGCAATTTAGATGAATGAAAAAACTGCACAATAGGGAACAAAATGGTGCTCTGGCTGAGGAGTTAGGGCTGTGGTTGTGGGGTTAAGCCCCCAGACATATTTATTCTTATGCAACATCATAAATTGCAATGGCCTAAGCCCACCACTACCAAGAGCAAATATTAGAATGGAGCTTCTGCTTACTCTGTATCCTTCCTCATCTGAGGTCCCATTCCAGCAAAGCACTTATGCATGTGTATAACTTTAAGTGTGTGAGTAGTCACATGTCTCCAGTGGACCAATTCATACAATTAAAGATATGATGAAGAGCTTTTCTGGATAAGAGACCTCTGTAAATTAACTTCTCCCATCTCTGTGTTACACCGCTTAATTCCTCCAACCTTACTTAGGTTTAATTACTTACCGAGACTCATATCCTTTACACCAATATGTAATTTAGCTTCTCTTGTGTTTCACTTCTGAATTTGGCCCACTGAATCTAAGGGTGGGTCTACATTTGAACTGCCAGGTGTATTTTCCAGTTTGGGCAGGCATACCCATGATAGCTCTGCTAAACATTGTGTGTAGCTGCAGTGACCTGCGAACAGCAGGATAAGTTAGCCACCCTGAATACGATCCTATCTGAAATGCTAGCTACGTATTCAGCTCATCCAATGCACCATGCCACTTGTGGTGCTTCTAGTTAACAAGCTAGCTCTATCAAAGCTAGTTGTGGATACCAAAATGGAAATTACACTTGTAGTTAAATGTATAATGTAGACATAGCCTAAGCTTTACAGTGTAGACATAGCCAAAGTCTCCAGTGTAGACGTAGCTAAGCCGATTAAATTCACATGCTGGAAGGGCCGGTAGAGGGGAGTAGCAAGAAAAACACCTAATAAGAGGATGTGTAAACCTCATCAATATGGACATCATGTTATATCAGGTGTGTAAACAGATCTCTGGCAGTGTAACCGAAGAGAAGGGAGTCTGTTTCCAATGGAAAGGGATCTAACTTATGCTGCATTACACGATACCTCTGAATTTGGCCTTGTGGGTTCCAATTTGTTCATCTGTTATGTGGGGGATAACTCTCACCTACCACATCTGGACATTCTGAGGATTAATTATTTGTTTGTTTATCACTTAAAGACACAAAGCATTACACAACTTCTAGTATTACTATTATAGTAATTTAACAAGAAGCTTGCAGTAACCGTTAAGAGCCAATGCCCTGAAGACATAAATAGTGAACAGGGGATGGAGAGTGTAAAAGAACTTAGTCTGCTTATTTCCTTTTGTGAGTAATTTCTTCACTTAACAAACTGAATCCTGAATGACAACCTGACTTACTCAAAACTTCCACTGCAGCAGAGTTCATAAAATGTACAATTTCATGAAATGGAGAAACCTAACTTTTGACTAATGGCAGATTATGGAACTTGTAGGTGAGAGATGCTTTTCTTTCATGAACAAAGTTGTCACACCTGCTACCCTTCTGAAGAGGCCTGTTTGAATAACCTTACCTTTCCGAGCGTGTTTTTACTATCTTACAATCTATTACTTGACTTTGCTAATTCCTGTTGCCCTAAACTCTTTGGCTATGTCAACACTAGGAAAAGTTAGGTCGACTTTGTTAAGTCAACTTAATAAGGTCGACTTTAAGTCGACTTAAAATTGACCTTATTAAGTCATCTTAACAAAGTGGACTAAGTCGACTTAACTTTAAGTCGACTTAGTCCACTTTGTTGAATCAACCTAACCATCCTTAAGTCGACATAACAAAGTGGACTTAAACATCCACACTGGGCTTAGGTCGACCTAAAGAAGGGTTAGGTCAACTTAAGCAGGCTTAAGTCAACCCAATAGGCGGTTCTTATTAAGTCAATTTAAGGAATTTCTTAAGTCGACTTAATGAAAGCCTGGTGTGGACGTGGCTTAATTTAAATTGACTTAAGCCTCCTTAAGTCGACTTAAATTGCCAGACAACAGAGTCCTGTGGCACCTTTAAAGACTAACAGATTATTTATCGCATGAGCTTTCGTGGGAGAAAATCCCACTTCTTCAAAGCGTCTGACAAAG
>ML685784.1:8202555-8231328 GCA_007922175.1 Pelusios castaneus | reverse complement strand
CACACCCCTCTAACCTGGCCTCTCTCCTTGTCCCCCCCCAACCCTCTCCAGGCCTCCCTCCAGCCCCTTCCCAGCCCCCTTACCTGGCCGGAGGCTCGCAGCTGCGGGGACGGCCGGCAGAGCTGCTTCTCGGCCAGGCCGCTCCCACCCTGAGCAAGCTCTGTCTGAGCATGCTCAGGGCGGGAGATTTGAATCTCCCCAGCCTGGCCTCAGCAAGACGGGGATTCAGCTGCTGCGCGCGCAGCTGCGTCCCCGCCGTGCATATATACATCTCTCATTTAGGTATATAGATATGGGCATTTGAAAAGGGATGAGCTGGGATTATAACTGAGTTTTTTGATTCACAATCTATTCTCAAGGCTTTTCGGATAGCTAGGTGAGTCTCCTTTATGCCTCCACTGTTGATGTTCCTGATGTGTCTCATGGTTTATACCTCATCACAATCACAATTTGGTGATTCTTTGATTTTTCATTTGTGGAGGAAACTCCTACAGTTTCTGTATGTTGTCTGAATGCAATTAAGTACAATGGAAGGGAAGGCAGAATTTCAGGACTTCTTTTCAATGATTTCAGTGTCAATGAGATTGGTGTGGGAGTGTTTCACCCCATACTGGTAGTCGAGACCGGGGCTTGTGCTGACATTCAAAGTGTGCATGCGTCACATCCTCAGGATGTTCTAGCAACTAACCTTCGTATTTATGTTCTCTTTGATATGTCAAAGTGTAGGCAATAGCTCTGCATTTGATTGAGAGTAACTCCAAAGTACCATGGATTATGGTTATGCAATAAAGGCAGACCAGAAAAGTCCCCTTTCAGCAGCACTCTGGCCTTCTGGTTATTCAAGTGGAAGGCAGAGATGAGTGTTTTTGACACGTTGAGTTTCAGTCTCTAAGCTTTGAAATATGTCTTAAGTGTCGGAGGTCACAGTGTCTTCAGACAGGATGTTTGCATTCCTTATGCAATGTCATTTGAATAGATAAATTTACAGGATGATGTGACTGGATGTTTAGCTGGCAGAGAGACTGAATAGTAAAGGTGCTAAATTGGATCCTTCTGGAAGGCCATTGTTCGATCTCTGGGATTTGCTGGCAGATTCACGACGGTGAATGGTGACTTGTCTATTACTCAGCATCTCAATTTATTAGGTTCAATGCAGAGGTAACTGGATTAAATTCTTTTGGCTGTATTGTAAAGGAGGTCAGTTTAAATGATCTAAGGACCTTTATAAATGTTTGAATCTGTGATTATGGTTTCTCTGACTATAATTCCATGAACGCAAGTCCCATTTGTGAACAAGATGCTGTAAAAATGGCCTCAGATTTATGAAAATCAATGACAGAATGCACAAGGTACTTTTGGCCACAGCTAAGGTTTATAGCTATATCTATATATCTGCCAGATGTTTCTGTCCATACAGCAGCAGTCAACCAGATAAGTATCCTGGATTATGCCCAAGTGTGGGAGAGTTTGTGTTGGCATTCCTAGACCATAACTGATCCCAACCTAATAGTAATTCTCTGTATTCAGGGCCTGTAAATTCTCTGTTGACATTTGTTCTTTTATTGCTCAATGCTTAGCAAATATTGTGTGTTGGATGTAACAATATATCCTCTAACTGAATGTAGCTAAAATCTCTTACAGCCTTTTCATAGGCCTTAAATAGGTTCGTGTACCAGTTGTTTTTTCTTCTCTTCTTGAGGATGACTTTGCTTCAAAGCATTTGACGAAGTGGGATTTTCTCCCATGAAAGCTCATGCGATAAATAAATTTGTTAGTCTTTAAAAGTGCCACAGGACTCCTTGTTTGTTTTGCTGGGCTAGACTAACACGGCTACTCCTTTGGAACTTTGCTTCTGAGAGAAGCCTTGAAATCCTTTCAGTCTATTACTGCCTGATCTCACTTTGATTTTCTGGTTCTCTACATTTCGTACTGAATTTTTAAAATGCTCATGTACTTAACTCCTTTCTGCAGCAAACATTCAAAATTCATGCTTGAATGTTTTCAGTAGCTTTTTCACTGTTTCTGACCTTCTACTGGCATGGGTCCCACTACGAAGCTTAGCTGGCAACGTGCCCTAAAGCCTGTACAGTGCTGAGATACAATGCAAGGCATATCCAGGGCAAGAAAAAATTCAGTCCCCACAGGTAATAACTGCATACATTTGACTCTGCTACCTCTGTCAGCTCCCTTTTCGGCCCCTTTGTCTAGATTTTTGTCCACTGACACTCATTCCATTTCCCAACAACTGGTTATCAAATCATGGTTTTGGTAAGCATTGTGCTTTTTGGCAACTTTTGGTTAAATGGGGCAGGTCAGAATGTGATAGGAAATGCATTTCAGAGGAAGCTGCTCTTCACAGCACTTCAATATATCTCATGGGACCTGGATGTCCCAAGGATCATCTCAAGCAAGTATCGTATATCAGGAGTTGAATATGACCACAAGTTCTATTGGATCTCCTCCTCAAAATGCTGATGGTAGAGTTTCTGCTCAAGGAGAAGAATAGAGTGGGAAGATGGAATTTGTGTTCCTTTGTATCATCAAGATCAAGTAGCACCTTCTATTTCCTCTGAACTGTTGTCCTCAAGCATTAGCATACAGACATGTGCTTTATCACTATCACATGCTTCACTCTCTACTTAATGCTGAGAAATATGAGATTCATTAACAAAGAGGTCTCCAAACTGTGGCACAGAGGAATGTTCAGAGGGGTGTGGCAGGCCCCAGTTCAGCCCCCATGAGGGGTGGGGAGGGAGCGCTACCCAGCCCTGCTCTTCCCCATACTCTGCTTGTGCCCTCCCCATTAGCCGCAGCTCCAGCCTGGCTCCAAGCCCTGCCCCCTCAGCCCCTGCCTCCCAGCCTGGCCATGGCTTCAGCTCCTGGCCCTGCTCTTGGCCTCAGCTTTATCCCGGATTGCCTTGGCTTCTGTCCTCTGGCTCTGACTGCAGCCCCAGCCTTGGCTTCAGCTGTGGTCCCACAGCCAGCTTCAGGGCCTTGATCCTGATTCCACCCCCAGCCGTAACCACTAGCCCTGACTATGATGCTGGGGTGAGTTGGGAGGTGTGGATGGATAAGAAGTGTGTGATGTAAAAAGTGTGGTGACCACTGCATTAAAGGGGAAAGAGGACTCTTGGGTGGAAGGCCATGGATGTGTCCTTCAAGCAAGAGAGGCAAACAAACTTAGTGTTGTGCACAGAGCATCATATTAAAGAAATGTCAATTTTTGAATTAAAATCTACACTCCCTGCTTGATCTTGGGGAGGTGGAATTCTGCTTTTGCACCTGCTGCCCTTCTCTCAAGCGCTGAAGGTAATGCGGGGTTGTCGCCATGACTGTGCATTAATGAAAGCACCACTAGAGGGCTGCCATGTTAGTCCTTCACGGCACTAGGAATAAGAGGGAGCAAGTAGCTAAGCATAGTATTTGCATGAGGATCACATTCATTATTTGCTGATTCTGTGTTCTTTTTTTACATAGCTCTCTTGAGAAATAGTCAGCAGGCACACAAAGAGTTTAAGACACATTGGAGAAGTTTCTACCTTGTACTTGCACCCAAACGCCTAGCCACTGCTCACTTTTGTACTGGGACATAACAGCCATGTGCTCCCTGCTATATGTGATGCTGTATGTGATGCTGAGAATCAGATTCTGACAGGTACAAGCCAAGAAATAAGTAGATCACTTTGGGATCTTATGATGGAAGGTGCATAAACAGCATGGCAATGGTTGGCTATATCAATACTTGGATGATTAATAGATGCATAGACAGATAGAAGTCATACAAATGCAAAGTATTATTAGCAAACAATTAGAGATTCAGACTGAAGATTGTTAGGAGGCTCTAAGTTCTTGTGGTTAGAGAAAAGAATCAAATACAAAGATGGAGGAGGGGTGGTCTTGTGGCTAAGTTACTAGACTGAATATAAGAAGATGAAATGCAGGCTTCTCTGAAGTCAATGGCAAAGTTCCCAATAATTTCAGTAAGGTCAGGATTTCACACCAGGTGTCTATTCTCTCTCTGCCAGTAATGTGATTTGTAACCTTGGCCAAGTCTAATAGACTATTCATGCCTGTTTCACCATTGTTAGAATGGTACACTGTGATGATGCTTCCCACTCATTGAGGTACTTGTATAAAAGACACTAAGCATATGTGAGCTATTATTTCCGCTGTGATCTGCATGCTTTTCCTGGTTGATGTGAAATGAATTTTTGTTCTCAGTCCACTTAGTTGATCAGGTGAAAGTGCCTTCATCACAAAAACTACAAACCGAATGAGATCTAATTTATCCTCAGCAGACAGAAAAGTGATCATGGAAATAAATTTACTCTTCCTCATGCCTAAAAACGGTGTCACTAAGTCAGGCTCTATGTATGTGGGCAATGGAGCTGGCTACTGGGAACCATAATATTTCTGATCCAATTCTCAGCTTAAGTGGATTTAAAGCCTTTTGGCTGGTCAGTCTGGCCCTTTCACCATTCACGCATCCGGCATCTACTAATTCTTGGATGATTCCTTAAAGCAGTGGGCATTGTTTCATGGTTCTCTGTTTGGTGTCACTCATGGGATGCCCCTGCTATATCCACTCTCATTCTTTCTTTTTTTTTTTCATCCTTTGTCCCCGGGAAGATTTCTGGGCTCTGTGGCTCCTCCCTCATCTGATATGTGAAGCCTTTTCATTCTGTTGGTAGGTTCCATGCCCTAAACAGGATCTCACATAGGCTATCTCCTTCATATCTATCTGTCTGGCTAAAATGACTAGAACCCAGAAAGTCTTGGTGTTTTAAAGCTAATTTCAAGCACAAAATCAAATATAAGGAAAAGCAAGAGGCTGAGAGAATTTTCGATGTATTGTACATTACAATCACAGGAGGGCAATCACTCAGGTACTCTCAATCAATTCCAATTTTTTTTATAGGCAGCCTCTGTAAAGCACTCTGAGCTATGATTACACAGCAGCTGCTGAGTCCCGAACTTCCTGAAGCTTGGAACAGCTGATCCTAATGAAAAAGTAGCCTCTTTACTCAGACTCATGGTACCTGACCTACTTTTCAGAATGTTTCCCAGAGGTGTCACACAGAAACATATAATTCCCCAAACAATCCAGACAGACAGTACTTTTAATACTGTACCATAAACAAACCCCTCCTTTCAAGAGAGTTATTTCCCAAAGATCATTTGTATGTTGAGTATGTCATGCCATACTTTTAGTCCAGAATTGCTCCCAGTTGTTGAACTCTTATAAATTCTGATATATCAGGAATGGTCGAACAAAGGAAAATCACTATGAAGCTTTGCCTGGTTTTGGAACTGCTTTCTCTGCTCCTTGGCACTTCTTAAATGTTTAGGCGAGTGTTTATTTTTTGCTTCCTTTTCCCAGCTAGGACTAAAAGTGCTAAAAGTATGAGGAGAAGAAAGTGGGACTTGTGGTGCTGGACTGAGACTCAAAAGTTATGGGTGCAATGCCTGGCTGTGCAACAGATTTCCTGGGTAACCTTGAGAAAAATCATGTAATTTCTTGGTGCCTCAGATCCCCATCTCTAAAACTAGGATTATGATACTTCCTTTACTAAAATACTTCCTGATCAATGTACAGTCTGGTACACACCAACCAAAAGCTCTCCCAGAACTACGCAATTATGTTTGGAAATGAATGAGAAATGAAAAGAAAATAATAATAGAATTAAAATAATTTCACAGGTGGTCTTTAAATATTTAAAGTATTAAATTAATGTTCCTTCACATAGTATATTAATGAGAGAATTTGGAAATATTGCCTTTTGCATGCTCTCTGTATGCTTTTCGCTATCATGAATAACTTTGCGAACAATGAGGCTAGGCTTGAATATTCATCTAGAACAAACAGAAATATAAAAGGGAGAATGGGAAATAGAATGTTCCTGAGCTTAAATGGAACTCAGTTTCACATTTTTTTGTTTTAGGAACACAGAGGTAATTGCGCTAATGGGAATTATGAGGGCAGGGGAGAGCAGTTTTGGTGTCCCATCTACTAACATAATTTGTATAAATCTAGGAGCCATGTAAGCAGCACCAGGATTTCCCAAATAAAAAGATAACAGAGATAAAAAGAAAATGGGGAATTCTTACCACTACCTGGGTTTGGGAAAATTTGTGGGGGAGGATAGTTTGAAAAGAGGAGGTGGCTAGTGATTTGGGGGAACCAGGGTTCAGCTCTTGCTCTGCTACAGACTTCCTGTGTGACCTGAGACAAGTCACTTAGTCTCTCTCGCTATGTCTACACTTGTTAATGTAAGCCGATTTTGTTAAGTCGACTTAGCATGTCCACACTCAAATTTTAAGTCGACTTTGAGGGGACCCTACAAAACTGACCTAGAGCATCCACACTGGATGCCTAGGTCAACTGCTAGGGGCTAGGTGGACCTGGGACATGTCCACAGTGGCAGGGGGGGCACCCCATGCCAAGTGCCAGGGGGCTCAGCCTTTGCCCCATTGCACCTTGGTACAATGGGGCAAAGGGGGACAAGGACCCTGGCATGGCATAGGGGCAGGGTGGGCAGGGCTCTGTCCTGCCCTTTGGGGGGACACACCAGGCTGTGGCTCTGCCAGCCACTCTGGCAGGGAGGGCAGTGGGGAAGCCCTGGAGCCCTCTAAGTCAACTTAAAGTCGACTTAGGGCTACTCCACGACCACTCTGGTTAAGTCGACTTTCTAAAGTCGACTTAAAAGGAGGTTTTATAAAGTCGACTTAATTTTTCCTTAAGTCAACTTAAGCAGCTGCTTAAGTTGACTTAAGGAAAGTGTAGTGTAGGCGCAGAGTAAATTAAGTCGACTTAAGCAAGCTTAAGTCGATGTAATTTGTAAGTGTAGACGCACCCTATGTGCTTCAGACACCCATCTGTAGAATGGGGACGATAATGCTGCTCTAACTCACAGCAGAGTCCTGAACACAAACATGTGACAGATGGTGAGATGCTCAGATACAATGGAAATGCAGGGATATAAGGACCAAAAATAGATTAATATAGTTTTTCTTAATTTGTAAAATACACCAATCCACCCACCTGGAGTGCCTTTGTACTATTTTAAAACAACACGCATATGCCATTGACAGTGTAGAAAGAAGGTAGGAAGAAAGATTTCTTTGAGAAAACAGCCCAGACACTTCATGGCTTCCAATGGGCTGGGCTGCCTGGGGTGATAGACTCAGCCAAAACAAATTGCAAGAGCTCCAGGACAAGCGAGGAGCTTGTGCTGGAGCCAAATCTGAGGTAGTGCTCCCCCTCAGGCAACCAGGGAGTGCAGCATTGTCCTTGCCCAGTCCTCACATATTTTCCCGTATCTTTTCCTCTGCTTTCAGGAAATGATACTACTAGCAATGGTGGGAACATGTTCACTGGCAATGGTTTTGGGGTCTTGTGTGTGCACATTTCAGGTTGGAAATATATCTTCATAGGTTTATTTTGGCTCCTGGCCTTATGTTTTCATTCATGTGTTTGGCAGTCAGAGCTCAGCATGTGGGCCTGGGCTGCGTTACCGCTCTGGGTCTGTCCTGAGTAGGCTGTAAGAAGCTGCTGCAGTCACACAGCACTCCTTGAAATATGGTTTCAGACTATTTCAGCCTGATGCTTTCTGGGCTTTCTTCTGCAATCCAATATGAAAAGAGAACAGTATTCCCCTGCTCCCTGAGAGAGACTCTTAAATGCATTTCCAGAAGCTTTATAAACGCTAAGCTTTTGTAGATATCTAGAGCTACGTCCTCACCCCAGCTCGAGCCCTTTACACTAGGTGGAAAGAGTGGAGTGGCACAATGAGGTGCTAAAAACCTGAATCCAGACATGGGAATATTCCTTCAGGAAATGAGCTACGGAAGACAACTACAAGATTGTTTTCTAAGGACCCCTTTCAACCACTAGCACAGGGGCAGACCGATCGGCTAAGTAGCAGTTATGTAGAAAAGGACCTGGGGGGTTATGGTGGACGGGAAGCTGGGTATGAGTCAACAGTGTGCCCTTGTTGCCAAAAAGGCCAGTGGCATATTGGGCTGCATCAGAAGGAGCATTGCCAGCAGATCGGGGGATGTGATTATTCCCCTTTATTCTGCACTGGTAAGGCTGCATCTGGAATATTGTGTCCAGTTTTGGGCTTTCCACTGCAGAAAGGATGTGGACAAATTAGAAAGAGTCCAGTGGAGGGCAACAAAAATTATTAGGCGGCTGGGGCACATGATGTATGAGGAGATACTGAAGGAACTAGGCTTATTTAGTCTGCAGAAGAGAAGACTGAGGGGGGATTTGATAGCAACCTTCAACTACTTGAAGGGGTGCTCCAAGGAGGAGGGAGCTAGGCTGTTCTCAGTAGTAACAGAGGACAGAACAAGGAGCAATGGTTTCAAGTTGCAGGTGGGGAGGTCGAGGTTGGATATTAGGAAAAACTTTCTCACTAGAAGGGTGGTGAGGCATTGGAATGGGTTACCTAGGGAGGTGGTGGAATCTCCATCTTTGGAAACTTTTAAAGCCCTGTTAGACAAAACCCTGGCTGGGATGATTTAGTGGGAGTAATCCTGCTTTTAGCAGGCGGTTGGACTAGATCACCTCATGAGGTCCCTTCCATCCCTAATATTCTGTGATTCCATGGATTGGTAGGTCATGGGCAGAGTCATAGCATGCAATCCAATGGAATTTTCAGGCAGTGGTATGGCCCATAGGATGGTTTTCAGAGTCTGATGTAACTTAGACAGAGCCCCTGGTCTGTTTCAGTCATGCTGGTGGCCACTCTAAGCCTTGGAACAGCCTAAAATAATGAGGATAGAAAGGAGGATTTAATTCATTTTAGCTGTCTTCTTCCTGATCTGTAAATTCTATACTGTGCCTCATTAGAGGAAATGGGGATGAAGAACATCACAAAAAGTTCCTCTTGTGTTTGCAAAATGAAAAGGAAAGGGCAAGAGAGGAGAAAAGAGAAGCTTCAGCAGCAAACAATCCTTTTCTAGGTCATTCCTCAGACCTCATGCTCTAGAGAGTCCAACATTTATTATTCTCCAGACCCTAACTCCTGCAAAGACTAACCTCCTGTCCTAGCTCATGGGGAGTGGGCAACAATCAAAGTAGAGGATTGCT
Organism: Pelusios castaneus; assembly: GCA_007922175.1. Taxonomy (NCBI): domain Eukaryota; kingdom Metazoa; phylum Chordata; order Testudines; family Pelomedusidae; genus Pelusios; species Pelusios castaneus. The sequence continues at coordinate 8,222,231 of ML685784.1, read as the reverse complement.
TGGCAGGGTGAAATATAATGTGGCCTGTACCCCTTAGCTGTTACGGTAGCCATGAGGGCCTGTCATGAACCCTGGAACAGTCAGCGGATGATGCTCTGGTGAAAAATGGGCAGCAGAGGAGTTTCCATCAACGGCAGTGAATGAGCCCTTCAAATGAGCCCAATGGTGGCCATATAGTTGACAGAGAAGTACTGATAGTTAGGGAAACAACTTCAGTCACTGTGATTCCGTTCCCCCTAACCTAAAGAGATGAAGTATTTAGGGACATACAATTCAAAATGATTGAACAAACTGGTGAAATGGTCTGAGGTAAATAGAATGAAATTCAATAAAGATAAGTGCCAAGTACTCCATTTAAAAGAACAATCCATTGCTCACATACAAAATGGGCAATGACTGCCTAGGAAGGAATACTGTGGAAAGGGATTTGTGCGTCATAGTGGACCACAAGCTAAATATGAGTCACAAGTGTATCACTGTTGCAAAGAAAGCAAACACTATTTTGGGATGTATTAATAGGAGTATTGTAAGTAAGACACAAGAAGTAATTTTTCTGCTCTACTCCATGATAATTAGGTTTCAAATGGAGTATTGTTTCTGCTTCTGGGCACCTCATTTCAGGAAAGATGTGGACAAATTGGAGAAAGTCCAGAGAAGAGTAACAAGAATGATTAAAGATCTGGAACACTTAACTTATGAGGGAAGATTGAAATAGCTGGTTTGTTCAGTCTGGAAAAGAGGGCTATGTCTACATTAGAAAAAGTTAGGTCACCTTTGTTAAGTCAACTTAATAAGGTCGACTTTAAGTCGACCTTATTAAGTCGACTTAATAAAGTGGTTTCCATGGACGTGGACTTAGTCCATTTTGTTAAGTCGACCTAACTGCCCTTAGGTTGACTTAATAAAGTGGACTTAAGAGTCCACACTGTGCTTAGGTCGACCTAAAAGAGGGTTAGGTCGACCTAAGGAGGGTTAGGTTGACCTAGTCGGCAGGTCTTACTAAATCGACCTAAGCTTTCATTCAGTCGACTTAAGGATTTTCTTAAGTCGACCTAATGAAAGCCTGGTGTGGACAGGGACTAAGTTAGGTCGACTTAAGCCTCCTTAAGTCGACCTAACTTGCAAGTGTAGACATAGCTGAGGAGACTGAGAGGGGACATGATAGCAGTTTTCAAGTACCTAAAAGGTTGTCATGAGGAGTAGGGAGAAAAATTGTTCTTCTTATCTGCTGACGATAGGACAAGAAGCAATGGGCTTAAATTATAGCAAGGGAGATTTAGGTTGGACATTAAGAAAAAAAATCCTAATTGTCAGGGTGATTAACCACTAGAATAAGTTGCCTAGGCAGGTTGTGGAATCTCCATCATTGGAAGCTTTTAAGAGCAGATTAGACAAACACCTGTCAGGGATGGCCTAATGGGGTACTTGGTCCTGTCGTGAGTGCAGGGGACTGGACTCAATGACCTTTCATGGTCCCTTCCAGTTTCTATGATTTTATGATCCAACATGGTATGTGCCATAGGGGACTGTTGCAATGGACCTTTGCTGTCCACGCAAAATAATGATGAATGATGATGAATGAGACCCTAATTAGTATTGTAGGGAGAGGGAGAGTCACAGGAGTAAAGGCTAGAGGATCAGAAGCAGCTCTGCTGATTAGTGCTACAGGGAAGATGAATTTGGCTTCCCCAGTTGTGCAAAGTTGCACGTCTCAGTGTGATTAGGTGACTCTATAGAGTAACGTTGCTTTGGACTGGTGAGGCTGTAACTCTTTGTAATAATTGTATTTGTGATACAGCAGCATAACCTAGTTTCCTTATGTCATGCTAAAGTGGTTCAGATATCATTTGTTTCTTTCTCACTTTAAAAATTTATAGTACTGAATGACAGCAGAGAAGCATTTTCTATGTAATTTGAGGGTACAAGAAACATAACATGAAGTGAGTGTCAGTCAGTATCACATTGGCCTTTATCCTCCACTACTGGCCTTACATTGGATGGAAGCGCAAAGCCACAGGACCTCAGTGCATCATGCTTATACTCCTGATAAGTTCTTCTCTAACAGAACAATTCTATGCTGAGAGGGAATGAGGGGCCATGGTGTAGCAGGTAATATGACCCACAAACACTGGGGGGAAAAAACAGTGACTGCCAGAGACCAAGCACAGTCAGTGAGAAATTGATGAATGATAGTCATTCCAAGCAAGTCAAGCAACTTGGCAGTCTGAGGTGAGGAAGTGGTTGAGCTTGAGAGCTATGGGGTCAATTGCTTGTTCTGCCACAGACTTTCTTGTAAGCTTGGAAAAGTTGCTTAGCTTTTCTGTGCCTGGATTCCCCATTTGTGAAATGGAAAGGAATAGCACTGCTCAGCCCTACCAACAGCAATTCTGATCACCAGGGCAGAACAGTCAATGCCCCCCGTCCCCAAAAGGGAGGCTGAGTGGACTTCTGCTGGTTGTTTTTACTTATTTATTATGTACCATGCAGGTCCTGGATCTCTTGGACTGCCCATAGGGTGCGTCTACACTTGTAAATTAAGTCGACTTAAGCAAGCTTGCTTAAGCTTGCTTAAGTCGACTTAATTTACTCTGTGTCTACACTACACATTCCTTAAGTTGACTTAAGGAAAAATTAAGTTGACTTTCTAAAACCTTGTTTTAAGTTGACTTTCTGCTTAAGTCGACTTTCTAAAGTCGACTTAAGGCAATGTAGACATGGAGTACCCCTAAGTCAACTTTAAGTCGACTTAGGGGACTCCAGGGCTTCCCCACTGCCCTCCCTGATAGGGTGGCTTGCACAGGGAGAGCCTGGCTTGCCCCCCAAAGGGCAGGACAGAGCCCTGCCCACTCTGCCCCATGCCCTGCCAGGGTCCCTGTCCCCCTTTGCCCCATTGTAGCCAGGTACAATGGGGCAAAGGCTGAGTCCCCTCAAAGTTGACTTAAAATTTAAGTGTGGACATGCTAAGTCGACTTAGCTAAGTCGATCTAAATTAGCAAGTGTAGATATAGCCATAGAGATTACTGATGAACCTTTAATTGGAGATTTGTCAGCAGTACCTGTGTGTGTGTGTGGGCGCCGCAGGGAGCTCGTGACAGTCTTCGCGCCGTTTATAGTGCGCACGACCCCTCCCGTCCAGTTCTTTCTCTACCGTGGAATAATTAAAGTAACACTAGTCAGTTATACTCTGAAGTAGAGGGGAGGTGGGTGGGTAGTGGAGCAGCACGGGGACACACATCCTGAAGAACCTTGGCCACTGCCCAAGGGTGAGTAAGCCTCACTTCTTCTTCGAGTAGTGTCCCCGTGTGCTCCACTTCAGGTGACTACCAAGCAGTTCCCTCAATTGGAGGGGGGAACTTCGGAGCTTCTATTGTCTATGGATCTTAGCACAGCAAGTCCGACCGAGGTATCTGATCTGGTCTCTTGCTCTATGGCATAATGTTTTATAAAAGTGTTCGCTGAAGCCCATGTGGCAGCTCTGCAAATACCTGATATCGGTACATTGTTCAGAAAGGCTGTGGATGTGGCCATGGTCCTGGTGGAATGTGTCCTAATGGTTTTGGGTGGTTCCAGTCCACGTTGGATGTATGAGGTATGGATGCACATGGAGATCCACTTCGATAATTTCTGTTTAGAGATAGGGTCCCCTTTTGATTGTTCAGTAATGGAAACAAAGAGTTTAGGTGTCTTTCTAAACAACTTGGTTCTGTTCAAGTAAAAAGCAAGAGCACGTCTCACATCGAGCGTGTGTAAGACGGCGTATTGTGTGCTGGCATGTGGCTTGGGAAAAAAGGTGGGAAGATGTATTGCCTGGTTGATGTGGAAGGAAGATGTTATTTTAGGGAAAAATTTAGGATGTGGCTGGAGGGAGACTTTATCCTTATAAAAGATCGTGTATGGTGGGTGTGCCATAAGCGCTGCAAGTTCACTGATACGTCTCGCTGATGCTATTGTGACAAGGAAAGCCACTTTCATGGACATGTGAAGCAGGGAACACATTGCCAGGAGCTCAAATGGTGGTTTTTGTAATTGTTTTGAGAACCATGGTGAGGTCCCATTGTGGCATTGGGAGTCGAACATATGGGTATATGTTCTGAATGCCCATCATAAACCTTTTGACGATTGAGTGAGCAAATAGAGATGAGTTTTGTAGGGGCTTGTGGAAAGTAGATATTGTCACCAGATGTACTTTGACAGTATTAATCGATACATTTGTTTCTTAATTGAAGCAGGTAGTCGAGAACGTCAGGAATTGGGGCTGTTGTCAGGTTTGTGTTTCTTTGGTTACACCAGATGGAAAATTTACGCCACTTCTGCAGGTAAGTATCCCTTGTCGCAGGCTTTCTGCTGTTCAGGAGAATGTGTTATCCTGAATCCTGGCATTGTGATTCTATATCATTGAACCATCAAGGAACCATGCCATGAGGTGTAGCCTGTCTAGGTGAGTATGTAAGGTCCGTCCTTTGTTCTGCGACAGGAGGTTCGGAATCATTGGAAGAGTGATTGGTGGCTTCTTGAACATCAGTAGAAGGTAAGTGTACCATGTCTGTCTTGGCCATGCCGGGGCTATCATTATTACTATGGCCTTGTCCTGTTGTATCTTGCAAATTGTCTTGGAAATCATGGGTATTGGGGGAAAAGCAGACTGAAGTGTCTGATCCCATTGGATGAGGAACTCGTCCCCCGGTGAGCCCTCTCCAATTCCTGCCCTTGAGCAGAATCTTTTGTATTTTTTGTTTGCAGGCATGGTGAAGAGATCTGTTGTAGGATAACCCCAACATCTGAATATCTGGAGAATGATTCTGTCGTTGATCTCCCATTCGTGAGTGTCTTCGAAGATCCTGCTCAAGCTGTCTGCAGTGACAAACAAACCAATCATCATTGAACACCCAGCCAAGGTAGGGTGGACACCACGTAGCAAACAATCCCTTAAAAAACAACTTTAAAAAAAGTTTTCCCTTTCCTCAAAAATTCCTATTCACTCCAAGAAAACTTGCAGCAGAGTATGTTACAATAATGTGGGAAGTAAATGCTCGTTGTGTGCCTTGGTTGAAATCTTGGCCCCACTGAAATCAATGGCAAAACTGTAATGTGATAAACCTGTTTCAAAGTGGTCAGGATTTCATTCCACATAGTGAACCCCCAAGTATACAAGGAAAGGAAAAGAAAACAGATATTGGGCATAGGGTTCAATGGAAGTAAGACACTCAGTACTAAGAAAAAAGAAATGCTCCCATAATCTCACTTCAGGAGCATCACTCTTGTAAATCCTACAAACAGAGGCCCCAAGAGGCAAAACTCTCTACAGTGTACACCATCTTTCTGAATAGACTGAGACCATCTTTCCGGGGAAACCCTACAAAAGAGAATAAAACTTATATGTTCATTTAAAAAATATTTGCAACAGGCAGTTTCATTGTAATTAACTCTCCCAGTCCTCTGCACCCTATCACCACTAATTGTATCAGTACAAAAGGTAATTTTAAGATGGTCAACAACTTACAGTATTTAATAAATAATTATTACTTGAAAGAAATCCTGAGAGCATAGCCCATGAGGCTGAGATATTAAATAATAATTTGCTAACAAATTTAATTTTCAGATCCCAGGTAATGCGATTAGTTTTCTCAAAAAAACAAACAAACAAAAAACCCACGTTTAACAGAGGTGTTGGGTCTATTTTACTCTCATTGTTATCTTAGATTCAATTTAAAGTTTATAAGTAACTATATAAAATTGTTGTTTATTTGTTTAATGGTAACACCAAGAGACCCTAAGTGAGAAGAGTGTCATAGTGTGCCAAGTACCATACAAATATAGTAAGAGACAGAGTTTATAGACAAGACAGGCAAAGAATAGGAGAGCAAACAGTGGCATAAAGAGATGCGTAGTGACTTGTACAAGATCACACAGCATGTCATTGTCAAAGCTGGCAGTAGAACCAGATCTCCAACTCCCCTGCTAATGTCTGAACCACAAGACTATGATCGTACTTAAATATCTTAATTCCTAGAAGCAATGACCACATAAGAATAATTTCATGAGTAACTAGTTCCAGATAATGCTGAATGGTTTCCTTATTGCATGACGCAGAATGAGGGGTCTCAATAGGAGGCTGATCAGGAATTTTTGACTGAATTTTTTTGTTGTTGATGTTGGAAAATCCAATTCTTCTAAACTGAAACTTTATTTTGGAAATATATCAGTTTCACTGAAACTGTAAACAGGAACATTTCTTAGTCCAAGATGGAATTTCTGGTCAAAATGAGAGTGCACCACCTAAGAAAGGTTAGAAGACTTGCATTGGGGTTGTAGATTCAAATCCTATTGGGTACGTCTACACTGGCAAGTTAGGTCAATTTAAGGATGCTTAAGTCAACCTAAACAAAGCCACGTCCACACTGTTTTTTTTTTAAGTCGACTTAAGCAAAGCTTAAGTGGACTTAATAACACCACCTCTGAAGGTCGACTTAAGCTTTAAATTGACTCCTTGAGTTGATTTAAGGCCAGTGTAGATGGGGATTATGCTAAATCGACTTTATTAAATTGACTTAAAGCCAGTATAACAGCTATCTCTGCTGTTAAGTCGACTTAACAAGGTTGACTTTGTCAACTTAAAATCGACCTTGTTAAATTGACTTAACAAAGTCGACAACTTTTCAAGTATAGACATAGCTTTAGACACTATAATTCACTAGGGCTATGTCTACACTTGCAACTTAGGTCAACTTAAGGATGCTTAAGTTGACCTACAGAACTCTGCATCCACACTGGGTGCTTTTTAAGTTGACTTAAGTGCTTCCTTAAATTGACTGAATAACTTTCCCTGTTTAGGTCGACTTAAAGATTAAGTAGATGTATTAAGTCGACTTAAAGCCAGTATGGACGGGGAATAGTGCTAAGTCGACCTTATTAAGTCAACGTAAAGCCAGTGTGGATGGCTATGTCTACACTACAGGCTCTATTAAGTTGACTTAATAAGGTCGACTTAAAGTGTAGACGCTCTGTTAAATCGACTTAACAAGGTCAACTTTAAGTCGACTTTAAGTCGACCTTGTTAAGTCGACTTAACAGATTCGACTTATCTTAAGTGTAGACATAACCACTCTGATATAGGTAAAGCAGAGATTTGAACCTGAATTGCTTATATCCCTAGCAAGTGCCCAAATACTGGCCTAATGGCTGTTCTGCAAAAGGGGTGTCTTTCTCTCTTACTGTGTTTTCACAGAACACAGAGTAAGATCCCAGTTCATTCTGTTTTGTAGAAGGAATTTGTTTTTTCAATCTCAAACATTTTTTGGCTGGCAAAACTGGTTTCTGACCAGCTCTAATCTCAGGCCAGGGGCCCAGTTAGCTCATTCCCCAATCTCAGTCCTCTGTCTACTTGCCTGAACTGGACAGGGAGAGAAGAAGGCATGGAACCATGGGGTTCTCTGGTGTGCCCACAGTGAAGAGGGCATTGGCCACTGAGTGAGGGCCTTAATGTGTTCTGGCCCTTTGGCTCAGAATATGAAGTTATATACCTAGAGAATATACTGATTTAAATGTATTTTTGTAAAGTTTCTGTTTTGTCATTAGAGAGAAAATGCCAGGAGCAATTTAGTATTCAAGGCAACCATTATGTGTGAATAGGCATGCTAACAATGTCTGTGATCCACTAAAAATATCACTGCAATGTACATGTCTTTTAAATGAAAACAAGGCTGGTAAGAAATTCCTGAGAAGTCTGGTCTCTGCAAAATGGTTCCTGAACCTGTTCAAGGTGTCTTGTGAAATTAATGTCAGACTCACCAACCAGTTATAAAAATAATCCTCTGTTTACAAGTCTGTCAACCTGCAGGTGCTCTCACCCACATTTGCAATCGTTTGTCGAACTCCTGATGTAGATATTCCTCAGTCCTCAATGACTACCCCCAGGATCCTCAAATCATTTATAAATAGCAATTATCCAGCTATTAGGCCCACATAGCATAAAAATCCATGGTTGACTATTAAGAGAATATTAGAATATATGGCCAAGCAATAACCACACAGTATTTTTTTTTTTTTTTTAATGTCTGGCTCGTTAAGAATCTGTGACCAGTCGTTCCGGATGCCACCCTCACAACATTTAGGCATGATTTTGTCATCCTCCAGTTCAGACTGATGTACTTTGCTTCATTTGCCATCGCAGAGGGGCAGGGTTAGCACCACTTGAGACAAGTGACGGAGCCTGCCCACAAACAGCATGAGCTTCCATTGAGATACTTCGTGCCACTGCAGCAGCTTTGCCCCCCTCCCCCCACATTTCTGGCGTTGTTGCTTGGCAGCATGGAGCCACATCTGGAGTCTCCTGGCCAGTGTTTTTTTTTGTTTAAAAAAAAAAAAAGGTGCCAGTACTCAGCCAGGGACCTGGGGCTGCCAGCAGTAGCAGCAGGAGATGGGGCCGCATTGCTGTGAAAAAAGGATGCCGGTATTCAGTATCCCTGAGTACCATCACAAAAAAAGCCCTGCTCCTGGCCGTGGCCGTCCCTGCATGTGTTGGGGGAGAGAGGGGGCGGTAGAAACATACTACAACCAGTCTTGTCTGCTGCTATGTGGCACTGATTGCAGCAGAGGGAAGGTGCTCTGAAGGTGCCAACCTTTTTGTTCTGAGAAGACATGATGGTTGTCAGTCAAAATACATTGGGAGGAAGCGGTACAAGATCCATCTTTACCTACCAACACAGAGGTGTCTACCATTTGGACTATAGGAGAATTCAGTTCACAAGTAGAAATGTTGTCTTTATTTTATCTTCTGTAGGACAAGAGAATCTCTCTCGCTCTCTCTTTCACCATTCTTTACCTTCTGTAGTATGTAACTGCTATCCCATACAACAATTTGTTTTTCCCCATGCTGATGTTCCCATGTTAAATGAATCCTGGGCTTCGTTATTTTCTTTAGCAGCCTTGCCCTCCATGACCAGTTTTCATGCTGGTGAAAACTTGTCCATGACAGTCAATGGGATCAGAGCATTTGCTTCATTCTCTATTTAGTATGATGATGATCTAACTGTAAGCTATTTCTTTCATGTTTGGTCTACACTTTTCCAGTCCATTTGCCTTCAGAATTTTTGCCACTCTAATAATGACTTGTCGGTAAATCATTCCCACTCCTGGCATACTTTGTAGTGTAGCCAGCTTACACTTATTTTGGTTATGTTTTCCTACCCAAATAACAGGACAATAGCCAAACATGTTTTAACTAGGATGTTAGATTTATGAACAGATGTACTGGAAATACCAAAATGAAAACTAATGCATTAAGAAGAATAACATTATTATACACTTAGGCTATGTCTACACTTACCAAAGTTAGTTCGAATTAGTTAATTCAAACTAACTAATTCGAACAAATTTTAGTTAGTTTGAATGAACTTAATTTGAACTAGCAAATTTTAGTTCGAACTAAGAAAGTGCCATGCATGGCACTTGCTTAGTTCAAATTAGTCAATTGCATTGAGCTCAATGTGCCGGTTAGTTCAAACTAAGCGTTTAGTTCGAACTAACATGGCCACATTGGGTTAATTTGAACTAACTAGTTTGAATTAAACCTTACTTCAGAAAGCATAAGCAAATTTATTAGTTGGAATTAAGGAAGCCCTTAATTGGAACTAATGAAAGCCTAGTGTAGCCAAGGCTTAAGTTAGTTTGAATTAAGCTTCCTTAATTCGAACTAACTTGCCAGTGTAGACATAGCTTTAGTGATTCACAATCATAAAAGCACAAAAGCCAGGACTTCAACATACACCAGGAGTGAATCATCTTGAGCAAATCACTGATTAAGAAAGATTTAACCACTTTGGATAAGTTATTGGCTTAGTGATTTGAACTTCATTTAAGGAAAGTTTCTTTAGAAGCTTTCTATATCTGAGCATTTTGTAGACACTGTCTCATTTGACAACGTCATTCCCATAAAATGAGATTTTTACAATAGGAGTGGGCTGGTTATGACAGTTTAAGCAATAGAATGGCATTAGCCTTCTGAGTTTTTTTCCTTCAACATGAAAAATCAGCTCCCTTTTTTTCATTGCAGAACCATGTGCAGAGGAGGTTTGTGAAAAATACAAGACTTTAAAATGAGAGATTTCTAAATAATGACTTTAGTCACAGCAGTGATTTATTTGTGAGCTGGGGAAACCATAGATATTCACCCTTCTAAACTTTCTATTCCCTGACTTTGAATGCTCAAGAATTTCCTAGCCAGAAAATTTATCGCTCCCCTAGATATTTTTTCTGTGGTTTCACATTATTATATGTTAAATACATTGTAACACACTGCTGTACCTCACTCCACGGTTTTGAGGCTTCTGTGTGTTTTTCCTCACCATTAGGAATTTCACAGATAAATCAGAGACACAAAATCATATACTCTGTTGCTTATATATTGCATGATGCATGTGTTTGGAAATGAAAGAAAATGATCAAGAGTAGAGAATTCATTAATTATGCTAAGACTTTAGTCTGCTGTTGTAAAATTCTTTTAGCGTCCCTGGACTGTGCTGAATAGTTTTGGTTAAATCTAACCTCCTTTTTTCTGTCAGCATATTTGTCAAATGTAAATACTAAAAACACACATTGACAATCAAAATAAAATATGAAATATCTGGTTTGTGGTCTTTTTTAATAAGACAGGTGCAGATGAAAAATAAGGAAAAAGGGACTTGTTTGTAAATTGTCAGAAAATAATATATGTAACATAAATAGTACAGATATATAATATGAATATTAAGGAAAAATGAGTTATATTGTGGAACAGAGAAAAAAAAACAAAAAGTGAACAGCTTATAAATATCCTGATGCAATGAAGAATTAAGAGTTAATGTCTCATATACAATCTTCTGTCTTCTATGCATTTAATAAATAAGGACATTTTTAATATATTCCCTTATATACCATTTTGAATATTAGTGTTTTTTTCCACTAATAGACAGGATATCCCATCACTTATTAATAGGGACATATATACTTAATAGGTCAGTTTTATATATTCAGTACCTTCACTGACATATGGTTATGTCCTGGACTGGGAGTATGGTTAGAGACAGTGATAGTCTTTCCTATCCCTTTAACATCTGTTTCTACTGCTAGTGATGTTTAGTTATTGTATTTCTTTGCAAGCATAAAATGAAATGAATGAGTCAATATACCCTATGAAACCATCTGTTTAATCACCTTCACTGAGTTTTCTTGCACTCTGTCATAATGGATGATATAACTGCATAATGGGGCCACGTGGTAAAACAAAGTCACTGACATTAGAAGGACCTGTTATGGAGATAGCGTGCTCACTCCCAGAGGAAAAGGATCCTCTCTCTCCATTGTCGTGTCTTACACTGATTTAGGAGCATTGTTAAAGTTAATTGGAACCCGAAGACTCCTGCTTGAGCAAGAAATGGCACAGAGGCCCTTGCAAAGTGAGATGGCTGGCAGCTGGAGGAACGTGTAACCTTTTTGCAAGCTGCTGGGGAAAGAGGTAAGTAAGAGGCCATCACAAAGAAGAGACAAGGCTTAAAGGAAAGAAGAGGACATCTTTGCTGGGACAGCCAGCAACAAAGTTGAAAGAAATATTTAAAATATCAACTAGATAGAAAATGTCAATACCAAAAGATAAGATAGATCACAGAAAAATTCCTGGTTTGGATCAAGACTTCCCATGTGTTTAGCAGTACTGATCCTCCAAATCTTTTAGGTTTACCATTGACTTAAGAGATCATTGCAGGTCCATGAACCTGAATACAGCAATTAAACTGGCTGATGATAAAACCATCATGGTTGACCTGAAGCGCATGTGAGTTAAAGCCTTTGGAGTTGTCCTTGTGATAGGGGGAGCAACTAATAAAGGATGGCATTCAGGAGTCAAATGGGAGCTAAGAGAAGGTCTACACACATGACTACATATGAAACTTTTGCCATAGATGTGTATTTCATCATGGTCCTCTGATTTCTCGGATATTATGTCCAGTGCACTTAAGCATATATAAGTACAGTATATGTCCCCCCCCCCATTTCAGATCAAAGTGATCTACAGGATAGGTTCAGCACTAATGAATATAAACTCAGACTATAAAATTAACTCCTTTTTATTTAACACTATATAACTGTAATTGTCAGGGAGCTTGTATGCTTCCAGTTGTCCCTGACAGATGTTCCCCTGTGCCAGTTTCTGTCTCCCATGTTTGTGTGGCCACCCCTCCCAGGCTGCTCATGGGAATGGCCCTTTTCTTTCAGCTTCTTTTGTGCCATGGCCCTGCCTAGGGAGGAGGCCCCTTAACTATTGTTCCAGCCCTGGCTTGGCATAGGGTGGACAATGCCCAGGAGTGCAAGACCAATATGGCTTGTTTTTCACAAAGGGCATGAGTCACACACCAACACCTGTGACTATGAGTCACATACCTGCAGCCCAAGACTCTGCCCGGACTTGTCCGACAGTTTTCCCTGCCCTCTCTCCGCCCCTGTAATTCAGGGAGCCTAGCAGAGTTACTGGCGGGAAGCTGCCTGAGTTTGCCTTTAAAACCAGACATTTTTGGGGCCAGCCCCCAGAATAGGTTCCTGCACTGCCTCCTGGCCTGATCACCCTGGGGTCTTTGGGGGACCTTTCTCCGCTCCCGGCTATTTAATTGAGCGTACCCCCGTTTTAAACCCCCCACCCACGAACAACGAATCTCCTGAACCACGAGCTACGAGAACCGAGTCCTCTCTGCACTCATCTATGCTGCTGCTCCTTCAGTTTCTGTCCTTGCTGCTATCCTGGGGATTGGTAAGATTCCCCCCCCTCAAACTCTCTCTCTAAATTTACCTCGGGGTCTGTAACAGAGACCCCCTCCTGCTCCGCGGTTCTTTTCCACCGTGGCAGCATAAGCCGTGCCGCTGCTGAGCTGTCTGCCTCTGGGGACCTTGCCTGGAGCTCCCTGCTCCCAGCTGTTTCAGCCTCACACTGTGCTTAGCTTTGTGAGTATGTTACCTTAGCTGTGTTAAATTTCATTGTAAGTTGTTACTAAGTTTAAGTTTAAGTTTATTATACTGGTTGCCCTAGCTGTGTTAAGTTTCATTGTAAATTGTTATTAAATTTCACCGTTGCAAGTCAGCTGCTGCTGCTGAATTGCTGCTGCTTAGCAAGTCGGCTGCTGTTAAATTGTTGCTGATTAGTGTGTTAAGTTTAATATTGTAAGTTTTACCTTTAATTTGTTGTTAGTTTTTTTCTCCTTAGTTTTATTTTTGTTAGATTAAGTTTTATTATTGTGTCCTGTTATAGCTTTAAGATCCTTTCCGTGCCTCCCCCGAACCCCGTCCTCCTCCTCTGCCGCTTTTTCCCGACCCCCTGAATGCACTCTCTGCTCCATTGCCCCTCTGCCGCCCCCAAATCCGCTCTCTGCTCTGTTGCCCCTCTGCCGCCCCTCTGCCATTTTTCCCTGGCTCCCCGAACCCGCTCTCTGCTAGCCGCCGCTCTCTGTTGCCTTCCCTTTGCCCCCCCATGCCGTTTTTCCCCGACCTCCCCGAACCCGCTCTCCGTTGCTGCCCCCCAAAACCCCTGTCTGGCCCTCCCCTCAAACTCCCTGATCCCCTGGGTTTTGTTGCCCAGATCCACCCTAGACGTCCCCTTTACCTCCATTCCCTTGCCCAGTTTTCCCACGCACTCCCTCCACGTGTTACCCTGCCCCCACCTTCTAAGTGTGCTTCCCTGGTCCGTTCACTCCCTCCACATGCTACCCTGCCCCCACCTTCTGAGTGTGTCTCCCTGGCCTGCCCCCCTACTCACCTCTGTTCCAAGCACGCTCCAGCCCGTCGTCAGTGCCTCCTCACCGGACCTGCAGACTGACTACTCCAGGTCTCCCCCTGCAGGGCTTCAAGGCTTACTGAAGCCTCTGCTACTGCAGCCTCTGCTGTTGTGTCTTTCCTTACCCCTCTGCTACTGCCTGCCCATACTCCCTAGCCATTTCCCTTAACCTCACTCTCTCATTGATACAGTTGCCTTGTATGTTTATGCTTGTAAAAAACCCCATTGGTTTATATTAATTTACATTGGTTTATATTAATTTACACTGGTTTACATCGATTCCCACACTGTGACACTATACTGTTCAATAGAGAGGCCCATCTCCCAGTACCCCCTATACACCTCACTGCCCCATTCCATTTACCCTTGTTCACTCCCAATAAAGACACTTATTAATTCAAACCTCGCTAGCGTGTGTGTGTGTGTGGCAGCTGCTCCCCAAGATCCTCTACCTACTGGCAGGGACACCAGTAAAAGTTAATGACTATTGATTTGATTCTGTTCTTCTACCATTATGCTCTAAGAAAGAAGCATTTGTTGATTTTCTGTATGAGTTAATAAAAGCTCCCCAGTTTTGAGCTTCTTTACCTTGGCTTCCTTTCCTGATGCTAGAATAGGGGGACATGCTGGGAGTGATCTGGAGGAGGAAGGGGGTTTGGCCAAAATGCACTGCACTTCAGCTATTTTGTACTGGTATAATGATCCATAGAGGGCTGTTACAAGACGGCTGCTCTAAGTTGCTCCAGGAACCAGACATCTCCCTAGTCTGGGTTCGAATTATGGTGGTGCAAAAAGTGGCTAAAAGCCTTATCTCACGGTCATTGAAGTTTCCCTATTGGCTTCAGTGGGCTTTGGATCAGGCTCATAGGCTATGTCTACACTTGTAAATTTAGGTCAACTTTAGCTAAGTCGACTTAACAAAGTCCACTTTAAGTTGACTTTGTTAAGTCAACTTAGCATGTCCACACCTAAATTTTAAGTCGACTTTGAGGGGACCCTACAAAGTCGACCTAGAGCGTCCACACTGGATGCCTAGGTCTACTTCTAGGAGCTAGGGGGACCTTGGACAGTCCAACGTGGCAGGGGAGACACCACTTGCCAAATGCCAGGGGGCTCAGCCTTTGCCCCATTGTACCTGAGTACAATGGGGCAAAGGGGGACAGGGATCCTGGCAGGGCATAGGGGCAGGGTGGGCAGGGCTCTGCCCTGCCCTGTGGGGGGACATGCCAGGATCTCCCTGTGCCACCCCGCCCCCCCCGGCAGGGAGGGCATTGGTGTAGCCCTGGGGTAGCCCTAAGTCGACTTAGGGCTACTCCACGTCTACACTGGCTTAAGTCGACTTTAGAAAGTCAACTTAAGCCTAAAGTTGACTTTAAACTAGGTTTAACAAAGTCGACTTAATTTTCCTTAAACTACTTAATTTACAAAATGTAGACGCATCCATAGAGGTCAGGAAGGGAAAGGAGTAACCAGTATCTGACCCATGATGTTTAGAAGACCAGTATGAGAGGAAATACCCCATGTGCAGTGTATTCCTTGATGCTATTCTGATGCAAGGGTGCTTGTTTTTAAGTATCTTGTTCTCACTTACACAGGTCATAACAAAATGCTTTTTATAATTAGGAATTGTTTTCAGTTACAAGCCCAATATATTTATGTTTTAGCTTTAATATGTATTGTCAATTCCATACCATTAACTAGTGGGTTTTTTCATTGAATGTATCATCTGCATTTATATTTTATTGATAAATACAACAGATATAAGTGAAAGTGGGTAGTACAAAGAATTGCAGCTTTCTATATTATGTGGGAAAATATAAGGAATGCCTTGTAAAGCAATATATCTCAGTACACCTGAGATCAGGCACAACCACATTAAATTCTGCTCTACGTCATACTTCCAATGCAAAACCCCACTGAAATCAATGGAGTAGCATGGAAATAAGAAAAGAGTTTGGTTAGTAGAGTTTGGAATATCACAAGAATTCCACTGATTTTTTTTCAGGTTAATATTCATACTAGTGTAGCCAGAAATATTGTACAAAATTAGCAGTTGCTAATAGACCTCAAATACTATAATCTGTTTTATTGTGAAAGAGGAATGTGGACCAGGGAGACACTAATCTAACCACAGGCTCCTTTGTGAAGTACCAAGCTGCACCATTGGGGTGATACCTTGGCCATAGCAGAGCCCATGACAAAACTCACATTGTCTTAGGGCTAGGATTTTGCCTTAGATACGCACTTTAGATAGATAAGAAAGGACCTTAGCTACTTGTTTAAACAAAAGAATGGATAATAATTTTTAAAGAAAGCATAAAATGACTGGAGGGAAATTATTATTACAAACAAATTAGTTTGTCACAAATTAAAAACTTGGTCTCATGCATCTTTCTGCAGTAACAAATTTTCTCACCTTCAAACTGAATAAAAACTCCTGACACTTACATAATGTCTTAATGTGTATTTTTGGAGGAAGGTGCTATTTTTTGCTAGAGTAGCATATGGACCATTAGGTCTGATAAGTACAGAATGACTAGTGCAGCAGAAATTATAGATGGATTAATAAAGTGTGGAGGAAAAAACAAATTTAGGTCTTCTTTAGAGACAGAAAAGGTCAAAACAGAAGCTTATGTTCTTAGCTATTAGATATCCTGCTTCCTGTGGTCACTAACTGACACACTTTCTTGTCTTTACAAGTTTGTTCTGATAAACACAAAGCTTCCACTGGGGGGAGCAGGAAGAGAAACAAACACCTAAATTAATCAAAATGATTGTCTACAGAGGAGTTCTTTAGTTACCTTGCAAACATATACATAATCAGTGCTTAATTTGTTCCAGGGCTTGCCAGGGCTGAGGCCCTGAAACTCTAGAATTGGCAGTTCATAGCCCTGGCACCTCAAGGCTTGCCACATCAGTTATGAAAATGAAAAAAACTGCTTGAGCCCTAGCATATAATTGCTTGAGTCGCGGCACCTCTTACATAATAAATTAAGCATTGTACATAAGGTAAAATGCCCAACCCTTCCAGACCATTCCCTTAATTAATAATACTGCATAGCATATATAACAAAACACAGGGGCTAACTTCAAAGCTGAAAAAGACGGCAGAGTTCATAGATTGAATTCCAGAATCAAGGACAAGACAGAAGTTGATCTACAGTAGGAAGTTACACTAAATTACAGTATCTGCTGGGATCAGCAGTTAGTCTCTGGCAGATATATGAGACCAAGTGGCAATATCATATCTTTGCTAATTATTAATCAAATATAAGATTCTGAATGGGATATATGACAAATCCCGTATGGGAAAGTCCTATCGAATGTGATAGAAAGAAACCAGTAATGTTCTGAAGAAATGTAATATGGGGTAGTATCTGATCCCACTCTGATTAAAGTCCATAACAAAACTCTACTACACTTACAGAATTTACACTACCAGCTGATATACTTTCATAAGAAATTATAGCCTCTCTGCAGAATTTTTAGGCATCCTGAATAATTTGATATTGGGGATATAATTGATTAAATTGTATAGAATGATTAAAAATGAAGGACAAGTTATCTCACTTTTAAAAACTAAATAATACAAGGCTTTCTTATGAGGGATAAAATGACCTATGATTAAAAATAAATCAGTGTGGAAGAAAACAAACTACTTAATACTTAAGTAGCCATTTGCATCTTTGAGGCCTTGTACAAGTATTAACTAATTAATCCTTGCACTCCTGTAAAACAGGCAAATGCAACAATATTTTACTTCTATAAAATTGAAATAAAATGAATTTTTCTCAATATCTTGAAAAAATAGGAACATTTTTCCTGTCTATCTTAAACAGTTGGGAAAAATGAACGGCTTCATTCTTGCAGGTGGAAAACCTAATTTTCAAATGTGAAGCATCAAAAATTGAAAAGTAATGGTTTTACAAAGTTTCTCTTTACAATGAATAAAACTGGTGTTGCAGCAATCAACATATTCACGTCATATAATATAGTCAGACAGAAAAAGTATGATCAAAAATTGCTTGCACATGAGGAAGATTTTAGTACAGCAGCTGAATAGTCACAGTATAACAGTACATAATGGTAACTGATCATGTTAATTTAAGTCAGGAATGCATGAGTATTTTTAGAGAAGAAAATTATCTCAGGCAGCAGCCACAGAGAAGTTCAGTTTATGTTCCTTGATCCATTCCATCTTTGATTCTTTGGTGTTTCTACCTCTTCTCATGTAAAGGATTAAAACAGGTTGTATGAATGTTGTCAATGGACTCCAGTGGAGGATGGCCCCAGTTTCAATTGTTGCTTTTTGCAGAGATATAGCAAGTGTAAACACAAAAAGACACTGTGAGAGATCATTGCTCACATTGGACATGTTTTTACGATTTGTACAATAGACTTATCTATTTGCTATCTCCTCCTTCTGTGTTCTGAACGGACCCAATAACCAAGAGAGATACAAGTTGAATTACAGTTTTGAGCACTGATCCAACATGACGGTGGCTAATTCTATTCTACAGTTCATCTGAGCATATCTCAAAAGGTCTGAGATTATATTTACAGGGCAACAGTACCAATGTTTTGTTTTCCCATCATACTCAGGGAGTGCAAACACATCCAAAGAGTGCAGTTCCTTTTTGCTGACCCTCTTCAGATCCTCCCCTGCATGGACAGTGAAACCAATGCATATAGGAGTGTCTATTGGCTAAAACTGTCCTCTAAATTTTAATAAAATGTGCTAGTTGAAAATCTTAAATTATGATAAATGTTTGCAATCGCTTATTCCACTGGTGTATGCAATACTTTTATGAGGCATAGTGAAAACTTAGTTCTACCTTTGCATTTGTGCAAATGAATTGGAAGGCAATATTTAGCCCAGAGTTTAAGAGAACAAACTATTGGGGTTTGAGATGTTTTCCTTATATTCAGCTTTTTTACAAATAATAATAATTAAACAAAAGTCTCTTGCTGTATTGCCTCTACTGTAGGCCAATTTCACTATAAAGGAACGATAGCAGGCCATTTAATTCCTGGTATGATCATTTTAGTCTTCAATAGAGTTTCCCAAGGATGTAAGTCCATCATGTATTATCTATATATACTAAGAAGTCAGCAAGTCAGATCCACAGCTGGTGTAAGTAAGTGTACCTTTGACAACTTACACCAGGATCTGGGACACTAAATCTAATTTCAATTTTCATAGGTAAAAGGATTCATTGTTGAAATCAGTGGCTTAGGATTTAAACATAGCAGTCTCTGTGCATGAATTAGAAGCTGTGTATTATTAATCTATAGTACAATTGTGTGCATTTGATAATCTTTTAGTATCCTTCTATTCTCCATCGAGTAGTGTCCCTCTGGGTGCTCCACTCTGGGCTTTGACGCATCCCTGCGTTACAACTCGGAGAATTCAGAAGCAGTGCTCACTAGGACTGTGCGTGCAACAGGGCGGTCTCGCGTCGGCTGTTTAGCGCCCTTGCCGTGTGTGCAGCTAACCGCCCTCAGTTCCTTCTACAGGTTACAGATGGAGCTTCCCTATCTCTCTGTGCTTAGCTATTCTTTACTTATAATTGACCTTCTTTCCGTCAGCTTTTCTTTATTATTATCATAACATTTAATTTAACCTGCCCCCCCCAACGCTTTCTTCAGAAAATGCCCTCGTCTCTTGGCTTCAAGAGATGCGAACCCTGCAGAGATGCAGTGCCCACCTCCGATGGGTGAGGCACATGGGCTATGTCTACACTGGGTAATTTAAGTTGACTTAGTGTGTCTACACTGAAAATTAAAGTCGACTTAGGGGGGAACTTACAAAGTCGACCTAGAGCATCCACACTGGATGCCTCGGTCGACTTCTAGGGGCTAGGGGGACCATGGGCAGGTCCAC